>CAWUFW010001788.1:1569152-2169152 GCA_963921515.1 Calotriton arnoldi
TCGGACTCTGGCTTATAGATACTGAGGTGGTTTGGTGACTCAGTCTCTACATGCTGATGTTCTATGGTCCCAAGCATAGTTCTGTTCCAGAGCAGAATCCCTGCAATAAACCTTTATTATTTTAACACGATTGTCAATAAAAATTATCAGGCTTCACGTTCTTCTGTGTGTATGCTAAAGCAACTATTAGCACTAAATAGATTAATTGTCCTTGTCACGTGTGCTTTTCTTCCTCCAGTGTTGTGTCCTTAGTTGGGGATCGGTGACATCTCCCGGATTGGAAGCTCTTGAGGGTTATCTACAATATTATTTAGCCTCTATTGCTACCACCAATCGATCCCATCTGCTTTTTAAGGTGCGTGGGCATTTTGGCTGAAGTGAGGCTACGCTTCACATTAGCTGATCGAGGCAAAATTAAATCAGCAGGTTCCCACCCATCCCCCAGCCGGTGAATCTAGCTGAAAGTATGCAGCGTCGGAGCTAGTGGAATTGCATACTAAATGTCACTTGCACAAAGAGATAAGATCCCTTGACAAACATCGTACATACTGAGAGGCAGGCGAGTCAGAAAATAAAGGGTAGTTTCATATTTGTGTGGGTTTCTGATGGATGTTACAACAGTTTACCTCATTTCATTTACTCGTTCTGTGGTTGGGTTATTTTATGCGACTGTATTCTTCAGTGACAAGCGTGGTTTACTTTTGATTCCTGCTGCCTGAAAACAGTGTTTCCCATTGTATTATTTGGATCAGACCATCACGTAGGAGGCTTGTTGGGGACCCATTGCTTTAAGTGTTAGCCATATACGCGCCCATTGGTGTACATATATTTTTTGTTTATAAAATGACGAGCATGTCTATAAAGATGACGGTTTTAATCATTTTTAATGCAGCTCTGTGTAAAACAACGTGCGGGTCCAACGATTACAACCCATTATTATACCTTAGGCCTGTGTAACAGCGCAGTTTTTTCCACACAATATGCGTTAATTGTGATTTACTCTTGGATTGTACAGATAGAAACCAGAGGGCAAACTTAATCAACCTCGTCAGTGCCCGTCTGCTGCTCCCTGCATGATTGAGGTAATATTTTGTTCTTTTTAACTTTTAGTTCCATCCACTCAGACTGTCAAAAACGTGCCCAGCTGAACAAACAAAATGTCAAAGATTTGGTTTCGATATTTAACTTTCTTTTATTTTGCCAATTCTTCTTTTCTCACTTTACAATCTTGATTTCTTTTATTTTTGCTTGTGGGCACTGTAACACTAACTTTAACACTAACACACTAACATTAACACTGTCACAGTAACATCAATTAGGAGACCAAATACAGCTACAAGACATTTACATTGACAACGCTAATAGCTCAAAGCCCGGGCATTGCTGAGACCTGTTGGCTTTGCCAGTACTTCTTGTAATTTGATGTAAACTTGTTCAGTAGTTTTGGAATTAATAAAGAAAAAAGATTTATGTATATCTACGTGAACCATCCCAACCAGAGTGAAAAGTTGCGGCTAGCATTTTGTGAATCGGGACTTGAATTCAAATAAAGTAGGGACTGATGTAGGGGTCTGTGTGGGATCCCGCATGGGAAAGAAATTGAGCAAAAATGTTTTATTTTTCACTCACGAGGATCCACTGCAGCGCTCATCGCAACCCCTGTGTGAATCTGCAGATCCAGACCCCAATTAATAAAAACATACACCAACTCACAGACCCTCTCACTCTCACTCTCAATCTCTCCCACATCCATACACCCACTCACACATCATACACCAACCCACTCACACACACATACATATACACTCACACACCCTTTCACACTTCCATACAGTCACGGATATCTACTCACAGACCTAGAGAATCACTCAGAGATCAACACAGCCACTCACGCACCCTTTCAGAGACCCAGAAAACCACTCAAACACCCATACAAATACTCGTAGACCCAGTTATATATTCATACAGCGTCTCATGCACCCACTCACATACTCATACAGTCACAGATACACCTACTCTGACTCAGAGAACCCCTCATACATCCAATCATGCATCCATATATCTATTCACAAACCCATTAAATCACTCTCACACCCTCTCACCCACCCATACACTCACTGATACATCTACTCACAAACCCAAAGAACCACTTGGAGATCATCACAGCCACTTACCTACCAATTCATGTACCCACCCATCACACACTCACACACCTACTTACACACTCACACAACCAGTCACACACCCATACAGCAGCTCACACACCCACTCATACACCAATACAGTCACTGGTACATCCACTCAGAGACCCATACAGCCACTCGCACACACTTACAGACCAAGAGAACACCACACACACACACACATATATATATATATATATTCACTGAAAAAACCATAGGTTTCAGACACGTTATAGTTAGAAATTAGCATTTAAAAAACCTTTGAAATTCACTGAAAAAACCATAGGTTTTAGGGACAGTTATAGTTAGTTGGACATTTCACTCGTACAAAACCATAGAAATTCCCCGTTATAGTTAGTTCAGCTAACTATAACTCGCGCCCGCAATGCACTGCTGATGACGTCACATATTACATCACTCATGACATGGTCAGTGACATCACTGATGACATCACTGATGACATCTCAAATGACATCACTGATGACATCACTGATGACATCATCCAGTGACTGTGTGTTTCTGTAAAGTTTAAATATGTTTAATATATATAGGGAAAGGCGTATTGAAGAATGAGTGGGTGTATAAGTGTCTGAATGGATGATTTAGTACGTGAGTGACTGACTCTACAAGTGAGTGATTAAATGTATCTTACTGAATGCATGGGTTAGTGACTAAACTGTGTGAATGTCTGTATCCGTCTGTCTGTTGGTTTGTAAGCGGCTGCATGGCTTTCTGAATAGCTACATGAGTGTCTACATGGGTTATTGATTTATTGTCTGAGTAACTGTATGGGTGCCTGAGTGTTTGTGTGGGTGGGGTGTGTGTGACTCTGTGCATAGATGTGTGAGTTGGTGATTCACTGGGTGCATGGTTTCAAGAGTGCATCTGTGATGGACTGTATGGGTGGGTGAGTGTGTGTATGGGTGTGTTAGTGATTGAATGTATATCTCAGTGGTACATGTGTAACTACATATGTGAAAGGCAGTATATATGTGTGTTGGAGTATATAAATGGCTATAAGTGAGAGTGTGTGATTGTGAGAGTGGCTGTATGGATGAGTGTGTACTTGTATCAGTGATTGTATAAGAGCGTAAGAATGTGCTAGTATTTGTATGAGTAAGTGAGCTGGTGTGTGTATAACTGTATAGGTGAGTAAATGGGTGTGTGATTAAGTTTTTTGCATGACTGACTAGGTGTGTGAGTACCTCTATGGATGAGTGGCGGTGTGTGAGTGTTTATATAGGTGTATGAGTGCATATGATAGTCCTGTACTGAGTGACTAAGTATGAGTGACTGTACGGGTGAGTGAGTGGATGTGTGTGTAGACCTAAGAATCAGTGAGTGGGTATGTAGTTTTTGGTGTTGGAGTGACTATGGTTTTGAGAATGGCAGTCTGTAATTTAGAGTGGGTGTATCAAAAGTTATATTAGGGTGTGAGAAGATGCATGAAATTATCACATGGATGATGTCATCAGTGATGTCATTTGAGATGTCATCAGTGATGTCATCAGTGATGTCACTGACCATGTCAAGAGTGATGTAATATGTGACGTCATCAGCAGTGCATTGCGAGGCGCGAGTTATAGTTAGCTGAACTAACTATAACGGGGAATTTCTATGGTTTTGTACGAGTGAAATGTCCAACTAACTATAACTGTCCCTAAAACCTATGGTTTTTTCAGTGAATTTCAAAGGTTTTTTAAATGCTAATTTCTAACTATAACGTGTCTGAAACCTATGGTTTTTTCAGTGAATTTCAAAGGTTTTTTAAATGCTAATTTCTAACTATAACGTGCCTGAAACCTATGATTTTTAAGTGAATTTCAAAGGTTTTTAAAGTGCTAGTTTCTAACTATGCCCACAGAGGTAGGACATGTGAAGAAAGAAGAAAAACGCACAGAAAGAAGCAAAAGATGTGCAGAAAGAACCAACAGAGGAGCAGAAAGAGGCCTTGTTGCAAAATCATCCTGTGCCCACAACTTTTTCAGACGGGTACTGGTGGTAACTGACTGACTTACCAGAGCCAGTGTTATGCTAAAAGACACTTAGAATACAGTGAAAACACCTACATACACTAGGGAACACTATGCGTTGGGGTACCCCTGTGATTGGCATGACCTCCTCTGCAAGTCCCTAGTACATAATAGGGCAGGGGATTAAAACTACCTCTTAAAACGCGCTACAGGGCGCGTTTGCACAGTGGTGAAGGGAGGGGGCCTGAGGTGACATGTGTGCAAACGCACCCCGTGGCGCGTTTTAAGTTGCGGGATTAAGTCCCCTTGAATTCTGAGGGTCCCTGGGGCCCAACTAGCCCCCAGGTACCTACAGTTAGGACCACAGAGCTGAGTTGCAGAGAGGCGTTCCGAGGCCACACACCTTTTTCACCTCTCTGCAACGCAACTCTGTTGTGCTTACTGAAGGTACCTGGTGGGCTAGTTGGCCCCCAGGGTCCCTCAGGATTCAAAGGGAATTAATTCCCCAACTTAAAACGCACCACAGGGCGTGTTTGCGCACATGTCACCTGAGGCCCCGCCCCCTCCCTTCACCACTGTGCAAACGCGCCCCGTGGTGCGTTTTAAGTTGGTGGGATTAGGTCACCTTGAATCCTGAGGGTCCCTGGGGCCCAACTAGCCCACTAGGTACTTCCAGTAAGCACCACAGGCCTGCGTTGCAACGCCTGTAACAAATTGTGCAGTTGTGTTTAGGTAGTGAAGAGGGTCGTGCTGGGGGTAGTGTTTTAGGGTTTAGGGTAGTGCAGCGGTGTTTGTGTAGTGTAGGGGGTCATGCTGGGGGTAGATTTAGGGTTTAGGATAGTGCAGTGGTGTTTGGGTAGTGTAGGGAGTCGTGCTGGGGGTAGTGTTTTAGGGTTTAGGGTAGTGCAGTGGTGTTTGGGTAGTGTAGGGGGTCGTGCTGGGGGTAGTGTTTTAGGGTTTAGGGTAGTGCAGTGGTGTTTGGGTAGTGTAGGGGGTCGTGCTGGGGGTAGTGATTTAGGGTAGTGCAGTGGTGTTTGGGTAGTGTAGGGGTACTGCTGGGGGTAGTGTTTTAGGGTTTAGGGTAGTGCAGTGGTGTTTGGGTAGTGTAGGGATACTGCTGGGGGTAGTTGTTTAGGGTTTAGGGTAGTGCAGTGGTGTTTGGGTAGTGTAGTGGTTCGTGCTGGGGGTAGTTTTTAGGGTTTAGGGTAGTGCAGTGGTGTTTGTGTAGTGTAGGGGGTAGTGTTTTAGGGTTTAGGGTAGTGCAGTGGTGTTTGTGTAGTGTAGGAGGTCGTGTTTTAGGGTTTAGGGTAGTGCAGTGGTCTTTGGGTAGTGTAGGGAGTCGTGCGGGGTAGTGTTTTAGGGTTTAGGGTAGTGTAGGGGGTCATGCGGGGGTAGTGTTTTAGGGATTAGGGTAGTGCATTGGTGTTTGGGTAGTGTAGGGGGTCATGCGGGGGGTAGTGTTTTAGGGTTTAGGGCAGTGCAGTGCAGTGGTGTTTGGGTAGTGTAGGGGGTCGTGCTGGGGGAGTGTTTTAGGGTTTAGGGCAGTGCAGTGGTGTTCGGGTAGTGTAGGGGTCGTGCTGGGGGGAGTGTTTTAGGGTTTAGGGCAGTGCAGTGGTGTTCGGGTAGTGCAGGGGGTCGTGCTGGGGGAGTGTTTGAGGGTTTAGGGCAGTGCAGTCGTGTTCGGGTAGTGTAGGGGTTGTGCTGGGGGTAGTATTTTAGGGTTTAGGGTAGTGCAGTGGTGTTCGGGTAGTGTAGGGGTCGTGCTGGGGGTAGTGTTCTAGGGTTTAGGGCAGTGCAGTGGTGTTTGGGCAGTGTAGGGGGTAATGCTGGGGGTGGTGTTTTAGGGTTTAGGGCAGTGCAGTGGTGTTCGGGCAGTGTAGGGGGTCGTGCTGGGGGTGGTGTTTCAGGCTTTAGGGCAGTGCAGTGGTGTTCGGGCAGTGTAGGGGGTGGTGTTTCAGGGTTTAGGGCAGTGCAGTGGTGTTCGGGCAGTGTAGGGGTCGTGCAGGGGGTGGTGTTTCAGGGTTTAGGGCAGTGGTGTTCGGGCAGTGTAGGGGGTCGTGCTGGGGGTGGTGTTTCAGGGTTTGGGGCAGTGCAGTGGTGTTCGAGCAGTAAAGGGGGCCGTGTTGGGGGTGGTGTTTCAGGGTTTAGGGCAGTGCAGTGGTGTTCGGGCAGTGTAGGGGGCGGTGCAGGGGGTGGTGTTTCAGGGTTTAGGGCAGTGCAGTGGTGTTCGGGCAATGTAGGGGGTGCTGCAGGGGGTGGTGTTTCAGGGTTTATAGCAGTGCAGTGGTGTTCGGGCAGTGTAGGGGGTCATGCAGGGGGTGGTGTTTCAGGGTTTAGGGCAGTGCAGTGGTGTTCGGGCAGTGTAGGGGTCGTGCTGGGGCTGGTGTTTCAGGGTTTAGGGCAGTACAGTGGTGTTCGGGCAGTGTAGGGGGTCGTGCTGGGGCTGGTGTTTCAGGGTTTAGGGCAGTGCAGTGGTGTTCGGGCAGTGTAGGGGGTTATGCTGGGGCTGGTGTTTCAGGGTTTAGGGCAGTGCAGTGGTGTTCGGGCAGTGTAGGTGGTCGTGCTGGGGCTGGTGTTTCAGGGTTTAGGGCAGTGCAGTGGTGTTCAGGCAGTGTAGGGGGTCATGCTGGGGCTGGTGTTTCTGGGTTTAGGGCAGTGCAGTGGTGTTCGGGCAGTGTAGGGGGTCTTGCTGGGGCTGGTGTTTCAGAGTCTAGGGCAGTGCAGTGGTGTTCGGGCAGTGTAGGGGGTCTTGCTGGGGCTGGTGTTTCAGGGTTTAGGGCAGTGCAGTGGTGTTCGGGCAGTGTAGGGGGTCGTGCTGGGGGTGGTGTTTCAGGGTTTAGGGCAGTGCAGTGGTGTTTGGGCAGTGTAGGGGGTCGTGCTGGGGCTAGTGTTTCAGGATTTAGGGCAGAGCAATGGTGTTCAGGCAGTGTAGGGGGTTTTGCTGGAGGTGGTGTTTCAGGGTTTAGGGCAGTGCAGTGGTGTTCATGCAGTGTAGGGGGTGGTGTTTCAGGGTTTAGGGCAGTGGTGTTCAGGCAGTGTAGGGGGTCTTGCTGGGGTTGATGTTTCAGGGTTTAGGGCAGTGCAGTGGTGTTCGGGCAGTGTAGGGGGTCGTGCTGGGGGTGGTGTTTCAGGGTTTAGGGCAGTGCAGTGGTGTTCGGGCAGTGTAGGGGTCGTGCTGGGGGTGGTGTTTCAGGGTTTAGGGCAGTGCAGTGGTGTTCGGGCAGTGTAGGGTGTCGTGCTGAGGGTGGTGTTTCAGGGTTTAGGGCAGTGCAGTGGTGTTCGGGCAGTGTAGGGGGTCGTGCAGGGGGTGGTGTTTCAGGGTTTAGGGCAGTGCAGTGGTGTTTGGGCAGTGTAGGGGGTCGTGCAGGGGGTGGTGTTTCAGGGTTTAGGGCAGTGAAGTGGTGTTCGGCCAGTGTAGGTGGTCTTGCTGGGGGTGGTGTTTCAGGCTTTAGTGCAGTGGTGTTCGGGCAGTGTAGGGGGTCTTGCTGGGGGTGGTGTTTCAGGGTTTAGGGCAGTGCAGTGGTGTTCGGGCAGTGTAGGGGGTCTTGCTGGGGCTGGTGTTTCAGGGTTTAGGGCAGTGCAGTGGTGTTTGGGTAGTGTAGGGGGTCGTGCTGGGGCTGGTGTTTCAGGGTTTAGGGCAGTGCAGTGGTTTTCGGGCAGTGTAGGCGGTCGTGCTGGGGCTGGTGTTTCAGGGTTTAGGGCAGTGCAGTGGTGTTCGGGCAGTGTACAGGGTTGTGCTGGGGCTGGTGTTTCAGGGTTTAGGGCAGTGTAGTGGTATTCGGGCAGTGTAGGGGGTCATGCTGGGGGTGGTGTTTCAGGGTTTAGGGCAGTGCAGTGGTGTACGGGCAGTGTAGGGGGTCTTGCTGGGGGTGGTGTTTCAGGGTTTAGGGCAGTGGTGTTCGGGCAGTGTAGGGGGTCTTGCTGGGGGTAGTGTTTCGGGGTTTAGGGCAGTGCAGTGGTGTTCGTGCAGTGTAGGGGGTCGTGCTGGGTGTGGTGTTTCAGGGTTTAGGGCAGTGCAGTAGTGTTCGGGCAGTGTAGGGGATCGTGCAGGGGTGGTGTTTCAGGGTTTAGGGCAGTGCAGTGGTGTTCGGGCAGTGTAGGGGGTCGTGCTGGGGGTGGTGTTTCAGGGTTTAGGGCAGTGCAGTGGTGTTCAGGCAGTGTAGGGGGTCGTGCAGGGGGTGGTGTTTCAGGGTTTAGGGCAGTGCAGTGGTGTTCGGGCAGTGTAGGGGTCGTGCTGGGGCTGGTGTTTCAGGGTTTAGGGCAGTGCAGTGGTGTTCGGGCAGTGTAGGGGGTCTTGCTGGGGGTGGTGTTTCAAGGTTTAGGGCAGTGGTGTTCGGGCAGTGTAGGGGGTCTTGCTGGGGGTGATGTTTCAGGGTTTAGGGCAGTGCAGTGGTGTTCGGGCAGTGTAGGGGGTCTTGCTGGGGGTAGTGTTTCAGGGTTTAGGGCAGTGCAGTGGTGTTCGTGCAGTGTAGGGGGTCGTGCTGGGGATGGTGTTTCAGGGTTTAGGGCAGTGCAGTAGTGTTCGGGCAGTGTAGGGGGTCGTGCAGGGGGTGGTGTTTCAGGGTTTAGGGCAGTGCAGTGGTGTTCGGGCAGTGTAGGGGGTCGTGCTGGGGGTGGTGTTTCAGGGTTTAGGGCAGTGCAGTGGTGTTCGGGCAGTGTAGGGGGTCGTGCTGGGGGTGGTGTTTCAGGGTTTAGGGCAGTGGTGTTCGGGCAGTGTAGGGGGTCTTGCTGGGGGTGATGTTTCAGGGTTTAGGGCAGTGCAGTGGTGTTCAAGCAGTGTAGGAGGTCTTGCTGGGGGTAGTGTTTCAGGGTTTAGGGCAGTGCAGTGGTGTTCGGGCAGTGTAGGGGTCATGCTGGGGATGGTGTTTCAGGGTTTAGGGCAGTGCAGTGGTGTTCGGGCAGTGTAGGGGGTCGTGAAGGGGTGGTGTTTCAGGGTTTAGGGCAGTGCAGTGGTGTTCGGGCAGTGTAGGGGGTCGTGCTAGGGTATGTGTTTCAGGGTTTAGGGCAGTGCAGTGGTGTTCGGGCAGTGTATGGGGTTGTGCAGGGGCTGGTGTTTCAGGGTTTAGGGCAGTGCAGTGGTGTTCGGGCAGTGTAGGGGGTCGTGCTGGGGGTAGTGTTTTAGGGTTTAGGGTAGTGCAGTGGTGCTTGTGTAGTGTAGGGGGTCGTGCTGGGGGTAGTGTTTTAGGGTTTAGGGTAGTGCAGTGGTGTTTGTGTAGTGTAGGGGGTCATGTTTTAGGGTAGTGCAGTGGTATTTGGGTAGTGTAGTGGGTCGTGCTGGGGGTAGTGTTTTAGGATTTAGGTTAGTGCAGTGGTGTTTGGGTAGTGTAGGGGTCGTGCTGGGGGTAGTGTTTTAGGGTTTAAGGTAGTGCAGTGGTGTTTGTGTAGTGTAGGGGGTCGTGCTGGGGGTAGTGTTTTAGGGTTTAGGGTAGTGCAGTGGTGCTTGTGTAGTGTAGGGGGTCGTGCTGTGGGTAGTGTTTTAGGGTTTAGGGTAGTGCAGTGGTGCTTGTGTAGTGTAGGGGTCGTGCTGGGGGTAGTGTTTTAGGGTTTAGGGTAGTGCAGTGGTGTTTGTGTAGTGTAGGGGTCATGTTTTAGGGTAGTGCAGTGGTGTTTGGGTAGTGTAGGGGTCGTGCTGGGGGTAGTGTTTTAGGATTTAGGTTAGTGCAGTGGTGTTGGGGTAGTGTTTTAGGGTTTAGGGTAGTGCAGTGGTGTTTGTGTAGTGTAGGGGGTCATGCTGGGGGTAGTGTTTTAGGGTTTAGGATAGTGCAGTGGTGCTTGTGTAGTGTAGGGGTCGTGCTGGGGGTAGTGTTTTAGGGTTTAGGGTAGTGCAGTGGTGTTTTTGTAGTGTAGGGGGGTCATGTTTTAAGATGCAACGCTCCAATACCTGACCAGTCTGCACTACATAAAACTGCAAAAAACTAAAAATAAAAAGTGTTTTGCACACTTTTGTCATTGGGCTATATGTGGGCTACATCTGGGTAATATTTGTGCTACATTTGGGCTCTTTTTTCACTGGTGGCCATCTTGGAAGACTTCTTTGTTATGAAGTTTCCTAATTTCCTCATTTACTGCAGTCTCCTCAGTAGGAAATGCTTTCAGTTTTTAGGTCTCGCCTACGCAGCGCGCATGCGCTGCGTAGGAGAGACCTTTAGCGATCGGCACAGCTTTGGGGGCAAAAACGTGCACGCGTTGCATTGCTTGCAATGGCAACGCGTGCACGTCTGGCGATTTCCTTGCGGGAGCGCGCGGCGCCAAATGGTGGCGCCATTTGGTCGCAATCATCGCGCCTTGCTGCATGCTCCCGCAAGGGAATCGCGCAAGCCCCCTCCCTCCTGCTGCCGCGCGAGGCGCGCGCTTGTGCTGTTTTTTATTATTATTTCATTTCGCGGCCGCGCGGCGTTACTTTTACAGCCACGCAGCCAATGCTTGTTGATCTTCGCATGTCACCACCGCTAGTGGAGCGTCCCCATTTTTTATGGCCTTCACCTACTGCACATTTTGCCTGTGCCTCTGCCCAATCTATGTTAGACAGCGCCATTTGAGTTATCATTGGTACCGGGTTACCGACCACTTCTTCCCAGCGATCTATACCTGTGATGCCCTTGTTTTTGAATAGATGTAGGGTAAATAAATTAATCTATTTTTAAGTCACTGACTCGCCGCCTGTTAATATTAATATGCCAGTTTGGGAGAGAGCATAGGTGTGATCACCTTAGGCACTACGACCTAGGGCTTGGCACTGCTTGGACCTCTTGACTTGTCCGGCTCCTTTAACCTGTGAAATGACTAACGTGCAGTTACTGCCACTTCTTGTGCCATGGTCTTATGTCCCCCAATGCGCGCCTTTAAATGCAATTGTTTTTAAGGCAAACCTTGGTAACTGCGAATGCCCTATGTTAGCATATCATCATTATATACATTAGTGCAAAAGTGTCTGCTTTTAGATGTCATTTGATTACTAAGAATGTATTATTGCCACTGTTAATTGGTTTACTACTGATTTTATTATTTAGGTTAAATGTAATATTCTGTGATCCACTGACAGCAGGAAGTAGGAGGAACTATTAAGTTACTCTGCAGTCAAGGGAATTATAGATATTGCAATAGTAATAGCACAGGGGCTAAAAACAATGGCATTGAAATCCACAGGGGTGTCGGGAATTTGAACAAGCATTGGCATAGCCAATAGGTCTCGCTTTTGGGTCCTTATAAGTATTTAGTTATGCATCACAATATTCTTGGTGCACCAACATTATGGCTAAACACTTAATAGATCCCAAAGGCGAGACCTATTGGCTATGCCAATGCTTGTTTACTTTGATTCCATCAAGAAGGCATTCAGATGTGTCACACATTTGCCATAAATTCAGAATGTTATTACTCTAGTTGTTCATTAGATCACTGTAGTAAAGCTACTGCTCACCAAGGAGTTAACTGGAAGTCTACTGCTGGTATTGAAAGTGATTGTTTCAGTCTGCATGTCAGAATTTTCTAATGAAATAGAAGAGGATTTGAGATCTCACTTAAAACATGCACTACATTTTCTTTTGCAGCACTAACCATAATTTCTATGGCAAAATGAACCCCCTCATTTTGTTCCTTTTTAAATTAAATGTTTTAAGTGTTACCAGTTTATTCCAATCAAGATGGCTTCAGGTGTGCCATACTTTTGTCATAAGTAAGACTGTTAGCGCTCTAGTTGTTCTTTAGAACACTCTGGGAAGCTGCAGTAGAACACAAAGGCATCAACTGACAGGCTGCTCCTGTTGAAATATAACAGGAAGATATTTGAGATCACACTTGAAACATGTCCTAATTTTTCTTTCTACAGCACTAACCATAATTTCTATGACAAAATGAACCCCATCATTTTGTTCCTTTTTAAATTAAATGTTTTAAGTGTTACCAGTTTATTCCAATCAAGATGGCTTCAGGTGTGCCATACTTTTGTCATAAGTAAGACTGTTAGCGCTCTAGTTGTTCTTTAGAACACTCTGGGAAGCTGCAGTAGAACACAAAGGCATCAACTGACAGGCTGCTCCTGTTGAAATATAACAGGAAGATATTTGAGATCACACTTGAAACATGTCCTAATTTTTCTTTCCAGAGCACTAACCATAATTTCTATGACAAGATGAACCCCATCATTTTGTTCCTTTTTAAATTAAATGTTTTAAGTGTTACCAGTTTATTCCAATCAAGATGGCTTCAGGTGTGCCATACTTTTGTCATAAGTAAGGCTGTTAGCACTCTAGTTGTTCTTTAAAACACTCTGGGAAGCTGCAGTAGAACACAAAGGAATCAACTGACAGTCTCTGCCCTTGTTGGATGTACATGTTTTACTGAGAATGTCAGACTTCATTCTCACATGACTGAGAAAGATAATGTGAATTTACAGAAAATATGCTCTCATTTTAGCTTCTGGAGCACCTTCCAAAACTGTATGGGACAAGCATGTGAAAATAGTTTTCTCTCAAACATGATTCATGATATCCCAGCAGAAGGTTTTTCACAGGGTAAAATCACCTTAGAACACACCACAATTCCTGAAATTAGTATGGTACCATCAACAAATGAATTCTAATGTAACTAAAGTCTGTTATCACCCTTTATAGTTCTCCTTTTGGTAACCCTCAAAATCTTCGATTCACTACAATGCATTTATATTGGTCCCAAGATGGCTGCCAGCAATTCCAGGATGAAGTGCTGACAACCAATCAGATCTCACGATGACATGTGTGGTTAGGCTCCGCCCAGATATATATGTGTTTTTACTTTTGATTTTCTCAGCAACTACTGAACGGATTTACACCATTTAACAAAAGGGTTCTTTTTGAACCAAGAACTACCTCTTTGCCAAATTTGGTGTAATTCCGTTCAGCAGTTCGGGCTGTAGCCTTGCATAAAGTTTCCTATGGGAAATTGATTTTTTGACTCTTATTTTTTAATTTCTCCGCAACTACTGAACGGATTTACACCATTTAACAAAAAGGGTTCTTTCTGAACCAAGAACTACCTCTTAGCCAAATTTGGTGTAATCCCGTTCAGCAGTTCGGGCTGTAGCCGTGTCTAAAGTTTCCTATGGGAAAATGAATGGGGAAAACACGTTTTGGGACCCCCCTTTTTTCTCGGCCCTCGCTTGACGAATCACCCTGAGACTTTCAGGGTAGGAGCGGACCGGAGCGGGCCATAAAGTTTGAAACTTTCGCGAAGATTCGTCAACCGACGCAAGAGTTATTTCAAATAGAATGTCACGGATTTCCTATGGAAAATAGGTCCTAACTATAACTATCTACTGGTGACCGCCAGTAGATAATATACATCAGCACACTTTCCCTCGAACAACAAAGGATGACGACGCCGTGTCTTGACAAAAATATGATTTATTTGTCAGCTGTCGGACACGTTTCGCCTGTCCTGCAGGCTTGCTCACCAACCCAACAGGCGAAATGCGTCCAACAGCTGACAAATGGGAAAGTGTGCTGATTCGTATCGGACCGTGCTTGGGTGGTCCGCAAGACGACGCGCCCTCTGGTTTGGAGCAGCGGCGGGTTAACACAAGCAACGAGTGTTGGATATATATATATTCACTGAAAAAACCATAGGTTTCAGATATGTTATAGTTAGAAATTAGCATTTAAAAACCTTTGAAATTCACTGAAAAAACCATAGGTTTTAGGGACAGTTATAGTTAGTTGGACATTGCACTCGTACAAAAGCCGTGAAATTCCCCGTTATAGTTAGTTCAGCTAACTATAACTCGCGCCCACGCAATGCACTGCTGATGACGTCACATATTACATCACTCATGACATGGTCAGTGACATCACTGATGACATCTCAAATGACATCACTGATGACATCATCCAGTGACTGTGTGTTTCTGTAAAGTTTAAATATTTTTAATATATATAGGGAAAGGCGTATTGAAGAATGAGTGGGTGTATAAGTGTCTGTATGGATGATTTAGTAGGTGCGTGACTAATTCTATAAGTGAGTGATTAAACGTATCTTACTGAATGCATGGGTTAGTGACTAAACTGGGTGAATGTCTGTATCTGTCTGTTGCTGTGTAAGTGGCTGCATGGGTTTGTGAATAGCTACATGAGTGTCTATAAGAGTTATTGATTTGTTGTCTGAGTATCTGTATGGGTGCCTGAGTGTTTGTGTGGATGGGGTGTGTGCGACTGTGCATAGATGTGTGAGTGGGTGATTCACTGGGTGGATGGTTTCAAGAGTGCATCTGTGATAGACGGTATGGGTGGGTAAGTGTGTGTAAGAGTGTGTTAGTGAGTGAATGTATGTCCCAGTGGTACATGTGTGAGTAACTACATATGTGAAAGGCAGTATATATGTGTGTTGGAGTATATAAATAGCTATAAGCGAGAGTGAGTGATTGTGATAGTGGCTGTATGGATGAGTGTGTGCTTGTATCAGTGATTGTATAAGAGCGTAACAATGTGCTAGTATTTGTATGATTAAGTGAGCTGGTGTGTGTATAACTGTATAGGTGAGTAAATGGCAGTGTGTTTAATTATTTGCATGACTGACTAGGTGTGTGAGTACCTCTATGGATGAGTGGCGGTGTTTGAGTGTCTATATAGGAGTAAGAGTGCATATGATAGTCCTGTACTGAGTGACCATAAGTATGAGTGACTGTACGGGTGAGTGAGTGGATGTGTGTGTGTAGACCTAAGAATCAGTGAGTGGGTATGTAGTTATTGGTGTTGGAGTGTCTATGGTTTTGCGAATGGCAGTCTGTAATTTAGATTGGGTGTATCAAATGGTACATGTGTGAGTAACTACATATGTGAAAGGCAGTATATATGTGTGTTGGAGTATATAAATAGCTATAGCTGAGAGTGAGTGATTGTGATAGTGGCTGTATGGATGAGTGTGTGCTTGTATCAGTGATTGTATAAGAGCGTAACAATGTGCTAGTATTTGTATGATTAAGTGAGCTGGTGTGTGTATAACTGTATAGGTGAGTAAATGGCAGTGTGTTTAATTATTTGCATGACTGACTAGGTGTGTGAGTACCTCTATGGATGAGTGGCGGTGTTTGAGTGTCTATATAGGAGTAAGAGTGCATATGATAGTCCTGTACTGAGTGACCATAAGTATGAGTGACTGTACGGGTGAGTGAGTGGATGTGTGTGTGTAGACCTAAGAATCAGTGAGTGGGTATGTAGTTATTGGTGTTGGAGTGTCTATGGTTTTGCGAATGGCAGTCTGTAATTTAGATTGGGTGTATCAAAGGTTATATTAGGGTGTGAAGAGCTGCATCAGATTATCACGTGGATGATGTCATCAGTGATGTCATTTGAGATGTCATCAGTGATGTCATCAGTGATGTCACTGACCATGTCATGAGTGATGTAATATGTGACGTCATCAGCAGTGCATTGCGGGGCGCGAGTTATAGTTAGCTGAACTAACTATAACGGGGGAATTTCACGGCTTTTGTACGAGTGCAATGTCCAACTAACTATAACTGTCCCTAAAACCTATGGTTTTTTCAGTGAATTTCAAAGGTTTTTTAAATGCTAATTTCTAACTATAACATATCTGAAACCTATGGTTTTTTCAGTGAATTTCAAAGGTTTTTTAAATGCTAATTTCTAACTATAACATATCTGAAACCTATGGTTTTTTCAGTGAATTTCAAAGGTTTTTTAAATGCTAATTCCTAACTATAACATGTCTGAAACCTACGGTTTTTTCAGTGAATTTCAAAGGTTTTGTAAATGACAATTTTTAAATGTATTAATTGTTATATTAATTTTTTTCATACTGATTTACTAAATTTTTAGAAACAATTTTTTTTTACATATTTTATTTTTAAATTACATTGTAATTACATTATACATTACATTACAAAAAATACTTTCTCAGAATGAATTACTTTAGTTTAAATACTTTGCACATAGGCAATAGACTTTTAAGTACAGTAGTTACAGTTGTTGCAATGGGCAACACATTTTCAAACACAATGCAACATTCAGCTCAATGTGAATTTCTAGTTAAATGCAATTAGTTACTTTATGGATTACTTTTCTAACCACAGGACTGGATCCTAGATTCAGTCCTGGGACATCTCCTGTAAACAGTTGAGTAAAAGCGTTTTGGTTACAGTCGTGATTTTTAAGGAATATTATTGTATTTTAAAAGTAGACACTTAGAAACTTTTTCTCATAGAATCACCAATGTTATCATATGGAAGGAAATTCACTTAGCAGGTAAAAACTGTTATCGTTACTTTTTCTTACTCAGTGTTGGATCCTGGATCCAGCACTGGTGCATCTCCTGTAAACAGTTGAAAGAATGCGTTTAAGTCATACAGGCGATTTTTAAGGAATATTTGTAGTTTGTGAAAATCGACACTTTGAAACTTTTCTGCTGAAAACCAGACAATGGATTCCTATGGAAGAAAATATAAGTTACTGGTAAGTACGATTAAAATAACTTTTCAGGGTCAGTGCTGGGCTAAAAGATGCAGCACTGGGTTCTCTCCTGATAACAGGTGAGTAAATTGGAATTCGTACTTTGGTTGATTTTAGAGGAATATTATAAAGTTCCAAAACTCCACACTTAGAAGAATTTCCAAGTGAAACCAGTCAATGTTAGCCTATGAAGGAAATTCAAGTTACCGGTAAGTACGGTTAAAATTACTTTTCAGGACGAGTACTGGGCTGAAAGATGCAGCACTGAGGTCTCTCCTGATAACAGGTGAGTAAATCAGAATTCGGATTTCGGCTGATTTTAGAGGAATATTTGTATGTTTCAAAATTCAACACAGAAACTTTTTCAGCAAAAAGCAGGCAATGATATCCTATGGAAGGAAATTCAAGTTACTGGTAAGTACGGTGAAAATTACTTTTGAGGATCAGTACTGGGCTGAAAGATGCAGCACTGAGGTCTCTCCCGATAACAGGTGAGTAAATCGGAATTCGTATTTCGGCTGATTTTAGAGGAATATTATAAAGTTCCAAAACTCCACACTTAGAAGAATTTCCAAGTGAAACCAGTCAATGTTAGCCTATGGAAGGAAATTCAAGTTACTGGTAAGTACGGTTAAAATTACTTTTCAGGACCAGTACTGGGCTGAAAGATACAGCACTGAGGTCTCTCCTGATAACAGATGAGTAAATCGGAATTCGTATTTCGGCTGATTTTAGAGGAATATATTAAAGTTCCAAAACACCACACTTAGAAGAATTTCCAAGTGAAACCAGTCAATGTTAGCCTATGGAAGGAAATTCAAGTTACTGGTAAGTACGGTTAAAATTACTTTTCAGGACCAGTACTGGGCTGAAAGATACAGCACTGAGGTCTCTCCTTATAACAGGTGAGTAAATCGGAATTCGTGTTTCGGCTGATTTTAGAGGAATATTTGTATGTTTCAAAAATCAACACTTAGAAACTTTTTCAGCAAAAAGCAGGCAATGATATCCTATGGAAGGAAATTCAAGTTACTGGTAAGTACGGTTAAAATTACTTTTCAGGATTAGTACTGGGCTGAAAGATGCAGCACTGAGGTCTCTCCTGATAACAGGTGAGTAAATCGGAATTCGTAGTTCGGCAGATTTTAGAGGAATATTTTAAAGTTCCAAAACACCACACTTAGAAGAATTTCCAAGTGAAACCTGTCAATGTTAGCCTATGGAAGGAAATTCAAGTTACTGGTAAGTACGGTTAAAATTACTTTTCAGGACCAGTACTGGGCTGAAAGATACAGCACTGAGGTCTCTCCTTAGAACAGGTGAGTAAATCGGAATTCGTGTTTCGGCTGATTTTAGAGGAATATTTGTATGTTTCAAAAATCAACACTTAGAAACTTTTTCAGCAAAAAGCAGGCAATGATATCCTATGGAAGGAAATTCAAGTTACTGGTAAGTACGGTTAAAATTACTTTTCAGGATTAGTACTGGGCTGAAAGATGCAGCACTGAGGTCTCTCCTGATAACAGGTGAGTAAATCGGAATTCGTAGTTCGGCAGATTTTAGAGGAATATTTGCACAATGGTGAAGGGAGGGGCGGGGCCTGAGGTGACATCTGTGCAAACGCGCCCCGTGGCGCGTTTTAAGTTGGGGGATTAAGTCCCCTTGAATCATGAGGGTCCCTAGGGGCCAACTAGCCCACCAGGAACCTCCAGTATGCGCCAGGGGCTGCGTTGCAGAGACGTGTAGAGAGGCCACACCCCTTTTACACCTCTCTGCAACGCAGCTCTGTGGCGCTTTCTGGATGTACCTGTTGGGCTAGTTGGCCCCCAGGGACCCTCAGGACTGAAGGGGATTTAATTCCCCATCTTAAAACGCGCCACGGGGCCTGTTTGCACACATGTCACCTGAAGCCCCGCCCTCCCTTCACCACTGTGCAAACGCGCCCGTGGCGCGGTTTAAGTTGGTGGATTAAGTCCCCTTGAATCCTGAGGGTCCCTGGGGGCCAACTAGCCCACCATGTACCTCCAAAAGCGCCACAGAGCTGCGTTGCAGAGAGGTGTATAAAGGGCGTGGCCTCTGTACACCTCTCTGCAACGCAGCCCCTGGCGCATACTGGAGGTTCCTGGTGGGCTAGTTGGCCCCAGGGACCCCCAGTATTGAAGTGTAATTACTTCCCCATCTGCAAACGCGCCAGGGGCGCGTTTGCAGAGTGGTGAAGGAAGGGGCGGGGCCTGTGGCCCGATCGTTTTTTTGTTTTGTTTTTTTCCTGAAGGGGGCTGTGTGGCCCCCTTCTTTTTCCTATTTTTGGGCCCTGGGGACCCCACCCCCAGGGCCTTACCCCCTTTTTTTTTTATTAAAATTAAACGGGAAGGGGGCCGCGTGGCCCCCTCCCCTGGCCGAATACTGCCCCGGGGACCCCATCCCCCGGGCATGGCCACACTTTTAAATTAATTTTTAAGGAGGGGGCTGCGTGGCCCCCTCCTCAGGCCTCCTTTTGCCCCGGGGACCCCATCCCCGGGGCAGGCCTTTTTTTTAAATTATTTCTGGGGAGGGGGTCGCGTGGCCCCCTCCCGGGCCACTTATGGCCCCGGGGACCCCATCCCCCGGGGCCTGGCCTCTCGTTGGGGACTGTGGGGGGGTCCCCAAACCCCCCACAGTCCCGCCGGCTCCCCGTGTCCTACGGGAGCCGGCCTTGCTTTTACACATGGGGAGCAGCTAACACACAGGAAATTGTAAAAAAAAAAGAAGCCCCGGGGAGGTGGTGGTCCCGGGGGCTGCGGGAGGGCTCAGTGCCCTCCCGCACCATTTTAAAATGAAAGCCCCGGGGTGGCGGTCCTCGGGCTTGGGGGCCCTTTGAGGCCCCCCATACATAAATTTAACCCCTCACCATGCCCCCGGGACTTGGGCCACCCGGGGGCAAAATACAATCAAAGCGCGGAGACCGCGCTTCGATTTTTTCCGGCAGGATCCGCGCACCCTGAGCGCATCCTGCCGATTTAAAAAAATATATATATTTTTGCCCAGGGGTCCTTGTGGGACCCCTGAGCAGACCTAGGGGGTCAGGGTGTTGCTACCCTTCCCCCTTTTGCGTTTTGCGCACTTAGTTTCTGTCCCTCGGTTCTACCGAGGGATAAATGGCTGCCAACACTTCCTGATTTGGAGTGTTGACAGCCAATTAGGATGCAGCTCGTGATCGAGAGGGTGCGCGGATCCTCCGTGCCCATAGATATATATGTACTTTTACTTTGATTTTCTCAGCAACTACTGAACGGATTTACACCATTTAACAAAAGGGTTCTTTCTGAACCAAGAACTACCTCTTTGCCAAATTTGGTGTAATTCCGTTCAGCAGTTCGGGCTGTAGCCGTGTCTAAAGTTTCCTATGGGAAAATGAATGGGGAAAACATGTTTTGGGACCCCTTTTTCTCGGCCCCCGCTTGACGAATCACCCTGAGACTTTCAGGGTAGGAGCGGACCAAAGCGGGCCATAAAGTTTGAAAATTTCGCGAAGTTTCGTCAACCGACGCAAGAGTTATTTCAAATAGAATGTCGCGGATTTCCTATGGAAAATAGGTCCTAACTATAACTATCTACTGGCGACCGCCAGTAGATAATATAGATTCACTGAAAAAACCATAGGTTTCAGGCACGTTATAGTTAGAAATTAGCATTTAAAAAACCTTTGAAATTCACTGAAAAAAACATAGGTTTCAGGCACGTTATAGTTAGAAATTAGCATTTAAAAAACCTTAGAAATTCACTGAAAAAACCATAGGTTTCAGGGCTGTTATAGTTAGCTGGACATTTCACTCGTACAAAACCATTGAAATTCCTCCGTTATAGTTAGTTCAGCTAACTATAACTCGCGCCCCCGCAATGCACTGCTGATGACGTCACATATTACATCACTCATGACATGGTCAGTGACATCACTGTTGACATCACTGATGACATCATCCATGTGATAATTTGCTGCATCTTCTCACACCCTAATATAACCTTTGATACACCCACTCTAAATTACAGAGTGCCATTCTCAAAACCATAGACACTCCAACACCAATAACTACATACCCACTCACTGATTCTTAGGTCTACACACACATCCACTCACTCACCCGTACAGTCACTCATGCTTATGGTCACACAGTACAGGACTATCATATGCACTCATACACCTATATAGACACTCGCACACCACCACTGATCCATAGAGGTACTCACACACCTAGTCAGTCATGCAAATAATTAATCACACTGCCATTTACTCACCTATACAGTTATACACACACCAGCTCACTTACTCATACAAATACTAGCACATTCTTACGCTCTTATACAATCCCTGATACAAGCACACACTCATCCATACAGCCACTCTCACAATCACACACTCTCACTTATAGCCATTTATATACTCCAACACACACATATACTGCCTTTCACATATGTAGTTACTCACACATGTACCACTGAGATATACATTCACTCACTAACACACCCATACACACACTCACCCACACAGTCCATCACAGATGCACTCTTTAAACCATGCACCCAGTGAATCACCCACTCACACATCTATGCACAGAGTCACACACACCCCACCCACACAAACACTCAGGCACCCATACAAATACTCAGACAACCAATCAATAACCCATATAGACAATCATGTAGCTATTCACAAACCCATGCAGCCGCTTACACACCAACAGACAGACGGATACAGACATTCACACAGTTTAGTCACTAACCCATGCATTCAGTAAGATACGTTTAATCACTCAATTGTAGAGTCAGTCACGCACCTACTAAATCATCCATTCAGACACTTATACACCCACTCATTCTTCAATACGCCTTTCCCTATATATATTAAACATATTTAAACTTTACAGAAACACACAGTCACTGGATGATGTCATCAGTGATGTCATCAGTGATGTCACTGACCATGTCATGAGTGATGTAATATGTGACGTCATCAGCAGTGCATTATGGGCGCGAGTTATAGTTAGCTGAACTAACTATAACGGAGGAATTTCAATGGTTTTGTACGAGTGAAATGTCCAGCTAACTATAACAGCCTTGAAACCTATGGTTTTTTCAGTGAATTTCTAAGGTTTTTTAAATGCTAATTTCTAACTATAACGTGCCTGAAACCTATGTTTTTTTCAGTGAATTTCAAAGGTTTTTTTAAATGCTAATTTCTAACTATAATGTGCCTGAAACCTATGGTTTTTTCAGTGAATTTCAAAGGTTTTTTAAATGCTAGTTTCTAACTATGCCTACAGAGGTAGGACATGTGAAGAAAAAGAAAAAACGCACAGGAAGAAGCCAAGGAAATGCAGAAAGAAGCAACAGAAGTCCACAAAGACGAAGAAAAGTGCAGGAAGAAGCAAGACATGTGCAGAAAGAACCAACAGAGGAGCAGAAAGAAGCCTTGTTGCAAAATCATCCTGTGCCCACAACTTTTTCAGACGGGTACTGGTGGTAACTGGCTCTGACTAACCAGGCCTAGAGCCAGTGCTATGCTACAAGACACTTAGAATACAGTGAAAACACCTACATACACTAGGGAACACTATGCGTTGGGGTACCCCTGTGATTAGCATGACCTCCTCAGTAAGTCCCTAGTACATAATTGGGCAGGGGATTAAAACTAAGTAACTAACTTGTCACATGAGGCCCTACCCCTCTCTTTACCACTGTGCAAACACGCACCGTGGCGTGTTTAAGTTGGGATTAGTTCTCTTCATCCTGAGGGTCCCTGGAGTCCAACTGGCCCACCAGGTACCTCCAGTAAGCACCACAGAGCTGCGTTGCAGAGAGGTGGTCCGAGGCCACGCCCTCTTTACACCTCTCTGCAACGCAGCTCATGGGCGCTACCGGAGGTACCTGGTAGGCTAGTTGGACCCCAGGGACCCTCAGGATTCAAGGGGACTTAATCCCCAACCTACAACGCACCAGAGGGCCCGTTTGCACAGTGGTGATGGGAGGGGTGGGCCTGATGTGACAAGTGTGCAACGCGCCCGTGGCGCGTTTTAGGCTGAGGGATTAAGTCCCTTGAATCCTGAGGGTCCCTGAGGTCCAACTAGCCCACCAGATACCTCCGATAAGCGCCACAGAGCTGCATTGCAGAGAGGTGTAAAAAGGGGCATGGCCTGGACCATCTCTCTGCAACGCAGCGCAGTGGCGCTTACTGGAGGTACCTGGTGGCCTAGTTGGCCCCCTGGGGCCCTCAGGATTGAAGGGGAATTAATTCCCCAACTTAAAACACGCCACGGGCGTGTTTGCACACATGTCACCTCAGGCCCCACCCCCTCCCTTCACCACTGTGCAAACGCACCCCGTGGTGCATTTTAAGTTGGGGGGTTAAGTCCCCTTCAATCCTGAGGGTCCCTGGGTCCCAACTAGCCCACCAGGTACCTCCAGTAAGCACCACAAAGCTACGTTGCAGAGATGTGGTCGGAGGCCATGCCCCTTTTTACACCTCTCTGCAACGCAGCTCTGTGGCGCTTACTGGAGGTACCTGGTGGGCTAGTTGGCCCCCTGGGGCCCTCAGGTTTGAAGGGGACTTAACCCCCCAACTTAAAACGCGCCACAGGGCGTGTTTGCACACATGTCACCTCAGGCCCCGCCCCCTCCCTTCACCACTGTGCAAACACGCCCTGTGGCGCGTTTTAAGTTGGGGGATTAAGTCCCCTTGAATCCTGACGGTCCCTGGGGTCCAACTAGCCCACCAGGTACCTCCAGTAAGCGCCACAGAGCTGCGTTGCAGAGAGGTGTAAAAAGGGGAGTGGCCTGGACCACCTCTCTGCAACGCAGCCCTGTGGCGCTGACTGGAGGTACCTGGTGGGCTAGTTGGCCCCCAGGGACCCCCAGTATTGAAGGGGAATTAATTCCCCATTTTAAAACTCGCCACGGGGCGCGTTTGCAGAGTGGTAAAGGAAGGGGGCGGGGCCTGCGGCACAATCGTTTTTTTTTTTTTTTTAGAAGGGGGGCTGTGTGGCCCCCCTTCCTTTTTCCTATTTTTGGGCCCTGGGGACCCCATCCCCCAGGGCCTTACCCCTGGGGGATGCCCCTCCCGTGGCCGATTCCAGCCCCGGGGACCCCATCCCCCGGGGCACGGCCACACTTTTTTTCAAAAAAATTAAGGAGGGGGTCTGCATGGCCCCCCGGGGCCGGCCCTATCCATTGGGGACCGTGGGGGGGTCCCCAATCCCCCCACAGTCCCGCCTTCTCCCCGCGTCCTGCGGGAGCCGGCATTGCTTTGCCACATGGGGAGATGCAGCTCCCCGTGTGGAAAAGCAATTTGCTTTGAATTTTGGAAGAGAGAGCAGGTTTCCTGCTCTCTCTTCCAAAATCCAAAGCAAGTTTGCTATGACAGGACGGGAGCCGCGAGCCGCCCGCCCTGTCATAGCACCCCGGGCACCCCGGGACACTGCAGGAGCCGGCCCTGGGGAGTGGTGGTCCCCAGGGTCATCACAGGCTCCAGGAGGGGGGCCGCGCGGCCCCCCTCCCAACATGTGCAAAGCCCCGGGGAGGTGGCGGTCCCCGGGGCGTGTGGGGGGGCTCGAGCCCCCCCCCACACAGGTCATTTCATTAAAAAAAAAAAGCCCAGAGGGGTGGCGGTCCCCAGGGCTGCGGGAGGGCCGAGTGCCCTCCCGCACCATTTTAAAATCAAAGCCCCGGGGGTGGTGGTCCCCGGGGCTTGGGGGGGCCTCAGAGGCCCCCCCAACATTATTAATAAACCCCCGCATGCCCCCGGGACTTGGCCCACCCGGGGGCCAAATAACAACGAAGCGCGGGAGCCCGCGCTTCGTTTTTTTTTCTTTCACAGCGGGATCCGCGGATTCAGCACGCATCCCGCCGTTTAAAAAAAAAAATGCTTTTTTGGCCCTGGGGGTCCTTGTGGGACCCCCTGAGCAGGCCTAGGGGGTCAGGGTGTTTCTACCCTGCCCCCTTGTCTTGTTTTGCGCGTTAGTTTCACTGTTTTCTTGTGACTCGGTTCTACCGAGTCACAAGATGGCCGCCAACACTTCCTGGTTTGGAGTGTTGGCAGCCAATTAGCATACAGCTCGTGGTCGGGAGGATCCGCGGATCCTCCGTGCCTCTACATATCGCTAGCTTTATTTTTGATTTTCTCTGCAACTACTGAACGGATTTACACCATTTTTTAAAAGAACGCTTTCTGTGCCAAGCAGTACCTTTTTGCCAAATTTGGTGTAATTCCGTCCAGTAGTTTCCGCTCTACCCGTGCACAAAATTCCCTATGGGAAATTGATTTTTTGACTCTTATTTTTTGAATTTCTCAGCAACTACTGAACGGATTTACACCATTTAACAAAAAGGGCTCTTTCTGAACCAAGGGCTACCTTTTTGCAAAATTTGGTGTAATTCCGTTCAGCAGTTCGGGCTGTAGCTTTGTCTAAAATTTCCTATGGGAAATAACATGGAGAAAACGCGTTTTGGGACCCCCCTTTTTTCTCGGCCCCCGCTTGGCTTTCAGGATAGGAGCTGACCGGAGCGCCCCACAAAGTTTGAAAATTTCGCGAAGATTCGTCAACCGGCTCCAAAGTTATTCGGAAAAGAATGTTGTGAATTTCCTATGGAAAATAGGTCCTAACTATAACTATCTACTGGCGACCGCCAGTAGATAATAAAGATGAACTCACTTGAGGATATTTTCCCCCGCACTACAGGAACCATAAGGCCGTGATGGCCATGCCCACATGGGCAGGGCCCTGGAAGTTTAAAATGTGCGGGAAATGCTGTCTGACTTTGTGCAGATTGAAAGCCATTGAGGAAGGGAACCAGAGTTCCCGAAACGCGTCTGGCGACTTTGAACTTTGATGTTTATTTCCACGCTGCAGTCTGCTGGCAAATTGGCTCCATTAAAGAATTGAAATACTCATCTGCCTGTTGGTTTCCTTTCAAGGGGGCTAATTTTTGATGTTGATGTTTAGCGGCTGAGCCCATTCGCGGAGGGAAGCCCACCGCTTGTGAGCGGGCCTGTGTTGGCGTCACGTCGATGCCAGCGCACACGGGAGGCAGTTTTCAAGGATACAACTGAAAAGCAGGGCAGACTGCAAAACGGGACTTTTCATCGACCCACATGGGTTTTGAACTTTTATGTATTTTTTCTGCTAGTCAAGATGGACTCACTTGAGGATATTTTCCCCCGCACTACAGGAACCATAAGGCCGTGATGGCCACATCCACATGGGCAGGGCCCTGGAAGTTTAAAATGTGCGGGAAATGCTGTCTGACTTTGTGCAGATTGAAAGCCATTGAGGAAGGGAACCGGAGTTCCCGAAACGCGTCTGGCGACTTTGAACTTTTTTTTTAATTTTATTTTTATTGGCATTTGTAAAAACATAAATCACAATCCAACAAAACAGTCATCAGGCATTGCTCGGCGCCACCAGGACGGTGGTGTGATAGCATCCAGGTCCTTATACAACATATAGCAGAGATGATCAACAGCAGTACATTACATTATTGTTACAGTGGATATCGTATGACTTCATATGTCCGGCTTGTACAGTGGTTGGGGGCAGTTAGATCTCGGCCCTAGGCGGCAGTGTGCTATTGTTTCCCTTTAGGCACGTTAAAGGTCGACTATGTTGACTGTGTTTAGCCAGTTTACAAAAGGCCCCCAGATATCCCGGGGGCGGGACCTCGCTGGCATCAGTTCCCAGTATGTCTCCAGTTGTGTCTTACAGTGTGTTACACTGATGATCCAGTTCTTAGTAGTCGGCGGTAGAACCGCTCTCCATTGAAGGGCCACCTGACCCTTGGCCATAATTAGCAGCATAGCAGTTAATTTCCTTCTTCTGGGTGGAACAGCAGTATTGTCGCCGAGCAACGCCGCCAGCGGCGTGCAGGGCAATTCGTGTCCAGTTATGTCATGTATGTGTTGCAGTGTACGTATCCAGAAGTTAGCAACCGGACGGCATTGCCACGCCACGTGTAAGAAAGTAGCCTGTGTGTCCCCGCAGCTCCAGCAGCAGGTGTCAGGGCACAATCCCATTCGGTGCAGTTGCACCGGGGTCCTATAAAGACGGTGTATGTACTTGAAGTGGATTAATCTCAGATGGTAGTTTGAGGACAACAGCTGCAGCTGACCACAGATTAGTTTCCATTGGTCGTCGGAGATGTCCACCCCCATGTCTGCCGCCCATACCTCTCTAGCCCCCGGGGTGAGAATTGGGGATTCCCGCTGTCTTATATTATATATACGGGTGATCAGTTTGCGGCCATGGTCAATCGCGAGCACATTTTCTAATGCTGGTAGTGTAGGGGGGGGGATTTGGGAACGTGTCAAATTTGCTTCTGCAGGATGCACGCAGCTGATAATAAAGTAGCATGTCCGCAGCCGAAGGGGGCGCCTGGCCGCACATTTGTTGTAGTGTTAGGAAAGTGTCTGCGGGGAATAGGTCCTTACCTGTCCGTATCTTCAACTGTGCCACCCTCTCCCTTGCCCTGCGGTCCCCTAGTGGGGGTATCTGTGGGTGGTTTGCCAGTTGCATAGAGGGGGCGTAGAGCATGTCTAGCTTTGCTCTCTTGCGCAGCCCCGTCCATGCCCATCGCAGCACCTCAGCTGTGTTCACTTCATCACGTGGCCTCCTGTATGCTTGAAATATAGCGGTGGCAAGTGGTGTCGGTGTCGCTCTATCTGTTTCAATGGCCACGTGCGGCTGGAAGGGTGTAGGGTGCACCCAGTATTGTAGGAATTGCGCCTGCGTGCTGTAGGCATATAGCGCAAAGTCGGGTGCGGCCAGGCCCCCCTGTGATTGGGGTAGGGTGAGTACCTCCCATGCTATTCTGAGTTGTCGCCCCGCCCATACCAGTTCGATCATAAGGGAGCGCAGTGTTTTGAAGAAGTGTGTAGTTAGAGGGATGGGGATATTAACAAAGAGGTACAGCAGCTTGGGCAGGATGATCATTTTAGCTACCGCGATGCGCCCCATGAGAGACAGGGGAAGTGTTTTCCAACGGTGTACCCTCTCTGTAATCCAGGCAACCACTCTGCCGTAATTTTCGGACCATAGTTCGTTGAGGTCGTTGCTTATTTATATCCCCAGATAGCGTGTTGGCCCTGTTGCCCATGTGATCGGGTACTCCGTTTCGAAAGGCTGAGTGCCGGCTGTCAGGGGGATGATAACAGATTTACCCCAGTTTATTCGCACCCCTGAGAGTTCCCCATATTGTATCTGTTCTCGCGTCATGGGTGCTAGGTTGTCTTTAGGGTCAGTCATGTATAGCGTGATGTCATCCGCATATAATGATACTGTCAGACCTCTTGTCGTGAACCCAATACTGCGATGTGTGTGATGTTGTCTGATTCGAGCAGCCAGCGGTTCAGTTGCTATGGCGAAAAGTAGGGGCGACAAGGGGCACCCCTGCCTTGTTCCCCTAGTGATTTCAATGGGTTCAGAGATCAGGGCCATTCACCCTTAAGCGCGCTGTGGGCTTAACGTAGAGCAGTTTTATCTGTTGGATAAAGATGGGGCTGAGACCTATCCGTTGAAGCAGCGGGAAAAGGAATCCCCACTCCAAGGAGTCGAATGCCTTAGTGGCATCCAGCAAGGCCGCGATCGCCGGGACATGTGGTGCGAGGTAGTGCATTAGGGCGAACAGCGTCCGGAGATTGTGGGACGTGGACCTGCCCGGTATAAAACCAGATTGGTCCGGGAGTATTATCCGAGGGAGCAGTGGTTGCATTCGGGTAGCCAGAAGTTTGGCGAAGATTTTCGCGTCAATATTTTTCAGCGAAAGTGGGCGATAAGAATCACAGTTGGAGGGGTCTTTGTCTGGTTTTAAAACTGTTATGATAATGGCTTCTCGCATTGAGGCGGGCAAATGGCCTACCTCCATGGCCTCTTGGTATACTGCCATGAGTCGTGGCGCCAGGATATCCGCGTACTCTTTATAAAATTTAGCCGTCAGGCCGTCCGGTCCAGGGGCCTTATTGTAGGAGAGTAGGATCTGCTTCACATGGGTACCCCCACTTTTTGCTGATGCTTCACTGTTTTTCGACTTTAGTCTGGCTGGGGCCCTGCTAATCAGAACCCCAGCCTAGCTGCTTCCTCTCTAAAATGGTTTCCATGTACCTTAGGTACATCTCTGATTGGAATCTGGAGTGCCCTTATAAGTCCCTAGTATATGGTATACTATGTACCCAGGGCATAGGTATCCCAGAGGCCTGCCAGGGGCTGAAGCATGTATTGTGCCACCCCTGGAAGGCCAGCCAAAATGACACCACAGGTCTGCTACTGCAGCCTGGGTAAGGTGGTGCATGCACCCCTTACTGTGATATAGGTTACCTATATCACTGCATATATGCACACATATAAACCTATAAGTCACTCCTATGGCAGGCCTTATCAATCCTGAAGGCAGAGTGCTTGGTTCTTATGTGAGAGGGTGCCCCTGCATGAGTAGAGACCCTCTGCAGCGTTCGGAGACCCTTCTCTGATGCTTTTTGTAGTGCAGCCTGACCATATACTCTTAAGTGCATTATAACCTCGCGGTAAATGCTAACTTTGGGATGGCTGTACGGAAACATGTTGTGTTTGGTGTCAAACATCTTGGAATACTACCCCCCCACCAGTTCTGGCGGCGGGGGTAGCATTCCACCCTTCTAGAGGGAGAGACATGTACACACCGGCCTACCCGGTAACTTCTTTACAGAGCCCTGGCACCACAAAATGGATGCCACTGCCACAGACACGGGTCTGGCCTCCTGCTGCTGACTGAAACTCCGGCAGGGGAGGCCTGGACAATAGGTTTCCTGTCCAAGGGAGGTGTAACCACCTCCCCAGACAGGATAATGTGTATTGGGGCTGGGCGGGAGCTCTCTCTGGTGCTTTGAAGTCCTGCACTGGGGGCACATTTGGTGTCCCTGTGCATACCCCAGTTCAAACCGGTTCAGGGGCTTCCAGCCCCTGCCCTGGCGTGAAACTGGACAAAGGGAATGGGTGTAACCACCCCTCTTCCCTGACCCTCCCATAGGTGGGTCCCCAGAGTATGTCCAACCCCTTAACTTAGTATAAGTATGGGACCCCAGTCCTTAGGACTTTAGATTACCCTGGACAAAACTCTGACACTGAATCCTGGACCTTAGACGCTCTACTTCAAGATTAGAGGACTGAAGAATCTCCCTTGGGGTCAAGGAGTGACTCCCCTGCTTGGCAGGCACCTAAGAAGCAATTATCCGGTCTGCATCGCTGAAGCTCCCGCCGGATGCCGAAGTCTTTGCAACACCAGAGGTAGATTTCCAGACTTCCCCGAGGCTGCCCTGAGTCCCCAGCGAAGCTGAGGCCCGTAGCTGTCGTGGGTAACGTGGAACCGTGACCCCTGGACACCAAGAACTTTTGCAAGTGCATCCTCTTCCTGGTCTCCCACGAAGTTGTGCTTTGGGCTTCGAGTAGCCCCCACCTCCAGCACCGACTGCACCGAAGATCACTGGCCTCCACTCCACGAGTGTCCTGTGAGCCAGCTCCAAGTGCGTCCACTCGAGGCTCCTTCGCGGTCACTAGTCCGTTGGCTAGTGGGCCCTCCCGAAGGCAACTCTTCTTCTGCTTGGGCTTTCCTGGTTGCTCCAGACGTGCCCTGACTTACCCTCGCTGGGTGAGTCCCTCAGACCTTGCTGGTCTGCATCAACGTCCTTTCTCTGTTTCCCCGTGACTTGCCGTTGCCAAGGCTGTTGGGTCCAATCCGGTCGCTGACACCGCCGCAATCGACAGACGTCATGGGACAGCTCGAATACCGCTCCTGGTCATCGTTGACGCCTCCTGGACCTCGTGGCTGAAGAGTCAAGACGACCGTCAACCTACCTGAAGCACCCGGCAGCGGTGGGCATCTGCTCATCGCCTTCCTGGTCACTGGCTAGGGACCCAGACTCTGTCCCCTCTGCTTTCAGGTTCTTCAGATCTTCGATCCACCCTTGGACCCACCCGGACACTTTCGACTTGGTCGCCAGCAGCCCGCTGCAGCAGATCGCCATTGAAAACGATGACGAAACCCGACGACAAAAGACACCTATGCACCCGGCTTCCCTGGGTGAGGTAACTCGAGTACTCCGGTGCTCCAGTGGGTATTGACTCTAGAACTGCCCAGTTCTAAAGGGATTTGCTCCAAGTCCTCTTCTAAGTGTCCTTTTCCTTTTAAAATTCCAACCGCGACTTTCCCCATAGAAGTTAACGGTGGCTCGCGGCTGTGTTCTCACACTGCACGCGTCCCCCGTGGGTCCCCTGTGTCACTACCTTGGGTGGTTCCTTGGGGTCCAAGCACTTCTACAGGCTCTAGGCCCTGTGTCTAGCTCAGTCGTGGTTCTTATACCACTTTATTGGTATATGGTTTGGTACGCCCCTAGGGTTCAAACGTGTATTTGTGCCATTACTGTTGATAACTGACTTGTAACTTATGTACTTCGAACTCTAGCCTCATAAAGAGACTAGAGGGGTGTGTTTAAGACTAAATACATATATTTTATATATATACCTGGTGTGGTCCTCTTTCATTTGGTCACTCAAGAGATTATAGACTGGTAAAACAAGCTGCTTTACATTCCTTCAAGACTTAGCCTGAAGGCTGCTCTCCATAGCTACCACTAGGATAGCTTTCATTAAAGGTTGTCTTTAACCTATCTCCAATAAGGGGTTGTTTGGACTGGTGCAAGGTGCCCACTATAATTAGTGGACAGCATATACCAGGCCAACTTCTCACATTGGTGTGCAGCGTGTGGGATTCCAGCTTGCTATTGTTTTACCAGATAATCTCAATTGAATTGATCAACTGAAAACCACTAAGGGTACCTTAGGTACATATAAATACAAGCTTAGTATACAGTAAGTTCTACTGAACTTAGAGTTGTGTGTTAAGGGCTAGCACACCCTTTCTACAACTCAAGAGAGTGTAGTAGGCCACACTAGAGTAGGTAGTGCATACACCACACCTCACTAGTAATGTCTTCAAGGCCAGGAACCAGTGGGTCCTTGCCAGAAGCCAGTGGGCTTCTTCCCTCCAAGTATGATGATCTCCCATTCTTGGAATTGAGAGCATTGTGCAATACTAGGAAGCTGAAGACAGGCAAAAGTGCCAGCACCCAACACCTCAGACAGGTACTTCTGTCAGATGATCTCAGAGGACCCCCAGGGTCTGAAGGGGTAGGCAGAGAGGGTGGGGCAGAAGATGAGGAAGGGGCCAGGGGTGAAGAAACCCAGGACCCCCCTCTGAAACTGGCCAGGAAGGTGACAATGACCTTGACCTGGAAAACCCAGCTATTCCTGTAGAGGAAGAGGAGAATCAGAATGACCTCCCCTTTGTCCCACCAGGAAGAATTGTGAGTGTGCCTAGAAGGTCTAGATCTCCTTCTCAGGAGTCTAACCACTCTGACACCTCAATAGGGACCTCTGTTTCCTCTCATAGGAGGGAATCCTCCAGTGAGAGGAAATAGAGACTGCTCAAGTATGGAGAAGCTCAGTTGAGACTCAGAAGAGAGCAGTTGGCTATAGACAGGGAGTCCCTAGAGCTTGAAAGGCAAAGAAAAAAGTTGGGACTAGAGTCCCATGGTGGCAGCCATTTCCCCAGAGATAGGAAAAGGTCTTATGACCATAGAAACCTGAGCAAGATTGTCCCTCCCTACCAGAGTGGGGATGACATCCACAAATGGATTTCTGCACTGGAGAGGGCCTGTAAAGTACAGAGGGTCCCTCAGGAGCAGTGGGCAGCAATCTTGTGGCTCTCCTTTGCAGACAAAGGTAGAGATAAGCTCCTCTCTGTTAGAGAAGAGGATGCTGATAATTATCCAGTCTTAAAAAGTGTATTAATTGATGGGTTTGGCCTAACAACTGAACAATACAGGTTAAAGTTCAGAGATACCCAAAAGGCACAGAATCAAGACTGGGTGGACTTTGTTGATTGTTCTGCTAAGGCTCTGGAAGGTTGGTTAGTGGGCAGTAAGGTATGTGACTTCACAGGATTGTACAATCTTATCATGAGGGAGCAGATTCTTAATAACTGTCAAAATCAGCTGTTGCATCAGTACCTGGTGGACTCTGATCTGACCTCTCCCCAAGAATTGGGAAAGAAGGCAGACAAATGGGTCAGAACCAGGGTGAGGCAGAAGGTACAGAACCAAGGTGGTGACCCAAAGAAGCAAGATTCTAAGAACTCTGACAAGGGTGGGGAGAAGGGTAAAGACCAGAAGTCTTCACAAGGCCCCCAAAAATCTTCTTCAGGTGGGGATTCACAGTCTAACAAAGGGAAGGGCCAAAAGAAACCATGGTGCAAAGTCTGTAAGCAAAAGACACACTGGACCAGTGATTGCACCAAGTCCAAAGACTCTATTCCAGCCCCCACCAATGCCCCTAAGGCACCTGTTCCCCCTAGTGCAGTTACAATTGGTGGTGGGAGTACACAAGCCAAGGGTTTAGTAGGGTTGACCCTGGGTACTGAGATGAGCTCTGGCCTAGTCAGAGAACTCACTCAGGCTGTCCTAGTCTGTGATGGAGGCATGGATGTGACCTCCTCTGTGAGTCCCAGTAATCTGGGCAAGTACAGGCTACAGCCATTAATAAATGGAAAAGAGGCTTTGGCATTTAGGGACACAGGAGCGAGTGTCACCATGGTGACACAAGATCTTGTGGATCCTGGGCAGATTATACTTGGTGAAATGTACCAAGTGACCAATGCTAGCAATGTCAGAACAGACCATACTCTGGCAGTTGTTAACTTCTCCTGGGGAGGGGTAACTGGTCTTAAGAAGGTTGTGGTAAGTGCAGACCTACCAGTTGAATGCTTGCTTGGCAATGATCTAGAAACTTCAGCATGGGCAGAAGTGGAGCTCAGGACCCATGCAGAAATGCTGGGCATCCCTGCAGATGTGTTTGCTGTGACCAGGTCACAGAGCAAAATGCCTAACACTGAACAGGCCTTGGATCCTGGAACAATGGACCAAGTGCCATCCAAGAGGAGGCAGTGCCTTCCCCCTTGGCTCAGAAGGAAGATCAGTCTCTTCAGGGAGATCATCTCAGTCCTGAGGAAGGAACTGTCCCAGAGGAGCTTGAGCCTGATCAGGTTGAGTTATTGGGCACAGGGGGCCCTTCCAGGGCAGATCTGAGCCAGGAGCAGCAGAGCTGCCCCTCTCTTGAACCCCTCAGACAGCAAGCTGCTGCTGAGGCTGCTGGGAAAGCTAGTGGTCCTCATACAGTGTATTGGGATGATGGACTCTTGTACTCAAAGTGTAGAGACCCCAAGCCTGGTGCCACCAGGAGGTTGGTTATACCTCTGAAGTTCAGGGGCTTCCTATTGACCCCAGCCCATGACATTCCTTTAGCAGGTCACCTGGGCCAGAACAAGACTTGGGACAGAATTGTCCCTCACTTTCACTGGCCCCACATGTCTGAAGACACCAAGGAGTTTTGTCGCTCCTGTGTAACCTGCCAGGCCAGTGGCAAGGCAGGTGGCACTACAAAGGCCCCCTGGTACCACTACCTGTGGTGGGGGTTCCCTTTGAAAGGGTGGGGATTGACATTGTTGGTCCCATGGATCCCCAAACAGCATCTGGGCACAGGTTTATCCTGGTGGTGGTGGACCATGCCACCAGGTACCCAGAGGCTATTCCCCTTAGGACCACTACAGCCCTGTAGTGGCCAGAGCCCTCCTGGGAATTTTCTCAAGAGTGGGCTTCCCTAAGGAGGTTGTATCAGACAGGGGTGCCAACTTTATGTCTGGATACTTGAAGGCAATGTGGAAGGAGTGTGGAGTGACTTACAAGTTCACCACACCCTATCACCCACAATGCAATGGTTTAGTTGAGAGATTCAACAAAACCTTGAAGGGCATGATTAAAGGGCTCCCAGAGAAGCTTACGCGAAGATGGGACATACTCTTGCCCTGCCTTTTATTTGCATACAGGGAGGTGCCTCAAAAGGGGTTGGCTACAGCCCTTTTGAACTTTTGTTTGGTCACCCTGTCAGGGGTCCATTGTGCCTGGTGAAGGAAGGATGGGAGTTACCTCTCAAGCCCCCAAAGCAGGACATAGTGGTCTATGTACTTGGTCTCCGCTCCAGGATTGCTGAGTACATGAAAAAGGCAACTAAAAACCTTGAGGCTAGCCAGGAACTCCAAAAGCCTGGCATGACCAAAAGGCTGTACTGACTGTTTACCAGCCAGGACAGAAGGTATAGGTGTTGGAGCCAGTGGCCCCAGCAGCTCTCCAAGACAAATGGAGTGGACCCCATTCCATTGTTGAACAGAAGGGTGAGGTTACCTATTTAGTAGACCTAGGAACACCCAGGAGTCCCCACAGGGTTCTCCATGTCAACAGAGTGAAACCATATGTGGACAGGGCAGACATGGGCTTGCTCATGGCTACTGATGAGGGACAGGAGGAAGAGAGTGACCCACTCCTTGACCTGCTCTCACAGAACCCTGATGATGGGTCAGTGGATGGTGTAGCCTTGGCAGGCAGCCTCACTGCCCAGCAGCAAACTGATTGCAGACAGGTGCTCAATCAGTTCAGGCATATATTCTCTCTGACACCAAGTCAGACCACCTGGTGCACTCATGAAGTGGACACTGGGGACAGTCTGCCTATTAAAAATAAGGTTTATAGGCAACCTGACCATGTCAGGGACTGTATCAGGACAGAAGTCCAGAAGATGTTGGATTTGGGAGTTATTGAACCCTCAGATAGCCCTTGGGCTAGTCCAGTGGTCCTTGTGCCAAAACCTCACACCAGTGGTGGGAAAAGAGAGATGAGGTTTTGTGTGGACTACAGGGGTCTCAATGCAGTCACTAGGACTGATGCCCATCCAATACCCAGGGCAGATGAGCTAATAGACACTTTGGCCTCAGCCAAGTATCTAAGCACATTTGACCTAACAGCTGGCTACTGGCAGATCAGGCTAGCTGATGATGCAAAGCCAAAGACAGCATTCTCAACCCCTAGTGGGCATTATCAATTTGTGGTAATGCCCTTTGGATTGAAGAATGCACCTGCCACTTTTCAGAGGTTGGTGAACACAGTCCTTACAGGTCTGGAAGCCTATAGTGCAGCATATCTAGATGATATTGCTGTCTTTAGCTCCACCTGGGAGGATCACCTGGTCCACCTCAGAAATGTTTTGCCGGCCCTGCAGAAAGCAGGCCTAACTATCAAGGCCACAAAGTGCCAGATAGGGCAGAGTCAGGTTGTGTACCTGGGCCACCTTGTGGGTGGAGGCCAGGTTCAACCATTACAGAGCAAGATCCAGACCATCATGGACTGGACTGCTCCAACTACCCAGACTCAGGTGAGAGCCTTTTTAGGCCTGACTGGGTACTATAGGAGATTTGTCAAGGGGTATGGATCAATAGTGACACCCCTGAATGACTTAACTTCCAAGAAAATGCCCAAAAAGGTTCAGTGGACAGTTAGCTGTCAAAAGGCATTTGATGATCTGAAGCAGGCCATGTGCACTGCTCCCATTCTACAGAGTCCTGATTACTCCAAGAAGTTCATTGTCCAAACAGATGCATCTGAATTGGGGGTAGGGGCTGTACTGTCACAATTGAATGAAGGTCCAGATCAGCCAGTAGCTTTTATTAGCAGAAGGCTGACCCCTAGAGAGAAATGTTGGTCAGCCATTGAGAGGGAGGCCTTTGCTGTGGTCTGGGCTCTGAAGAAGTTGAGACCATACTTGTTTGGTACTCACTTCCTTGTTCAAACAGACCATAAGCCCCTCTTATGGCTAAAACAAATGAAGGGTGAAAACCCCAAACTGCTTAGGTGGTCCATTTCCCTACAGGGGATGGACTTTACAGTGGAACATAGACCTGGGAGTAACCATGCCAATGCAGATGGACTCTCTAGGTACTTCCACTTAGAACATTATATCTCAACTGGACAAGGTTAGTTTAATGTCCCTACGTTTGGGGGGGTGTTGTGTAGGAGAGTAGGATCTGCTTCACATGCGTACCCCCACTTTTTGCTGATGCTTCACTGTTTTTCGACTTTAGTCTGGCTGGGGCCCTGCTAATCAGAACCCCAGCCTAGCTGCTTCCTCTCTAAAATGGTTTCCATGTACCTTAGGTACATCTCTGATTGGAATCTGGAGTGCCCTTATAAGTCCCTAGTATATGGTATACTATGTACTTAGGGCATAGGTACCCCAGAGTCCTGCCAGGGGCTGAAGCATGTATTATGCCACCCCTGGAAGGCCAGCCAAAATGACACCACAGGTCTGCTACTGCAGCCTGGGTAAGGTGGTGCATGCACCCCTTACTGTGATATGGGTTACCTATATCACTGCATATATGCACACATATAAACCTATAAGTCACTCCTATGGCAGGCCTTATCAATCCTGAAGGCAGAGTGCTTGGTTCTTATGTGAGAGGGTGCCCCTGCATGAGCAGAGCCCCTCTGCAGCGTTCGGAGACCCTTCTCTGATGCTGTTTGTAGTGCAGCCTGACCATATACTCTTAAGTGCATTATAACCTCGCTGTAAATGCTAACTTTGGGATGGCTGCACGGAAACATGTCGTGTTTGGTGTCAAACATCTTGGAATAATACCCCCCGCCAGTTCTGGCGGCGGGGGTAGCATTCCACCCTTCTAGAGGGAGAGACATGTACACACCGGCCTACCCAGTAACTTCTTTACAGAGCCCTGGCATCACAAAATGGATGCCACTGCCACAGACACGGGTCTGGCCTCCTGCTGCTGACTGAAACTCCGGCAGGGGAGGCCTGGACAATAGGTTTCCTGTCCAAGGGAGGTGTAACCACCTCCCCAGACAGGATAATGTGTATTGGGGCTGGGCGGGAGCACTCTCTGGTGCTTTGAAGTCCTGCACTGGGGGCACATTTGGTGTCCCTGTGCATACCCCAGTTCAAACCGGTTCAGGGGCTTCCAGCCCCTGCCCTGGCGCGAAACTGGACAAAGGGAATGGGTGTAACCACCCCTCTTCCCTGAACCTCCCATAGGTGGGTCCCCAGAGTATGTCCAACGCCCTAACTTAGTATAAGTATGGGACCCCAGTCCTTAGGACTTTAGATTACCCTAGACGAAACTCTGACACTGAATCCTGGACCTTCGACGCTCTACTTCAAGATTAGAGGACTGAAGAATCTCCCTTGGGGTCAAGGAGTGACTCCCCTGCTTGGCAGGCACCTAAGAAGCAATTGTCCGGTCTGCATCGCTGAAGCTCCTGCCGGACGCCGAAGTCTTTGCAACACCAGACGTGAATTTCCAGACTTCCCCGAGGCTGCCCTGAGTCCCCAGCGAAGCTGAGGCCCATAACTGTCGTGGGTAATGTGGAACCGTGAGCCCTGGACACCGAGAACTTTTGCAAGTGCATCCTCTTCCTGGTCTCCCACGAAGTTGTGCTTTGGGCTCCGAGTAGCCCCCGCCTCCAGCACCGACTGCTCCGAAGATCACTGGCCTCCACTCCACGAGTGTCCTGTGAGCCAGCTCCAAGTGCGTCCACTCGAGGCTCCTTCGCGGTCGCTAGTCCGTTGGCTAGTGGGCCCTCCCGAAGGCAACTCTTCTTCTGCTTGGGCTTTCCTGGTTGCTCCAGACATGCCCTGACTTACCCTCGCTGGGTGAGTCCCTCAGACCTTGCTGGTCTGCATCAACATCCTTTTCTCTGTTTCCCCATGACTTGCCGTTGCCAAGGCTTGTTGGGTCCAATCCGGTCGCCGACACTGCAGCAATCGACAGACGTCGTGGGACAGCTCGAATCCAGCTCCTGGTCTTCATCAACACCTCCTGGACCTCGTGGCTGAAGAGTCAAGACGACCGTCAACCTAGCTGAAGCACCCGGCAGCGGTGGGCATCTGCTCATCGCCTTCCTGGTCTCTGGCTAGGGACCCAGACTCTGTCCCCTCTGCTTTCAGGTTCTTCAGATCTTCGATCCACCCTTGGATCCACCCGGACACTTTCGACTTGGTCGCCAGCAGCCCGCTGCAGCAGATCGCCATTGAAAACGACGACGAAACCCGACGACAAAAGACACCTATGCACCCGGCTTCCCTGGGTGAGGTAACTCGAGTACTCCGGTGCTCCCGTGGGTATTGACTCTAGAACTGCCCAGTTCTAAAGGGATTTGCTCCAAGTCCTCTTCTAAGTGTCCTTTCCTTTTAAAATTCCAACCGCGACTTTCCCCATAGAAGTTAACGGTGGCTCGCGGCTGTGTTCATGCACTGCACGCGTCCCCCGTGGGTCCCCTGTGTCACTACCTTGGGTGGTTCCTTGGGGTCCAAGCACTTCTACAGGCTCTAGGCCCTGTGTCTAGCTCAGTCGTGGTTCTTATACCACTTTATTGGTATATGGTTTGGTACGCCCCTAGGGCTCAAACGTGTATTTGTGCTATTACTGTTGATAACTGACTTGTAACTTATGTACTTCGAACTCTAGCCTCATAAAGAGACTAGAGGGGTGTGTTTAAGACTAAATACATATATTTTATATATATACCTGGTGTGGGCCTCTTTCATTTGGTCACTCAAGAGAGTATAGACTGGTAAAACAAGCTGCTTTACATTTCTTCAAGACTTTTTTTTTTTTACAGAGTTTTATATAGCACGAACTTGACCCGAATCGGGTTTCAGAGCGCTTTACATAGCACCAGTTGCATTACATGAGGACACATTCATTTTTGTTAGGCACAGGGAGATTAAGTGATTTGCCCAGAATCACAGGATGTTCAGCGTCATTGCCGAGACTCGAACCCAGTTCCCCAGATTCGAGGTCGACCGCCCTAGCCGTTAGGCCAACTCCTGGGCCAACGCCTGAAGGCTATAGCTACCATAGCTACCACTAGGATAGCTTTCAATAAAGGTTGTCTTTAACCTATCTCCAATAAGGGGTTGTTTGGACTGGTGCAAGGTGCCCACTATAATTTGTGGACAGCATATACCAGGCCAACTTCTCACACTTATCAGCTGGGAGACCACCTATGGTCTGTTTGACATCCTCCACCGTGAAGGGCATCTCCATGTATTCCCGGTGGGCTCTGTTAAACCATACTAGTGCAATGGAGTCAAAGTAGTCGTGCAATAGGTCCTCTGCCGTTTCGGAAGTGGACTTGTATAGTTGTGCGTAAAAGCTGCGCATAGTGGATAAGATGTCTGGCGGGGAGCGCACTATTTCACCGTCCGTGGTGGTCAGTTCTGTGATGAAGGGGAAGCCTCTGGGCTTACGCAGGAGATTGGCCAGCATTTTACCCGGTCTGTCCCCCTCTCCGTATTTACGCGCCGTGGCATGTTTATGCATAAATTTGGTTTCTCGCTCAGCTTCTTCCTGATATGACGTGAGCGTGGTGCGTATATTCGCCAAAGTGGAGGGTGATGGTGTCGTGCAGTATTGTGACTCTAGTTCGTGTAATTCTTTTTCCATTCTACTCAAACTGTTCCGTATGTCACGGAGGACTTCGGACTGGCCCGCTATGCAATGCCCTCGAATTACCACTTTAAACACCTCCCACAGTGCGCCCTCTGTTGACACCGACCCAGTGTAGTGCGCGAAGTACTCCTGGATATGTGTGCGAAGGCTTTCGCGAAAAGCTGCATCTAGTAAGGCGTTTGGGGGGCGGCGCCATGAGAATGGCTGTTGATAAGGTTGTGGGATCTGTAGGGCCAAGGCTACTGGGGCATGGTCTGATAGTGTCCGCGCCTGGTGGGTGACCTCCTGCACCCAGACCTGTAGGTCTTTGGTCAAGAGCCAGAAGTCTATTCTGGACCATGCTTGGCTGTGGTGTGTGATGCAGGTTCCCTCACGTGCCGCGGGGTGAAGTGCGCGCCAGGGGTCAGCTAGGCTGTAGTCTTGTATTATACTATGCAATGTCGCTGTCGCTTGCGGGTGGTGGGCCCGGGACGTTCCCTCCCTGTCCATGTGTGGCATCAGCGCGATATTGAAATCTCCGCCCCAAAGTATTGCAGGGTCTCCCATCAATTGGATCCTATGCCAGAGGTGGCGAAAAAATGTAGGGGCGTCTATGTTGGGGCCATAGACATTGGCTACAATTAGTGGCCTTTGAAATAGTGTTCCCTTTAGGAGGAGATACCGACCCTCTGGATCTTTTATTGACTGTAGCGTTTGCCAGGGCACCCCCTTTCGAATGAGAGTCGCCACTGTGAGAAGTTGGCCTGGCATATGCTGTCCACTAATTATAGTGGGCACCTTGCACCAGTCCAAACAACCCCTTATTGGAGATAGGTTAAAGACAACCTTATTGAAAGCTATCCTAGTGGTAGCTATGGAGAGCAGCCTTCAGGCTAAGTCTTGAAGGAATGTAAAGCAGCTTGTTTTACCAGTCTATAATCTCTTGAGTGATCAAATGAAAGAGCACCACACCAGGTATATATTCAAAATATATGTATTTATTGCTAAACACACCCCTCTAGTCTCTTTATGAGGCTAGAGTTCGAAGTACACAAGTTATAAGTTATTTAAACACAGTAATAGCACAAATACACGTTTGGGCCCTAGGGGCGTACCAAACCATATACCAATAAAGTGGTATAAGAACCACGACTGAACTAGACACTAGGCCTAGAGCCTCTAGAAGTGCTTGGACCACAAGGAACCACCCAAGGTAGTGACACAGGGGACCCACGGGGGACGCGTGCAATGTAAATACACAACCGCGATACGCCGTTAACTTCTATGGAGAAAGTCGCGATCAGGAAATTAAAGAAAAGGGACACTTAAAGGAGGACTTGGAGCAAACCCTTTGAGAACTAGGTCGTTCTAGAGTCTCTACCCACGGGAGCACCGGAGTACTCGTGTTACCTCACCCAGGGAAGCCGGGTGCATAGGTGCCTTTCGGGGTCGGGTTTCGTCGTCGATTTGAATGGCGATCTGCTGCAAAGTGCTGCTGGCGACCAAGTGGAAAGTGTCCGGGTGGATCCAAGAGTGGATCGGAGATCTGAAGAACCTGAAAGCAGAGGGGACAGAGTCTGGGTCACTAGCCAGTGACCAGGAAGGCGATGGACAGATGCCCACCGATGTCGCTTGCTTCAAGTGCGTTGACGGTCATCTTGACTCTTCAGCCACGAGGTCCAGGAGGCATTGTCGGCAACCAGGAGCAGGATTCGGGCTGGGACACGATGTCTGTCAAGTGCTGAGGTGTCGGCGACCGGATTGGACCCACCAAGCCTTGGCAACAGCAAGTCTTGGTGAAGATGAAGATCGTCGATGGTGCAGACCAGCAAGGTCTGAGGAACTCACCCAGCGAGGGTAAGTGAGGGCAGGCCTGGAGCAACCAGGGTGCCCAAGAAGAAAAGGATTGGCCTTCGTGAAGGGCTACTAGCCAACGGGCTAGCGACCGCGAAGGAGCCTCGATACGTCGCACGTGGATCTGGCTCACAGGACACTCGTGGAGTGGAGGCCAGTGATCTTCGGTGCAGTGGGTGCTGGAGGATAGGGCTACTCGGAGTCCAAAGCACGACTTCGTGGGAGTCCCAGAAGAGGATGCACTAGCAAATGCGTGCGGTGTCCAGGGGTCACGGTTCCACGTTACCCACGACAGCTACGGGCCTCAGCTTTGCTGGGGACTCAGGGCAGCCTCGGGGAAGTCTGGAAATCCACCTCTGGTGATGCAAAGACTTCGGCATCCGACGGGAGCTTAGGCGATGCAGACCGGACAATTGCTTCTTTGGTGCCTGCCAAGCAGGGGAGTCACTCCTTGACCCCAAGGGAGATTCTTCTGTCCTCTAGTCTTTAGTAGAGCATCGAAGGTCCAGGATTCTGTTTCAGAGTTTCGTCCAGGGATAATCTAAAGTCCTAAGGACTGGGTTCCTATACTTATACTAAGTTTAGGGGTTGGACTACTCTGTGGCCCCACCTATGGGTGGGTCAGGGCAGAGGGGTGGCTACACCCCTTTCCCTTTGTCCAGTTCGCGCCAAAGCAGGGGCTGCAAGCCCTGATCCGGTTTGAACTGGGGTATGCACAGGGACACCAAGTGTGCCCCCAGTGCAGGACTTCAAAGCACCCGAGTGCTCCCGCCCAGCCCCAATACACATTATCCTGTCGGGGGAGGTGGTCACACCTCCCTGGGACAGGAAACCTATTGTCCAGGCCTCCCCTGCCGGAGTTTCGTCCAGCAGCAGGAGGCCAGACTCGTGTCTGTGGCAGCAGCATCCATTTTGTGATGCCAGGGCTTTAGAAAGAAGTTACCGGCCAGGCCAGGGTTAACATGTCTCTCCCTCTAGAAGGGTGGAATGGTACCCCCGCCGCCAGAATTGGCGGGGGGGGTAGTCATCCAAGATGTTTGACACCAAACACGACATGTTTAGGTGCAGCCATTCCAAAGTTAGCATTTAACGCGAGGTTATAATGCGCTTAAGAGTATATGGTCAGGCTGCACTACAAACAGCATCAGAGAAGGGTCTCCGAACGCTGCAGAGGGGCCCTGCTCATGCAGGGGCACCCTCTCACATAGGAACCACGCACTCTGCCTTCAGGATTGATAAGGCCTGCCATAGGAGTGACTTATAGGTTTATATGTGTGTATGTATTTAGTGATATAGGTAACCTATATCACAGTAAGGGGTGCATGCACCACCTTACCCAGGCTGCAGTAGCAGACCTGTGGTGTCAGTTTGGATGGCCTTCCAGGGGTGGCATAATACATGCTGCAGCCCCTGGTAGGCCTCTGAGGTACCTATGCCCTTGGTACATAGTATACCATATACTAGGGACTTATAAGGGCACTCCAGATTCCAATCAGTGATGCGCCTAAGGCACATGGAAACCATTTTACAGAGAAAGCAGATAGACTGGGGCCCTGAATAGCAGAATCCCAGTCCAACTAAGTCATAAACCAGCAAAACACCATAAAAAAAGTGGGGGCAACCATATAGTCAGATTCCACCTTCCTACAGCCACCCCTCAGGAGTAGTTGGAGTAGTTGGCAGTGTGGACCTCGCTCCATCGAGCGGCGGACAGCCTTCCACCGGCCGCCTCCCGGAGGTGAGTCTCTTGTAGGAGACAGATATCCACCCCATGTCTGGACAGGTAAGATTATACAAGCCGGGACTTACGGTGGTCATTCAGACCTTGCACGTTCCAGGTGAGGCAGGTAAATTTAGACAGTCGGCTGCTGCATTATCTAAGATTTGTCTGTGGTGTGTCTCTATTCGCCCGGCCTCTCTGTCTCAACCCGTGCCGCTGATACAGTCACCGTCGCGTTTTTCGTGTGCGCCTGCTCTGTGTACTAGCTGAGTGTGACTGTCTACGACTGGTATAACCTAGTCTGATGGCTGAGCTGCCTTGCGACCAACAACAACAAGCATTAACATTCCCCACCCTTCCCCCTCCCACACCAACCCCCCAATCAGGTTGTGGATCCCTTGTAGAACAACACCCCTTGCGAGGGAAACCATTTAACATAGTGTAACAGGGAATCATCCCAGAGGGGCGCGGGGTTACCTGCTTACTGCCCTGTCACATTTGGACAGGGTGGCAGAGAGTGTATGATCGGCTCTGGCACAAGGATATAGCAGCAGTTGATGTCCCTGAAAGCGCAGAGTGTGTGGCCCCCGTCACTCTCACATTCAGTCATTGTCACTCATCTGGTTTCTGGAGGCAGGTGAAGTCTCTCCGTCTTGATTGCGGTTTTTCCTGGCGTTCTGTTTGGCATACTTCAGGGCAGCACTGGCGTCGGTGAAAAACAGGGGTTTCCCCCCGGTGTGGACCCGCAGCTTGGCCGGATACATCATTGCGTACTTTGTACCAGCTTGTTGAAGTAGTTTTTTGGCCGGTATGAATTCTCTTCTTGCTGACTGTACGGCTTGAGTAAAGTCCGGATACAGCGCTATTTTGTTCCCTTGATATTGGGTGTCGCCTTTTTCCCTTGCAACTCTCAACACAGTGTCTCTGTCTCTATAGTTGAGTAGGCGAGCTAGGATCGGTCTCGGCGGAGCCCCCAGAGACGGCCTAGGGTGCGGTCAGCACATTCCACCAGGAACATCGGGGTAAGTTCCTCCACGCACAGATCTCAATGCATTTCTTCCACGTACCGTTCCATGTTTTGAATGTTGGTGGATTCCGGCACCCTCGTGATACGGACGTTGTTTCTTCTGGACCTCGCTTCCAGGTCTTCGTTGCGGGCCCTTATTACCTCTAGCACCCTCTCCATACGTAGCATGTTGCTCTGCGATGTTTCCTGCCGATCCTCCGAGTCCGATATCCGCTGTTCCAGTGTGTCCATCCGGCTGTCATGTTTGTCTATTCTTTGGGACATGTGGTCCATTCGTTCCGCCATATTGTCTAGTTTCGTATTGATTGCTCTAAGGCTGCCCCTTACCTCCCGCATCATTGCTCTGATGTCATCGTCTTGGTCAGAGTCCATTTGTGTCTCCGGGACTATGGTGATCGGGGGGTGGTGGGGTCTTGGAGACGTGTTGATCTTTTTTCGAAGGAGATCTTGGCTTGCTTGTTGTCAGTCTTCCCCATGCTGGTTGTTTTTCTCCTTCCCCCGTGGCACTTCTGCATGGTGTGCACAGTTGACTGTTTCTGCTTCTGTGGCGTATTTGGTCGACTTGCCCGGGGAAGGGGGGGATGGCGGGGGGACACAGCGGACCGTATTGCAGTGCTCAAGTTGTGGTATATCGCCTTACGTTGCCTTTCTGTTTGTCCCCTTTATTGATGGTTGCACCGTTTCTTTACGCGGTTCTGGTTCCGTGGTGTCTCCACGTGCCCCTCCCCCGTCGTATTGTGTGTCGCACTTGCAGTGTCGGCCGTCCACCTATATGCGTGTGGCTCCCTTCGGCCTGTCGGTGGGTGGTACTGCTGGTGCGCCGCTTGCCGGAGCTCGGGCAGGCTACACTATTTCACACGGTCCCTGGAAGGCCCGGCGTATATTGCACGGCCCTGCGCTCCCACGGTACGTTAACGTTTGTCCCCCCAGGGGAGCAAGCTGTGTGTTTCTCTCAAACGCTTCGAAAGTAGCAGCCTGTTGAACCCACTCTGCAGCGCTTCACTCACCGGATCCGTCGCTGCTCCTGGGCCACAATTGTGTTTGTGCGTTCCCCCGTGGGCACAGTGTTCTTAATCAGCCAGCGATGAAGTGTTTGGGCCGGCCCGCAGCCATGCGCCATGGCTTACAAACAATTATTGGAGAGTGTGGGGGGGCTCCTTCCCCCCCCACACATTCCCGGGGACCACCACCTCCCCGGGGCTATATGCTTTAAATGCAGAGGCCACATGGCAGCCTGCAGCCCTGGGGATGACCACCTACCCGGGCACACTTTATTCAAATATGGGGGTCTGTTGCAGACACTCAGACCTGGGGACCACCACCTCCCCGGGGCTTTAAACCTGTTGGGAGAGGGGCCACGCGGCCCCCCTCCAGGAGCCATCCTTGACCCTGGGGAACGCCACCCCCCAGGGCCAGCTCCAGCAATGTCCTGGGGGGCCCACCCCCAGGCCATTGCAGTTTGCCATAGCAAACTTCTGCTTCATTGAAGTGAGAGCAGGAAAACTGCTCTTTACTTCCATGAAGCGAAGCAGAATTGCTTTTGGGCAAAGGGGGCTGCATGTTTGCAGCTCTCTGTGTCCAAAAGCAATGCTGGCTCCCGCAGGAGGCGGGTCCCCGGGGCCGAAAATGGCTCGGGAGGAGTGCCACTCAGCCCCCTCCCCTTTCTTTCTTAAAAAAAAAAATGGCCGGGCCCCGTAAGATGGGGTTCCCGGGGCCGAAATTGGCCTGGGGAAGGGGGCTGCACGGTCCCCCTCCCCTTTAAATAAAAAAAAACTTAGAAAGGCCCAGCCCAGAGCACGCCAGGATGTGCGTTTGCAGAGTGGTGGAGAAAGGGGGCGTGGCCTGCTATCAGAACTTAGCAATCCTGCTGTGTGAGACTTACTGGAGGTGATAGGAGGGGTAGTTGACCCCCAAGGATTTCCTTGGGGGGCAACTACCTCATCTGTCTTTGGAGGCCATGCCCCCCTTTGTCCATAACTCTGCAAACGCACCTCCTGGCACACTGCTGGTTGGGGTATTAAGTCCACTTTACTCTTGAGGGACTTTGGGGCTAAGAAGCCCTTTTGGTGCCACCTGTAAGTCCTACACAGCGGAATTCCTGAGCACTGGTCGGAGGCCCTTTCTCCAGCACTCTGCAAACGCGACTACTAGTTAAAAAAGCATTTGCAATGCAATAGGTCTCACATTTGAGAGAGTTAGAGCTATTGGTGCTGTAAATGTAAAAGTATTTTACTAATGTTTTTGGAGTGGAGTGGTTGTACATTGTGTGTAGTGGAATTATGTGTTATGTTGTGCAGTGAAATTATGTGCATAGAAAATATGTGGTATTTAGTGTATAGGAATTATGTAGAGTGGGATTATGTGTTATTGAGACTATTTATATGGTGTGCTAGTCTGTGTTGTGGAGTGGTAATATCGGGTTTAGTCTTCCTCGTTTCCATAAAAGCTAAGCTATAAACTCAATAAAACACAAAAAACAGAAGGAACCATTGAGGAGCACTTCTGGACCTAGTCTGAGGTATGAGCAGGGCCACTGGAATTATGCTACTGTTCAGCTGTAGCAATTTTCCCATAATTATACATTTTCTGCATTTCCCACATAATCCTTCATCTGCCGCATAATCTGCAGATTTGAACAAAAAAAAACTTGTTTCTACCTCAAACGGCTCAAACGTTATAAAAAATGCAGCGACAAGTGTTACAGCGTGGTGGAAGGCCCGTTGCAAAGCTGGAATGGTCACCTGTTACTTATTGCTAAATGTGGTTGTTAAATTGGTACTAATGGTGGGGAAACCACTCTTGCTTATTTCTGTGCCTCGCTTGCCTCTTTCTGCATTTCTCTTGCTTCTTTCTGCAGCTTTCTTACTCTTTCTGCTCTTCTCTTGCCTCTTTCTGTACATCTCTTCCACTTTCTGCAACCCCCTTCCTTCTGCGCCTGTTTTGCTTCTTTCTGTACCTCTCTTGCTCTGCACCTCTCTTGCCTCTTTCTGCACCTTGTTTGCTTCTTCCTGCAATTCCCTTGCTTCTTTCTGCCCCTCTTGCCTCTTTCTGCACCCCACTTCCCTATTTCTGCACCTCTCTTGCTTCTTTATGCACTTCTCTTGCCTCTTTCTGCACCCCTCTTGCCTCTTTATGCACCCCTCTTGCCTCTTTATGCACCTCTGGTGCTTCTTTCTGCACTTCTCTTGCTTCTTTTAGCACCTCTCTGGCTTCTTTCTGCACTTCACTTGCCTCTTTCTGCACCCCTCCTGCCTCTTTATGCACCTCTGGTGCTCCTTTCTGCACTTCTCTTGCTTCTTTCTGCACCTTTCTTGCTTCTTTCTGCACCCCTCTTGCCTCTTTCTGTACCTCTGTTGCTTCTTTCTGTACTTCTCTTGCCTCCTTCTGCACTTCTCTTCCCTCTTTCTGCTCCTGTTTTGCCTCTTTCCATACCTCTCTTGCCTCATTCTGCAGTTCTCTTGCCTCTTTCTGCACCTCTGTTGCTTCTTTCTGCACTTCTCTTGCCTCTTTCTGCACCCCTCTTGCCTCTTTCTGAACCTCTGTTGGTTGTTTCTGCACCTCCCTTGCTTCTTTCTACACCCTTCCTGCCTCTTTCTGCACCTCTCTTGCCTCTTTCTGCACTTCTCTTGCCTCTTTTTGCATCTCTGTTGCTTCTTTCTGCACTTCTTTTGCATCTTTCTGCACCTTTCTTCCTCTTTCTGCACCTCTCTTGCTTCTCTCTGCACCTCTCTTGCTTCTTTCTGTACCCCTTGTGCGTCTTTCTGCACACCTCTTCCTTCATTCTGCACCCCTCTTGCCTCTTTCTGCACCCATCTTGCATCTTTCTGCACCTCTCTTGCTTCTTTCCGCACTTCTCATGCTTCTTTCTGCACCCCTCTTGTCTCATTCTGCACCTCTCTTGCTTCTTTGTGCACTTATCTTTCTGCTTTCTCTACCTCTATCTTCTTTCTGTACCCCTCTTGCCTCTTTCTTCACCCCTTCCCTCTTTCTGCACCTCTCTTGCCTCCTTCTGCATCCCTCTTGCCTCTTTCTGCACCACTGTCACCTCTTTATACACCTTTCTTCCTCTTTCTGCACTTCACTTGCCTCTTTCTGCACCCCTCCTGCCTCTTTATACACCTCTGCTGCTTCTTTCTGCACTTCTCTTGCTACTTTCAACACCTCTCTTGCTCCTTTCAACACCTCTCTTGCTCCTTTCAGCACCTCTCTTGCTTCTTTCTGCACTTCACTTGCCTCTTTCTGCACCCCTCCTGCCTCTTTCTTTCTGCCTTTCTCTTGCTTCTTTCTGCACCTCTCTTGCTCATTTCTGCACCCCTCTTGCCTCTGTCTGCACCTCTGTTGGTTCTTTCTGCACCTCTCTTGCCTCTTTCTGCACCTCTCTTGCTTCTTTCTTCACCCTTCTTGCCTCTTTCTGCACCTCTTGCCTCTTTCTACACTTCTCCTGCCTCTTTCTGCATCTCTGTTGCTTCTTTCTGCACTTCTCTTGCCTCTTTCTGCCCCCCTCTTGCCTTTTCCTGCACTTGGTTGCTTCTTTCTGCACCTCTCTTGCTTCTTTCTGTACCCCTTGTGCATCTTTCTGCACCCCTCTTCCTGCACCCCTTGTGACTCTTTCTGCACTTCTCTTGCGTCTTTCTGTACCTCTCTGGCTTCTTTCTGCACTTTTCTTGCTTTTCTCTGCATCCCTCTTCCCTCTTTCTGTACCCCTTTCCCTCTTTCTGCACTACTGTTGCCTCTTTCTGCACCCCTCTTGCCTCTTTCTGCACCTCTGTCACCTCTTTCTATACCTGTCTTCCTCTTTCTGCACCTCTCTTGTTTCTTTCTGCACCTCACTTGCCCTTTTATGTACTTCCCTTGCTTCTTTCTGTACCTCTCTTGCTTCTTTCTGCACCCCTCTTGCCTCTTTCTGCACCTCTGTCACCTCTTTATACACCTTTCTTCCTCTTTCTGCACTTCACTTGCCTCTTTCTGCACCCCTCCTGCCTCTTTATACACCTCTGATGCTTATTTCTGCACTTCTCTTGCTCCTTTCAGCACCTCTCTTGCTCCTTTCAGCACCTCTCTTGCTTCTTTCTGCACTTCACTTGCCTCTTTCTGCACCCCTCCTGCCTCTTTATGCACCTCTGGTGCCTCTTTCTGCCCTTCTCTTGCTTCTTTCTGCACCTCTCTTGCTCCTTTCTGCACCCCTCTTGCCTCTTTCTTCACCTCTGTTGCTTCTTTCTGCACTTCTCTTGCCTCTTTCTGCACTTCTCTTCCCTTTTTCTGCACCTGTCTTGCCTCTTTCTGCACCTCTTTTGCCTCATTCTGCAGTTCTCTTGCCTCTTTCTGCACCTCTGTTGCTTCTTTCTGCACTTCTCTTGCCTCTTTCTTCATCCCTCTTGCCTCTGTCTGTACCTCTGTTGGTTCTTTCTGTACTTCTCTTGCTTCTTTCTGCACCTCTCTTGCTTCTTTCTGCACCTCTCTTGCCTCTTTCTACACCTCTCTTGCCTCTTTCTGCACCTCTCTTGCCTCTTTCTGCACCTCTCTTGCCTCTTTCTGCACTTCTCCTGCCTCTTTCTGCATCTCTGTTGCTTCTTTCTGCACTTCTCTAGCCTCTTTCTGCCCCCCTCTTGCCTTTTCCTGCACTTGGTTGCTTCTTTCTGCACCTCTCTTGCTTCTTTCTGTACCCCTTGTGCATCTTTCTGCACCCCTCTTCCCTCTTTCTGCACCCCTTGTGACTCTTTCTGCACTTCTCTTGCGTCTTTCTGCACTTTTCTTGCTTCTCTCTGCATCCCTCTTGCCTCTTTCTGTACCCCTTTCCCTCTTTCTGCACCTCTGTTGCCTCCTTCTGCACCCCTCTTGCCTCTTTCTGCACCTCTGTCACCTCTTTCTATACCTGTCTTTCTCTTTCTGCACCTCTGTTTCTTTCTGCACCTCACTTGCCTTTTTATGTACTTCCCTTGCTTCTTTCTGTACCTTTCTTGCTTCTTTCTGCACCCCTCTTGCCTCTTTCTGCACCTCTGTTGCTTTTTCTGCACTTCTCTTACTTCTTTCTGCACCTCTCTTGCCTCTTTCTGCACCCGTTACCTCTTTCTGCACTTCTCTTGCTCCTTTCTGCAATTCTCTAGCCTTTTTCTGCACATTTCCAACTCTTCCTGCACCTCTCCTACTCTTCCTGCACCTCTCCTACTCTTCCTGCACCTCTCTTGCTCCTTTCTGCACCTTTCTTGCCTCTATCTGCACCCCTGTTCCCTCTTTCTGCACCTTTTTTGCCTGTTTCTGCAACCCTATTGCCCCTTTTTTTACTTCTCTTGCCTCTTTCTGGACTCAAATGGGAATTGCAAGCTGTCAAGTTTAAAGGTCTGCATGCTCTCGTGACTGAGGTATATGTCTACTTGTACATGTATTCTTACATGTGTTATGCATTTGAAGATGGTATCTTAAAAAGCGGGTAGCTTCTCCTATAGTTGGTCAAAACTTCTCAGTTCTGCTCTGTCATTCAGTTGCACAGGCAGACATGTCTTACGTATGTAGGTGTTATAGAGACCGTCAAATATACTATTGAATACCCATGTGCCCTGTATTATGAGCAGAAAGAAATACATGCACCTTCTTGTACATACATTTGCAGAGTATGCTGTTTGAAACACAGGTATTCAAGTATTTGTATGTTTATTTTTTTATAACATGTCACTAGGTAAAAGCACAGTCACGATCATGCATACCTTCACAAACCTGGTGAGACTTACAACAGTGGTATGGTTAGGATTGCTGTTTTACATTTGGTAGGCCTAACATTCTGAGCAGTCGATGACTAGTGAACCTTCAAGAGAAAAGTGAGGTTTAAGACATCTTGGGAGAAGAATTAGTGATTAGGCTACTTTGTATGAGTCTATGGAAAGGTACATTTGAAGTAGGCCTCTTTCTATACCTCTGTTGCTTCTTTCTGCACTTCTCTTCTTTCCACACCTTTCTTCCTCTATCTGCACTTCTCCTGCCTCTTTCTGCATTTCTCTTGCTTCTTTCTGCACCTTTCTTCCTCTTTCTGCACCTTTCTTCCTCTTTCTGCACCTCTCTTGCCTCTTTCTGCACTTCTTTTGCTTCTTTCTGCGCCTTTCTTCCTCTTTCTGCACATGTCCTACCTATGTAGGTATAGTTAAAGATCAGCATTTAAAAAACCTTAGAAATTCATTGAAAAAAACCCACAGGTTTCATGGGCGTTATAGCTAGGCTGACATTTCACTCGAACAAAACCAGAGAAATTCAGACGTTATAGTTAGCTGAGCTAACTATAACTCACGCCCCCGCAATGCACAGCTGATGACCTTTCATATTACATCACTCATGACATGGTCAGTGACTTCACTGATGACATCTCAAATGACATCACTGGTGACATCACTGATGGCATCATCCACTTAATATCTGATGCACCTCCTCACACCCTAATATAAACTTTCATACACCCACTCTAAAATACACACTACCATTCTCGAAACCATAGACACCAATACCAGTTAGTACATACCCACTCACTGATTCATAGGTCTACACAAACATATCCACTCACTCTCTTATACAGCCACTCATACACGCAGTCACTCATCAATACAGCCACTGATATATGCACTCATCTACCCATACAGACACTCACACACTGCAACTCACCCATTGAGTTACTCACACATCTAGTCTATAACCCAAAAAGTCAATCACACTGCCATTTACTCAGTTATACACACCACCTCACTTATTCATACAGATACTAACACATACTAACTCTCTTATACAATCACTGACACAAGCACACACTCATCCATACAGCCACTCTCACAATCACTCGCTCTCACATAGTCACTTTTATTCTCCAACACTCACATATACTGCCTTTCACATATGTAGTTACTCACACACATACCACTGAGACATGAATTCACTCACCAACACAGCCATACGCACACTCACTCGCCCATACAACCCCTCGCAGATGCACTCATGAAGCCATACACCCTGTGAATCACCCACTCAAACATCCATGCAGGGAGTCACCCCCCACCCACCCACAGAGACACTCAGGCACCCATACAGGTACTCAGACAACCAATCATTATCCCATATAGACACTCATGTAGCTACTCACCAACCCATACAGCCACTTACACACCAACTGACAGACTGATACAGATGTTCAAACAGATTAGTCATTCACCCATGCATTCACTAAGACACGTTTAATCACTCACTTATACAGTCAGTCATGCATCCACTAAATCATCCATTCAGATACTCATACACCCACTCATTCTTCAATACACCTTGGCATTTATATATATAACATTCTTAAATTTTAGAAACACTTAGGGGCACATGCATCAAGCTAGGCAATTGCGATTCCTTAATAGCTATTATTAAGGAATCGCTATTAAGGAATCGCAATTGCCTATGCATGTAGAAATCGCTCAATAAATAGCGATTCCTAAACATTCCTTAATTGCTACTCGCAAATTACGAGTCGCAATTAAGGAATACCTACCCATTCATTCCTATGGGCCAGGAGGCCCATAGGAATGAATGGGAAGATATTCACTATTAGCGATTCGCTATTAAAGAATGGCTAATAGCGGGAGCTATTTCAAGGGTGCCAGGGTGTCAAAAGGACACCCTGTTGCACCCTGAAATCTGCATATGAGTACATCTTGCACACACACATGCCCCAAGGGCATGTGTGTGTGTAAAATGGAAGTTTGAAAAATGAACTTTAGTGCATTTTTCAAAGTTTTTGCAAATTACCATGCAGTTTAACTTCATGGTAATTTGCTCCCCTATTAGCGAAATCGCACATTTTTTAACTTTAATGCATTGCATTTAAGGAATCTCAATTTGTGATTCCTTAAATGCAATTGCAATTTAAGGAATAGCAATTTTGCGATTCCTTAAATTGCGATTTCTGCATTTGGGATGATGCATCCCAAATGCAGAAATACTGGTCGCAACGGGGCAGATTCTGAGAATCTGCCCGTTTGCGACCAGTATTTCGGTTGATGCATGTGCCAGTTAGTCATTAGATGATGTCATCAGTGATGTCATGAGTGATGTCATTTGAGATGTCATCAGTGATGTCTCTGAACATGTCATGCGTAATGTAATATGTGACGTCATCAGCAGTGCATTGCGGGTGTGCGAGTTATAATTAGCTGAGCCTATTTCTGCACATCTCTTGCTTCTTTATGCACTTCTCTTCCCTCTTTCTGCACCCCTCTTGCCTCTTTCTGCACCTCTGGTGCTTCTTTCTGCACTTCTCTTGCTTCTTTCAGCACCTCTCTTGCTTCTTTCTGCACTTAACTTGCCTCTTTCTGCAACCCTTCCTGCCTCTTTATGCACTCCTGGTACTTCTTTCTGCACTTCTCTTGCTTCTTTCTGCACTTCTCTTGTTTCTTTCTTCACCTTTCTTGCTTCTTTCTGCACCCCTCTTGCCTCTTTCTGTACTTCTGTGCTTCTTTCTGTATTTCTCTTGCCTCTTTCTGCACTTCTCTTCCCTCTTTCTGCTCCTGTCTTGCCTCTTTCCATACCTCTCTTGCCTCATTCTGCAGTTCTCTTGCCTCTTTCTGCACCCCTCTTGCCTCTTTCTGAACCTCTGTTGGTTGTTTCTGCACTTCTCTTGCTTCTTTCTGCACCTCTCTTGCTGCTTTCTACACCCTTCTTGCCTCTTTTTGCACCTCTCTTGCCTCCTTCTGTACTTCACCTTGCCTCTTTTTGCATCTCTGTTGCTTCTTTCTGCACTTCTCTTGCATCTTTCTGCCCCCTCTTGCCTCTTTCTGCACCTCTGTTGCTTTTTTCTGCACCTCTTTTGCTTCTTTCTGCACCTTTCTTCCTCTTTCTGTACTTCTCTTGCCTCTTTCTGCACTTCTCTTGCCTATTTTTGCATCTCTGTTGCTTCTTTATGCACTTTTCTTGCTTCTCTCTGCACCTCTCTTGTTTCTTTCTGTACCCCTTGTGCTTCTATCTGCACCCCTCTTCCTTCATTCTGCACCCCTCTTGCCTCTTTCTGCACCCCTCTTGCCTCTTTCTGCACCCATCTTGCATCTTTTTGCACCTCTCTTGCTTCTTTCTGCACTTCTCTTGCTTCTTTCTGCACCCCTCTTGTCTCATTCTATACCTCTCTTGCTTCTTTGTGCACTTATCTTTCTGCTTTCTCTACCTCTTCCTTCTTTCTGTACCCATCTTGCCTCTTTCTGCACCCCTTTCCCTCTTTCTGCACCTCTCTTGCCTCCTTCTGCATCCCTCTTGCCTCTTTCTGTACCTCTGTCACTCTTTATACACCTTTCTTCCTCTTTTTGCACTTCACTTGCCTCTTTCTGCACCCCTCCTGCCTCTTTATACACCTCTGCTGCTTCTTTCTGTACTTCTCTTGCTCCTTTTAGCACCTCTCTTGCTCCTTTCAGCACCTCTTGCCTCTTTCTGCACTTCACTTGCCTCTTTCTGCACTTCTCTTCCCTCTTTCTGCACCTGTCTTGCCTCTTTCTGCACCTCTTTTGCCTCTTTCTGCACCTCTTTTGCCTCTTTCTGCACCTCTTTTGCCTCATTCTGTACCTCTTTTGCCTCATTCTGCACCTCTTTTGCCTCTTTCTGCACCTCTTTTGCCTCTTTCTGCACCTCTTTTGCCTCATTCTGCACTTCTCTTGCTTCTTTCTGCACCTCTCTTGCTTCTTTCTTCACCCTCTCTTGCCTCTTTCTGCACCTCTCTTGCCTCTTTCTGCACTTCTCCTGCCTCTTTCTGCATCTCTGTTGCTTCTTTCTGCACTTCTCTTGCCTCTTTCTGCCCCCTTTTGCCTTTTCCTGCACTTGGTTGCTTCTTTCTGCACCTCTCTTGCTTCTTTCTGTACCCCTTGTGCATCTTTCTGCACCCCTCTTCCCTCTTTCTGCACCCCTTGTGACTCTTTCTGCACTTCTCTTGCGTCTTTCTGCACCTCTCTGGCTTCTTTCTGCACTTTTCTTGCTTCTCTCTGCATCCCTCTTGCCTCTTTCGGTACCCCTTTCCCTCTTTCTGCACCTCTGTTGCCTCCTTCTGCACCCCTCTTGCCTCTTTCTGCACCTCTGTCACCTCTTTCTATACCTGTCTTCCTCTTTCTGCACCTCTTGTTTCTTTCTGCACCTCACTTGCCTTTTTATGTACTTCCCTTGCTTCTTTCTGCACCTTTCTTGCTTCTTTCTGCACCCCTCTTGCCTCTTTCTGCACCTCTGTCACTTTTTCTGCACTTCTCTTGCTTCTTTCTGCACCTCTCTTGCCTCTTTCTGTACCCCTGTTACCTCTTTCTGCACTTCTCTTGCTCCTTTCTGTAATTCTCTAGCCTTTTTCTGCACATTTCCAACTCTTCCTGCACCTCTCCTACTCTTCCTGCACCTCTCTTGCTCCTTTATGCACCTTTCTTGCCTCTATTTGCACCCCTGTTCCCTCTTTCTGCACCTCTTTTGCCTGTTTCTGCAACTCTATTGCCCCTTTTTAGGTCTCGCTGAGCCAGCGCGCATGCGCTGCTCTGCGAGACTTTAGTAAGGGGCTTTTGAAAGTGCTCCGAAAGCGGCCACCAGCGTGCGGTTATGCGCACAAGCGCGCGCGACGTGCCCAGCACTTTTTTTCCTCGCGCGCGCACGTGCGCACAACTCGCGTCACCACTCGCGTTTTTTTAAAATTTCATTTTGCGGCCGCGCAGCGTTACTTTTACGGCCGCGCGGCCAATGCTTGTTGATTTAGCCTTTCTGCCCACTTGTTTCCGCTTAATCTTTGTACTCTCATTGCTGCTCAGTTCTTCAGTCTTTTTCTCTTAAATCGTTATTTTACTTTTGTCTGAGTTTCTCTCTCATTGTTTGCACCCTCACTTCTGCTCAGATCTCTTTCCCTTAGCTCGTTCTAATCTTAGTACGTTTTTTCTCACACTCTGCAATCTCACTCTTCTGTTACTATTACAAGCACACTGCCAGTCTTCTATGGTGTAGTGCCTGACCCTCGCAGCTTGTTCGCTCTCATGTGCCACATACAACCTCCTCCTGGCTTCACTGGCGGCTGTGGATCCCCCTTTCACCAGTGGCTAGTGAAGTATCAGTAGATGTTGTAGCACCCAGAATAATGTGCTGCATACCTAAATACTTACAAGGTCCGAAAGGCGAGACCTATTGGCTATGCCAATGCTTGTTTTACTTCTCTTGCCTCTTTCTGGACTCAAATGGGAATTGCAAGCTGTCAAGTTTAAAGGTCTGCGTGCTCTCGTGACTGAGGTATATGTCTACTTGTACATGTATTCTTACATGTGATATGCATTTGAAGATGGTATCTTAAAAAGCGGGTAGCTTCTCCTATAGTTGGTCAAAACTTCTCAGTTCTGCTCTGTCTTTCAGTTGCACAGGCAGACATGTCTTACGTATGTAGGTGTTATAGAGACCGTCAAATATACTTTTGAATACACATGTGCCCTGTATTATGAGCAGAAAGAAATACATGCACCTTCTTGTACATACATTTGCAGAGAATGCTGTTTGAAACACAGGTATTCAAGTATTTGTATGTTTATTTTTATGTAACATGTCACTAGGTAAAAGCACAGACACACGCATGCATACCTTCACAAACTTGGTGAGACTTACAACAGTGGTATGGTTAGGATTGCTGTTTTACATTTGGTAGGCCTAACATTCTGAGCCGTCGATGACTATCTGCACTTCTCCTGCCTCTTTCTGCACTTCTTTTGCTTCTTTCTGCGCCTTTCTTCCTCTTTCTGCACATGTCCTACCTATGTAGGCATAGTAATAAATCAGCATTTAAAAAACCTTAGAAATTCACTGGAAAAAAACCCCACAGGTTTCATGGGCGTTATAGTTAGGCTGACATTTCACTCGAACAAAACCAGAGAAATTCAGGCATTATAGTTAGCTGAGTTAACTATAACTCACGCCCCCGCAATGCACTGCTGATGACCTTGCATATTACATCACTCATGACATGGTCAGTGACATCACTGATGACATTTCAAATGACATCACTGATGGCATCATCCACTTAATATCTGATGCACCTCCTCACACCCTAATATAAACTTTCATACACCCACTCTAAAATACATCCTACCATTCTCGAAACCATAGACACCAATACCAGTTAGTACATACCCACTCACTGATTCAAAGGTCTACACAAACATATCCACTCACTCTCCCATACAGCCACTCATACACGCAGTCACTCATCAATACAGCCACTGATATATGCACTCATGTACCCATACGGACACTCACACACTGCCACTCACCCATTGAGTTACTCACACATCTAGTCTATAACCCAAAAAGTCAATCACACTGCCATTTACTCACCTATACAGTTATATACACACACCACCTCACTTATTCATACAGATGCTAACACATACTAACTCTCTTATACAATCACTGACACAAGCACACACTCATCCATACAGCCACTCTCACAATCACTCGCTCTCACATACATTCACTTTTATTCTCCAACACTCACATATACTGCCTTTCACATATGTAGTTACTTACACATACACCACTGAGGCATTAATTCACTCACCAACACAGCCATATGCACACTCACTCGCCCATACAACCCCTCGCAGTTGCACTCATGAACCCATACACCCTGTGAATCACCCACTCAAACATCCATGCAGGGAGTCACCACCCCCACCCACCCACAGAGACACTCAGGCACCCATACAGGTACTCGGACAACCAATCATTATCCCATATAGACACTCATGTAGCTACTCATCAACCCTTACAGCCACTTACACACCAACTGACAGACTGATACAAAAGGTTCACACAGATTAGTCTTCACCCATGGATTCACTAAGACATGTTTAATCACTCACTTATACAGTCAGTCATGCATCCAGTAAATCATCCATTCAGATACTCATACACAAACTCATTCTTCAATACACCTTGGCATTTATATATATAACATTCTTAAATTTTTTGAAACACTTAGTCATTAGATGATGTCATCAGTGATGTCATGAGTGATGTCATTTGAGATGTCATCAGTGATGTCTCTGAACATGTCATGAGTAATGTAATATGTGACATCATCAGCAGTGCATTGCGGGGCGCGAGTTATAGTTAGCTGAGCTAACTATAACGGCTGAACTTCTCTAGTTTTGTACGAGTGAAATGTCAGCCTAACTATAACTTCGCTGAAACCTTGGGTTTTTTCAGTGAATATATATATGTAGTATGTGTGTATATATATCTTTAAATATGGAGAAGCGTCTCCATTTTACTGATACTTCCCCGGGCTTTGGAGTACAGCGGTTACGGCATTCTGGTTTGGATTTATTTATATCGATATATTTGTCACTAAAAAATCAAAGGTTACAAGGATGTTATAGTTAGGATGAGGATGTGGCCTAACAGTTAGAGTGGTCGACCTCAAAGCAGGGGAACTGGGTTTGAATCTCGGCAGGGACACTTGACATCCTGTGATTCTGGGCAAATCACTTAATCTTCCAGTGGCAAAATGAAGGTGTCCGTCTGTAACGCAACTGGTGCTCATATATAGTGCTCTGATACCTTCGGGTTGAGTTTGCGCTATATAAAACTCCCACTACCACCCCAAAATTAATTGTAGCAATAAAAAATGTAGAAATCCACTGAAAAAAACACAAAGGTTACAGGGATGTTAAAGTTAGGAAATAGTGTTGAAAAAACCTTAGCAATTCACTGAAAAAAGCAAAAGTTACAGAGATGTTTACCATACCATACAAAAGCATAGAAATCCAACAGTTATAGTTATAGTTCTCCCAAGTAAATATAACTCGTGCTCTAAGGTAACTATTACTATCGCCCGTGCCATGCACAGTTTTCTCATCAATAATTTTACACTGATATTATTAATAATGCCATAGATGATGTCATGAGTGATGTAATGTGTGGTAATTAGCAGTGCATGACGAGTATTTACCTCAAATACTAATAATGTGCAGAATAAGAAATGCTCCTTGCCAAAGACCCTCTCCCTTCTAACCTTGTCCAAGATCTTAAACACATCATTGCTCCTTACTGGACTACTTGCCACGGGATGTGTCCCCGACTCCCTCCAACTCGGACAAATCACTCCCATTCTTAAAAACCTCACTGCTGACCCTAACGACCCTAACAATCTCCGCCCTATCTCTAACCTCCCACTTCTTTCTAAAGCCCTTGAAAAATGTGCTCTGCTCCAATTGGATAACACATTGGCAATTTCAACTTACTCAACTCCTTGCAATCTGGCTTCAGAAAAGGCTGCAGCACTGAAACCGCCATGCTATATATAGTGGATGACATCCATTCTTCCCTTGACAGTGGTGAGACCTGCCTACTTATTCTCCTCGACCTCTCTGCTGCCTTTGATACAGTTAACCATTCTTCCTTACTTAACTCGCTCAAAGCTCGCTTCGGCCTTAATGGTCTGGTCCTCAAATGGTTCGCCTCTTATCTCCAACATAGAGCACAACAAATCAAAATCAATGACTGCCTCTCAAACCCTACACCTATCTCCCTAGGTGTCCCTCAGGGCTCTATTTGCTCCCCTTCTCTCTTCAACCTCTTTATGGAACCCCTTACCCTCATTCTGAAACAAGCTGGAATCAACTATCACCTCTATGCTGATGTCACCCAACTTTACTATAATATTAGATCCCACTCTGATGTACTTCATCTAAACAATACTCTGAGTGAGATCCAATCCTGGTTCTACTCCAACCATCTCAAACTAAACCCTAGAAAAACTGAAATCATTCTCTTCCCGCCAAAAAACAACCGGCTCCCCATCCAAGCCTGGATCTCGGACCTTAATGCCCTTAATTGTTCGCTCTCCTTATCCAACTCGGTTAAATCACTTGGTTTCACTATTGACAAAAACCTAACTCTCAATGACCACATAAAAAACTCGGCTAAAGGAGCTCTCTTCACTCTCCGACATCGCAAGAAAATCAAACCCTTCATACCATCTGACGACTTCAAATGGGTTGTCCAACCTCTAGTCCTCTCGAAAATTGACTATGGTAACGCTATCCTCACCGGAACCCCCAAAGTACACCTAGCCCCCCTTAGAACTGTGCTCAACCTAGCGGCGGGACTAATCACTGACTGTAAATGTTTTGACGACATCTGCCCAGCCCTTAAAGCCCTTAATTGGCTACCCATTGAAGGAAGATCCTCCTACAAGACTGTATGCATTAGGCACAAAGCTCTTTACCAACAAACCCCGTTGTACCTTACAAACAAACTCAAAAAAGCAGGTTGCACCCGACCGATGAGAAGCACTAACGCACTTCTCCTTGTCCCCCCCGTTTAAAAAGAAATCCACACAATCTCGCTCCTTCTCTGGGAACGCCCCGAACATCTGGAATGCTCTCCCTAGGGACCTGTGCTGTAACCCCTCCTACCTCAGCTTTAAAAAATACCTCAAACATCACCTTCTCAACAAATATTGGGGTCCATAACCTCGCCTCTGATCCTACCTTCTGTTTCCCCGCTCTGGTTTCTCCTTTACTTTCTTCCTGGCTCTCACCTCTTCTCCCCCTTTTTTATATATCACCCTGTTTACTCTCTCCCTACCCCCTTCTGTCCCCTCCCCCCATCTCCTACCCTTACCCCCCCTCCTAATAATCCCTCTCCGTCGATAATACCGTCTCTCCCTCACCCATCTATACCAATCTAAATATTTATTACCCGCTGACCTGTCCAGAATTTTCGTTCCCCCTTTACTTAATATTGAGCTGTACCTGTGTTCTTGTTTACCGTGTAAAATAGTTTTTTCTTGACTGCCTCTACTCATGTAAGTAGCTTTTTGCCCATTTGTGAATAATATGTTTTAGTCTTGCCTGTCTTAGTTTTATGCTATTGAACAACAGTTTTTTTCTACCTGAACTGTTTCTGCTCATGTAAAGCGCTCTGATACCCCCGGGTCTAGCCAGCGCTATATAAAACCTTTCAAATAAATAAAATATTTGCAGGTAACTGTGAATGTTGGTTTCATAGTGATTCACAGAACATGAATCAGACGGAACAGAGTGGGGTGTCATAGACAATGGTCTCAGCGTAACTGGCCTCTGTGTTGATCATGCAGAATCGAAGGCAGTTAAATTTAAACATGCCTTCAGTCCCGAGACCCCACAGCCCAATGCAATATAGAATGCCGAATTCTCAACAAATTTAACATTTCAACAAAATCCTTCAGTGATTAATTATGATTTTCCACAATTTGCACCAAAACTGGGAGTTTCTACTAAACGGAGTCAGACACATGACGGTGCAATGATGGTATGCTCGGTGCAGTCATAGAGGAACTCCAAAGAGGCCCTTTTGTGGCAGGAGAAGTAAATGGCTATCCAGCATCCCTTTTAATCTGTGAAGGTGCTGCTCATTCCACAGTCTGACGTATGGAAGCTCCCAACCTACTCCTATTTGGAAACGAGCAAGTTGTAGGCACTTTGATGTAAACTAATTAATAAGCTGTCAGCAAATGTTCCTGCACAAATTGGGTCGATAATGAATGGCCACGAATTTATACTTAGTGAGACAAGTCCAGTTATTTTGTTAGGACGTTACTTTCCTTGTAAAATGAATTGTATAATTTACTGTACACTGGAAGGTGTTGTCATTCAGACACAAAATGAAGACTCTATATTACATTCACAAGACTCAAGAGTTCATTTGTTCCCAGTCTTTACAAAAGAGGATTCACCTCCAGATTGAAATTGCACAGAAAATTAAGAGGCCTGGAATGTTACAGGAAAATAAACTGGATTGATTGACAGTGCAGAGCCAGTACAACACAGTGAAACCGACTGCAGTGTATCCACACACTCCTCAGTGCAACCACAGTGAAACCGAATGCAGTGTATCCACACACTCCTCAGTGCAACCACGGTGAAACCGACTGCAGTGTATCCACACACTCCTCAGTGCAGCCACGGTGAAACCAACTGCAGTGTATCCACACACTCCTCAGTACAACCACGGTGAAACTGACTGCAGTGTATCCACACTCCTCAGTACAACCACAGTTAAACCGACTGCTGTGTATCCACACACTGCTCGGTGCAACCATGGTGAAACCGACTGCAGTGTAGCCACACACTCCTCAGTGCAACCACGGTGAAACCGACTGCAGTGTATCCACACACTCCTCAGTGCAACCACAGTGAAACCGAATGCATTGTATCCACACACTCCTCAGTGCAACCACGGTGAAACCGACTGCAGTGTATCCACACACTCCTCAGTGCAACCACAGTGAAACCGAATGCATTGTGTCCACACACTTCTCAGTGCAACCACGGTGAAACCGAATGCATTGTATCCACACACACCTCAGTGCAACCACGGTGAAACCGACTGCAGTGTATCCACACACTCCTCAGTGCAACCACAGTGAAACCGACTGCAGTGTATCCACACACTCCTCAGTGCAACCACGGTGAAACCGAATGCATTGTATCCACACACACCTCAGTGCAACCACAGTGAAACCAACTGCAGTGTATCCACACACTCCTCAGTGCAACCACGGTGAAACCGAATGCATTGTATCCACACACACCTCATTGCAATCTTACGCGTGGAGTAGAGGAGGGAATTTTACCTGTCCTTGATAAAATGATTCAGCAGGGCATTCTAAAAGGAGTGCTAGGGGACCCATGTAATCATGGGATGAATTGTTTAAACCGACTGCTGTGTATCCACACACTGCTCGGTGCAACCATGGTGAAACCGACTGCAGTGTAGCCACACACTCCTCAGTGCAACCACGGTGAAACCGACTGCAGTGTATCCACACACTCCTCAGTGCAACCACAGTGAAACCGAATGCATTGTATCCACACACTCCTCAGTGCAACCACGGTGAAACCGACTGCAGTGTATCCACACACTCCTCAGTGCAACCACAGTGAAACCGAATGCATTGTGTCCACACACTTCTCAGTGCAACCACGGTGAAACCGAATGCATTGTATCCACACACACCTCAGTGCAACCACGGTGAAACCGACTGCAGTGTATCCACACACTCCTCAGTGCAACCACAGTGAAACCGACTGCAGTGTATCCACACACTCCTCAGTGCAACCACGGTGAAACCGAATGCATTGTATCCACACACACCTCAGTGCAACCACAGTGAAACCAACTGCAGTGTATCCACACACTCCTCAGTGCAACCACGGTGAAACCGAATGCATTGTATCCACACACACCTCATTGCAATCTTACGCGTGGAGTAGAGGAGGGAATTTTACCTGTCCTTGATAAAATGATTCAGCAGGGCATTCTAAAAGGAGTGCTAGGGGACCCATGTAATCATGGGATGAATTGTTTGTAGAACATGCAATATCCAATGTCAATCCCTTGCTTTTAGTCACAATTGATCATTCATTTTGTAGGTGTGTTTTGTAAAATTCCATTTTGTTTTACTATGTTTTGATGAAAGTTTATTAGTTTTTATTATTAACTCATCTTGAACCATGTCAATAATGTGTTCTCTGTCTAACAACTTATAAAATGTTTTAGTGATATTTGCTGGAATTATTTTTTTGCCCTTTTCCTAGAGGCAGACTTCATGTCAGTCCTCTTATTGATTTTATTCTTCAGAACTTTCCTTTCATTTTAACTGAGCAGACTCTGTCTGTTTGCTATTTGATGTTATAGAAGAACCTTTTTCCATTTCTTAGCAGACTGTTGTGTTGGTCTGTCTATTGATATACTTTGTGATCCTCTTGCAAATATTATGATGCTTATTTCTCTGAAAGAGTAACCATGTTTTTGTCCTCTGTAAGTATTTTAAATCTTTAATATGGCCTTATGGCTCGCTGTAGAACCAAAGACCTCTAACTAGGGAGCGGTCCTTTAATGGCCGGTATAGTCTGCTGCTGCGGACTATAGGGCTATTACAACATTTGCCCAAGGAGGGCAGAATGTGTTGATTAATAAAACAAAGGGGACCGAGGGGGTTGAAACAACCTTGCAGCTCCAAAACCTTTGTTTCGCAGGTGTTGATATGAATGTTCGACAGTTACCAGCTGCATGCAGGGCCACGAAGGGGTAATTGTTTAACATTCATAGCAGTAGCTATGAAAGGAGGCTGGAGTCCGTCCCATGTTCTCCCTGGGCTTGGCTAAACTACTTTTCATCTTTCAGGTGAGCCAGGGAGATGCAGGAGCTAAGCAGAACCCCCCTCTCCTTCCGAGGCACCAGTGACACTGTGAGCTACAAGAGGAGTGAGGGGGGGAGGAAGGCTGCTGTGTGGCCTGCTGCAGGGTCTATCTTTTGCTTTCCCCCGCCCAATCCATATATTTTGGAGAGGCAGGGGAAAGAGAGAGGCTGTGTATTAGGACATTGTAATGTTGAGAGCAGCGGGCCTATATCAGGTTTTATAGAAAGCTGCTGGTCTATTGTCTAAAATGGAGATCTCAACAGTCCAATGTTCTAAGCTTTGTCCTGCGAAGGTTTGAGTCCAAATTCCTGTTCTCAAGTTGCCGTCCTTTGGGGCTATCAAGACACCGACCCTCCACATCATCCCTTTGGATAATTTACAAATAAAAAGTGCAAAGACATTGATGCCTTGTTGCTTCCATTTCTCAGAATTCCCACACTGCATCAACTTGAACTTGAATTGCTGTTGCTCAGAGAGCATGGTTTCTATAAATACAACAGTGTGGTTGACTGATTTATGATAGGTGGGCACAATTATGTACATGGACTTTAACATGCCGTTTGTGAACCAGATTGTTTTGCTTTGCAAGTTTTATGGGGTATATATGGAAAGATGGGGGTTATGAAGAAGGGACTGTGTTGTTGGGGACTGTACTCTCAAACTGTGGGTGCACCCCATATTCACAGAGACCTTTTCTAGCAAGGGATCATGGATCTTGGTTACCAAAAATAGTCTATTTATTAATACCCATAGTTGCTTCACAATGCTTTATTTGGTTTTGTTAGTTCAAGACAGTTATTTGAAGCTAGGGTGAAGTGTGGTTGTCATCTCATGTAAAACCTTCTCTTTACTTCCTTTCAAGGTATTTTGAGATGATCAGAAGGTACTGTGAGGCGCGGCTGACACCCTTGGTGGAAGAAAAAAAGTCAGGTAATGTTTCAAAGCACCCTAAGTTTCCTTTACCCCTGTTTCTTCTTTCTCTATTGCCTCTCTCTGGATAGTGCTCACTCTGGCTTACGGCAGCGAGGCACTTAGAGGGAGAGACACCATGGTCCTGGATAAAACAGTCACCCGTATAAACAGGCAAATCTTTCAGTTTCCTCGCAGCGCCTCCCCAGCTCAAATCAGGCTAGAATTTGGGCTAACAATGCAGTCGTACTCAAGAATGGCGTCCTTTGTCACAAATTAAAAAACTCTGAGGGAAATTCCATCAATCGCTTCATATGAGAAGAAATAACAAAGAAGCCACACTTGCCTGCGTTTAAACATCTCAATGACAATGTCGAACAACTAAGCCTGGGAGAAACAGGGTCAACATCTGTGAGCCAAGATCAATTTAGAAAAACAGCTATACAATCCTCCAAAATTTTAGCATCAATTGAAGACAGGGCTATTTTAGCTAAAAGGTTACACAAATGAATAGTTATAAACAGCTACACAATCTTGAAACCTCAACAGTACCTGGAGGAAGCACTAAATCCCAGGATAAAAAGAAAAGATGTGATCTATCGAATGGGTGATTAGCCAACATTACCGCACAGCAAGCCTTCGTTGAAGACAACCGAGGAAGCAAATTGCAGGCTATGCGACAAGGCCACAGAAAAATTGGTCTAAGCCATCTGCCTTTGTGATGACTCCCTAGGCATTCTGCGGAAACTTCTACTGTCGCAATGGAACCAGCAAGGGGTGCGCACTTGCAGTGCGCTATCCTGTCCTGCATCAACACCTCAGACCAGGGCACAATCACCAAAACTGTCAAGTATTTACAAGGGGTCGAGAAAGCCCTCAAAATGGCAGCAAAATAAAGGAGAGAAAAAAAATAATAAGGGACTCTATCTGTTGTATTAACTTATACTTACCTTACCTCTGCTCTGCCCCAACCCCTCAGTCTGGTTACTGCTTCATCCCTTGATTGATGGACAAAAATCATCGGACTGCTCTTGTTACGTTTTTACTTGCCGTGGGTGGCCATCCTCCTTAAGAGACTCGCGCACATAATACTTCTAAAACAATACTTTGTCTTGAATGATTTTTAGGTCTCGCCTAGCGTTGCAGCGCGAATACGCTGCCATCGCTTTGCGAGGCATGCAGTATACACTATAGTGTGGAAGCTTTGTGGAAGCTCCGCCCACTCTCCGGCCCATCTTCTTCATTGGCTTAGGTTCTAAATGCTACCTTCCGATTGGTTTTAAGCTTGTTAGTCCCTCCCCATAACAGCCATGTCAGTCATTTGTGTCCTTCCACGGCTACTGGCCCCTTCAAAGCACAGACTACTTTCTTCCCGTGCCCCCCCTCCTGCAGTCCGATGCCTTCTCGCCACCGTGCCCCCCCTCGTGCCTCGTCACCCGCAAGCATTGCTATTTGCAATGCAATAGGTCTCGCGTAAATGCGAGTCCTATTGCATTGCCAATGCTTGTTGGTATTACTCTCATCTGTTTCACGCAGTGTTTTAGGGTCACAACATTATCTAACCTACCCTGTAGATGAGACAATTTCCGCGGTTCAGCAATTAGACGAAAGAAAATGTATGCTCTCCGGCTTTTCCTTATTCGCCGCGCCAATGTCAGTGCCGACAGAGCCCACAAGAGGGCAGCAGAGCTCCAAACAAAATGACTACAGAGCAAATTATTTTCAAGACAATCAAACTGTCCATCTCTCTGAAGAACCATCATTTCAATGTACGCTGCAGAATATGAAAATCCTCTATTTCCATACATGTGGGCTAAGTAAAATTCAGCAATCCAACACACTTAAGAACTGATTTCAGACATTTTCAATTGTGCGCCCCAGGGAGTATTGTCCTCTTGTTCCGATCACGAGGAAGGTTCAAGAGGAAAGGTTCATCCATTCGTTGAAAAGAGCGGCTTAAGTGTTTTTACACTGGAAAATAAACATCCGGGATTTAATTAAAAAAAATCTGAGATTTAAGTACTCGAACATTCCTTGCTGAGTACAAACGCGTCCCCTACCTCTCCTGGCCCGACAAGTCTCCTGTATGTGACAATCTCTTGGGGCTCCCAGGCATTTCCCAGCTCTTGGGTAATTTCCGCGTTTCCTGCCTCATGCTTCAGCCGCTCGGTGTTTCTCCCACCGGGACACCGGAGCAGTAAACCCCGAGCCCTGCAGCGCACAAGGAACTTCCATTACAGTCCATTAAAGGAGCAAGTTGGTCAGAGCATGAGCCCGAAGCACTTCCACACGCGGGGTGCGGGAGCCTGCGAGTGGAATGTGAATAGGAAAGCACTGCGCCACAGTGGGATGAGTGCTGTGTGCATCGTCGAAGGAAAAGTATTTTTCAGATGCGTCAGTGCTTAATTTGTAAAATAATGAGTACCGGTGCCCAAAGCACTAGAAACAGCGTATAAAATGAATAGATATTCCTGTTATTGTAACGTGCCTGCTCACAGGATTCCGACACACAGATGCCGATGCTGGGTTGTCATCCCATCCTCTCCTCCAATGATGGAAAGGCAGTCATCAGGCATGTGGGTGAAAACAGGATCTTCCTTATTTCAATAGTAGAATAACAACGCCGTTGCAGTCTCCCCAGCTCCTCACCAACCCCCTTACTCAAACTCTGTGCCCCGTAACATTCCAGCCATACATTCCAGCATCCTGTGAACATTCCATTCACACACCACCAAGTCATGTTGCTACAGGATCCAGAGCTCTGTGGAACTAACAGCCACTTGCCTGCATTTTGTGACCAGCTCAAATAGTGTCCCCCTCTGTGCTCCTTTTAGCCATCAGAAAATCTCAAACTGCCCTAAGGCCCAGAAAACACACAACGCTCCACTTTGTGTCTGATACAAGCAAACTGGCTAGGAGCGAAAGGCACTTAGACAGCATGTCCTTATTTGTCACTTACAAGTCTTTCCTTCTCATTATTGTATTATGGCTCAGTGCAGAGAATAGATCAACTCTTGAGCCTCCTACTTCTTTGCAGCTTTTTCTAATCAGATCTCTCAATCGGAGATGCCACAGCTCAAGTAGGACTGTCTTCAGACCTCCTCCCTTTCCACTGGAACCTTTGGTAGGTAAAGCAGAGATTTTGGGGCAGATTTGAGGGGTGCCGTCCACCATAACTGACTGTAAAAATCGCAGTACTTTCCAATCTCAAAATTGAGACATGCATGCAGTTTTCTAACCTTTGGCTGTCCACCACCTAACATTTACTCTGCACTGAATTGTCCACTTTTTTTAGCCAGCAGCCCATACTGTGTACCTCTTTCTCTTTGGTAGTAATGCGGCTTTTGACGTCATCCATCATAGCCTCTATCACTTCAATACTGTTTTCGATATGCTGTGATGAGATTTTCAGTTACTGGGATTTCTCTTGAGTGAGAAGCAGCTCCAGATCGTCAAGGGATCTGATACTGATGTACATCTCCCTTGTGCCCAGCCATCCTTGGACAGAAAGTCATTATTATTCACCTCCATGCCATTGCCAGATTTATGGAAGGTCAAATGCCACCAATTTCCCATATTTAGATTTTGGATTGTGTCACTTTCTGGGAATTGGAAGAGCTGAGCTCTACAAGTCTAACCCCTGTGACGCTTCTCTCCACCAACTCGGGAACCCTGTCCAGCTTCACTGTAGAGCTCTGCCTCCCTCACCAGGCCTACTGCTGAATCCTCAAGTGTGCCACCATTGGCCTTCCCAGCCTAATGGACCCCAGTAAACAACACGAAAACACAAGTGGTGTGAGCAACACCTGCTTATGTTCTGGCAGTTCGTGTTAGTACTGAGCACTTGCACAGTGGCCTACCCCACTGCACTTGCGGTAACTTTGCTGCGAGCGGCGCATAACTAAGCGATGCTGTGTAATTTCAGGGGTTTGCCTACCAACCGTAACGCCTTGACCATACCTTAAACATTCACCACTCACTGTCCATAGATATTTCACTTAACCGATCGTTGTCGTTAGTCACACCCGCTTCACTCTCGCCAACCACAGGACATGGTCACTTTAATCAGCCATTGCTTCGCCCATTTCACGGTCTGCACCTTCACAAAGCCATTTCACAAGTCACTGTTGACAGCCGCTTTCACATCTATTGAAATGTACCTTCGTGTGTTTTTGAGCGCTTTCACCTCACTGGCAATTGTCACTATTCACAGGCACTTTTACCTCCCTGTAGTGTGAGGACATTACACTCCCTTACCTGTCACTGTTCTGTGGCACTTTCAGACTCTCTCTGCATCTCTCTCCTTCCTCTCTCTTTGTGTCTCTTCTCTGTCTTTCAAATTCTGGGCAAATATCGGTATTAGGCGCTACAAACCAGACTCCTGCCCTTCCCTCCTAGAGTTTGCACCTCAAGGCTGTCTTTGGGTGACTCGTTTACTGAGAACTCTGACCTTCCACGCTTCAAGGGTCTGTGTCCAGGGCGTGTGACTCTCGATGCAGCCTACTGACCCCCCCCCCTCCTCCAGCGCCCTCGGGCTGAGGACTCCCAATCGCCTAAGCTAGTGCTCACAGGCAGCCGTGGATGTCTCGAGGCGCGTGGCATACGCAGTCACCTCTAGTGCCCAAAATAACAGGACAAGGTGACGCTACGCCCAGTGCGGCCCCCCAATATAGCCCAGCGGACTATTGTCCTCACTGCTGAAAATTATCTGCTCAGTCTCATATCCCCCCCGAGGACGGGAAAGGAGCAATGTTGAATTCTTACAGCGCCTTGAGTCTTCGCTAACAACTGCACTCTTACGATACTAATGAGACATCTTAGTCACCTATGAGGGTGAGTGCTTCTCCTATCTACCTAACCCAGTCAGTCATATTCTTATTTCCTTGCAGGGCTGTCTCAGTCCTTTAGCCTTCTAAGGTCGATAAAATAAACGCTAAATTCTGATAACACGCAACACTGAACATTATGATTATTTTTATTGTAAGCTGGAGATGTCACACAGACTGTAAGACAACCCGTTTACCAATGGAGAGGGGAAGTCCAGGACTCAATGCATTCACCATCATAGCGTAACATGCGCTTCTAAGGCGATATAAAGCGCTATATAAATTCTCCAGTAGAATATATGTGGGGTTACTTCAAGAGCTAATAACAGACGTTTGATTCTTTGGCGTTCTAAAGAACGAAAGAGGGGCTTCTCTGCACGTTTTGAAAATGGGGAAGAACAGGAAGGGCTGTGCTTGGTAGGGTGGGTTCAGTACCACGGTGCACCCATGCCGGAGCAGAGGCAAAACCCCCAGCAGACGCGCTAATGTAGGAGGCGGGTCTAATAGGTGCGTGTTAGACCTGGCATCATTGGCGCGGGTCTCCCTTCCTCTTTTCGCTTCCTATCATTTATGTTGGCTGGATTTAGATGCTCTGGGCGATGTGCCACTGCCAATCAGTGCCACAGCGCGAATGCTCCCTGTGTAAAGATGACTGTATGAATTGGGATAACCATAATTGGCTTGTTTGGTTTACCTGTCAGTCCCTAGTATAAGTGCACTGTGTGTGCCCAGGGCTGGTAGACCAAATACTGCTGGTGGGCCTGCAGCGCTGATTTGCGCTACCCACCGAAGCCGCTTTTAACGTATGTCTGTGTAGCATGTTCTAATAGCGAGTTACCCTCCATTTCACTGTTTACTATTGTGAGGCTATCCGTTCTCATAGGCCAGAATGGGCAGGCTGAGTATTACATTCCATAATCCTACCTGCCCCCAGGAACCTGATAGGAAATTCGAATTTGATATGTTTAAGCTCAGGACATTGAGATACATCTTTTAGTAAGGATCATTTGCATAGCCCGTGTTAGAAAATGCCTCTTCTAGAAACGAGGTATTTTCTTGCCTAAGCTTTCCTGTAGGCTTTGCTAGTGTGTGTATTGGCCGTCTGGTTTTGGAGCAGCAGGGCCAGCTGGGTCAGACCTGGCTGGAGAGAGAGATCGGCATTTAGAGTATGGGGAGGGGTGACTCTTTGATCTGAGCAGGGCCGTGCCTGGCAAGGTGAATGATGGCTCCACCTCCCACTGGGCGTCTGATAGCAGAGCCCCTGATTCTCAAAGGGCAGGATGTCGCCTCGTAAACCAAGTGCTCCCCGACCCCACCGAACTGGTTCTGGCTGGATTCAGTGATTTGTGACTTTAGAGAACAAAGACTTTTTAGGTATAAAACGCTGCGCTGAAACCTTTTTCAAGTGTTTTCCTTCTGGATGTCAAGACAAAACTCTGTCCGAGTGAACAGAGGAAAGGACTTTGAAACTTTCACCAAGCTTGCTGAAGAAACTACCCGAGGGCCTGAATTGAGAGCGCCTCCTGCTGAAGTCTCAGGGACATTAGACTTCACCCCGTCAGCCGTCTGAATTCCTGTGCGAGGGATTCTACTTGCAGGTGAGGCCTCCGTCGAGTAATCCAGAGCCTCTAGTTCTACTGTGAGGAACGCGGACTGGCAACCCTTGTTAACTCTGTGTAGGCCGTCACAGCTAAGAGAGAGCTGCCGCCGCTGAGAGCCCGCCTTCATTTGAACCTTCGGAACCTTCGCTGAATCTGTGTGAGCCGCCGCAGTTAAGAGAGAGCTGTAGCCGCTGAGTGCCCACCGTTGTGCCAGCCTGGTCGAGATCATCCTTTGTCCTGTGGGCCGCCGCAGCTAAGAGAGAGCTGCTGCTGCTGAGTGCCCGCAACTTTGCCACTTGACATCATCGTGATTTGTCCTGTGGGCCGCCGCAGCTAAGGGAGCTGCTGCCGCTGAGTGCCCGCACCTTTGCCAACTTTGCAGCATCGTGATTCGTCCTGTGGGCCGCCGCAGCTAAGATAGAGCTGCTGCCGCTGAGTGCCCGCATCTTGGCCAACTTTGCCTCATCGTGATTCGTCCTGTGGGCCGCCGCAGCTAAGAGAGCTGCTGCCGCTGAGTGCCCGCATCTTGGCCAACACTGCCTCATCGTGATTTGTCCTGTGGGCCGCCGCAGCTAAGAGAGAGATGCTGCCGCTGAGTGCCCGCACCTTTGCCAACTTTGCATCATCGTGATTCGTCCTGTGGGCCGCCGCAGCTAAGGGAGAGCTGCTGCCGCTGAGTACCCGCACCTTTGCCAACTTTGCATCATCGTGATTTGTCATGTGGGCCGCCGCAGCTAAGAAAGAGCTGCTGCCGCTGATTGCCCGCACCTTTGCCAACTTTACATCATCGTGATTTGTCCTGTGGGCCGCCGCAGCTAAGAGAGAGCTGCTGCCGCTGAGTGCCCGCACCTTTGCCACTTTGCATCATCATGATTTGTCCTGTGGGTCGCCGCAGCTACGAGAGAGCTGCTGCCGCTGAGTGCCCGCACCTTTGCCACTTTGCATCATCGTGATTTGTCCTGTGGGACGCCGCAGCTACGAGAGAGCTGCTGCCACTGAGTGCCCGCACCTTTGCCAACTTTGCATCATCGTGATTTGTCCTGTGGGCCGCCGCAGCTAAGAGAGAGCTGCTGCCGCTGAGTGCCCGCACCTTTGCCAACATTGCATCATCGTGAGTCGTCCTGTGGGCTGCCACAGCTAAGAGAGAGCTGCTGCTGCTGTGAGCCCACCACGGAGCTGCACAACGAGAGTCATCGCCACCACCAGCCCGGGCCGCCGCAGCCGCGTGCTGCTGCCACTGAGAGCCCGCCTGTCCCAGAGTGCCCGAATCATTGTGAGTGCACGTTGCGGACCACTGCAGTCAAGAGCTGTGGTCGCTGGGAGTCCTCCTGTCACCGTCTCCGCTTCTTCGAGAAGCTGCGTGCTGTGTCCCTGTCCAACGGCAGGTATCTGGTGCGCAACGGGTCGCGTAGACCCAGGCCTTGAACTCAGTCAGTGCCACGTTCTGGTGAATACGTTATTGCCTTTTTAAGTCCCTACTGATTTATGTGCATTGTGGCTGGTTAAAACGCTTTGAGAGTCTTGTGTTAAACCTTAGATAAAGATACTATTTTTCTATACCTACTTGAGTTGTGTCCTTTTGTGGTGTCGTTACTGCCTTATTGTGCATGGTCATAAATGCTTCACACACTGCCTCTGAGATAGGCCTAACTGCTCATGCTACGTTACCCCAGGGTTGAGCAGGGGTTATCAAAGGGGGTAGCCCACTTGCCCTGACTTAGGAAGAAGGGTCCCTATTTGGACATTGGTGCCAGCCAGTGCCAACTAGAGACCCCCATTTCTACCATTGCGTGGCTGACATTAGAATTAGGTGCCCAAAAAAAACTGCTGCGCATTGTGTGGTCCTGGGCAATTTACTGGGTATTACTTCCTGTACTTCCTTGTGCTGCAGGCGGCTGATGCAGTTTGATCACAAGTGAAAGGAGTGCTTCAAGACCTGCATCCCCACTCCCCCACTTTGATATCTTAGCTGTGATTTTGTCTCAGCCCCCTCACCCCTCTCTTTCATAGATGAGATCTTGTTCCTGCCATTGTGTGCCTGTCTCGCTTTTTGGCTGTACAGCCACAGGAAGTCGGGGAAACGAGGAAAGCCCCCACCAGCTAACTTCACATTGCAGCACTGTACCGAGAAGTTATTATTCAAAGTGATAATTTTTAGACATGAACATAAAACCATTGTGTCCTCGCCCCCATCCTGGCAACAGCGCCATTATTGAACTACCAGGCACATGGCTGCGTGTGGCCCAGATTCTTAAGCAAAGAGCAGCAATAGGTTTTGGACAGCATGTAATCTAAACATGCACGTATATGAAGGTGTTTTCATATGCAATACTGAAGAAAAAGAATTTCGGTAAAAGCATACTCCATAAGAGCCGCTCCTCTATGAAGCCAGCAGAAGCAGGGGACAGCCTGTAGCCGAACTTGGTCCTGAAAGGTATGGTAAGGAACACCCCGCCCCTACACTAAAGCAAATATTGCCCCTCTACATTCCCTACACTCTGCCTCAATCACACTATATTGTTATTGAACGTGGCTTCAGCAGACACCATCTCCGCCCCCACCAAATGAGCACCCCATAGACTCTACCCTCTCATTATACCGAGGGCACCGAAGGACCCCCATCACACCGTCTAACACCCCCTCCCCCCTCTATCACGGCACACCGAACCCCCTCTCAACACAGCTTTCATGGCACATCCAATAATAATAGCCCTCCCCGCCCCCATCCGCCGCGCACACAGAGTTCCCTTTACACACATATCTCCCCTGGATTACCAAACATTCATCGACACGCTAAGGCTGGGTTGTTACCCAAAACATCTGCTTGTCTCTGGGGCTAACACGTATTTAGAGTTCCCTTCTAGAGACTGAATTTCCCCGACCTGCTGCTATGAACATTCTTCCACGTGCCGAGAACCTTCTAGGTGCAGACTTCGACCCAGTTTTAAGCTGCATACTGGTTCCTAATTAAAATCACTCAATATGGTAAATACACGGCAGTCTGTATACAGTGCTTTCGTAGTCTATTTTATGCTTTGAATCGCTTTACATAAAAGACATACAATTGACTAATGTAGTGGTCCTGCACTGGAAGGATAAACAGTCGAGCTGGCCCTGCTGGCTTCGCACTTGTGGCCTGCAGTTGCCGCCATTTGTCAGCAGCGTGCGCTCGCTCGCCGAGGGAGGGGGCAGCACTTCTGTGGGAGTTGCCAGGCCAAGACTGCGTAATGAAAACAAATAATAATAATGATAATGAAATTCACACTGCTCCCAGTATAACCAATGCAACCAATGCCAAGGAGCTGTTCAACGTCATACAACAGTTCACAAAACCCCCCAGCGAAGCCACAGACATCACATCTTCCCAGGAACTCTGCGACAAACTCAGCACTTACTTCCATCTGAAGATCAAGGCCCTCTAAAACAACTTCAACGAACCGATGACGAACTACACCCCCCTCCCCGACGCCACCAACATGCCAACCATCACGACCTGGGAACCCGCCACCATCGAACACATCACCGTCACCATGAAGAAAACCCACTCAGGAGCCCCTACGGACCCCTGCCCACCACACATATTCCACAGGTCCGCCGCCACCATCGAACCCGAACTAGGTCGGACCATCAACACCTCCTTCATGTCCGGCATCTTCCCGGACGACTGGAAGCGGGCGGAGGTTAAACCCCTCCTCAAGAAACCCACGGCCGACCCTACCGACCTGAAAAACTACCGGCCCATCTCTCTCCTCCCTTTCGCAGCAAAAGTCACCGAGAGACTCGTGAACGCCCAGCTGACCACCTTCATCGAAGAGAACTCCATCCTAGAGTCCTCCCAGTCCGGTTTCCGCAGCAACCACAGCACCGAGACCGCCCTCCTCGCAGCCACGGACAACATCCACATGCTACTAGACCAGGGACACACCGCAGCCCTCATCCTCCTGGACCTCTCTGCAGCTTTCGACACCGTCTCTCACCACACACTCACAGCCAGACTTCACGACGCAGGGATACAAGGAGCCGCCCTCGACTGGATCCAATCCTTTCTCTCCGGCAGAACCCAGAGGATCAGACTCCCTCCCTTCCTCTCCGAACCCACCGACATCAACTGCGGCGTAGCCCAAGGATCTTCACTCAGCCCCACGCTCTTCAACATCTACATGGCCCCCCTCGCCGCCATCGTCAGACAGCAGGGACTCAGCATTGTATCCTACGCCGATGACACCCAGCTCATCCTTCCACTCACGAAGAATCCCGAAGACACCAGACTCTGCTTCCAGGAAGGGATGAAGAATGTGGCAGACTGGATGAAGGAAAGCTGTTTGAAGCTCAACTCCTCATCCTCGGACCTTGCACCTCCGCCTGGGACGACTCCTGGTGGCCCTCCGCCCTCGGAAAGCCACCCACCCCTACAGACCACGCACGTAACCTCTGCATCATCCTCGACTCCTCCCTTTCCATGAACCGCCAGATCAACACCGTCGCCTCCACCAGCTTCAACTGCCTGCGCATCCTCCGCAAGACCTTCAAATGGATCCCCCGACTGCAGAAAGACCGTCACCCACGCACTCATAAACATCAGACTGGACTACGGCAACGCCCTATACGCCGGTATCAACAGAACGTTACTACACAGACTCCAAACCATCCAGAACGCCGCCGCCAGACTCGTCCTCCGGACTCTACGCCATGAACACATGACCCAACACCTACGAGACCTCCACTGGCTCCCCGTTGAAAAGAGTCACCTTCAAACTCCTCACCCATGCCTACAAATCCCTCAACATCGGACCCAAATACCTCAACGAGAGAATATCCTTCCACATACCCAAGAGGAACCTCCGCTCCGCCGACCTCGCCCTGGCCGGGGTCCCTCGCATCCGCAGAAACAGAACAGGCGGGAGAGCCTTCTCCTAATCGCAGCCAAGAGCTGGAACGAGCTCCCCGTGAACATCAGACACTCCCCGACCCTGCACACGTTCAGGAAGGACCTCAAGACCTGGCTCTTCGACTGATCCGGAGCTGCCGCCCCCCCTCCCCCAGCGCCTTGAGACCCTCACGGGTGAGTAGCGTGCTCTATAAACCCCCTGATTGATTGATTGATTGAATATGAATAAACTCCTCCCTCGCTGTGCTGTTGTTCACGAGCTGAGCTCTTCATGGAGGGCATATTTTTACAGGAGGAGATTAGGGTGTTGTGAGGATTGAGCCATTCCCACTGAAGCTTTTGTGGACAGAACCCAGGACATAGAACTAGATCCGTGTATCCACAGATGCTTTCAATGTTAGGGTGATGATGTTGTTGCGTTTGTTTAGGGTCCAGCACATTCTGGCAGCCTGGTTTCGCAATCTTTAGAATGATTCTATTGATAAGTTTCTTTTGGAAGCCCTGAGTAGACAACAGGGCAGTAGTCAAGACATCCCATGGCCTGTTCACTTGAGCTTCACATGATGGCCTGTACGGAGCAGAGGAAGAATTTTCGAACACATCAGATTTGCATATCAAGGATGCCAAGGGCCCTGGTGCAAGCAAGGAAAATGACCTCTTTGCGCGTTGTTGGGGTAGTAAAATACACCAGTTATCGGGGTTCAGAGGGTCTTTCAAGGCTCTGCGTCCTGGCGCCACTACCCCTGCTGCACTAATTGTAGCTACGTCCTTGTGCATATTAACCCACCTTAAAGTTAAGGTAAAACTGAAACTACTAGCCCAAAAATCAATTTGCTGTTGGCTAAAACATTAGGGATGGCTGAAACAGGTTTTACAACATGACATGCGGTGCCTTGGGCAGCATTCACAGTGGGAGAAGAGCGCTAGTTTGCACTTCGAAGCCCTGCAGCACTGCCAGTAAATTGCCTGAGGGAGATTATGCATGTAGAACCCCAGAGCACTAACTAATGAATTTCACACAAGGCAAGAGGTCAGTAAAATACCAGAATCACTTTAGCATTATCTAGATTCCAGTCCATAGAAATTGTCTTCCACGAGCACCTGTAGACAATAATATTTTTTTCAAATCTTGTATTTTCAGTGATATACCAACCAAAGGCCCTGATTTTATATTAAAAACAGAACTTTGGACTATACCATTCCCCACTGAAAGGCAATATTTCTCTCCATGTGTTCCCATACCTGGCGTGTCACACAGTTTGGTGCTTACTTTCCCTCCATGGTAAAGAACAGTAGATGTTACAGCACCCAGGCTAATGTGCTGCATAGCTAAATACATATAAGGTCCCAAAGGCGAGACTGATTGCATTGCAAATGCTTGTTAATCTTGTTCCTGGCCACTTATTCTATGAAATTGCTCCTGATCTTCCATTATTTCTTATATGATTGCTTTTTAGAATTGTTTTAATTGTAAAGAGTTTAAATCATCAAACAATAAACTTATATAGATATATTTTCAATCTCTTGATCTCAGTTTATTTATGTCTCTCTAACCTCAACATTTGACTCGCTCTGTACACTGTTCTTGTTGCTATCAGACTTCTGATAATAACCTTATGGAGCTAAATTCCTCCTGGAACATGTTGGGGGCCTAGTACAGACCATGTTCCTTGGTAGGTTGGGCTGCACTGGACCATGAGCACTTGCCTCCTGTTTTGCCCAGCAGTTCCTTTAAAATTGGTGCATTTGTCTCCTCCTCTACACCACGTGATACTATCCTCCCTCTGTCTGTTCTTTCTGCGTCTTTTCTCTCCGGATCTGACTTCCACCTCTTTACATCCTCCCATCCTGCCCTTTACTGTCTTCTCTGCCACTTCAGGGGTCGTGTTAGGTACCTGTAGTGAGAGTGGAAGATAGTCTTTTTTTGTCTTTCCTCTGCTTGTTTTGTATTTGTCTTTTCTTGTCCTTTTTTGGTTTCCTTTACCGTTGTGATGTTTTTCCTTTGTCAGGTGTTGCAGTGACCAGGTCCTGTCGGAGGAGTGTGATGAGTTCTGGGCCACAAAGTAAGTCCTTTTCATCCCCACAATTTGAAATGGTGAATTCCACTGAGCTAACTGGACACTGCCTCAGTCTATGGTGGCATTTAAGCTGTGTTTACAACAAGGACAATTCCTTTGTTCAATTAAATGTCCTTTCATCGATCACTGGAAATAAGAATAGATGAACACTCCAAGTGTGCAGTGTAGTAAATAACATCTGATAATTCATTAAAAGTATTACAAATATGATGCCAGCCGTTGCCACAGAAAGCGTAAATTGATGGTGTTGGCTGCATCTGATAATCTATGTGTCACAATATATACGTCTAACTTGTGATTCTTTCTTAAATATTCACTTGTTTTGCTTTCACAACCTTGAGTTCCAGTGGTTCCAAGCTCCCTTTCTACACAGTGTCCCAGAGCTGTTTCACCACTATCAGAAATGCAACTCAAACTGATTTCCTCTCTCGTTTCTGTAAATACTTTCTTTCTGCAAAGTATAAGGTCACAATTATTTTTATTTGTGTTCATTTACAATCTCTATCTCCATTTCTACAGGTGACTGAAGCATGAACAGAAAAAAGAAAGTTTCAATTTAGTGAAACACAACAAAAAGGATTATTTTTAAAACATTCTCGAGCTCCAGAGGAGAAACATATTCTAAGTGCCAGGAATGGTGATGAATTTGGAGCGGAAGAAACTTCTGAATGTGAAATTTGTCAAAAAGTTTAAGAAAAATGACGATAAATGTTTACCTAGAGTCAGTTACTGAGATTGAAGAGCCTCTGAAATATGAATGGAACTCAAGAGTAAATTGAAAGTCTGCAACTAATAATTGTAAGAATATTTTCACTTAAAAGGAACATTTCAAGATTGGTTGAACAAACAACATTGGCAACAATTGATACCCATTCAGTGCATCTGAGAATAATCAGTGCTGTCAATTATGTCTGATAGTTTAAGAGAAATGCCTTGGAGACCCAAACCCCTCCAAAAAAAACAGTTTCCCTACATGTGATGTGACAGAATTGTCAGAAAGACTAATAACCGCAGGTTAAAAGAGTGAGCTTTTGTCTATGTCTTTGTAGAGAGATTAAATTGTTGAAAAAAACCAAATTGTAAATGCTCTTCCTCAAGTGTCATTAAAGCAAAGACGCTGGATTAGCCTTTCCAATAGTGAAACATTATCCCCACCAACGCTGTCTCTTGGGTTGATCCGAGTAGTTTCAAAGTGTCCCGAACCGCCAAAGTCGATCATGTACCTGCCTTAGCCTTAGAGTGGCAAAGCATGTACTGCCACAAAGTTTAAAAGGGGGCGGTGCTCTGTATTGCTAATTCATAAAAACCACCCCAGCCTGCCCTAATCACCTGTCATTACTTGTATGAACAAATATACTTAAACGGCAAAAACTAAACCCCAAAGACCTTATCAGGGCTTTTAAAACTCCTAAATCGAATCTGATAAACTGGAGTCACAAAATGAGTTTATTTCAACTTGAGAGAACTCACCAGGGAACAAAGTGGAGAAAATTAATCCATCTCACTAAATACACGGGGCTCCTCAGTGAAAGATTATAAAACAGGTTAGACAGGCTGCCTTTAAAAGTAGGAAAATAGTCTCCAGATAAAAGCTATAATTTGTTAAATGCAAATGTTAATAAGAGCACCTGCAGTGTATTTTAGAAGTTAATGCTGAGTGTAACATAAACGAGTACAGACTCTGGAATCAGATACAGTCTTAACATGGCCGGTGTCCAGGAGCAAACCCAACATGGAGATTCACATAACTCGAATAAGAGTAATGGATGTGAGAACAGCTTTAGTTATCAATCCCACCCCACTAAACACGAGAGAACTCACACTGGACAAAAACCTTATCAGTGTCCTGATTGCCAGAAATGCTTCACTCACAAATGCGCTCTCATTCAACATGTGAGAATCCACACTGGGCACAAACCTCATCAGTGCTCAGAATGCCAGAAAGACTTTCGTTACCAAACCTCTCTCATTTTACATGTGAGACGCCACACCAGGGAAAGACCTTATCAATGCAATGAATGCCATAAAAGCTTCAGTCTGAGAGCGTGTTTAATTCAACATGAGAGAATCCATACTGGACACAAACGGTTTCAGTGTTCTGAATGCCAGAAAAGCTTCCATTCAAAATTTAGTCTCACTAATCATGAGAGAACTCACACTGGACAAAAACCGTATAAGTGCTCTGAATGCTGGAAAACCTTCAATGTGAGAGTTTGTTTAATTCAACATGAGAAAATTCATACTGGACACAAACCGTTTCAGTGCTCTGAATGCCAGAAAAGCTTCAGTTCAAAATTTTGCCTCACTAATCGTGAGAGAACTCACAATGGACAAAAAACGTATCAGTGCTCTCAATGCTGGAAAAGCTTCAGTCAAAATTCTGGTCTCACTCCACATGAGAGAACTTACATTCGACAAAAACCGTATAAGTGCTCTGAATGCCAAGAAACCTTCAAGCACAACTGGCTTCTAACTCTGCACAAGAGAAGCCACACTGGGCAAAAGCCTTATCAGTGCTCAGAGTGCCAAAAAAGCTTCATTTGTAAGGGCAGTCTCATTCTACATGAGAGAACACACACTGGGCTAAAACCTTATCAGTGCACTGAATGCCAGAAAAGCTTCAATAGGAATAGTAATCTCACTAGACATAAGAAAACACACACTGGGTACACACCTTATCAGTACTCCAAGTTCCGAAAAAGCTTCAGTTGTAAGGCCAGTATTATTAAACATGAGAGAATCCACACTGGGCAAAAACCTTATCAGTGCTCAGAGTTCCAGAGAAGCTTCAGGCAGAAATCCTGTCTCATTCAACATGAGCACATTCACACTGAGTTAAAACCATATCAGTGCACTGAATGCCAGAAAAGCTTCAGTCAGAAAGGCTGTCTCATTCTACATGAGAGAACACACACTGGGCTAAAACCTTATCAGTGCACTGAATGCCAGAAAAGCTTCAATAGGAATAGTAATCTCACTCGACATAAGAAAACACACACTGGGTACAAACCTTATCAGTGCTCAGAGTGCCAAAAAAGCTTCAGTTCTAAGGCCTATCTCATTAAACATGAGGAAATCCACACTGGTGAAAAACCTTATCAGTGCTCTGAATGCCAGAAAAGCTTCATCTGGAAATCTAGTCTAGCTCAACATGAGAGAACTCACACTGGTGAAAAACCTTATCAGTGCTCTGAATGCCAGAAAAGCTTCAGTCAGAAAGGTAATCTCACTCAACATGAGAGAACTCACACTGGTCAAAAACCTTATCAGTGCTCTGAATGCCAGAAACGCTTCAGCTTTATATCCGGTCTCACTCAACATGAGAGAACTCACACTAGACAAAACCTTGTTATTGCTTCAAATGCCAGGGAAGTGTCAGCTGGAGATTCCGTTTGATTCAACATGAGAGAACCCACAACAAGAAAGAAAATTAACAGTGCCCTCAATGTGACGAAAACTTCAGTTATAAATGCAACCCATGTACATGAGATAGACAATGCGGGAGAATAAAAGGTGCTCAGTGTCAACTCTGGGGAGGAGGTTTCAATATCGCAGAACATTCCTATAAAGCAGCCACAAAGATATCAATCCATTGATTGTCCAACAAACCATGTACTGAGAAACGCACACAGCAAGGGATGGAAATGCTTGAATTAGCCTTATTTCTTAGTAGCTATTTGTGGCCTCATTCCATTCCGTGTCTTTTGCTCCCTGTGTGTTAATAAGTCATGACACCAACCCACGAGGTCGAGTTGATCCTGAACTTTGAGGCCACGCCCCTATGATCTGGAATGTAAGTCACTTCAAACTGTTTGCAGCCTTAAGAAGCCTCATTTTAAGATTTTTTTAATTAAAACACCAATATAACATTCATTGTTAGTAAATTATACTTCATCTTTTTGGTCTGCATTCCACCGTCGGTCACTGTCCAACTCTAGTTACCCTGGTCGATGGACTGAAATACTCCTTACCGTAGATGCGACTGCGTGTCTTGCTGAAAAGTATTATACACGATGTGGTCCGGCCTCAACTCAGCAAAGTTATGGTGTAATCATTGGACTAATAGGATTCGCTTGCCAGGTTACAAAAGGAGACCTAGGCTTTCCGGCTTCTTTATTGTGAAACACTAGGTCTAGTTGACTCACACGCCTCACTGACTTAATCCATTCTAGTTCAGATGGCAGAACCAGAGAAAATCAGGGATTGCAAATTTCTGTTCTTGCAAGTAAGAACAACAGGTTCTTTTGGTGCTCACTGAGGTTATTCAAAGCCAAGTCTAGCCCAAAGGATATCAGAGAGTGGCTTACCTTGACTTCACAGCCCGTGAGTTCCTCTACATCACCACTTACTTTATTTCAGTAACGTTTCAGCATAGGGCAATCCAGGAACATATGATTGTCGTTGGCTCCTGTCATACCGCACCTTCTGCAACCTTTGGCCACTTGGGAGAACTTAGCCAGTCTCTGGGGCGTCCAATAGGCTCTGTGGAGAGTGAAGAGATGGTTTTGCTTCAGCGGTGCAGACTTTACTGTTTCATCAAGAATATTTTTTGATACTGGCCAGATGTCTTCCACAGCCAGCTGCCACGGGTCTTTGTCCCTTATCCTGTGTGGGTCTATGTTCTTCTTGCCGCCACCATGTCCCAGTACCGCAAATATACTTCCTTTTTAATCCAGTTATCCTAATTTAAAAGGGTTTTGTTTTCCCATTGCTCTATTTTTGCTAGCCCTTGAGCTGACCACCATGAACAAAGCTGCAGATATATGTAACTTGTATTTTAATTACATATTTAATTAATTTTTAATGTGTTAAATTTTTTTTTTTAAAGATTTGTTTATAACAATCACTCTTAAAATTAAATTATTGTATTTATTTGTTATGTACTCAGAATTACTGAATTGCCTTACACACATCTGTTCAGAGAGGCACTGCCTTACAAAAAGTTATGTATAGACTTATTTGAAATTATTTTCAAAATTGTTACAATATTTTTATAAATTAAAAGGTTCTCATTTGATCATGAAGTAATTATTTTTGAAATATGTACTTTTGTAACATTCTTTTAAATTTATATGCAGGCTAAATAAATCATTTTAATTTATCTTTATTTCCTATTGGTTTCTATTTTTAAGTCTCTGTCTCCAGTATTTTCTAAGGGAGGGTTTTGCATTACCGTTCACTGGCTATGTGTGGGGCTGCACTTTCTATTGCTCCACTTTGGATGTAGTAAGTTACATTTGTAAATTTTACCCCACCTCAGTTTAATGTCGCAGAGAAGCGCAGGTCTACATGTTTTAGTATGTTTACGCTCGTAATGGTGGATAGCTAAAAGTAGCACAGTAAGTCTCAGAGAACGTCCTTGCATGTGTAGAGTACTCACAGGTGTAAGATACCTTTGTGAATAGTTCTCGGGTGTCCATCTCGACCTGAGTGTTTAATTTTTGTGGTAAACCTAAAGTGGACACGGTTACTTGGGCTGTTATTAGAGCGAATGGGAGGATCCTGCGTGAACACCAGCGCACTCGTCCGATGTGTTTGTTTGACTGAGGAGCGGCAAAGAATTTCTTAAAGTAATGTTCCTAACCATGGGCGTAGTACTACGCTACGCTCACCGAGCATGCGTAGTTTGCGCTACTACGCACTACGCAAATTGCACGTAGCACAGTGCAAAAACTGTGCTAAAACACGTAGCATAGCAGCAAAATCATCAACACCTACAAATGCTTTGATAAAGCAATTTTACATGCTAAAAAGCATATAACCAATTCACAAAAGTGAACTTTGAGAATGAAAATATTAGGCAATGAGAGAGGTGATGATTTTGGGGTCCCCTAACCTAGGGGGAGGACCAAGCAGATGCCTTGAACACAAAGAGCATATCATGCTGAACGATTCAGTGGTGGTCCCTTCCTCCTAGGACCACCCCAAGCACAGTTATGGGCAAAAATACAATCCCAACCAAAGGCCCTGCAAAGCATTATGGGACGAGATTAGCAGTGGGCAGTGAATATTATAGTGTCCAATATCAAAATAATTCTACAAAGAGCTGCAGTTCAACTAGTCGTTACTAGATGTCCCTCACGAGTCAAATGCAAAAGCATTGAAATTATTATTACATCAAGCTGCAGTTCCACTAGTCATTACTAGATGTCCCTCACGAGTCAAATGCAAAAGCATTGAAACCCTTTCGTGAAGCTTTTGCATTTGACTCGTGAGGACATCTAGTAACGACTAGTGGAACTGCAGCTTGATGTAGTAATAATTTCAATGCTTTTGCATTTGACTCGTGAGGGACATCTAGTAACGACTAGTTGAACTGCAGCTCTTTGTAGAATTATTTTGATATTGGATACTATAATATTCATTGCCCACTGCTAATCTCGTCCCATAATGCTTTGCAGGGCCTTTGGTTGGGATTGTATTTTTGCCAATAACTGTGCTTGGGGTGGTCCTAAGAGGATGTGACCACCACCGAATCGTTCAACAAGATGTGCTTTTTGTTTTCAAGGCATCTGCTTGGTTCTCTCACTAGGTTAGGGAGGATCCCAAAATCATCACCTCTCTCACTACTTGTTAAATTATCGTTTTCACTTTTGTGAAATGACTATATGTATTTTAGCATATAAAGACAGAGATACTTATTTTATCATAACTTGCACTGTGCAAGATGCCGTTTGCAATTATTGCACAGTGCAGACAAGCACACAGCTACGCAATTTGCGTAGCTGAGCGTAGTTCAAAGTTTACTTCGCGTAGCTACGCGTAGTGCTACTACGCAAACTACGCCCAGGGTTAAATGTTCCTGGACTTGCTACATCACTCGGCATCCTGAGGGCCTCTTGTGGCTGCATTTTGAGACTGCAGTAGTAGGATCAGGTAATTTCTCCCTGTTTAACACGTTATCATGATTTGCTTTTATATTTTCCCGTCCCCTCTTCCTTTCACCTGATTTTGTCGTGTTTACAACCACATTGGCACCGAAATGTACTTTGCTGTCGAATGGTTCTGAGGTCTTATTCTTCATGCACATTTGTATATTTTGAACAGTTGTTTTCCCTTGCTGTACAGCTACAGTGTAGTCACCGAACGCTAAAATTCTCAGATACCTGCACCTTGATCTGCCTTTATTGGTTTTCTACCTTTCCACTTGGATAACTGAAATGTGGGTTGAATCATTGATCGACCTTTAAACATGCTGTCTTATACCTTGGTGGTTACAAGTTTCCTATTTGTACCGTCAGCATGAGTTCCAGTACGCTGCTAGTTCTCACACCACAGTCTGTGCGTTGGTTCGGATCATCAACCTCGAACCATCTCCATAACGTGGAAACCTCAAAGACTTTGCAGCTGTTTTAATTGCCTGACGTTTGACGCATTTTGATGGCCATAGATTCAGGTTTGACTTGATGGGGTCCCACTATTGCCGCACCACCAGAGCCAGCAGTTTTCGCGGCAGGAGCCGTTTGCTGACATCTCTCCCGCCACAGCCAATCACAGCGCCGGGGGGCGCTTCAAATCTCAGCGCGGGCTCCAGCAGCGTGGGTCCCGCTATTGCCGCACCACCGGAGCCAGCAGTTTTCGCGGCAGGAGCCGCTTGCTGACATCTCTCCCGCCACAGCCAATCACAGCGCCGGGGGGCACTTCAAATCTCAGCGCGGGCTCCCGCAGCGCGGGTCCCGCTATTGCCGCACCACCGGAGCCAGCAGTTTTCGTGGCAGGAGCCGCTTGCTGACATCTCTCCCGCCACAGCCAATCACAGCGCCGGGGGGGCGCTTCAAATCTCAGCACGGGCTCCCGCAGCGCGGGTCCCGCTATTGCTGCACCACCGGAGCCAGCAGTTTTCGCGGCAGGAGTTACTTGCTGACATCTCTCCCGCCACAGCCAATCACAGCGCCGGGGGGCGCTTCAAATCTCAGCGCGGGCTCCCGCAGCGCGGGTCCCTCTATTGCCGCAACACTGGAGCCAGCAGTTTTCGCGGCAGGAGCCGCTTGCTAACATCTCTCCCGCCACAGCCAATCACAGCACCTGGGGGCACTTCAAATCTCAGCGCGGGCTCCCGCAGCGCGGGTCCCGCTATTGCCGCACCACCGGAGCCAGCAGTTTTCGTGGCAGGAGCCGCTTGCTGACATCTCTCCCGCCACAGCCAATCACAGCGCCGGGGGGGCGCTTCAAATCTCAGCACGGGCTCCCGCAGCGCGGAACGCGCCCGGCCCAAGGGCGGACCCATCTGCGCCCGTCAGAGCCCGAAGGAGGCCGGGCCACTTCTCTTGGTCCTCCATTTCCACGAAACACGCATAACTAAAATTGGACATCAAAGGACCGTGACTAAAGACCTAACGTTCCCTGCCGTACATTAGAAACAAGTAAGCCTCACTTTTCATTTCTTATCAACCTTTGTGTGAAGAACGGGCTATTAAAATGGGGAAACAAAAGACAAGAGAAAGCCAGACATCTAAGTCCCCGAGCAAGCCCAAAAAGACAAATATGACTCTGCTAAATTATCTCACGGGGGCTGTAGGTGTGTTGGAAAAAGAAATTTCTTCAGTAGAAGAAACCTTGGACGCGGACTCTTTATCTATCCTACTAAATGATAAAGTAACACCACAAGGGGGTGCGAGGGTGGATGAAATTTGCATTCTGGGTAATACGACTGCAGAGAAAAAAATAAACGGATGTGTCCAGATTATTCCAGACGAAATTTCTATAAGTGACCAGGACATTGATATCTCACCCCCCTCTAAAAAACGTTGTAACCCCTTGAGACTAGAGAGCCCTGATATTACCATGAATGGAACACACCTGACTCAACTGAAAACTAAAACATCTAAGAATACCACAAAAAAACAACAGGGACAAAAGGGTAAAAATCAGCCTAAAACAGGCAGTGGAAATATGTCATGTTTAAAAATAAACGAAAGGTACCCCCAATCGAGATGGAAAACCTGTCTACTCTGGTAAAAGACCTTATTGAGTCAGTTAACCAGTCCATTACCACTCTGACAGCTAGGCTGGAAAACATTGAAGTAGGCATGAAAAAAATCCTTGAAAACCAGAGTTTAGCTCTACATAAGGGGATTACACACAACACGGGGGTCCCTAGTACATCACTCCAGTTAGGGAGTGCGAATTTGAACAATACTTTGACAGTAACAAAAGGGCTGACACACGAAAGGGCATCGGGGAAGGGAAAGGGAAATGGGACTGGGACACAGCTAAAATCACCAATAGTTAGACAAAACGTGACATTAATAAGGGGAGAGGCGACAAAAGAAAAACCCGTAGGAAAATCAGGAAATACTTTGAGCGAAAGCCAGGCATGTGACATAACATGTAGAGCCCGGCCAACATATAAAAATCAAAGTTGCACACAGATTTTAGATTTACCACCGGCCGCCACACCATTTACTGTAATCTTAGCTAATGTTCCAGCCCCTTCCCCGGGGGTAAATGAAACTTGGCTCTCTTTGAGAAACAAAGCCATACACTACTTAGGTAGCAGAACAGGTCTAACTAGTGAAATGTTTGGAGACTTCAAAATGGTGAGGAGGATCGGGTGGGTTGGAAGAAGCGGAAACGTTTTTAAGGGAGACTGTGTTGTCATCTCATTTGGATCTCCATCACTGTTTAAAGAGATCCTAACTAGAACTCGAGAAGATAACATTAATTATACAAGCGTACATGTTCTCCCTCTGGGGTTCTTTTATCAGCCTAAGCCCCCTGCACGTTATAACAGAAATCACTTCTCCGCACAGTCTAACGACTGCATACGGTATAACTTGGAGGTGTCAAATAAATTTGGCCCCCTACAAACAATGGATGAGAACGACTGACTACCGCATAGACAAGACTTAAGCCAAATCAATATGAGCTATGACTCGCAGATTGCTTGCGAAGCCAGTTCAACTGATCAAATTGACTCGAGCCAATCAAGCCAATGGGAGTTACGTGGCAAAGAAGATTTTGGCTTAGCACAAACATTAAGGGTAGAGGAAAAATTGGGCGGGATTGGTGCTCCTAGTCGAGACATGCAACCTAGAAATGAACAAATTTGTCAGACAGATTTGGCCTCTAGATCTTCACCCCACAAATCTGTTAGTGTTCTTTCTTGGAACATAGCTGGTCTCCGTAGTAAGTTGAACAATCCCTCTTGGTTAGGTTTTATAGAAAAATTTGACATTCTATGCGTGCAAGAGACCTGGGCAATAGATGAAGTACATATAAATGGCTACAGGACTTTTCACACGCCAGCGATTCGCTCGACACACAGAAGACCAAAGGGGGGAATCTGTATCTATGTATCCAATCTGATTGGGGCAATAAAGTCTGATATGTTAAAATCTGAAACTTACTATCAAATAGTATCTATGTTTAGACAGCAAACACACTCTTGTAATAACTAACTTTTATAACAAAGTTGAAAAAGAACGGCTGGGGGCTGCAATGAAGATGCTTAGTGAAGATCTCAACAAATTAAAAGCAACCAGTGATATTGAAACGATTAACATATGGGGCGGTGATTTTAATATTGGGCTATGCCCACTAGCGGGGCTTGGAAAATGTGGCCTAACAGTACAGGAGGATGACCCACCGATGCATTTTGTTCACTCAGATAGGGGGGAGCTGTTCAATGAGTTCTTATTTACACATGATCTGGGCTTTGCGAATTGTTTAAGCTCCCCTACAGTGGACTTTGGGCACACATTCATAGGAAGGGGGCTAGAATCCACTATAGATTTCATAATCGCCCCAAACCGTTACGCAAGCTATATCAAGAGCGATCAAATTCATAAAAATGTAATGAGTGATCACCTGCCCTTAAGCATAGACATCACAATTCCAGCTGCTTCAGAAAGGCAACACAATAATCAAGTGGCATGAACTCAAAACGTACAATTGGGCAGGTTGAACGGATATATGCTGCGTTGGCCCAGCCACGACCCATCTGAGCTTAATAAACAAATAGTAACTAAGGCCAATGATTCTATTTTAATGTGCCTGGATGAGTCCACCTCCCATGAAAACATATTGCTAGCATTCTCTGAAATCACTTTAACGGTTCAAAACTTGCTTAGAGCAGAAATGAAGGAAAGTCGTCACAACAAAAAGGGGTGGTTTGATTCAAATTGTCAAAAGCATATACAAAGCTCAAAGAGTCCCTACATAAGACAGAAAGGGATTTGGGGGAGATTAGAGAATGTAGGAAACTCTATAATCAGGCCAGACGATCAAGGCAGAAGGAACTTAAAGAAAAAGCCTTGGTCACTCTACAAGAAGCTTCCATAAGTAAAGATAGTTCTTCCTTCTGGCAGGCAGTAAATGCACCTTTTTTTTTACAAAAACCAATATACCGACGATAGAAGTGGTAATTGAGGAAAATGTTTGGGTGGATTTCTTCTCAAGTGCGTATAAATCGCAAGGGGGTACAGACAATGAAATAGAAAGCGCAGAACAGTTGGAGGATGGGCTCTTTGTTTCCTTCCCTATTGACTTTCAGATAACACATAATGACGTTATTGGAGCAATAAAGGCAAGCAAGAGTGGTAAGGCACCCGGACCAGATGGGTGGCCTATTGACTTGTTTAAATCCATTCCATCTTTACGGACACCAATAATAACTCGGGTCCTCCAAGCTTGCTGCGTGAAAGGCTTTATTAGTATTTGGTCAGAGGCAGTCATAGTACCAATATTCAAAAAAGGGAACGTGATAACCCCGCATGCTATCGACCGATATCCCTTTTAGACTCCCTGATGAAGGTAGCAGGAAGGATTGTTTTAGAAAGACTGCAAACATGGGCTGAAGATAATAATATTTTAAGTGATGTACAATCCGGTTTTAGAGCGGTCCTAGGCGTAAATGAGCAAGTGCTAAATCTCAGTATCTTAATAGGAAAATATACCCAAGCTAAACCAGGAACGTTTTACCTGGCATTTGTCGACCTCACAGCCGCTTTCGACTGTGTGGGCCATAGTAAATTATGGAACATTTTAGCCGATTTAAAGGTAGACACGGTCCTGGTTCAGTTCCTACGACAACTGTATATGGGGGCAACTGCGAAGGTCCGATATGGAACCAAAGGAGAATGCTCTTCATCATTTAACGTAGAGAGGGGGGTGAGACAGGGATGTGTCCTGGCCCCATTCGTGTTCACTCTGTATACCAACGCATTGGAGCAGGAGTTGGTGGCCAAGACGAGGGATCCACCATACATTAATAAACGCCCGATAGTCTCCCTCCTCTACGCAGATGATGCTGTGCTAATGGCACGTACCCAGATAGGACTGCAGAAAGCTCTCGTATCCTATATTGGTTTTATGGAGGATATAGGGTTAAAGTTAAATGCAAAGAAAACTTTTGTAATGACCTGTGGGCAAAGGAGAAAAAAATGCAGGAGTCTCCAAGTTGGGAAATATAAGATAGAATCCGCAAATATGTTCACATATCTGGAAGTCCTGTTTAACAGTACTGGCACCTGGGGTCAGGCTGTTAAGAGCAGGAGTCTTCTCTTCATGAAATCAATTGTGGCCCTTAAAGACGTTTCAAAGAAAATGGGCAGAAGACCCCCAGAAATCCTCTTAAAAATTTACCAAGCAAAGTGTGTGAGTGTGGCCATTTTTGGGGCGGGAATTTGGGGTTTTTATGATCCCTCCCCCATCCAAATGAGTGAAAATGCTTTTCTCCGATTCATATTGGCTGTTCCTGCTAGTTCCCCCGTTTATAACTGCCATTACGAGTTAGGGATACCATATATCTCAGACACCATCCAGGTACAACCTGTGCTTCTTTGACACAGAGTTTGGACTTCCAGCAGTACAGGCCTAAATCAAGAAATAATAAGGGACTCTATGAAGTTGGACCAGGCTACAAAGATTAGCTGGCTAAAGTACATAAAAAACATTATGCATGATCTTGGGCATTTAGAGTATTATACTTCCCCAGAGTCACTGAACGGTATTAACCGGAAGGAGTTTAAGGCAATCTGCATGGCCCACCTGGATGCAAACAGGTTGGTAATGGAGAGTGACAAGCTGGCGGTCATCCAACATCAACTGACCGTAATCACCTACGACATCCAACCGTACCTCCTATGCTGTCCGGGGGGGGTATGACAGGTATGTTTTAACGCGTTTTAGGTTTGGGACCTTTCACCGACTAATTAGCTACCCTGAAATGAATATTTGGTCCAGAGAACTATGTCCTTGTCCTTGTGACGGTCTCTCCCCACAAACAACAATTCATGTGATCTTATTCTGCAAACTATATGTCGAGGAAAGAACCAGATAGATCTTGCCCCTATTAAAATCAGGTGGATGGAGACAATGTCGACCGGCCTTTTTATATCTACAACAATTAGAAAATGTCTACTGCATTGGAGTTATGGCTGGCTTCCTGAAAAGTGTACTGAGAGCAAGGAAAAGGATTAATGTTTGAATGTTGTTCGATAGTAGAAACTGAATATCTTATATTACGTAGGACTGTCTCAATTATCGTATCACATCGATAACATTCCTTGAACAAGCCTAGTTGTATATAATGAACTATAAGAACTGTGTACATATGTATTTTACACAACTCTATGAAATGACGATTTTAAATATGTAACTGTGTGCATTTGCATTTTTAAATGTTTTTATGAACCGGTATTTTATATGTTTTTATCTGTTTACTTTTGTGATTTTACATGACTAAAATCGAATAAAGCTCTTTTTGATTTGATTGATTGACTTGATGACTCAACTCTTCTTTGTGGCTGTTTTGCACTTCATGCCAGTTTAGTGCATCTTGTCACCTTCTGTGATTGGTTCTGCCCAAAACCTTGCATCAAAATCCAGTGTTAATCATCACCGGAGACTACACTTAACAGTGCCCCCTTGAGCATGACTAGCAAGGTCAAGAACCATTGTTTATGTGGATTCAACACATGTTTCAGTGGATTTGTTTTGTTTTTTAAACTAATTTACCTTTTTTTCTGGTTTTGAATAAAAGACTTTCTGCGTCTTATTTTTTAGAGCAGTTGTTTTTGCTAATTATTAATCCTTAAATCGTGAACCTGCTTTTGATTTTGCTCCTTATAAATATTAAATATTCTTGTTTATCTAAACTTGGTTTGTTTCTGGAAGCTCCTTGTCTCTTTATAAGACACTGTATTGAAATGTGTGACTTCCACTGTTTTGCTTTACCTTCGAGCGTGGCCTTACTGCTCAAGACACTTTACTAAAGGAAATTCAAGGACACTTTAGTAAAAGACACATTTACCTTTGCTGACCGAAGTATGAAAAGGTTACCGTTGTGCTTTGTGATTGGGCTTGTACTCCCCCCCCCCTTGTATGTAAATGAGCCTCTGTCACCAGACATCCCAGGCTTTCATCTCCTCTAATGAGGATGATGATGTAAGAACTGTAACAGAATCATAAACAAGGGCTATATTAAGAAATAATATGCATCCAAGTCACCCGATTGTGTTATGTAGTTCTTTATTTGTTTTTAAAATTTAAGTTCATTTGCAGCAATTCTCCAGGTTATTTATTACTAAGTATATCACTTTATATTGCGCTTTGCTCTCCATCGATTGAACATCTGATGTTTGACACAGGATATGTTCTTAGTTTTCATAGATAATCCCTTTGTTCTCGATTTAACAGCATGTGTTTTGTCCCCACATTGCTCTCGCATAAGCCTTCTCAAGGCAGAAGGCTCTGTAACAGGAATAATAATATAGACATGTATAAACTTGTCAGAGCTGCAAATTGTGATAGAAAAGAGCTGAAAATGCACCTCTTTAAAGAATATCACATCATGACGCATTAACAGTCCTCTTTCACTTGTTAATATTGGGAAAGTCAATGTGAATATGAATTACGATACATTCATGTATTAAAATGAAATGCATCTTTATTGACAGATTCACCTGTTGTGAAATCCACGTCAACCCCGACTCAGAAATACGTTGTCAGGCAGGCTCTGAGACCCATGCCTGATGTAACTGATTGACAGGTCACAGATAGGGTGGCTCATAGCTGACAGACAAACGCGCAGACAGGAAACCCCAGATCAATCCCACAGAAATGAGCAGCGACACCACAATGCCTCCGGGAGATTGGACACAATAAAACACACATAGCCGAAGGGGGACGCACGTTCCCAAAACACCATAAAGTCCGATGCCACAAGAATTTAGAAACACGTAGCCAATTGGGACACAGTACAAGCAGTGATCACGTGCTCGCCATGCCGGACATCTGGACATGTTTCCCACTGGCCGCATCGAGGCCCACCTGGATTCCTCATCGAATACATTAATTTACGGCTCCAAAGACAGAGGTTCACATTCCTTACTAAAAAAGGATCGCTGGAACTATTCCCAGAACTATTTTATGGCATTCAATGAATTGTATAGAAACCCATGTCAGATAGATTGTAAGTTGAGACAGTCCTCAGACCCTATGACTGTAACGGTTCTCCTGGTTGTACCGTTTCATTAAACAAACTGTTTCTAGTTTGCCAAACACCTCTTATCTCTAGTTCTTTCAAGGTGTTTTATGTTCAAGCAACATTTCGGCGAGCCAGATAGGAGCTGATTGGTACCTTGAACCTGACTGCAGCCAAAGGTCCCCTTGACCCTGCCTGGACGGATTCACATTTGTGCACCAAGGAAGGTGAGCCGACACCACAATTGATTGTAAGTTCTGCTGAATCCGCGGGGCGGAGGTCCATCCTGAAGCAGCCGTCACAGAAGGTAAGAGACAACATCAGAACCTTAGTAAAGCATGTGGTGTATGGAAAACTAGGCGAAGGTGTAAAAAGATAACCTGAGTGCCCTGCCTCCGACAGAAATCTGGCATATTAACCATTTTATATGTCGTAGCTGAGTAGTCGTAAGGTGGCCTCGGAAGCGATCCCGTGGAAGTCACCTGTTATTGATAGTCAGCACGCTATAAAAGGTGAATATTTACATGAATATTTATTGCATAGCCCTTAATGGCTCCCAGGACACCACTTTTGTTGCTATCCAGACTCGACTATGGGAATGCCACCCTCACTGGTACAACAAAATCTCACCTAGCTCCCTTCAAAACTACTCTCAACGCAGCACCTAGAATGGTCACTGGAATCAGGAAATACGACCACATCTCACCAGCACTCAGAGAACTAAAATGGCTCCCAATCGAACTGCGTGCCAGTTTCAGAACTGCCTGTCTCACACACAAAGCCCTGCACACAGGAAAACCTAAGTATTTGGCTGCTAAACTCAAAAGGGCTGGTCAGACAAGGAACCTCAGGAGCTCCAGCACCCTACTACTCATCCCTATGAAAGCACGCAAACAAAAAACTGCCGCACGGTCCTTCGCCGGAAACGCACCCAAAATCTAGAATGCCATCCCAGTCGGGATCAGGACTATCTCGTCCTTCACAAAATTAAAAAAAACACCTAAAAGTCCTTTTCCTCAACCGCTCCCTCCCGAATGGATAGCCGCCATCTAAACGCAAATCCCTGCTCGTCGCCTCTCCCAGACACTGTAGCTCTAAGACTTACCTCCTCCCTGCTATTTGACCCCTAACTGCTCCCCCCCTAAGTGGTTCAACCCCAAGACAACGTGCACTCTATGAGGTTATCTCAGGACTCACGGACTACCTCAATGCTGCTCAGCACACTTGGACTTCTGAACCTATATGTAGAATACTGCTTTATTGTAGGAGTCTTGCTCAAAAACTGTTGTGAAGCGCTCCGATACTCTCGGGTCAGGCTAGCGCTATATAAAACTCCTTAATAAATAAATAAATACTTTTGTGGTAAAGCTATCCTGATTGGGTGGAGTTGGCACCACAATCGTATTTCTTGGTCCTAAAGGGTTTCTCAGTGCCACCCGTTTTTTAACACCGTTGGTATCTGAAAGGAGTGAGAGAGAGGTGTTGGTCGCTTGGACCGCTGGGAATAACAGAGACGGTACACTTTTCTGTTGGGCATGACACGTATGGTACGCTTGGACCACTGGGCAAGATACAGATGGTACGCTTGGCCCCTGGATGTGATACAGCTTGTGATTCTGACATTAAAGGGAAAAGATTTGGACCTGATTAGGTGTAACTTGTGTTTGGTCAAGAGGGCCTGGGGTTCTCGAGTCATTCCTATTTTCCACCCACTATTGTTATTATCTTTGACCCTGATCTAATATTGGCAGACTATCGGGCTCATTTAGTCCCATGTACCGCGCAGAGCTTCCCCTGGTCACAGGATAGTATGCGCTAGGAGCGGGAGAAGGGATTCATGACAAAGTCATAATTTTTTCCCGGTCAGTTTTTTATTGTTGAGATTGATGTAAAGCATATGTGATGTTATGGTGCTGTTAATTACTGCAACCTATGTTTTGTCCTAAAGTGTTGTGTTTTTGTTGATGGCTCAATGTTTCATATGAGGGTGCTGCTGTTTCGCACAAACTATAATTGATGCCAATAGTCAATATCATTCAGATACTGTTTTTATCATTTGCACTTTTTCTATGTCGCAGCCCTTCACATGCGTTGTTATTTGTATTTATGAAATGTTCATGTTGAGCGGTTGATGCAACTGTAGATAGCGCTGAGCTCGTAGTAACGTAATTATAAGCAGTAACCCCGGTGTACATTTTCCCCGCAATTAGATCAAAACCAAAGATTCCCTAAAACAAAGAAGCTAAAGTGTTTCTTGTCCTCTAAAACTACCAGACTTATCATGGAGTCACCATTAAAACACATGCAAACCAGGTTCCTCACACAGGCTAAAATAACATAGTAAGTTTTGCAAAGAATTTCACATACACACAAAGGCACACACATTTCCCTGGCCAAAGAAGGGAACTTTTAACACTAACGCAATTGAACACATGTGAATACACATATGCATCAAATACACAGGTCAAAAGAAAGAAAGGAGAGAGGCATTATTAGAACTGTGGGCCATCTTGAAGAAGCCCAGATCGACAGTCCTGCACTGCAGATAGCAAGCAAGACGTCAGCACCTCCCCCACCATATGCACGTATGGATGTGCTCTCGCCCGCTCTCCCCGCATTAGGATACTCTAATCCGCCAGTTGAAGAACCAGGCAGGCCCCCTACTGAACAATGAATGGTTAGGCCTAGACACGAGAGACTAACAGGCCAGCAGGCCCAGGTAGTCCCAATGCAACCTCTGTCCAGTGCGAGGGCTCCCAGAAGTTCGACCCCCCTGTCCGTCGTACCCGACAAGCAGGACAGTAGCGGGGCAGAGAACACGCCCTCCCACTGGTCTAAGTGAACACACATGAATGACAGGGAGGTTTGTAGCGGTTCTAGACAGTGATACAGCTAGCAGGAGTGAGAAAGGGGGCCCCAGTCCTCCGGGATCCGATGACAAGGGTGGAGCTACAAGATTTGCTCATGTAGCCGAGGACACAGCAGAGAGCGAATATGAGGGCAAAGCCTGACCAAAACAACAACGCATAGCTCAGAGTGAAGGAGGCTACCTAGAGGGGATGTGGAAGAAAGACGCAGGCTAAGGAGGGAGAGAGAAAGAGCTTGTACCCAGGAAGCACATCCAGAAAACAGAGCAGTGTCCCCCCCACATGAAGAGAGCGGGGGTAGAAACAGGGCACCGATCGAGGAAGAATCAGAGGTAGAATTAGATGAGAGGCTTGTGGCTGGGATCTGAGACTCACAATATTTTCAGTGTAAGAGAGAGGCTGACTGGGAAATAGTAGACCAAGGTAGACTGGTGCTGACCCAACTGTCATGTAGTTCCTATAAATCTATATAGGATCTGCGCGTTTAGACAACATAAACTAAGGGATTGATGTTCAGACTGATTCCAGACTCCCCCACAGGATATGTTAGTCTGTAGACCAACTAGCTCACAGTGCTACTATGAGCCCCTCTTACCAAGGACCGAATAGTTTCTGGCAACTGTTGAACATGACAACCCTGACTCCTCAGGGATCGTGGAAATAGTACAGTACTTTTCGCTCAGTCACTCGTGCTCACTTAGTCTCAGAGAGATATACAGAATAAACGGTGGAGACGTTTTCAATAAATATTTATTGAACCAGCTACATTCTAGTATAAAATACGTGTGCTGGAACAACCATTAGACAGAAACATATGTATACGATTATAAGGATCAACAGAGTAAATAGAAGGTCAAATTCTACCAGAGTGCTAAAACAATGAATATATGCAGGCATATAGATACATGACAATGATAATGCGTACTCCTACGATGCAACCCTAACTAGACGTACCTAAGTGTACCTAGGATGTATGTAGGTGTGTAGCCAAGAATCCCCCTAGGTAAGAGCCAACCCCATTACCTGATGTGAGAGAATGAAGGACCCCGTCTTGGTCTCGCGTTGGACACCGCAGGGGATGTCAGACCACTGTGTACTGGAGTGTCTGCGTGCAGGGACCTCAGCGCCTCACGTCTGCGTGTCAGCATGGAAGTATTTTTCTCCTTTACCCAGTGGGAATGTGGTACTTATATACCCGAAAGGTACCCTTTGGGGTTGTACCTAGATGTGTCATGGTACTTGTGGGCATGTCGGCCAAGGATGACGATAGTGGTGACTCTTATAAAGAGTTATTATGCAGAAGATGGTAATCCTGCTGTGATACTGAGAATCCTCATGCATAATAAATGAGGCTAGTTTTCGGACAAAACCACACGACATTTATCATGCACCTAACTAGGTAAAAGGTCAGCGCCAGAACCGTTATGTAGAATAATGGTAGGACAAAATGTAGGTAAAAGGTAGTGCAACTACCTAGGCTATATCGGGGTACATTGGTGTTCATAACACAACCAAGACATAGGAAGATGACACTTTTGTGCATGCACGAGGGGGAGCAGTGGCGAAGATGTATGCTGCTGCTTCACCCTAATGCAAGGGATAGATAGACTAACCCAAGGGAAATAGTGGAAGGCGAGATCTTTGCACGACCATTCTGCCACGGAAGAGGGATCTTCGAACCAGAGGACATGGCTATACCCGAAGATTGCATCCGACATGGAGGAGGAGATCCCAAGTGGAACCTCGCTTCATGCAGGAATGCCTAAAAAGATGGGAGTGCCATATTAGGGATAAACCAGTTAAGCTACCCAAAGTAAGAATGTACCCACTACTACGGAAGGGCTTGTCAGGGACCATCGATGTGCTGTGGGCTCAAATGGATAAAAAATGACTAAGGACACAGTTACCTCAATGCTGGATAGAGCAGGGAAATGGATCTCAGCAGAACACTGCCAGAGTAAACCTAGCGATAGGCGAAATCTAAAGTGTGCAAAGCTCTTTTTAAAAAAAAAACATTTTTATTGGGTTTTACGATGGTACGATAGCAATACAACTAATAGCCATATGCATCAAAGTGCCATTACATAGAAAATGCCTTTGTAGGCCAAGTGTTATTCAGGTCTATGCACTAAACAACAAGCAGTGACAAGAAGCAAGTCTAGGAGTTTCAAGTTATTTATTTATTTTATTTCAAAAAGTGTTTTAAAGCGCAAACATGACCCGACAGGGTATCAGAGCCCTGTACATGTAAGCAAACCATAAAGGAAGTTAAGCAGACACAGGGTGATCGTACTGGATATAAGGAAACAAAGCATAACATGGTTGAAAGGTAGATCCAGGCTGTAAAACATGAGATGAAAGTTAGTTTTGGTGACTTCAATTCTTTAGTTGCAGGCAGCTTTTCCAGAACAACCCTTTGACTTGTTTTTTGAATGAGGCGGTAGAGGGTTTAGTTCTGATTTCGTGGGGGAAGAGCGTTTCATATTTTTGGAGCGAGGCTGGAGAAGGCGCAGTTGTAAGTTTTCTTCTTCTTGAATTTATGTGGTTTCTGTAGCAGAGTGTTTGAGCTTCTTGGGGTCCGGTTCAGACCAGATAGTTCAAGTTTTTTTGCCAGGTAAATTGGAGTGTTATAATGAAGTGCTTTGTACATCAGGCAGGCTACATTGAACACGTTCCTTGCTTCAAGACTGAGGCAATGAAGTTGAGCTAGATCGCTATGTGTTGTGATCTCGTTTTCATGACTCCTTGATGAGTCTAGGGCTACGCTGAACTCAGCGGCCAAAGGGGGCCAGTCGGGGTTTAGGTAGCCCAGCCAAGGTTGCAATTCCGTAGTCTAGGCGGGAAATGACTAGGGATTGAATTGCTAACTGCACGTCATCAGTCAGCAGGAATGGTTTGAGTTTCTTTAATGTGTTGAGTTGGTGATTGGCTTCTCTGGTGGTTGAATGGATATGGTTTTGCATATTCAGGTGTTTTTCCAGAGGTATGCCTAATGATTTAGCGGAGTCCACAACATGAGGAGTGCAGTTGCGCGCCGTTAGTAGTTTGAGCCAGTCTTGAATGGGGGCAGAGTGATTTTGGGGAGCAATCAGGAATAATTTTGTCTTGAGCGTATTTAGAATAAGGTGATTGTGAGTTTTCAGAAGAGCAGAGTTAAGAGTTTTGATGTCATCTGGTGATGAGATTTTTAGGTATAATTGAGTGTCGTCGGCGTACATGTGGTATTGCATGTTTGAGCAGTTCAGAATTTCGGTGAGGGATTCCATGACTAGGTTGAAAAGCGTGGGTGAGAGTGCGGATGCTTGGGGCAAATGTTAGACAGAGAGTGGTTGATTTTAATTGTTTGCGTTTTGTTATGTAGGAATGAGGCAAACCAAGTTAAAACTGGGCGGCATAGCCCCATACTTTTTTTTGAGGAGATAAATTAAGTTGTCGTGTTTGACCTCGTCGAATGCCGATGAGAGATTGAGAAGTATAAGAAGGCAGAGTTCGTTCTGGTCAAGTAATCTCACGGTGTCAATGACGATGTGTGTTAATTTTTTTTTTAACAATATATTTTATTACGTTTGCATAGTACATACCGGGCCGTGGCCCGAAGGATACAGTTTGAAGACAATATGTGGCTCTATAAACATAAAATTGTAACTCCTGTAAAACCTGCAGGTACAACAACAAAAACATTGCACAGTTAGTCTCAAATCCCACAAATCTATAATTGTCCAATTGGATAAACATTCCAGAGGTTTTAAATGGTAGTCCTTGTTGCTCAATGACCAATATCATTAGGGGAACACATCCTATCAGGGGTCTGGAGATGGAAGGGGGGGGTAACTCTATGCCCCGATAAATCGCCCACCATGACCATATTTTCCTATGCTTTTGGGGGCAACCACGAGCTTGAAACACCGCAATCTCAGCACTCATGCAATCATCAATGGCCTTTTTCCACCTGCCAATCGTCGGGGGGGACACACCCTTCCATAGCTGGGCGATATCCCGTTTAGCAATGGTAATGGCTAGAAATAACAGGTGTTGCTTGTACCGGTTCCCCCCAATGCCATCAGTGCTATGTAGTAACAGCAATCTCGGATCAAGTGGGAGATCCCACGACAGCACCTCGCCCAGACATGCAACAGTCCTCCGCCAGAATGGCTGCAGTGCTATACAGCCCCAGACAGTGGGTATAAAAGTCCCGTCCACTATCCCACATCTCAAACATAAGGGGGACTGAATGGCGCCCTTCTTCCAAAGACGGGATCTTGTATAATATATACGGTGTATATATTTAAATTGAGTGAGACGATAGCGCAATGACACCGCCGCACCTCAGGGGCTAGCCAAGGCTTTTTCCAGACATCATCGGTCATATCGGGTACGTCCTCTAACCATGCCCTTCTGGTCTTGTGCAGTGTTGTATGAGTGTGCATCGTCAGTGTTTGGTAGATCTGACGGATCTTATGAGCACCTAAGTCGCCCATTAATAAGCGTTCTTCCAGAGGGCAAAATTCAGGCAAATTATCAAGAGACTGAAGTAGGGGAGTAAGAGCATGCAGCAGCTGCAGATACTTACAATATTGAGTCTTATGTACGTGAAACTCTGTCTGTAGCTGTTGGAACGACTTTAAGGTTGTACCTCGTACTACGTCACCTAAGGTGGATATTCCCACCAGGTCCCATCCTCGAAATCCCGCTAATACAGTCACCGAGCATAGATGTGTACCGTGCCACAGCAGGGTCATCTGCGCCAGGCAGCCATGCCATCCCATCTGCTTAACCGTATATCTCCAAAGTCGAACCACTGTGCTGCTGGCAGGGGGTAGAAAGTCTAGGTTCTGCGTACTATACAGGAGTTGAAGGCGGGAGGTGCCCTCCATTGCCATATGTTCTAGTGCAAACGCTGGATCAGTTGACGAATTGTACTACCACTCATTTACAATTAGCAAGTGGGAGGCCGCGTAATATGCGTACACATCCGCAGCTGCAATGCCGCCGCAATATGTTGACTGCGTGCACGTACTCAGTGCAACCCGTACAGCCCCGTCGTTCCAGAGGAATTTGTTATGTATGGCATTAACTTGTGCGAACCAAACCAACGGTATAACATACGGGAAATTCTTTAGCTATAAAGTATTCTGGGCAGTGAGACCATTTTAAAGATCGCCGAACGCCCGTATATTGAGAGCGGAGGGGAGACCATATTGCAGTCTCATCTTTAAGGCTCGTAATGAGAGGGTTGATATTGTGTGCCCAGGAAGTCTTTGGGCAGGGCGACATGAAAATACCTAGATACGTAAACCCTGTGGTAGCTTGAGATAACTGCTCGGCCCATGTTTTGCGTCCCTGATTCCCACACACCGGGAACACGGACTTGGAGGGGTTAGTATTAAGCCTGGTGGTCTGGCCAAACACTCGGAGGATCTGTAAGATGCGGGGCCCCAAGAACCACGGGTCAGTCATCAAAAAGAGGACATCGTCCTCGTATCGCGCAATACGATCGGATCGGGACGGAGACCACTCAAAGCCCCTGAGCACCGGGTCGCTACGCACCCACGCCGCCAAAGGTTCCACGGCAAGGACGAACAGTAATGGTGATAGGGGGCAGCCCTGTCTCGTGCCACGGCAGATAGGGAACGGGGCTGAGCGATGTCCTGCAATCCTGACCGAAGCTGCTAACCCTGTATAGAGCAAGCGTACGTAGGCCAAGAAGCGCAGGCCAGAGTTAATGACGTCCAAGAGTCGGAAGACATACGACCAGCTGAGGGAGTCGAACGCCTTGTCGATATCCGCTAGGAGAAGAGCAGTGGAGCGTCCTAGTTCTGGGGCTCTTGACATGGCGTTATGCACCCGGCTGAGGTTATGACGCGTAGAGCGGTGTGGCATAAACCCGGGTCGATCAGGTCCTGCACACAGGTCCTGAGGTGATAAGCAAGGACTTTGCCCAAGAGTTTGGGATCAAAGTTAATGAGGGACATGGGTCGGTACGATGTGGATCTTCCAGTGGGCGACCTGGCTTCAAAAAGAGGACAATCTCTGCATGTCGCCAGTTTGGGGAAGCTGGTGTTGTTCGATAGCTTCATGTAATACATCCAGCAGGTGTGGACCTAGTGTGTTCATGTGTGGTCTAAGGTATTCCATAGGGAACCCGTTGGGTCTGGGGGCACGACCCGGGCGCATGGCTGTCAATGCTGCACTAAGTTCGTCTGTGGTTATGGGAGTATCTAGTTGTTCCCATGCATAATCTGTAAGCCTACGGGGGGATGTCTCTCAAAAATTCGACTATAGAGGCCTCAGATAACTGCTCTCGGCTCGCATAAAGAAGTGAGAAATAGCGCACAAACTCTTCAGCCACTGCCTCAGGGGACGAGCACAAGGTGCCATCAATGCCACGGATCACCGGAACACTCGCGGGGGACTTTTCCACTTTGCATATTCTATGAAGCATTTTGCTTGATTTGTCCCCCCATTTGTAAATTCGTTGTTGCAATGCTAACCAGATTTCCTTCGCCTCCCTCATAAGATGTCGCTGTATGTGCTGTTGTGTCTGAAGTAGGTAGCGTTTAAGAGGTGGGGTTGGGTCTGTGATGCACTGCGCCTCCAGGGTCCTCTGACGGTTCTCCAATTCTGACAGTTGCGCCGATTGCTTACGTTTTGCATTAGCGTGAAAACTAACATCGACCCCGCGGATGGTAGGTTTTAAAGCTTCCCATAAGATACACTTTAAAGGGGCTGAGGCCCCGTTCAATTCAAGATAATCCGTCACTGCTTTGGACAACGTCTCCAGATATTTCGGGTCCCGCAAATGCCATGGGGACATCCTGCACCTAAATGGAGGTTTGCGAGAGTGGATGCCGATCTTACACAGGACCGGCGAATGATCCGATAGACCTCTGGGAAGATGAGATATATGGGAGATCCGGTAGATGTAGCTGTGTGGAATGAACATATAATCCAACCGGGACAGAGATCCATGGCCTGCAGACATATATGTGTAGCCTAGTTCGGAGGGATGGAACTCGCGCCATACGTCCGACCAATCCAGCAGAGTAGCCAAGAGGTGTAGTTTGGATCTATCTATTGGGGGTTCTTGCCCTGGCACACACCTTCTATCTATCGATGTCATAGTGTCATGGCAGTCCCCTCCCAGGAGTGTCAAACCCTCTGAGACTTCTCCTCATAGTCGAGATAACTTTTCTACAAAGGTGGTGCCCAGTGGAGGAGGGGCATAAATGCTACCGAGGTTAATACGTTACCCATAAAGTGTGCCCGATAGAAGGACGTAGCGTCCGCCAGGATCTAGCCAATGCTTGGTGTGTACAAAGGGGATACGGCGGTGTATGAGGATGGCAGTCCCTTGTGATCCCCTAGTAAACCCTGCATGATATATTGTGTGGTACCCAAACCTGGCAAGACAGGTAGCCTTGGCACCCAGAAGGTAGGTCTCTTGCAGAAAATGAATGTCGGCCCTGTATAGTTTGGCTTGGCGGAGAATAGCACCCCTCTTAATTTTATTGAGTAGGCACCTGACGTTCCATGATACTTTGGTCAAGTCCCTGAGCGGGGGAGCGCAATAACTGTGTGGTCATCTACCCTCGGCAGGTGTGTGTATTAAGATTGATATAGTGGAATCAAGACTTGACCTCTGCGCACATGCGAAAACTGAAACAATACTAACAGAACACCTTAAGGAACCCCCAAAGCCCTACCCCCCGATACTGCCTTGAATGCAGAGCATCTTTCGCAGTGAAGGGAACTCCCAGGACCCCAACAGGGGAACACAGAGCACCTCCTCCAATGGTACCCAAACCACCCATATAACTTTAGGTTTAAATCTTTTTATTGACATGGAGCAAAGCAAATAGAAGATGCATAATGAAGGAGCCACGCAGGGCTCGGTATGGCGAGTGTAAATACATGAAGATATGAGAGCTCCAGTATTAAACAAACTACCCCCCACCCACCCAAATACAAAGAGAAAAAGGAGGAAATGAGAGGGGGGAGAGGAAGGGGAGGAAGGAGACCACTCTTCACCTTCTCGGGGGGTCGCTGACTCTAAACAGCCTAGCATGGGTCGGCGTATACCAGATGGGGCCAGGGTGAATCATGCGAGGGGGTCTGGAGTGGCGAGATGTAGCAGGCGGAGGTATTTGGGACAGTACAGTTCCCTAAATTCTGGGGCTAGGAGGGCTAAAAAGGGTTGCCAGATGTCGCTGAAGGAGGAACCCTTACCAGCTAAGGTGAGGGAAATTTTTTCCATGCCCAGGACGTGCCAAAGACGTTGGTACCACCCCGTGTGTGGGAACTCGGGCGGTCTTCCAGTGCATGAGTATGTTCTGGGTGGCTGTGCCTAGAGCAATGGCTATCTGTTTCCCCCTTCGTGATTTCAGGGGGTAAGTGAGTGGGTTGGGGACTCCAAGCAGGACATAGGCGGGGAACCGAGGGAGTACCGTGTCTAAGTGCTTGTCAATCTCGTCAAGTATGTGTGTCCAGTAAGACTGAGTGTGTGTGCAGTCCCAAAGGAGATGAACCAAGGAGCCCCTCTGTCCGCAGCCCCTCCAACAGTCAGGGCTATGTGTAGGGTCGGCCTGATGCAATCTCTCTGGTGTGTAGTACCAGTGATATACTAGTTTGGTAAGGGTTTCGGTCAAGCCTACATGGGTGGCTGTGTGGCGAGCCCTGTAGCACGCGCCGTCCCATTCCTGAGAGCTAAGGTCACATCCCAAGTCCCTCTCCCATCTTGCTCGTCCGGCATGGTAGGTGTGAGCATATCTGGACAGGAGCATTTTGTATAGGTCGGAAATCAATTTCTTATCGGAGGGGCGCGTGATGAGCCATCGTTCGTATTGAGTAAGAAGCCGCGATGCATTAGCCCGGTTATCAGGGTGTAAGGCCCAATGTCGGACCTGTAGATAGCATAGGCGTTCCGATTCAGGGAGGGCATGGTCGGTTCGGAGTTGCGGAAAGGAGACTATCTCGCCCCTGTGGAACAGTTGACCTAGGGCGCGGCAGCCCGCTTCTCTCCATAGTGGGAAAGCCCGGAGACCAACTCCAGGGCCGAAATCTGGGTGATCAAGAAAGGAGGTGAGAGGGGAGGGAAATGTGGTGAGGGCATGTCGTATGTTGACTCGATCCCAGACCCTGAGGACGGAGCGCATCACATGGGAGGCATACAGACTGGGTGGGCGATGGTGCTTGGGCATGAAGGGGATCTTCATGAGGGACGTGCCAGCAACAGCTCGGTCCTGGAAGAGCCAATGTTTCTCAGATTCTGCCCTACTCCATTCGACCAGGTACCGGAGTTGCGTGGCGGTGTAGTAGAGTGCTAAGTCCGGGACTCCGAGGCCACCCTCATGCGGTGGAAGAAAGCTCACCAGCTGCTTCAGTCTCGGCTTACGCCCCTGCCAGATGAAGGAGGAAAGGTCGGATTGTATCTTTTGTAACCATCCGTTAGGGGGAGGGAGGGGCAGGGTCTGGAAGAGGTATAGGATTTTGGGGAGGATAGTCATTTTGATGGCTGCTATTCGCCCCAGCCATGATATCGGGTATCGTTTCCATTTCAGCAACGCAGGCCAAACGTGTATGTGCAGGAGGGAATAATTGATGTGTCTCATAGTTTGTAAAGTTGGGGTCAGCTGTATGCCCAGGTAGGGGACCGACTCTTCGGACCTGTGCAACAGGTAGCGGGCTTGAAGGTCTGCCAGGACTGCCTGTGGCAGGGACAGACTAAGCGCCACGGATTTTGTCCAGTTGATCTTAAAACCGGAAGCCTTCCCGAAGGTCTCCAACTCGCCCAGGAAGCTCCCCAGAGCGGTCGCAGGGTGCGTAAGGGTGGCTAAGACGTTGTCCGCGTAGAGGCTTACGGTATGGATAACTCCACTGAAGCGAATGCCGGTAATCTGGGGGTAGTCACGGACCCTCTGAGCGAAAGGCTCCATATAGAGTGCAAATAACAGGGGCGACAGAGGGCACCCCTGTCGAGTGCCTCTACTGATGGGGAACGAAGCTGAGGTATAGCCATTCACTCTGACCGTTGCAGTGGGGAAGCGGTAACAGTTCAGAATGTGCGTCCGCATCTTGTCCTGGATACCGGCACGTATTAATGTCTGCTCAAGGTATGGCCAGTGGACGCAGTCGAAAGCTTTCTCCGCATCCACTGCCAGGAGCATGTATTCGCCAGGGATACGGGAGGCTTTTTTGATTAAATGTGCGACCCGTTTTGTATGGTCACTCGTTTGGCGCTGCGATATAAAACCTGCCTGATCGGGATCTACTAATCCCTGCATATAGGGGCATAGGCGAGCGGCCAGAATCCCAGTGTATAGTTTCAAATCAATATTTAAGAATGAGATAATGTTTTGTCTTTCCCCGGTTTCGGGATGACAACAATTGCTGCCTCAAGCATGGATGCGGGGATTGCTCCAGGGTCGGCAAAAGAGTTAAAGAGCCGGGTGAGCAGGGGTGAGCAGGGGGGCCAGCCTGGAGCAAAATTGCTTGTAAAAGGCTGCGGTGTAACCGTCAGGGCCAGGTGATTTACCCAATGTCAAGCGGGCTATAGCGGTTATGACCTCCTCAACCCTAATCTCTCTCTCTATGTGGGCCGCCTGATCAGGTGTCAAACTGGGAAGATGGGCCTGGGCCAGGTAGAAGTCTATGTCCAGAGCTTCCAGGGGTTGTTCAGTATAGAGCTGCGTGTAGAATTCGTGGAATGTCTCGGCTATAGCTGTGTCATCCGTGAGAGTCACCCCTGAGTGGTCTCTAATCTCACGGACCCCATCCCGTTGTCGGGCTTCTCGCAGTTTGTGCGCAAGTAGTCTCCCACACTTGTCCCCTCCCACATAGAAGGAGTGTCGTAAGCGCATTGCCGCATATTCTGCCCTATCTCTGTCCAGGGCGGTCAGTTGCGATCTGGCTGCTGTCAGTTGTCTCCACGCCGCTGGGGCCCCAGTGCGTTGGTGCATCTGCTCCAGTTCCCGTACCTCCAGCGTCAATTCCTCCCTCTTCTGCTGGCGCTCTTTATTGTCAGCCGTGGATATGGCTATAACTTCCCCCCTTATGACCGCTTTGAGGGCTCCCCACCTAGTGGAGAGGGTTGTGTCCGGGTTGTCATTATGTGATAAATAATCGTCCAAAGTCTGTTGTAACCGTGTGACCATGTCTTGGCGGTGGAGAAGGGTGTCCCTAAATCGCCAGTGTCTGGTCGGGGGGTGTGCCTGTGGGAAGGCTAAGGTGAGCAGCACGGGGGAGTGGTCGGAGAGGGTCGCCGGCGGTATGTCAGCTGAGAGCGCGCTGTCTAAGACGGGTTTGGTGCCCAAGAAATAGTCTAATCTGGCGTATGTTTTATGTGCGTTGGAGTAGAAAGAGAAATCTCTTGTGTCGGGGTGGAAGTGTCGCCATAGGTCCATGAGGCCCAGGTCGTGCAAGTTGGCATGACCGGCCGGGGAAAGGGAACCAACCTGACTGGTGCATTGTGTGGATCGATCTGTGGCATTATCGAAGACTAAGTTGAGGTCCCCCCCGATCAGTATGTGACGGTCTTGGGTGGCCGTCGCTTCCGTCAGTGCTTCACCCAGAAAGCGCTCCTGGCCCTCATTGGGTGCGTAAATGGAACCTACCGTAAATGCGCATCCCCCTGTAGTGAATTGGTATGTGAGAAGCCTACCCCGTATTTCAGCCCCTTTTTGAGCCACCTTGCCCTGAAAGTTTCTCGAGACCAGGATGGCTACCCCTGCTCTCTTTGCGGGTCCGGAAGAGTGAAATTGAGTTGGGAAGAAACGAGACCGGAGCCTGTGACAGTCTTTGGCGAGGAGGTGGGTTTCTTGGAGGAGGCAGATATCTGCCCCTGTACCTTCAAGATAAGAGAGGAGTGCCCGCCTCTTGATTGGATTGTTAAGGCCCCTCACGTTGAGGGTGAGGATTTTAATAGAGGGGGGTGACATTTAGTCCTGAGGGGAGTGTGTGCGCTCCAATGAAATCCATGTAGAGCCAGGGATCCGGCACAACCAGGCACATGACAGCAGCCCAGTGGCCAGGAGGCCGAAGCGACTTGTGGACCCCGAGAAACCCCATGGTGGAGAGAGGGGAAGGAGGGCAAAGAATGTGTAAAAGAAAAAAGGAACCCCAGCTACAACAGAAAATAATAAAGAAGAAAAAAAAACATATTGCGCAACAGGCGCTGAAATTGGTTCAGTGTCCAAACATTGTCCATCATCCAAGGATAGACAGGAAGGAAGTCTATCGGGCGATCGCGTGGCCAACATCAGATCTACCACCCTCCCTCCTCCACCCAGAAGTTAACAAAGAAAGGATACAGCAATATAACCAGGTAACATCACTCAGTTGATGCTTTGGCCAAGGCCCCCGGGAGGGCCTCCAGGGCCGCCTGTTGCTCCATCTTGATTACTGTGGGGTCCGGTCTGTGGGCCCACTGACGTCGCCTCTGCTGTCTCCACTGCGGTCGTCCATCACCGGACCCTTGGACGGGGCGAGCTCCTTCATCTGTGTCGTCTGGGAGAGTGATCCCGAGGAGTTTGCTGGCCTCTGAAAAAGAACGAAGTTGGAATAGCTTGCCATCGTGCCGGAACACCAGGCGAAACGGATGTCCCCAGGAGTAGGGGATATTGCGCTGACGAAGAACTTCTGTGATGGGCCGGAAGGTCCTGCGCTTCTGGAGAGTGATTGCCGCAAGGTCCTGGTAGAGTGAAGGCGTCTGGTTGCGGAAGGAAATTGGCTGGAGCGAGTGTGCCTTGCGTAAGATCTCCTCTTTGTTTTGGAAGTCCTGGACACAAACTAGTATGTCCGCCGGGGTGCTGTCGCCGCTCTGGGTGGACCCACTCTGTGGGTGCGATCCAGTTTCAACAGGGTTTCAGGGGGATTACCCAGAATATGGTTGAAAAGTGCCCGGACATAGGCAAAGATGTCCCCGGCTTCTTCATGGGTGCCTACCCCTCGAATCCGGATGTTATGGCGCCGGGAGCGGTTTTCTAGGTCCTCCAAATGAGACTGCACGTCTACCTGTTGGTCGTGAATACGGAGCACCTCCTGTTGGAGAGCCGCCATCTCGGTATCTCGGGAGTCGCTCTTGTCTTCCAGGGTCGCTACTCTTTCCCCTATGTCGTCCACGTCTCTGCGGACGTCCCTAAGCTCCGAGGTGAGATCGCGCTTGACAGTCAGGAGGTCCTCGCATAAGGCGGCAAATAGGGACTCCAGGAATTCCCGTGTCACAGGAGCATCCGATGAGGGCGACATCTGGGACGGTGGACTCGAGCGGTCTGGGTCACCAGGCTCCTCGGTGTGCATCTTGGCGAAGAGGTCCTTTAGTGCATTCTTTTCTCTGGTGGTGGACTTGTCCTTCCGGCCCTTAGCTGATGACATGGTCAGGGCCCTCCCGGCCCCAAGCGCGACAGCCGCCGGCGGAAGGAGCGGAGTTCAAGCGGCGTCGCGATCGATAGGTTAATGGGGCGTGTCTGTCCTGTTGGTGTATAAGCCTGGAGGTTGGTGAGGGGTGGCACTGGCCGGAGCAAGGAACGTCCCCGGGTGGCTGTGTAGAGACCCTGCGAATGAGCCAAATGTCCATACAGGTGCGGTCAAGTAGAAGTCACGTATAGGGAAAGAGACGAGGAGATAGGCTCAGTTAGGGTGCTGGGCTTGAAACATGCGGGGAGAAGGCAGCGTTCAGGCGAGGTCAGGCCCGGAGCTCGCGACGCTGCTTTCGGGCAGGGACGCGGGTCCCGGAGAGCCCTCCCCAGGGAGAATACCCCTAGCACCAGCCGCAGGAACCAACCGCAAGTACGTCTCGCAGGGCACCCGGGATCGCGATGGCGAGCAGCTGGTGAGCACTAGGTCTGGGATGATCCAAGGGCCGCGCAAAGGCAACCCCGGTCCCCCCAGGGGTTTGCTGGTGTGGGCCACAGGGTCGAAGGCCAAAGTGCCCCCCTATCTGCTGCTTCTTTGAGCGCTGATGTCGCCGATGCACAGGGATGGCCCCCGCCGAGATCGAACAAGCGGGACGTGGACGTAGCTAAGATGGCGCCCAGTGCGCCGTTAGTCTGTTGCCTCCAGCGGTGGCGAACGAAGGGTCGGCGAGTAACAGCGAAGCCGGTCCCCACGTGGGCGAGGGTGGAAAAAGTCAGGTGGGGTGTAAAAGGGAAATAGCTGGTGATCGCTAGACCTGGGACGATCCACAGGCCGTGCGAAGGCAACCCCATTCACCCCGGGGGATCGCTGGCGTAGACCACAGGGCCGGAGGCCGAACTGCCCCCCGATTGGCTGCCTCTTCGAGCGCTGGTGTCGCCACCGCACAGGGAGGGCCCCTGCCGAGTAAGCGGATCGGGGAAGTAGCGAAGATGGCGCTCAGTGCGCAGGTAGTCCGTTGCCTCCAGCAAGGGCGAGTGCAAGGACGGCCAATATCAATGAAGCCGGTCCCCCCGTGGGCGAGGGTGGCAAAAGTCAGATGGGGGGCTGAAGGGCTCCCAGTGGTAATCAATGCTGCAGGCTCAGGAGGCAGGAGGTTCGGCAGAGGGCGGGGAGGGTGCCGGGCCCGCCACCCGGGTTCCAGCGGGCTCGCGGCGTCGGAGCTCCGCAGGCCTCACCAGGTCTCGTGGGGGATCATTGAGTTCGCTGCAGCTCACCGATGGGCTCTGGCAGTGACACCCAGGTTCCGCAGGCCAGGTCGAGGAAGCACAGAGGCGCCGCTATCCGCCCGTTCTCACAGCTCAGGGGCAAAGCCGCAGCCTAGCTTCATGCAGCCTGCCGGTCCCCTTCAACGCCAGTCCCGGGGCCGAGGGCAGGCCCGGATCGGCAGCCACGGGGGCCCCGTGCGAACTCAGGGGGCACCCGGTAAATCGCCTGATGCTCCTGGGTACTACAGGAGGCACAACAGTCGTTTCTTGCGCGTATTACGGCTCAAGGCCGGTGCTAGAAGTTGGCGGGTGGAGGAGCGAAGACAAAGCACGTCTTAGCTCGCTGCCATCTTGGCCATGCCCCCACCCATATAACTTTAACAGAAAATAGAAATGTCGGTGGCGGGATGAAACGTGTGGCTGGACATCCACCCCAGCTTTTAGTTCCATACGGAGTGGGATATTACTTATAGATTGTCAACAATCATGACCCAAAGGGAGACAGTGCCCACTGTTTAAGTTAGGATGCTTCTTCCGGGTCAGAGGGGCGCAGAGCAGAACCAGATCTATAATGTTTTTTAGATTTATTTCTCTTCGGCCTGTTCCGTTGCGAGCTCTAAAATAAAATATATCGAGTCCGATTCCAGCGGTGGTGGGGTGTGTGACTTTGGATGTATACGCTCATCCGTCCAGGCAAAAACAGCCTCTGGTGAGTCAAAGAAGTGCGATTTAGAGTTGTAAATAACCCGCATGCGGGCCGGGTATAAAAGCATGTATTGTATATTAAGTTCCTGTAATCTGCGCTTCGCTGCAATTAAAGATTGGCACTGCTGTTGTACTAGGCGAGTATAATCCGGGAATATCATTATAGGCCTGGAATCATACAGTATTTTTTCTTTGTGGGTCCTGGCGAACTGCAGAATAGAGTCCCGGTTGGCATAATTCAAGAACTTTGCGGTGACTGGTCTTGGGCTTTCACCTGGGGGCGGCTTTTTGGTTAATGCACGATGCGCCCTCTCCACAACAAAGCATGCAGATAGTTTATCTACTGGCAGGCGACCTGCTAGCCATTGAGTGAGAAAATGGGTCATGGATGAGCCCTCGCAGCCCTCCGGGAAGCCAATTAAGCGCAAGTTATTTCGTCTCGCGCGGCCTTCCGCGTCTTCCACTCTGGAGGCCAACTCCTGTGTCATCACAGTGAGTTTATTAACTTTTTTCTGTAGGGTAGTTACATTATCCTCGACTGTGGACACATATGTCTCCGCCTCGGTAATGCGATCCACAGCCTTTCGGAGCTCTTGTCTTAAGAAGGAAACCTCGGATCCCACAGCGCCAATCTTGGCATCTAGTGGGTTTGTTGCCTCGGTGATTGCCGCCAGGAGTGTCGCATTGTCCGGCATTGTGCCACCTGTATCTCCCCCAGCAGCACCACCTTGGGTCATGGCATTCTGGTCGAGGGTACTCTGTTTAGTGCCGGCGGCGCCCAGTTTATCTTTGCCCATGGCGGTGGATGGGCCGATGCCAGAGCCAGTGAACCCAAGGATCTCAAGGCGGGGGGTGCCTCCTTCGTCTTCTTCCCCCTACTTCAGACTACAAGGTCCTGCCGCCGACTTACCACGGTGTCGCTGAGAGATAGCGCCGCAGGCCGGGCCTCACGGAAACCAGCTCGCCTCCGCAGCCTTTGAGGGCCGGCCAAGTAGGCCCCCTAATGGGACCAGACTCGCCGGACCCCCGGCCCACAACACACCCCACTTGTCCTCAGCGCTCCAGGCACCACCGCGTCTCAGGACCCCGGTGTAGGTATTTCACCCTGGTCCGGTGGTACAATGCAGCATACGCCTGCTGGGTGCTTAATAGCTAACCAACGGAGAAGATCTTAGCTCCCGGTACCATAGGCCGTTCCAATCCAGGGTTTGTAATTTGGGCCATTATGCCAGGCGGCGTTTCCTTCCGACTCGTGGAGGACTGTCGCGATCCCTGGTTAGGCGCGTCTCTGGCCTGTTTGCTATGTGAGGGATGGGCCTATGGCACCGGAACCGCCACGGGCACTGGGGCCGTGCCCAGGCCACACAGGAGTAGGCATTACACCCCTAGGCTGCCCCGCTCACCAGGGTGTCAGCACATCTGGCCGTCATCAGCCCGCGGGGTACCGCACCTTGCAGGGAAACACGAGCCCGGCAGGAAGGCCTCCCCGTCCAAGGATTCTTCTGGGAGGCGCCCGTAGCAGGTAGGGCCCCTCCGGCAGCAGGCTCACACTCCTCCCAGGCCGCAGCCGCGATCTGGAGCTTGCCCGGGCAGCCCCAGAACGGTGGATGCCCCCCTCCTTCCTTCAATGCCACAATCTGCTCTGTCCAAGTCGCCAGTCCACTCTCGGGAGCCAAGGCGGGGGTGTCGGGTAGGCTCCGGCCTCCAAACAGCCCCAACCCGCGCCATGCAGCAGACGATGTTGGGTCCCAGCGCGGCTGCTACTCCGCACGTTTGCATCCGCGTCTGTATATTTATGATTTGTTTCCGCTCTGGGCCATCAGCATAATCATAGGCTCATCAGATGCACTCCGCTGGACAGGATAATGATGGATTTAGCAGCTTTTGTGGCGTGGACGTGCGGAGCACAGTTAAGTTGCGTCCGACATGTGGGCCGCCCAACCTACGCCCCCATGAGTGTTCATTTTAATTTAAGAGCTTATAAAGCGCAAGAATCACCCCCAAATGGGTATCTCCGCACTGAGGTAGTGCGATGCCAGGGCTACAGACAGTTAAACCACAAAGATTTCAGTTTTTAGGAGTTTCCTGAAACGCAAATGATCATCGCAGCTTCGAAGTGCAACGGGTAGTAGATTCCAAAGCCGTGGAGCCATGTAAGAAAAGGCTTTGCCTCCTGAGCGGGATTTCTTCACACGAGTAATAGAAAGGAGATATTTCATACGAGAGCTTAAGACTCTGCTCGGCTGGTAGGGAATAAGTTTCTGAGCTAAGTAATTAGGTCCTTTACCACTTAAGGCTTTATGGACAATGCAACATACTTTGAATATAGGGCCAGATGTACGACTCTATTTTGCAAGCGCAAATGGGTTTGCGACCCGTTTGCGCATGCAAAATACAAATGGGCCATGTACTAACCCTATTTAGCGAGTCGCAATTTTTTTGCGACTCACTATTAGGAAGGGGCGTTCCAAGGGCGTCCCTTCCTAATAGCGAGTCAGAGTTCTATGTAAGACTGGGAAAAATATTTTTTAGGGGAAGGCAGTGGTCCCAGGAACCACAACCTGCCCTTAAAATAAAAAGGAAAACATTTCATTTTTTAAAAAAATGCATCCCGTTTTTCTTTAAGGAAAATGGGCTGCATTTAAAAAAAAAAAAAATGATATATTTAAAAGCAGTCCCAGACATGGAGGTCTGCTGAGCCCAGCAGGCCACCATACCTGGGAGGGCCAGCCATTCCTAATGGGGTCGCAAATTGCGAGTGCCTCATTAATATGCATGAGGGATGCAATTTGTGACCCGATTAGGAATCGCTAACAGTTGTACATTGTGATTTGCGACTCGCAAATTGCGACTCGCAATTTGTCGCAATTTGCGAGTCGCAAATCACAATGGTCGTACATCTGGCCCATAATTCTCTGGTGGATGGGCAGCCAATTGAGTTGCTGTAGGAGAGGCAGAGAGGCCGTTCTAGGAGGCATATTAGTGACCAGCCAAGCCGCCGTATTCTGTACAACCCGTAATCTATTCAACAATGATTCGTTGGCCGCGGCCAAAAGCGCAATGCAATAGTCCAGGCGACTAATAACCAGTTCCTGAACTAAGGCTTTACGTACAGCTAGAGGAAGGAGGGAGAAGACTCTGTGCAACAAACATGTGGAAGCAGGTCCCAGAGGTAGCCCCAACTTGGTCCTGCATAGACAGTGTCTGATCTAAGTACACACCTAAATTTGTAACCACTGTTTTAGGGATGGGGCAGTGCCCAAGTCTGCTAGCCACAAATCCGTAGACCAGAGTGTCTTGGCATTACCGAATAACATAATCTCAGTCTTTCCAGCATTTAGCTGGAGGTAATTGCCCGTCATCCATGTAGAGATAGCTTTCATGCCCTCTGAAAAACAAGATTTTGTGGTTGAGGAATTTTTATTGAAAGATTAAAGCAGTTGGGTATCATCCGCATGGAAAATGGGGATGAAATCATATTCCCTCACAATCTTTGCAAGGGGGGACACAGATATATTGAACAAAATGAGGCTTAAGCAGGAGCCTTGGGGTACTCCCTTAGAAACGTCCATCACACAGGAGTTAGGGCAGTTTTAGGGCTGTATCCAGATCTGAAACCTGATTGGAATTGGTCCAGGAGTTGTAACTGTTCTCTGTGTGTACAGAGTTGTTTGTGAGCGCATTTCTCGAGTAGCTTGGCTAAGGTCATACTGTTAGAAATTGGCCGTAAGTTGTTATGATCAGATAAGACTGCATTAGGCTTCTTTGGGAAGGAGGTGACTTGTCCTATTCTGAGGCAGTCAGGAATCAGGCCCTGCACGAGAGATTCATGAACAATCTTAGACCAGAGTGGGAGCACGGAGGATCTAAGCTCATTGAAGCACTTGTCCGGCAGTGGATCATTGAAATGACTTGAAGGTTTCAGAGAGAGTATACTCCCTATATCCGGAGAGAGGAAACTCACCAAGGGTAAACATGGAGAGGGAGGGGGAAGGGTCGGAAAATGTGTATTTGGTATGGTGAGGTGTAGTTCTAGCTCAATTTTTCTTCTTTTGTCTCTGATATGTGTAGGGGTGGGCGGAATTTGCAGAGTATTACTGTTAGACTTGGCATCTTTTGGCGTGTTTCCCCTGACTTTTTGCTTTCTGACCTCCCGGTTTTGACTCTGTTTTTGCTGGTGTAATGATTCTGCGCACTTTCCTCACTGCGGTCCAGTGGGAAAGTGCAAGTGCTCCTGTATAAAATGCGTTATGGATTAGTGTTTCCATGATTGGCCTATTTGGTTTATGTGTCAGTCCCTTGTAAAGTGCACTGCGAGTGCCAGGGCCTATAGACCAAATGCTGTTGGTGGGCTGCAGCACTGGATTGTGCCACCCACGCAAACAGCCCGTAAAGTGTAACTCGGGCCTGCCAACGCAGAGCCTGTGCGCAGCCTGAGGCTGCCATGTTGACTTGGCAAGTGCCCACACTTGCAAGTCCCTAAACCTTCCCTTTGCTACATGTTAGTCACCCCTAAGGTAGGCCCAAGGTACCCCTGTGGGCAGGGTGCGGTGTATGCGAAAGGTAGGACATGCCCGGGTGTGTGCGGCATGTCCTGATAGTGAATTACAGCCTAGTTCGTTTTTCACTATGGCAAGGCTACCTGTTCCCCCTAGGCCAGAACGGGCAGTTTTGATTATTACAGCTTATAATCCTAACTGACCCGGGAACATGCTAGAAATTCGAGTTTAGTATGCCTGGACTCAGAATGATAAAATGCAGCTTTTAGTGAAGTTGGTTTTAACATTCTGTGTTTGAAAATACCACTTTTAGAAAGTGGGTATTTTCTTGTCTAACCATCCAAGCCTGCCTCTGCGAGGTTGTGTATTCCTTGTCTGGAGTGTGAGTGACAGGGGCTGGGGGATGCCAGGAGACAGGGTGAGTCAGCGCAGGGCTGAATAGCAAGATCTACATGTAGATGGGTGGGAGGGGTCGCACCTGGGCCCTGAATAGGACAGTGCCTTCCCTCCACAATGCTGGCTCCACCTCCTGTGGTGCGTCTGATGTCCCTGGCCTACTCACTGAAAGAAGGGACGGAGACTTGTCAACAAAGTGCTCCAGAACTGGTTTGGACTAGGCAAAGGCCTCTCTGCCTTCAGAGAACAAAGGAATTTGGGATATAAATATTGGGGCCCTGACCCCATGAATTTAGATCTCGCTGGAATCAAGGAACCTGCCAAGACGAAGAGCTGGAAGAGCTGCCAGGAGGAGTACTGCCCCTTTGCTGTGTTGTTGCTTTGTTGGGTTGGCCTGCAGCTGCTGCTTCTGCCTTGGGCAGTGAAAGGACTGAACTTTCTACAAACTTGTGCTGAGTATCTCCAAGGGCCTGGAACCGAGCTGGCCTCCTGTTAAGAAGTCTCAGGGACTACAAAGACTTCACAAGCCTCTGGGTACCGCTTCTGGAACGCTGTTTCAGTTGCCACAGAGGAAGGGAACTGCAACCGACTCCGTCAACCGAATCCATCCCTGGCCGGTGACCTGTTTGCACCGCAGACCGCATCGCCCCGCTTCGCATCGCAACCCTGGTCTCACCGTGGGCGACGTCCGACGCCGCCAACATCGAGCCGCTGCTTGCACCGTGACCTGTGGGCACCGCAGTTCGCATCGCATCGCTTCACTGAACCAACCGGACCCGACCGACGCGGTCGCTGCAACTGGCTCAAGAGTCGTGACCGCACCGCATTTGGGGCACCGCTCGCACGTCTGCGACGCACCGCTCCGACTCGCACCTCTGTCCGACGCCAGCTCCCGCACTCCGGCTTGGTCGCCTGCATCGCAACCTGTCAGCACCGCATCGAGCATCGTCTCGCCCTGCATCGCACGCCTTGGACTCACCGACTCCGTCTCCACGACGCTCATCGAGCCGCTGCCTGCACCGCATCGAGGGACACCGCACCTTGCATCGCTCCGTCTTGCACCGCAACCGCGACGAACGCCGACCGGCTCGTACACTCCGTACCAGCCACCACGAGAAAGGTACTGTTACCGAGTCTGTTCATGACTCTGCTGGCCCGTATCGACGCGGTCGGCTGGAACTGTTAGACTCTGTGGTTTTCAGCATCACGGTAGGCTCGGACGGAGCTACCGACTCGTACAAACTTTGCTTTTGTGCTATTCTTGCAAAGAAGAAGTTACTGTATCAAGTATTCATTCGTAAAGTATAGTATTGTGGATTTTTGTCGTAATTGGTCTTGTCTTGAGTATATAAAATATTGGTTATTTTTCTAAACTGGTGTGGTGTCCGTTTGTAGTGCTTACACTGTATTACTGTTGGTTATGTGCAAATGCTTTACACACTGCCTCTGAATTAAGCCCGACTGCTCGTGCCAAGCTACCACGAGGGTGAGCAGGGGTTACTTCACGAGTGTAACAACCCTTACCCTGAATAGGAAGAAGGGTCCCTACTTGGACAAAGGTGCAAGCCCTTGCCAACTAGAGATCCCATTTCTAACATTGGTTGTCAGCGGTGAGGATAGGACTTGTGTTTGCTCTTGACTTACAGTGATTGGTGTGCACTACTACCATATCGCAGACCATTACGTACCACATACTGGTTCTTTTTCTTTTGGCCTATTTTTGATCTTGCCAGTTTTCAACTCACGACTTTTGTCATGCCTGAATCAATTGCATCATCCGTTGCATCTCTGGAAGTTATCTTTGAGGAGGACAGGTTGGAATCCTACGCCGTAAAGGAGTTACGAGCGATTTGTAAAAACCTGAAAGTCCAAATTAAAGGCCTCACAAGGAAGGAGGAGCTACAGAAGGCGCTGAGGGCCTGGGTAGCAGCCAGACATGCCAATGGGCAGCCTGGTGATCTCAGTGAGGAGGTGGAGGAGCCTATTTCCAGGGTGGATGTGCTTTTGGGTAGGGGGAAACCGCCAGGTCAGGCAGCAGCAGTCTGTCCCCAGAGGAGCTGGAGGACAGGCGGGAGGCAAGGCAGTTTGAGCTGCAGAAGCTCAGGCTGGAGAGTGAGCGGGAGGAGAAGAGATTAGCCATAGAGGAGAGGAAGATGCTCTTAGAGCATGAGAGAGAACTGAAGGAGCTAGAACTTAGGAGTAAGTCAGGCTCAGATGGTGGCAGCAATTCGTCCAGAAAGGCAGACAGGATTGTGCACATTCCCAAGAACGTAGGCAAGGAGTTCAAGAAGGGGATGACATACAAAGGTGGTTTCAGGGTTATGAGGCAGCCATACACATGAATGGGGTCCCTGAGGAGAATTGGGGAGCAGGATTGTGGCCACTTTTCCCGGAAGAAGCAAGGGATGCTCTGATAGCTTTGGGTAAGGGGTATCACCTCACCTATGCTGACATGAAGGATGCCCTTCTCACGAAGTATGGTCTTACTCCTGAAAAGTACAGGGATCAGTTCAGGTCCAGTAAGAAGTCTGATGCCAACACTTGGTTGGAATGTGTGGATGTGTTCTGCAGGTCTCTGGATGGTTGGGTGAAGGGCAGTAGTGTAACAGATTTTCAGGGGCTCTACAACTTGATTGCATGGGAGCACTTGTCTAGTCTATGTTTTGCAGATCTGCGCCAGCACCTAGTTGATAGTAAGCTATCTGACCCCAGGAAGCTTGCTATGGAAGCGGACCGCTGGGTGAGTACCAGGGTCCACAAGAAAGCATTTGGGGGAGACTCAGCCAAAGGTGGGCAGGGTCCCCAGCAGAAAGGTGGGGGGACAAGGGTAAAGCACAGGAGTTCTCTAAAGGGCCCCAAACTAGTACCCAGGGTAAAGGTTCCCAGCCCCCGGTGATAAGAAGAAAGGGGTCTCCACAGGAAGCCTGTTGAGACCGGCCCCCGCAAGTGTTATGCATGTGACCAGGTAGGTCACTTTAAGGGGGACCCCAAGTGCCCGAAGGGGACACAGCCGCCCACCGGTGGACAGTCCAAAGTGTTGGCTAGTGTAGCGCTTGGGGAGGAGGGGTGCCCACAGGAGGGTGGGGATCCCGCAGAAATGACCCTTGTCTCACTAGGGGACAGTGAGATGGTCCCAGGAAACCAGGTGCCCCCTAACACAAAGAAATATAGCACCTGGGTGACCATTAATGGGAACAGGGTAGAGTCTCTCAGAGATACTGGAGCCAGTGTGACCTCAGTCCGGTGTCACCTGGTGTCTGAGAAGCAGGTAGTCCCAGGGGCATTCCACCAAGTAGTTGCTGTCGACAACTCTGAGCGCCAGTGTATGGTGGCGCAGGTTCCCTTTGAATGGGGGGTCTCAGGTCCCTTGAGGGTGGTTGTGAGCCCTACCATGCCTGTAGGTTGTCTGCTAGGAAACGACCTGGAGCAGTCCTCATGGAAGGAGGTTGAGCTCAGGTCTCACTTGGAGATGCTTGGGTTGCCAGAGTGGGCATGCGTGTCTACTCGGTCAATGGCAGCCAGAAAGGGTGATCAAGAGGACTTGGAGCCTGAAACAGTGGCCCAAGTCCCTGCCAAGAGAAAGGGCAGGGGCGCGGGAAACCGGCCCCGAAGTTCCCACGGACCGGGAGGAGGCGGACCTCGAGGGGGACGCCCCGGTGCCTACAGGGGAGCAGGTAGCCGAACTGGGAGACATCTCTGAGCTGACCCATTGGCAGCAAGAAGGGGGTCCCGTAAGGGTGAGTAGTTCGCGCTTTACAAAAATACGGTCCCACCAGGGAGGAGTTCTGCAGGGAGCAGAACGAGTGCCCTACTCTGGAGGGTCTGCGGCGGCAGGCTGCAGACCAGGCAGCTGGTAATCAGTCCGGGTCACATCTGATCTACTGGGAGAGCGGTATCCTATACAGTGAGCCTAAGGTTGCTGAGCCTGGGTCAGCCCGTGTGCTGGTGGTACCCCAGCGCTTCAGGACCTTCCTATTGGGTCTGGCTCAGACGTGCCTTTGGCAGGACATTTGGGGCAGGACAAGACCTTTGACAGGGTTGTCACCCACTTCTTTTGGCCCCAAATGCGAAGGCAGTCAAATGCACACTGTAGGTCTTGCCAAACTTGCCAGGCAAGTGGTAAGAGTGGGAGGAAGGTCAAAGCTCCTCTCCAACCTTTTCCTGTTGTTGGAACACCCTTTGAAAGGGTAGGGATGGATATTGTGGGGCCACTGGATCCCAAGACAGCCATGGGCAACAGGTACATCCTGGTCTTGGTGGACCATGCCACCCGGTACCCGGAGGCAATCCCTCTCAGGACAATGACGGCGCCAGTGGTGGGCCGGGCGTTAATGGGGATCTTTTCCCGTGTGGGATTCCCCAGAGAGGTGGTTTCTGATAGGGGGACCAATTTCATATCGAAGTATATGACATCCCTGTGGAAGGAGTGTGGTGTAACCTACAAGTTCACCATTCCTTACCACCCACAAGGAAACGGTCTGGTGGAGAGATTCAACCAGACCTTGAAAGGCATGATCAAGGGTCTAACAGAACCCATGAGGCGTAAGTGGGACGTCCTCTTGCCATGCCTACTCTTTGCATAAAGGGAGGTGCCTCAGAAGTCTCTTGGGTACAGCCCCTTTGAGCTCCTGTATGGCCACCCTGTCAGAGGACCTCTGAGTTTGGTTAAGGAAGGCTGGGAGGCGGCTCCCAGGAAAACTCCCCAGGATGTATTTAGCTACATGCTGGCCTTTAGAAACCAAACTGCCCGCTTCAGGAAACTCGCTCAGGCGAACCTAGAAGCAAGCCAGGAAGAAATGAAGAGATGGTATGACCAGAACGCCACTCTGGTCGAATTTCAACCTGGGCAAAAAGTGTGGGTCATGGCCCCAGTGGCACCTTGTGCCTTGCAGGACAAGTGGACTGGGCCATATGAGGTAAAGGAGCGCAAAAGTGACGTCACCTACCTGGTGGATTTGCAGGCTCCAAGGAACCCGTTGAGGGTCCTTCACGTGAACCGCCTCAAGCCCCACTTCGAGAGGTCCGAAGTGAGTATGCTCTTGGCGACAGATGATGGGGTGGAAGAGGAGAGTGAGCCTCTCCCTGACCTCCTGTCTACCAAGGAGCATGATGGGTCAGTAGAGGGTGTGATCCTCTCCCCTACTCTGACTCCGGAGCAGCAGGGGGACTGTCGCCAGTTGTTGGGACAGTTCGCCCCACTGTTCTCTCTGACTCCCGGTGTTACTCACTGGTGTACCCATGACGTGGACACTGGTGACAGCCCTCATGTGAAGCACAAGATTTACAGGTTGACTGACCGGGTCAGAGCCAGCATCAAGGAGGAGGTCTCTAAGATGTTGGCGTTAGGGGTGATTGAGCCCTCCCACAGTCCTTGGGCCAGCCCAGTGGTCTTGGTCCCAAAGGCTGCGGCGCCCGGTGCCACTCCAGAACTCCGGTTTTGTGTGGACTACCGTGGGCTCAATGCCGTCACCAGGACTGACGCGCACCCCATCCCCAGAGCTGATGAGCTCATTGATCGGTTGGGAGCTGCCCGGTTCCTCAGCACGTTTGATTTAACGTCTGGGTACTGGCAGATTGCCTTAACCGATGGGGCCAAGGAGAGATCAGCATTCTCAACCCCAGAAGGTCATTACCAATTCCGGGTGATGCCCTTTGGGTTGAAGAATGCCCCTGCCACCTTTCAGAGGTTGGTCAATCAGGTGTTGGCTGGGCTGGAGGATTTCAGTGCCGCCTACCTGGATGACATTGCTGTGTTCAGTTCCAGCTGGGAAGAACATTTACAGCACCTTGAGAAAGTGTTGAGGGCTCTGCAAGGTGCAGGCCTCACGATCAAGGCCAGTAAGTGCCAGATCGGGCAGGGTTCGGTGGTGTACTTGGGGCACCAGGTAGGAAGCGGCCAGGTGGCACCCCTACAACCCAAGATTGACACCATTCTGGCTTGGGAATCCCCCAAGACCCAGACAGAGGTGAGAGCCTTCTTAGGTCTCACCGGTTACTATAGGAGATTTGTTAAGGGCTATGGCACCATCGTTGCCCCCTTAACAGAGCTGACCTCTAAGAGGCAGCCCAGGAAAGTGATCTGGACTGAGTCCTGCCAGAAAGCTTTTGATGCCCTGAAGGCAGCCATGTGCACGGCGCCCGTGCTCAAGGCACCTGACTTCTCCAAGGAATTCGTCGTGCAGACTGACGCTTCAGAGCATGGTGTGGGAGCGGTGCTCTCACAACTGAACGAAGAGGGCCTGGATCAGCCTGTAGTCTTCCTTAGCAGGAGACTACTTCCCAGGGAACAGAGGTGGAGTGCCATAGAAAGGGAAGCTTTTGCTGTGGTCTGGGCGCTGAAGAAGTTGAGACCATACCTGTTTGGGACTCACTTCCGGGTTCAGACAGACCACAGGCCCCTCAGATGGTTGATGCAAATGAGGGGTGAGAATCCAAAACTGCTGAGGTGGTCCATCTCCCTACAGGGAATGGACTTTACGGTGGAGCACCGTCCTGGTACAGAACACGCCAACGCAGATGGTCTGTCCAGGTTCTTCCGCCTTAGTGAGGAGAACTCCAATGGGGTTGGGTAGTTCTCCCTACTTTCAGCTGGAGGGGACATGTGTTAGACTTGGCATCTTTTGGCGTGTTTCCCCTGACTTTTTGCTTTCTGACCTCCCGGTTTTGACTCTGTTTTTGCTGGTGTAATGATTCTGCGCACTTTCCTCACTGCGGTCCAGTGGGAAAGTGCAAGTGCTCCTGTATAAAATGCGTTATGGATTAGTGTTTCCATGATTGGCCTATTTGGTTTATGTGTCAGTCCCTTGTAAAGTGCACTGCGAGTGCCAGGGCCTATAGACCAAATGCTGTTGGTGGGCTGCAGCACTGGATTGTGCCACCCACGCAAACAGCCCGTAAAGTGTAACTCGGGCCTGCCAACGCAGAGCCTGTGCGCAGCCTGAGGCTGCCATGTCGACTTGGCAAGTGCCCACACTTGCAAGTCCCTAAACCTTCCCTTTGCTACATGTTAGTCACCCCTAAGGTAGGCCCAAGGTACCCCTGTGGGCAGGGTGCGGTGTATGCGAAAGGTAGGACATGCCCAGGTGTGTGCGGCATGTCCTGATAGTGAATTACAGCCTAGTTCGTTTTTCACTATGGCAAGGCTACCTGTTCCCCTAGGCCAGAACGGGCAGTTTTGATTATTACAGCTTATAATCCTAACTGACCCCGGGAACATGGTAGAAATTCGAGTTTAGTATGCCTGGACTCAGAATGATAAAATGCAGCTTTTAGTGAAGTTGGTTTTAACATTCTGTGTTTGAAAATACCACTTTTAGAAAGTGGGTATTTTTTGTCTAACCATCCAAGCCTGCCTCTGCGAGGTTGTGTATTCCTTGTCTGGAGTGTGAGTGACAGGGGCTGGGGGATGCCAGGAGACAGGGTGAGTCAGCGCAGGGCTGAATAGCAAGATCTACATGTAGATGGGTGGGAGGGGTCGCACCTGGGCCCTGAATAGGACAGTGCCTTCCCTCCACAATGCTGGCTCCACCTCCTGTGGTGCGTCTGATGTCCCTGGCCTACTCACTGAAAGAAGGGACGGAGACTTGTCAACAAAGTGCTCCAGAACTGGTTTGGACTAGGCAAAGGCCTCTCTGCCTTCAGAGAACAAAGGAATTTGGGATATAAATATTGGGGCCCTGACCCCATGAATTTAGATCTCGCTGGAATCAAGGAACCTGCCAAGACGAAGAGCTGGAAGAGCTGCCAGGAGGAGTACTGCCCCTTTGCTGTGTTGTTGCTTTGTTGGGTTGGCCTGCAGCTGCTGCTTCTACCTTGGGCAGTGAAAGGACTGAACTTTCTACAAACTTGTGCTGAGTATCTCCAAGGGCCTGGAACCGAGCTGGCCTCCTGTTAAGAAGTCTCAGGGACTACAAAGACTTCACAAGCCTCTGGGTACCGCTTCTGGAACGCTGTTTCAGTTGCCACAGAGGAAGGGAACTGCAACCGACTCCGTCACCCGAATCCATCCCTGGCCGGTGACCTGTTTGCACCGCAGACCGCATCGCTCCGCTTCGCATCGCAACCCTGGTCTCACCGTGGGCGACGTCCGACGCCGCCAACATCGAGCCGCTGCTTGCACCGTGACCTGTGGGCACCGCAGTTCGCATCGCATCGCTTCACTGAACCAACCGGACCCGACCGATGCGGTCGCTGCAACTGGCTCAAGAGTCGTGACCGCACCGCATTAGGGGCACCGCTCGCACGTCTGCGACGCACCGCTCCGACTCGCACCACTGTCCGACGCCAGCTCCCGCACTCCGGCTTGGTCGCCTGCATCGCAACCTGTCAGCACCGCATCGAGCATCGTCTCGCCCTGCATCGCACGCCTTGGACTCACCGACTCCGTCTCCACGACGCTCATCGAGCCGCTGCCTGCACCGCATCGAGGGACACCGCACCTTGCATCGCTCCGTCTTGCACCGCAACCGCGACGAACGCCGATCGGCTCGTACACTCCGTACCAGCCACCACGAGAAAGGTACTGTTACCGAGTCTGTTCATGACTCTGCTGGCCCGTTTCGACGCGGTCGGCTGGAACTGTTAGACTCTGTGGTTTTCAGCATCACGGTAGGCTCGGACGGAGCTACCGACTCGTACGAACTTTGCTTTTGTGCTATTCTTGCAAAGAAGAAGTTACCGTATCAGGTATTCATTCGTAAAGTATAGTATTGTGGATTTTTGTCGTAATTGGTCTTGTCTTGAGTATATAAAATATTGGTTATTTTTCTAAACTGGTGTGGTGTCCGTTTGTAGTGCTTACACTGTATTACTGTTGGTTATGTGCAAATGCTTTACACACTGCCTCTGAATTAAGCCCGACTGCTCGTGCCAAGCTACCACGAGGGTGAGCAGGGGTTACTTCACGAGTGTAACAACCCTTACCCTGACTAGGAAGAAGGGTCCCTACTTGGACAAAGGTGCAAGCCCTTGCCAACTAGAGATCCCATTTCTAACAATTACTATGCGGAATTCCGCGGACTCGCAAAAAATCTGCGGAGTGCATCTGCGCGCTCCAAAATCGCATGGGAACGGCACAACGTGGCCCTGAAGTGTGCTCGCGTTCTAAATCAAGCGCAAACAGCATCACGTGGTCCGCATGGGCCCGGCCATCTTGTTTTTCTGCTCTCTGTTATGGTGCTGGCCCTAATTTTTAATCTCTTGTTAATCTTTGTCATCCTCCTCCTTTATTACTTTCTACCCCTATTTTTTACTTTTTACAATAGAGTGCGTCTTTGTGTATTTTACATTTTTGCTTACATTTTTGGGTGTTTTGGTGACTTTTTGATTTAGTTGTTTTCTCCCTACTTCCTTTCTTATTGCTTTCTTCTTTACTTTCCCTTCCTTTCCCGTCTTAGTTTATTTCCTCACCCAGCGCCATGGCAGAGGGGCAGCTTCCATGCGGGCTGCGCCACCGCCCAGGTGTGCATCCCTGGGTGATCTTTGCAGAGGAGGAGGTGGCAGCACTAGTGTTTTTTGTGTAGCGCCACCTCCCCTCTATGCTGGCAGCAGGCAGAAGGCCCAGTAGTGGCTACTCCCTGCGGGAGCATCGGCAGCACTGGGGGATGGTGCGCCAGTGCGGGTGGCTCCACAGCGAGGTTCAGCGCACCGCCCAGCACCTGAGGCACCACTGGGCTGACATTCTCTACAGGGAGCAGGACTTGCTCGACCTGCTAGGCGTTGTTGTGGCTCGGTGAGTATTAATTATTTGTTGTGTTTGTGTTCTACAGTGCTAAAAAAAATCTGAATAGCATGCTGTTCACACTCAGAGGTAAGTTATGTGTTTAGTAAAGTTTACAATGGTATATTATTATTATTGTGTGATCCAGTTTCTAGTTTCTGCTGGAGAAGTGTGGCTCAATGGTTAGAGCGGCAGACCCTGATGCAGAGATCTGGCCCGGGACCAGGGTTCAATTCCCGCCTCGGCGGGTCTTGGGCTCAATTTCCTCGGACCTGATAATTCTCGCCTCGGTGCCTATTCTAATCATGGGTCCCACTCTGCAACTCTGGGCAATAGCTTGCTTAATCTCCACAACGGCCCCAACAGCGCTGGGATGCCTGGCTTCACCCTGGGGGTGCCCAGGAGTGGACATTTCACAGGGAAAAGCCAGGAAGGGTTCCACAGCGGTATGCGTACAGCGCCTGGACACCCCTTTGGGGGTATGGGTGCGCTTTACAAGTACAAATTTCATTTAATTTCATTTCATTTCACTACCTAATCGCATTCATCAGACGCTCGCTTTGGCTGATTAATAAAGAAGCCATTGCAGACTGTTTCTTCTGTCACTACAGTGAATCACTGAGCAGCGCGTTCTCTCTGTGACTTTCTTTATGTAGCTCGTACAGTTTCAGGTTATTTAATTGAATTCACAGTGATGATGTGAAGTATGCATCTATGCATTGCAAAAAAGCAGAGTGAGTTGGCTGATCAAGGGTGTTGAGAAATGGGAATAGAATAAAATCAAATATGATTAACTGCAATATGTAGTTTTTGTTAAGGAGATTTGGAATATGAATTTAACGACAGTCGATAGACTCGAGTCAAAAGAAGCTAGTAGCACTATAGGTGATCTGTTTTAGCGACTGCGTTTGCTTTTCATAAAACATTTTGTGGAGATTATTATCAGAATCACTAATCTATTTTTATTTATCTTCTTAATTTTGTTCATCGGCACCGAAGGGCAAGAAGAAGGACGATTCCGAGGGTCCGGGGCAAGCTGGTCAGCATGCCGCCCACCAGCACCGCTGCCGAGGGCTCTGCAGATCCCAGTACGTCCTTTTATGATTGTTGCGGACTTCTTAGTGTAGAACCGTAGAATCTTGGGCTATTAGTCTATTGGAATATTGGTGCTATCTATCGTGATTCATGAAGATTCAGATAGCAGGCCCAAGTAAGCTAGTATTTTAAGTAAAAAATCACCATGTATGTTGGTTGAGAAGGCTTTCCTTTTCCTGCTTATGCCTAGCTCTAACACAGTTCAGTTCACGAGACAGTGGCCATGGTCCTCATTGACCACACCCCCCACCCCCCCGAGTAGTGTGCTGCCGACCCATTCATTTATAGTTACAGCACACCAGCAGTATCCAATGACAGTGCAGCAAGGATGGAAAAAAGTACAAGGTCCCACTCGCATTGCATTTGTGACCCAACCCCGTAGGTTTTTCATTGATCATTATTCCATGCCTGCCTTGTCTAACTTTGTGAACCAACCAATCAAATGCCCAGTGTGATATTTGGAAGATATGTTCTAACTGAGCTGTAGTGCTGCATTGCTGTTGTATTTGGGGTTGCGTATCTGGGATCTACATTATGTGTAATGTTTTATATTCTAGCCACACAGAAGATCGGTCATGCTGACTCCAGTGTCGCTGCAGGAGGAGATGGCGATGGCTCCATTGCAGGGGGAGAAGCGGCAGCAGGGTCTGGCACTGGTAAGTCACATATTTCTTGCAATTACTATGCTCACTAGCTATTGACATGGTGTCGCTCGTCGTTGTCATAAAAAATGACTGTGAGGTGAAGCCCCTTCCCCCCCAGTTTTACCAGCCGCAGCGGTGGTTGAGTTATTACAGACTCTTCTATCAGCAAATGCAGCAAAATCTCACATAATGCGCTTTGATGGCTTGAGGGAGATATGAGAGAACAGAAGGCAACTTAAAAGAAAGGAAATGGTATATGAGTGAAAGGGTAGGTGTGTCCTTCTTGGCATGTGCCACATTTAATCATGTGATATCCATGTGAAGTGATTCCAGAACATATATCATGGTTTCCCATAACAGATTAATTTACACTTGTTCAGATTTTTCCCTTTGAATTGAACCGCGAGTGAATAAGCCAAAGATGAAGAATCGATGATCAGTGTAGTGGCCCCTCTATTATATATAAAAAAGCTCTACCCTACCTGTCTATTCCCTCTACCCTACCCCCTGCAGTGAGAAAATCAAGTTCCCTTTCCTTGGTTCTTGCCCCGCACATGAATTTGTTGGAAAACGTGGTGGCGGGCGAGGCCACAGAGTAAAGTGGGAGAAAGTGCATGATTTGATATCAAGTTTGGCATATGGGATACACAGTGATGAATAAAATCTATATAATCCGTTCCTTTGCCTGTAGTGCAGTCCATTAGATTCATTTTCCTCAACGTCTACTTACGGAAGACAGGATAATATATTAATATCCATATTTCATACATGAGGTGTGTGACTGACTTAGTATCTTATTATTCATCAGCCTCTTTGGAGACAGGGTAGAAAGAGAAATGCATTTGGCGAAGAACAGGGCCATTGGAATTAGATAATTGTCAACTACAGCTGCAGCCAGTAGCAAACTAGCAGAGGCGCTGGCTAGCAATGATTTTACCACCACACACAACTTGTACTCCATAATAGTGCATAATGCCGTACTCATCAATGAGAAGTCATTTATTTTTCAACTCAGTGTCTGACTCTGTTTATTGTAGTTACTTGAAAGGCCTTTAGAAGAAAAAAATAATCCAATCACTGTATTTTAATCCTGTGATATTATTCTCTGCCAGTCTGTCTGTTACTTTTCTGTCACACCGTCACTGCTTTTTTATATTTGGCAATGTGTGGGTAAAAGAAAACATAAAATTGGCCTTGTGATTCTCCTAATCATAATCATCACATCAAATAAATTCCAATGGCCCTAGAGGACCAGCAATGTACTGCTACTGTGCCACGCTGTTATTTAAAACAATTGTTTGCAAAGAGCATTATGTACAATTTGTCTTTTTCATTTTTCTCAATATAGATGCTCCTACTGGTCCAGCCGGACCACCCAACAGGCAAGAGAGAGTGGCCAGTTTGCGGCGGCAGAGGCTAGAGCGTATCCAGCTTCAATACCGGCGGCTGGTGGTCCAGGAACACGAAGAAGAGGAGATCAATGAACAGCTCCCGGGCCCCAGTGCAGCTGGTCCCCCTCAGTCTCCAGTCTCCCAGCCATCCCATTGCCGGCGCCGCCACGAGCCAACTGCTGGCACCCCCCACCAGAATGGCAACAGGCCATTGCTGCACTGCATCCTGAAGCGGTTGGACACTATCGAGGGCTGCTCATCTCGATGGAGCAGAGCTTGGACCAGCTCTGGACCGACGTCGATAATTCCCTCTTCTAACCCTTTTAAAAATATTTTGTTTTGCTGGAAGGGATTTATTGTTTGTTGGGGCTGGGTAGAGAGGGTGGGAAGGGAGTTGGTAGTGGGACTCTATAGACTTTCATGATCATTTTAAGTTTTGGGGCTTGGGTCAGTTGCAAGTATACTTTACTTACAGACCAGGTGAGTCATGTGATTGTCCGGACGACTGCTTCAATTTAGATGCCATTACCCTGGTTCTAACTAGACTATTTTACAGAAGAGACTTGATACAGATATAACCTTATCTAATTCACTGTCCCACATAGTGTGGTTAAGGGACTACATCTAGTGCGCACTGGGTGACCCACGATCTGTGCGGCCTTTAAATAGCACTATAGTATGGTGGGTAATGAGGACTTAGTATGTTTGTACATATCATTTACATGCCTATATGTTTTTACTTTTTTGTAGATCAACTACCTGTGTTTTGGGTATGTAGTATTTCACTTACCTTTGCAGTGTAGATAGCGTTCAATTCGATCCTGAGGAAGTGCCCTGATCTATAGGACTACAATGGCACGAAACATGTCGATCACTTGAGAGCCGCGCATTTATCACTAGATGCATCAGTACTAGTCCTGTACCCCTCTCACTCTTTTATACTAGGCAGTTTACCTTCCCAATAAAGGTTTTAGGATTAACTGACCTATTTTACTCTCACTATACCTCACATCTACACACTAGGCCCCTCACCCCCACTGCACCTACCGGTAGGAACAAAAGATCCCCGACAAAGAGCCCCGGATTGGGTGCCCGTCAGGTATTGCAGCGCCGACCTGACGAGGGGCAGGCTCATATGATGAAGCATGACACCTAGCTTGCTGGGTGTGTGAGAGCCCTAGTTCCGAAAAGGGAATTCCCCCCTTTTTTTCTTTTTCTTTTTCATGGCATACACGTAGTGGTCTTCCCTGACACACTACACTCTGTCCTCCACCCGGTTTCTAACCACCTTTTCAATATAGAGGAACTTTGTACCCGTTTTTGCTTACCAGAATTTCTCTGTACCATGGTACAGAAATCTTGAATGGCAAAGACGCCACAGGTCTGAACCTAGCACAATCAATCTTTTTCAAGAAACTGTTTGCAATCCCTCGCCATATTTCGCAAGCTCAAATCCGACTAGAATATGGTCTAAGAAACCAGATCCCCGATAGACAAGGTGCATTAGTCAAGTACTATTGGAGGATGCAGGATGCAGAGGATAACACGCTCGCCCATCATTGTTGGGTAGAAATTAAAAAGCAAGCCAGGCTTAAAAATTCTATCTTCAAAGTTTTGAAGACCTCGCTCTCGGCACTGAAGCTAGAGGAGGCCTGGCTCACTGCTCCTACCTACCCTGGCTTTAAATCTGCGGTCAATAAAGCCTTAAAACGGTATTCTTTATCATTAGATAAAACAGCCCTTGCAAAGAAATCCCACGCCTGGACCGTGATACAGACATACCAGAGGCTGCAACCCCAACCTTATTTGCTAGACTATTTTCCGTTTAAAAAAAAGCACTTTTTCATGCTACTAAGGCTTGGGTCATATCCATCAAAGGACCTAACCCCAAAATGGAAATACCCATGGCAATCAAAGGAATGCCGCCTATGCGGGGTAGGGGATGAGTCCTTACTGCATCTAATATGTATCTGCCCTGTCCTAGCAGAAACACGCAAAAAGGTCCTTCGGGAGGTCTTCAGGAAGGAACAAATAAGAACTTGTAGAGCAGCAGTGATTCATTGTCTCGGGGGCTCATCAATCCCACTGTCCTGCAGAGCCATAAACTTTTTGAAAAACACGGCAAAAGAATTGGACAAAATATAATCCGCCAACCAACTCAAGTAGTTCTAGAACATTCGGCTCTGAAATCCTTCCACTGTCCTGCTTACATGTTAATACTTTTTAAAAATATCGCTTTTCTACATTTTTAAAAAATAACAAATGTATATTTTATGCATGTTTTACCCATGGTGGTTTTCCCACCCTTTTATGATTTTTTTAATGAAATCAAATAAAAGTATATTTGACTTGACTGTACCATGGATCAAGTAGTGCGGCACATATGTACTCTTTGGACTCGATGATGTCACGTTGCAGCCTTATATTAGAAGCCAAGCGGAGAACTAAGCTCTCAACCAAGGCATTTGCTTCTGTATTTTCATTTACACCTGGAGGGGCGAAACTTTCAGACACCTTCTTTACGTAGTCTTATAGGAGATGCAGCAATGGGATAGCTTGGCCCATTGACTGTCCTCCTTGCTAACTTCCCGTGTGAAAAACCTCAAAAGGGAGTAGCATCTGTGTCAGGCATTTGACTAGGCCCCATTTGTCCGCATTCATGGTCACAGATTTCCCAACTGCGTCCTCTCCTCTTTGAATGACATAGTCATTGATCTGTTTGTACTGCTCAAACAGACGTTGCAGCATGTAAACGGTGGAGTTCCAACGTGTTGTCACCTCCTGTATCAGGGCTTTAACTGTGCTCTATTATTACCCTGAATAATCCGCAGCTGCTTCTGGGGTTTATAAGAATGGCTGAAATGGATACAGACTCTTCTGCAGGTGGTCAGTATGTTGCTGACTATGCCTTCTTTTTTGAGGAAGTCTTGCACCACCAGGTTGATGCAATGGGCCAAACACAGAACCCTGAAATAGCCTCCATCTGAAATGGCCTTGACTATGTTAATGCCACTGTGGGTGGCAACAAATCCAATTCTGAGACCTCTGGGTCGTAGCCATTCATACACCTTGCTGGTAAATTCCTCCAAGATGTTTACAGCTGTATGTGATTTCTCCATGGCGAACATGGCCACTGCTGCATGCAGCTGAACGCTCTTAAAACTTTCTTCAGGGCCAAGACCTGAAGATATCTTTTGCTTTACCCCTAAAAAAGAGATCCAGTGTGCAGTGAGGCACATGTAATCAGTCACCTGACAACTGGTCCACATGCCTGTCGTCAGGTGGATGGGGTGGACAACACTTTGCTGCAAAGCTTATCCAACCAACTGCAGCACATTGTGATGCAGCGCTGGAACAGCTACTCTGGCAAAATAGGTCCTACTTGGTACCTTCCATTTTGGGCAGATGGCTGCAACAAATTCTAAAAATCCCACTCCTTCCACAAATGAAAAAGGGAGGAGGCCTAGTGCTAACATTTTTGCCAGCTTCCCATTGTACAAGTGTGGTTGGGTGGTTTCGCTCGTAGGGCCCCTCCTGCCTAAAAATGCTCGTAATAGTAGCCTGCTATTTCTTCTTTTCTTGGGGCACTGACACAGGCGTCTTTTGGGAAGTTGATGCTAGTGGTAAACTCAATGTGCGTGGTGGTGGTGGGGCAGTCACTGTATGCCGCGGCGTCTCCATCATCTCACTCTGAATCTTCTTGTGCCATTGTGAAGTCGCTGAAGAGGGTGATTCTGCTGGTACACTGCTGGGGACAGTCCTGCTTTGTGTGAAGATGTCTCCCTCTTCCTCCTCATCATCACCTTCCACCGTGATTGGACTATTGGCTGATGTTCCCTGGCTCTCCACACCTTCACCACCACAACCGCATTCAGCAATTTTTTAAAGGTGCTCCTCTAACTTGATTGTGTGGTGTTTTTTCATATGGGTCGTCTGGCCTCCAGTACCATAATGTGTACCAGGCTTACCTCGACAAACATTTGTGTGGCAAATGGTGCATAATGCAATGTGCTCCCCCTCTTTGCTAACTGTAAAAATGGCCCAAATTGGAGAGGAGTACTTTCTTACCGGGCCACTGCCAATGCCTGAAGACAAACTGGAGGTAAGTGGGCGTGTCACCGATAACCTTTCTGCTTCTCCTGAGGCAAGAGTTGGTGCAGGTCTCAGCTGGGGCTTTGTAAATATGGGAGCTGGTGGTGGTGCTACCTGTGCCACAACCCTCGGAGCTGGTTGAATAGCAATGTCAGATTCCTCTGTGTCACCTGCCACCATGACTACCTCGTCACCGTCATCCTTCTCTTCATACCTCCCATAAGTCAAATTCTTTCTGGAACTTTTTTCTCCTTGTCTCCTGTTGTCCCATGGTCTCTGTCGGTATCTACTCCATGTCCCTATCATCATCATCAGAAGTGGTGCTTGGAGAAGATGGTGCAGTAATACTCTTCCTTTTCATTGCTGGAGATCTGGGAGCCAATGATTCTAAAAGAGGAGGTTCAACTTCTTGCTCTGAAGGAAGCTCAACCTCCTTTTCTGCTCCAACATCAGACAAATGTACCATTGCTGCCTGCGGCTGCTGTCCACTTTGCTGTGTTTCCTGAAGAGATTGCGAAAGGGACAAATCCAATTCAACATCACTACTCGTCGGCGTCAACATGATTTCACTGGCTGCCTCACTGACAGACATGGTCCTGGGCTTAGGTTGGGGGGGTGGTGCTGTTGATGGAGGAGTGCTGCTCTCTGGAGGCCTTTGCGGCAGGAACAACTTTCCTGAAAAAGGTTGCGGTTGGCACGCGAGTGGTGGAAATCTGCTTCTTCTTCTCCCCACTTTATTGGCAGCAACTTCCTTTGGGGCCATCTTGAAGCTGTCAGTTGGCAGCGGCACTTGGCTTCAGAACAAGCTGAAGAGATGACCGTGTTGCGTAGTCAGTCAAGCATCACTTCGTGCAGAGGCCTTCTGTCTGGCAGTACTGTGGGTGATGTCTGTTCTTTTGTTAACCTAAAAGCAAACAAGCAAGAAAAACATCAGTGAAACGTGGCATTGTTGCAGTTCAAGTAGTAGTACAAACAAACAATACCATTTAGTGTGGTTACTTAAGTTATTATAAATAATTAGCAATAGTATACAGTGTTCATTCGTAAAACGGAAAACTACACCAGCATAAACTTTCAAGGTGACTGTACACCCCGGAAGGATTAGAAAGAGCAACAACAATAACAAAACAATGCAGTTGTAACCGTTTGCTTTATGAGCAACGCATCACATGGGATGTGGCACGCAGGGAGGTGCAGGAGACAAATGCATTGACAATCAAATAATACTTACACAAGGATTGCTGTTGTGCACCTGTAGCACAATCAAACAAGCATTTGCAATGCAATAGGTCTCGCATTTACGCGAGTTAGAGCTATTGACATTGCAAATGACAATGCCTTTTTATTTTTGTTTTCATTTTTAAAACATGTTAATGTTAATGTTAATTGGGATTTCTAAAGCGCATAATCACCGACAGGTCTCTAAGCGCTGTGAGAGAGAGCCCGACCTCGGCACATCTGCAGGAGAGTGCATCGAAAACTTGGCTTAGGTTGTGCCCCCGGCTTCAATAAAAAGGAGTGTTTTTAGTTTCTTCCTGAATGGGAGGAGGATGGGTTCCTTACGGAGACTTGCCGGTAGCTTGTTCCAGAGTTGACGAATCATTGTGGAAAAGGCTCTGCCCCCTTTGGAGGAAGTACTAAAACGGGGGCAGGCCAACAGGCCGGCATCCGAAGAACGAAGGGACCGCCCTGGCACATAGTTTACCAGCCGGTCCTTAATGTATGCTGGGGCCTGACCATGGATGGCTTTATGGGCTATGCATAGACCCTTGAACCTGGTTCTCTGCTTGACCGGAAGCCAGTGCAGCTGCTGCAGTAGGGGGGTGACGTGAGCCCTCCTTGGGAGCCTGAAGATCAGTCTGGCAGCATCATTCATGATTACCTGGAGTTTCGTTAGCAGCTTCTCTGGGAGGCCAATATACAGAGAATTTCCATAGTCTAATCTTGACATGATCATTGCCGACACTGCCATTCGGAGTGTCGTGAATGAGAGAAGGGGGGCGAGTCTCCGTAACTGTCTTAGCAGGCCCACGCATGTTCCCACCACGGAAAATACCTGGTGAGACATGGAAAGCTTGGCATCGATTTTTATGCCTAGGCTTTTTACGACTTGGGCTGGCTTGGGATTAGTGCCAAGCTCTTGTGGCCAGAAGAGGTCACTCCAGGAGTTGATATCCGTGGTAATGGCCAGTACCTCGGTTTTATCGGGGTTGATTTTGAGGTAGTTGGCTGTCATCCAGTTGACTGTGTACTTCAGAATATTCTGCATCCGTGTGTGGGCCGTGGGAGAGTTGTCAATCTGGATGATGATTTGGGTATCATCCACATAATTGAAAACTTGGCACTCCATGCGAGTCAGTGCGGCCACCAGGGGCTGAAGATAGGCATTGAACAGGAGGGGAGACAACGCCGAGCCCTGTGGGGACACCGCATGTTAGCTCGCCGATATCAGACACCTGGTCAGCCAGTTGGATCCTTTGGGATCGGTCTGACAGGAAGGACGAAAGCCATTGGAATGCCGGCCCCTGGATTCCCAACTCTGAGATCCGAGACAAAAGCTGGCCGTGATTGACTGTGTCGAATGCCGCGGACAGGTCTAGCAGGACCAGGGCGCATGGCTTCTTGTTGTCGGCCATGAGCCTAAGTTCGTCCGTCACTGCCAGCATTACCAGTTCCGTACTGTGGTGGGCCCTGAAACCTGCCTGTTTCATTTGGAGTAGCTGATTTTCCTCTATGTGGTGTGATAAGGTTTTCAGCACATGCTGTTCCAGCTCCTTTGCCAGAAAAGGAAGCTGGGAAATTGGCCTAAAGTTTTTAAGGTTCTTTGTATCCCCCCCCTGAAGTTGGTCGGGACATGGCCAATATCAAGTGACCGATTTAGCAAGTTGAGGACCTCGCTCTCTACCCCGGGGAGTGCCATTCGAAACACCCTAGGGGAACAGGGATCTGCTGGTGACCCCGATTTGACACGGCCCATTAGGAGGTTCAGGGAGTCATGGTTGAGCTTTGGGAAGACGGTGAGGGGCTCAACATAGGCGAGCGATGTGGGGTCCGCCACCGGGGGACAGTGGACGACGGGAGTGTGGTGGATGTCCGTCAAGAGGTCCTTGACTTTGTTAAGAAAGTAGGACTGAAACTTGTTGCAGTCTTCAGGGCAGACAGGGGGTTTCTGTTCTTGTGACTGCTTCAGCTCCTTTAAAATCCGGAAGGTCTCTTTCTGTTTGTTGTCGGCAGCCAGGATCCTAGATTCGTAATATTCTGCTTTCCTGGCTATAATGGCTTTTTTATAGGTTGCAAACATGGTTTTGTATTCAGACAGAGCCCCTGGGTCGTATGCTTTACGCCAGGCTCTCTCGAACTGGCGCAGTGTTTGTTTCTTCCCTCTTAAAGCCTCATTAAACCAGGGGGCCCCTTTGCCTTTGTTCCTCACTCTTTCCCTACGTGCGGGAGCTACTTTGTCAATGGCATTACTCCGCCTGAGTGAGAGGGACTCGCTTTCCTGGTCAAGGTTTCCCTGTACTAGCCTCGTTGGGGCTGATTTACGCAGGGTTCCGACAAGGTCACATTCTTTTATTTTATTCCACCCGCGCAGCACTTTCCACTCAGGGGGAGGATGGACCGCTCGACCCGTGAGCGGAATCAGGCCTCTGATCAGACCAGGCGCAGGGACTGATATCCGTCAGGCTGGCTGATGGGTGGGTGGTCCAGACCAGGTCGAGAGTGTGACCCTTGTCATGGGTGGGGGCGTTTACAAGTTGTTTGAGTTCCAAGGTAGACAGTGCCTCATCCAACTGTTTGGCATAGCAGTCTCTGGGTATCTGATCCCAGTGAAAGTTAAAATCCCCCATCACCAAGATGCACTGATACCGGGAGCGGAGGTCGCTGACTAACTCAGTAAAGAGCTCAATGAACTTGGGGGTCGTTCGAGGGGGGGGGTAAACCACCAGTAGGATTAGGCAAGTAGTCTGGGAACAAATCTTTGCTCCCAGGACATCTGCACCCTCGATGTTTTCAGCACATAGGGTCTCAATCGTTAGCTGTCGATTGTATAGGATCGTTACCACCCCCTCTAGTGTTTCCCGTTCTGTTATGCCATAGGGCAGCATAGTCCGGGGGCAGGGCTGCTACCATGTCCGGGGCTGAGGAGTCCTCAAGCCATGCTTCTGTGACCCATAGGATGTCCAGGTAGTCATCTTGGAGGAGCGAGAAGACCTCAAGATTGTGCTTCTGTAGGGAGCGGGTGTTCAGGACCGCAACCCATAGTCTGTGTGAGCTAGCAGAGAAGGTCGACCTGGGAGGGTGAGGTGGAGTACCTGCACTCCCTGCTACAGTTTGTGTCCTTAGTAAGCCTTCCACTCTGAGGATGTCCGCTACGTTGTTATTTAGGGGGATATTTCCACAAGCTAGGCCAGGAGTTCCTCAGCGGAATACGGGGGGTGAGAACCAGGGGTTCTGGCCCCTGGCCCCGGTCGGGCGCGGACGGGCACAGACGGGCTTGCCTTAGGCGTGCCCGCTGCGTGCGTGCGCGCCTTCTCCAGCGTGGCAGATAACTGTTTAGCTCCTCCTCTCCACCAATCAGCCCTGCTGTGCAGCAGCTGATCGTCCCAGAGCACTAGACCGCGTTTAGCAGAAGCGGAAGTGCCAATCGGGTAAAAGAAGAGAGGATCGCTGAGCTCGCTAAAGTGCAGTGCAGTCTCAGCTATGACAAGAATTAAAAGCAACACAGTAGAAATACAATAGGTAAGTTTTAAAAGGTTCTTAAAAAGGTTTAAACAGTGTCTTTTACCGCGCCTCGGGCAAACCACCACGGGGAGGTTTAGCGCGTCTCTCTCTGCCTGCGCGCCTGCTCCAGCGTGGCAGATAACTGTTTAGCTCCTCCCCCCACCAATCAGCCCTGCTGTGCAGCAGCTGATCGTCCCAGAGCACTAGACCGCGTTTAGCAGAAGCGGAAGTGCCAATCGGGTAAAGGAAGTGAGAATCGCTGAGAGCGGTAAAGTGCAGTGTAGTCTCAGCTATAACAAGAATTAAAAGCAACACAGTAGAAATACAATAGGTAAGTTTTAAAAGGTTCTTAAAAAGGTTTAAACAGTGTCTTTTACCGCGCCTCGGGCAAACCACCACGGGGAGGTGTAGCGCGTCTCTCAAGGCATTGTCATTTACAATGCTAATAGCTTAAATTCGCGTAAATGCGAGACCTATTGCATCGCAAATGCTTGTTAAAATATTTCATCGAAATAGTTGCATTTATAAAGTTACACGTAACAGAAATTACATATTTGTGGCTCTTCAGACGCTTCTGACTTCACCTTACTAGGGGATCTTAATTTTCATCATGAAAACTTTCTAGACAACGATTTGGCTCACCTCATCAATACGATGTTGAGCTTGGGGCTAGCCCAACTGGTCAATGGACCCAATCATTTAGCGGGCCACCTACTTGAGGGGATTTTTTCAGAAAATCCCTATCTTTAAGCAATTACCACTCTTTGGGCCAGATGTACGATCCTTTTTTGAGCTCGCAAATGGGAGATTGGCCTGTTTCCGACCGCAAAAAAGGGTAATGGCATGTACAAACGCTATTTTGCGAGTCACTGACTCGCAAAATAGCATTTGTGACTCTCGCTATTAGGAAGAGGCGTCCCTTCCTAATAGCGAGACTCACTGCCATGTACTATTGTTTTGCGACCGCATTTGCGGTCACAAAACACTTGCAGTTTACCACCTACTTCAAGTAGGTGGTAAGCCACTCGCAGGGGACCCCGTCCCCTTTGTGAGTGTGTGAGAAAATATTTTTTAAGAGCAAGCAGTGGTCCCAGGGACCACTTCCTGCCCTTAAAAAATGAAACTGAAAAGTTTCAATTTTCTTTTTTAAATGCAGCCCGTTTTCCTTTAAGGAAAACAGGCTGCATTAAAAAAAAACGGCTTTATTTAAAAAGTAGTCCTAGACATGGGGGTCGGCTGACCCAGCAGGCCACTATCACCATCCCTGGGAGTGCTAGCCATTCCCAATGGGGTCGCAAATTGCGCTTGCCTCATGAATATTGACGAGGCATGCAATTTGCGACCCCATTGGGAATCGTAAACAGTGTCTGAGACACTGTTGTACATTGCATTTTGCGAGTTGCAAATAGCGAGTCGCAAAGCGACGCAATTTGCGAGTCACAAAATGCAAGCGTCGTACATCTGGCCCTTCATCTTATATTTTGGATCAACTCGCTGTCATGTTTCATTTGAAACTTTCAGCTAATAGTCTTAATTCCAACCTTCCGCTATCTTGGATATTCCACTGACCTTGGCATAAGAGCGACTCTCATTTGTTAAAAACATCCTTAGTCAAATCAATGCCTCAAACTAATACAGATTTAGACACAAAGGAAATGGCGCATGAACTACGACCCCATAGAGAAAGAATTCTACAGACTATAAAGTAACAATCTTAGAAGCAAAATCAATAAAACTGCTCTAGTAAGCAGATCAATAGATCAATGCCCCACTCTTGTGGACTCTACTTAGCCAAATCTAAATCAGACTCTCCTGTGCACTTCTGCACCCTAGGATTCTTCATCTTCCCCTCGATATCCTCTCGAGGCATCTCACCAACATCTTTAATTCGATGTTCATGACTGGCTATTTCCCAAAGGAGTGGAAAAAAGGCTTGGTCCTTCCTCTTCGTAAGAATCCCAACTTGGATGATAACGACCCAAACAACTGTGGACCTTTTTCGCGTCTTCCCTTCCCTGCCGGAATCATAGAGAAGGCTATTAACTCGGAACTTTCCTCTTCCATTAATAACAACGGACTTCTGGATGCCACTCAGTTTGGCTTTGGAAGCCAACACAGCACTGAACTGGCTTTGTTTACAGCTTCAGAGGAAATTAGGCAAACTTTAGATGCAGGAGGCAAAGCTGCATTGATTTTATTAGACCTTTCGGCAGCATTCGATACGGTCAATCATGGTCTACTTATCGACTGTCTCTTTGCTATAGGAATTAGAGGCAGAGCTCTTAAGCTCTTTAAATCTTTTCTTACAGACCGGGAAAAGTTTGTCACGCTAAATGCTTTTAAGTCCTCTCCCTTCTCTTTGCCTTGTGGGGTACCTCAGGGCTCTTCATTGAGCCCTATCCTTTTTAACCTTTATCTGATCCCCGTGGCTAATCTGATCAAATCTTTTGGGTTCGGAGTGGTTTCTTACGCCGACAACACCCAGTTTGTGGTGTCGGTGGCTAGCAATCAGGAGGACGCTGCCATTCTATTTCATGATTGCATGATCCAGGTAGGGAGTTGGATGTCCCACAACTGTTTAAAGTTGAACTCGGGTAAAACTGAGGTGTTGTTATTCGGTAGGAACACGCCGTTCTGGTCCCCTCGGTTGTGGTCGCAGAAACTTCAAAAGCTCCCCACTCCTGTCACCAAAAGTAAGGATCTGGGGATCTATTTTGAATATGGCCTTCACGGGCCATATTAACTCTATTACTTCTTCTGCTTCTTTCATGTTAAAAACCCTCAGGAAAGCCCTTATTTCATTCCATGTGTTCTGCAGAAAACTGTGGCTTCTACTTTGATTATTTCTAAAATCGAATATTGCAACCGACTCTTCACCAACCTACAGAAAAGATTCATACAAAAATTGCAGATTCTACAGAATGCTGCTGCTCGGCTTCTGTTGGGCATTACCAAATATCAGTCACTTTCTCATGCCCTTCCTCAGCTTCATTGGCTCCCCATCAGAAATATTATGGACACTTGGAAAACATTTGCTTTCAATGAAGACCAGTTTAATAAAATAATTAGTGGCAATGGACATATACGTAACAAGGTGACCATTATCTCCAGTAACAGCGAGAAATGGGATAAGCTGATGGCTCTTAAGAAAAAGTTAAAGAAAATTGAACTCCATGCCAAATTTCTTATTGAATATTGTAAAACAGGAGTCAATCCGATTGGCCTTCAAGTTTGAAATGAACCCGGGTTATTCATAGAAAACCAGAAATGTAAACATACATGGACCCTTTTTGTCAATCGATGTAGCAGAGACTGGATGCTACTGGTTATAGAGGCAGCCCAGGAAATAATTCTGTTGGAACATAAGGAACTCGAAGAGTTAGAACAAAGTTTGAGGGACAACACTGCTTTAGATGAAGTGAAAAAGGAACTGGAAGAGATAAATCAAGAAATAGATAGATATAAGGATTATTTGGTGAATAAGAAAACAAACTCAAAAAAGATATTAATAAGTTTAATCAGGAAGTGGTTTACCCCTACTTGAGGAAAGAGTACTATGAGGAACAGAGAATGACCAGGTCCATGATAGATCCTACAACGAGAGACCCTATCAACACAGACCTAGAAAATATGTTGCGTTCTCTGAGACGTTAGGATCCTTTACCCTGTCATTGGAGCAGGTGGGGAAAGAAGCAGAGATTTTTAAAGAGCTGTTGAAACTGGAATATGTAAAATTATAGATAGTACGGTTTCTCAATGTAAGAATCTCAGTTATGAAAATAGGAAAGCCCTAACAAACTTAGAAGATCACTCGAGAACAATCAAACCCGCCAATATAGGTGCAAGTGGTAATTTTCTATACCCCCATCTATGAGGAAAAGGTGATGGAGTTATTGCTGATTATGGAACATTATCAGAAAGTCCCACGTCTGAGTCTTGACAGACTTAAATATAAGGTGTTTCGCTTCCTAGATGACGCAAAAAAAAGGTTGGATCTGTGAGGAAGAGTTAACATTTTTAAAACAGGATGAACGCATTATCCCTGCCATTTATGTGTTGCCTAAAATACATAAAAATATGGATAATCAGCCCCCACACCGATTGTGTCATGCATTGGCTCACTTATTGATCCTCTTAGTAAATATGTTGACAATTTCCTCAAACCCTTAGAGAGTATGCAGCAGTCCTATATAAAGGACTCTGCTCATATGATTTCAAAGATTGAGGGTTTAGAGTATGGGGATTCCACATTACCCTTCACATCGAAGCCCTATATACCAATATTCAGTAGGACGATACCATCAAAGCCATATATCAGATTCCGGAGGATTCCAGGATACCGGGTGTCAACAAGGAGTTTCTAGTATCCTGTGTTAGGATGATTTTGAAAAACAGCATTTTCCTATTTAAGGATGAACTTGTTTTATAACTCTAAGGGACCAGCGTGGGAGCCACCTGTGCCCCAAGTCTGGCTTGTCTATATGTTGGGGAGTTTGAAAAAAAACATGTTTATAATGAGGTGGCTCCCTTTTTTGAAAATGTTAGACATTTGTCACGCTTTATTGATGACATTTTCTTTGCGTGGAGAGGCACCAAGGAAGCCTCAGGGGGATATTCTCAAGAACGTGTGATAACCACCGCAAGTTTAGCTTAACGCAACTTTGCATATCGCAGTCTATCGCGGGAAAACAACGCCGTGTTAACGTAACATTCTCAAACTGGTGGCACCATGCGATAGTCCCACGATAACGCGTCAAATGACCGCGTTAAAATCAACGCGACGCCGCAAAAATGCGAAATGCGAATAAAGTTGCGATGAGGCCAACCGCGATACAAAAATCAGCGATAACCAGCGACAGGCCTGCAATTTCCATTCATCATGCGGGAAAATGCACTATAAAAGCTGAACAAGAAAAACACACCATAAACAAAATAAACTGCGTAGCAACATGGATGCACCCGGAACGAGTGCCCAGGTCAACGCAAACCCCACAAGCCCCACAGACCACCAGTAAGGAACCTCAGGGTCGGGGAAGGCCAAGGAGAAGAGGAAGACGGAGTACAGTCCGCATGACAACCGGATCGTCGTCACGGAGGTGACAGAGCACTAACAACAACTGTCCGTCACCTCCACCGTGTCATTGGCAACACAGACGGAAAAATGGCATTCCATCGTGAATGCAGTCGGAGTGTCGAGGAGGCCAAGATGCGCTGGCACGATGTGAAAAGCCAAACCAAGCAGAAACCCGCTGCCAACAGGAAGGCAGCAACGGCGAATGGAGGTGGGAGTCCTGCGCCACAGGAGGAGCTGGAGCAACTGGTGGCCACAGTCATCAGTGTGGAGACGGTGCAAGGAGTCGGGAGTCCGGACACTGCTCGACATGACCTGACACAACATCAACAGGGTGAGTAACGAACAGGGACTGGGGGGACGGGCACAATGGCACACATGCACAACGACGTGTAGCACACCGCACACCCACAATGACCCTAGGTCATGTCCCTGATCCCTGTGGCACACTGCAGCACACATACAAAGATCAAGTAGGCCCCCGTCCACCATGTGCCCAAAGGGGTCCCACCCCACACATCGCCAATTCCACAACACACACATGCACCCGTGCGAAACACAGCAAAGATGCGTATGTGAGAGCCACACTGACAATGCAAGTGACACCACATGACGAGCAGCATGGCTGGAGTACAATCACCATGACATTGTGCACGCCACGACACTGAGGTGGCTGAGTGTGGACCACATCCGGAAAGTAGCAGGTCACACTCTGACACATCCACGTGCACAAACAACCACTGACGTCAACAATACATCTGCAGACAAATAATGCACAAGAGTACAAAAACCGTCCAAGAGCACAAATGACCCAAGTCGCCAACATCACAGCACCTTAAACGCACAAAAGCCAAAGGCACACCGCCTCCAAGGGATAAGGGGCAGCAAAATCACAGCTGCAGGTGCGACTCTCCCACAATGCAGCACACACACATAGCAATGACAGCACATCCACATGGACGACAATGTGGTACACAGTGCAACACTTACACTGCAGAACAGAGGACACAACTGGGTCCGCCTGTGTGTAGAAAATGGCCAATCACATCTGACATAGCAGTAAACTGTGAGATGAAAATGTACGTGTACAACCTCACCTACATCATGTAGTACAAATGTCCACTGTCCCGCATCAAATACTCCGCCCCTCCCTAAAAGTCACAATGTACATTGTCATGCAGTCTGTATGTAGACTTGAACAATGCGTCAACATACATGCCAACACAATGTCAACAAGCATCTCCCCTTCACATTGCAGAGGGACAAACAACACCTCCAGCAGAGCAGACCAGACAACTCTACAGTGATGCTGAAGAGGACCTCCACACTTCCGACACCGCCACCCTACAACAGTTCATGGACATCTTAGGCAATCGACCACCAAGAGCAGGGCAGCCCAGCTGCATCGAGGATACCCCACCCCCTGCACAGACAACACAGCTGGACGCACCCACCACCCCGGCTGGCTCCCAGCAGCCCACCGAAGCACACATCGCATTCCAAGGCCAGGTGTCAGACTGCCAGAAGGGGGTTGCTGAACATGTGCAGATGGGGTACTACCTCATGGAAGCCGAACTAGATCACATACATAGGTGTCTAAGTCCCATCAGGGACCACCTACACTCCCCAACGGAGACCCACACTGTGACAGAGACACATGCCTTTGCACATTTCCAGTACTGAACCACACCCAGAGCCACGGGATAATCATCCACACCCCCACACTGGACTGGCATACGCCGGCCCAGTTCACTCCTCATACGTATTGAGTGGGGGACGACAAAGCTACATGTGCAAGGTCTCACCCGCTGCCTGCTGTGACATAGCTGCGTCCGCTGTACACGGCACAATGTAATGTTGTAGGGCCCGGGGCCCTAATGCATACATCATGAGCACACGGACACGCTCAGATAGTTCGTTATGTTATGTTATGTTATGTTAGTGAAGCTTATAGAGCGCAACTGTTGCCCGAAGGCGTCCTGGCGCTAAGCGCTACCTAGAGGGTGTCCTGAGAGAAAGATTATTCAGAGAAGAGCCAGGTTTTCAACCCCTTCCTAAACGAAAGGAGATCCGTGGCCTTTCTCAGATGCACAGGAAGAACTGGCTACGGGCACGTGCGCTCAACACCTTTATTGGCATGGTCACATGTACAGTGATGCATGTGCTGGATGTGTGTGGGGTGAGTGTAAGCCAGCCCTCATGGAGTCGTTGGTGCGGGCAACAACTTGAACAGTGATCACAATTAAAGCGGAAACAGAAAACACCAGCATAACAGAAACAACTGTGAAGCATCATGGTGGTAGCCGGAGAAAGTACAGTGTACATCCAACATGCAAGCAGAATGGTCCATGATTTGTGGTGCAGAGTTAGTGACACCAGAGCAGTTGTCAGCAGTGTTCCATCACCTCTGTAACGATGATCCTTTTCTCCTCCGGACTGAACCGCGTCTTCCTCTTACTCGTCTCCTTGCGTAAAATGATATGAACTCCGCCATGCAGAAATCAAGACTCAGTTCCAAATGTGTGACCTACTTGCCCGTAGTGTAGGCCGGAGGCAGCGGTAGAGTACGTCAACGAGGAAGGAGTAAAGCGGGCCTGTGTCGCGGAGGCCGTGATGGCCTGAGGAGGCTGCCAAGGTCGCGGGCTCGGGCTTGGAGCTTGCGCCGGCACGTGATGGGCCCTCTTTGACACACGCCAGTGTCGGCAGGTGAGCAGTGAGGCCTGGCTGCGCAGGGGCGGGCATGATGGGTTCGGGGACCAGCGGCCCGGGGTGCAGCAGGCGCTCAGGATCGCAGGCCACACCACTCACGGCGTCGGCCTCGTGGCGGAGTGGGAGGTGCCGCCCTGGCAGACACGTTGGACATTCCGGAAGAAAACCATGCCCAGAGCTACGTGCTTTTTATTCACACCCCTACGCTGGCCTGGCGTACGCCGGGCCAGCCCACTCCGCACACGCTTACAGGGGGGGGACGTCACAGGCTCCATTTCCGCGATCTTCCCCACTGGCTGGGGTGACATGGTTGCGTCCACTGTCTACTACACTCCAAACACCAGCAGTGCATGTAGACATGGATATGTCTGTGGTCTGCATACTGCAGTCTGTCCAGCACATCTCCGCCACACTTGGCATTGTGTACATTCTCATTCATGGGTCACTTGCCTCCTTTGCACATGCCTGGTTCCCACCTCTCCCTACATTCCGCTATTGTGTGGCTGAGGTGCCATGCCGTTGATGGCTCATGTACATGGCTCACCAAGGTTGCCACAGTAAGTTGTGCTGTCGTGTCTGGTGGGTGGGCATGTTGTATGTAATTTTGTGATGTGTGCATTTCCAGAGTTGTGAGTTGCATGATTGTGAAGTTGAGGTGTGTGGTGTGTTCATTTGGTACCTGCCAACGACAGTGCATTCCCATAGGTGCCATCCTGGAAGCGCTGGTTGATGTTGGACTGTCGGAAGATGAAGGAATCATGCACACTGCCTGGGTAGTTGGATACGACATTGGTGAAGGCTCACCGGTGGTCCACTATTGCTTGCACATTGATGGAATGCGTGTGCTTTCTGTTGCGGTAATTGTGTGCAGTATCGGCAGGGGGCACAAGTAGGACATGTGTGCAGTCGATTGCCCCCAACACGTGCAGGAATCCAGCTATGGCGTATAGTCCTTGCTTGGTCTCCAGCTGTTCCTGCGCATTGTGAGGGACGTATAGGTACTGGGGGACCTAGCTGATGATGGCATCCAGTACAGGTGTGAGGAACTTGGATGGGGCTGGCTGTGAGATTCCTCCGACTCTGGCGGTTGCTGGTTGGGAGGTACCAGAGGCCAACAGGTGCAGCACAGCCAGCGGCTTTGTCTGCGGAGGGATGTTGGTTGTCCGCTGTGTTGGTACCGTCAGCCTGTGGGCAATGATGTTCAGAATGCGGAGGATGGTTGTCCTTTTGAGCCTGTAGTGGGCATTGACATTGTCTGGTGTTGGGTCTGTGAGGCTGGTTCATTTCCAGAAGGTCCGCTGTCTTTGTCTGCGCTGCCTCTGTGGTGGTCCGGGGGGGGGTCAGGGGGTCCGGGGGGGGGGCGGTCCTGGGGGTGGTGGCTGTGGGTGTTGTTGCCCTCTCGGGGCTCCGGGATGCATGGTGAGTGGCTCCATGGCATCTGTTGTTCTTTATGTGTGGCTCTGGGCTGGGCTCCCTTTGATGGTACAGGTTGTCGTCCGACTTTACACCAGGTCAGAGCAGGTGTTAATTTTCTACTGTTAACGCGCCTTATCGCCTGTTTTGTGGTCTTATCGCCGATGTGGCTGGCCGTTGAGAATGTTGAGGTGTGGTGTTGTCGCGGATTTTTGCTCGGGAACGCCTACTCTGCATCTCATTAGCGATAGTTGCCGGGGGGATGTTTTTTGCCGATGCTTTTGCGGGAAAACTGGTGGTATCGGCTGTTTGCACCAGCTTGTGAGTGGGGCGATAAATTTAGCACGATTTTGGCTGCGATAAAGTACCGATAAATCGGTGATAGTTCCTTGAGAATATGCCCCTTAGTGGGCTGCATTTCCTGGTGGAATTTGGGAGACGCCAATATACATTCCACTGCCCCCAAAAGCAGGACCAAGTGAAGTGTGATTTTTTAGAGCTTATGATCAGAGAAGGTAATGGGGCCCTAGAGGTGGAATTATTTTGTAAACCAACTGACAAAAATATGTTATTACATTATTCCAGCTATCACCCTAGAAGCTAGCGGGCTAATATACCATTTGGACAATTTCTTCGTCTTCGAAGAAATTGCACCTCTATAACTCATTTTGATAGACATTCACTCCCTCAAAAATAAACTTAAAGATAGAGGCTACCTTAACAAACTGATAAAAACACTCCTATAAACGGGCTCGGTATCACCACAGGGACAGCATGTTTTCTCATGAAAACAATAAACGATCTATGGATAAGCTGTTCTTTGTCAGTAATTTCTCTGCTATTAGCAATAGGATAAAAAACGTGATCAACAGCAACTGGAAAATCTTGAACAGTGAACAGGGCAGGAAATTAGAAAAACCACTGTTCGCGTTCAGGCGCAACAGAAATCTCAGCATTACCCTAGTCCACACGTATAGAGAGAGAAAATCACGTATTCAAACAGGCATGGATGGAAATAGCAGAATAGTGGGAACATTTAGCTGTGTTTTTATCTAAATATATTGTTGTAGTTTTTGCCAACATTGCATTAGGGACCTTAGGGTCTCCTGCAATGGGCTTTTCCATAAGATTCAGTTCCTTGCCTATTGTCGCAGTAAGAATATAGTTTATCTTATTATGTGTCCCTGTGGGAAGGGGTACATTGGTGAAACTGCAAGAATTGAGACTAAGAGTTGATGAACATAAATCAGCCATTAGGACAGGTAATATTTCAGCCCCCTTAGTTGAACACTTAGAGAGGCTGGAGACAGTGAACTGAATTGAGCTGGTTCATTTTAGAAAAGATCGAGAGCAGGATGAGAGGCGGTAACCGGAATAACAGAAGGAAACTGAGAGAGCAATTTTATATGTCAAAATTAAATTCTGTTAGATTAGGGCTTAGTAGTAGAGAGGAATGGGAACGCCTCACTTGTCTGAAATAGGACAACCCTTTAGTGTTTTCCCTTTTAAATCGCGCAGTGATATGGATGAAACACTGTAAAACCCATGGGATTATGGCTTACACCTTTAAAAGTTATGCATCAAGTTTGACCTCTTATGATAGATTAGAGAAATTCTTGGCTGAAAATATTCTAAATTGGAAATATAGAAATATCCATTTAGTATCTCTTTAAAGAGAAGTGTTACAATACGTCCTCGTTCTACATCTCAGGGGGAGGTTAGAAATTTTTTTAAACATAGGATTCCATTAACCTATGTAAAACAGGTTAACAATGATGCCAAGGGAATGAAAATGGCCGCTATGTGTTGCCGGCCTTTATGGAAGTTTCGAGACACACAAAAGGGAGTGCCTCAAGAGTCCAACAATTGTATTATAGAGTTTGTTCTCTTTTTTTCTCCTCCTTTCACAAAGAACACATAATTCTATGATGTCGATCCCAACATACTGTTCTCCAAGACCAAAATAACATGGGAGCCGTAGTATGAAGTCTCAAAACAATTCTCTTTATTATTCTTAAAACATCAATGAAACAGTCCGGCCAAAGTGTTTCGTACTCTGAAAGGACTTCATCAGGGTTTTGTGCGGCCATTCACTACTCTTGCTTTGGAATTATTTGTCCTTATGGAAGTCTAGTTGATGGTCTAGTCATAGTGGGCTACGTGCCGCTTTACGTTAGTGACGGCAGGTAGAAATAGTGCTGCAAGCTTTAGAATGCGAGATTCTCGCTTTTCAGAAGGGCTGATGTATGCCACGAAACATGTAAGCTGGGAGGGCTGTTTTGGGCGCAGTTTTGATTTTATGCTGCAGACCCAATTAGGCTTTCATATTTATTATGTTGGAGACTCCATACTTTCTCAATTGTGTCCAGGTACTGAGTGCTTTTTAGGTCGAGCATTCGAGACCTATTGTGAATTCTTATGTTGGGTTAAAGCCATCCCCCAGCTTTTGATTTGTTTGTTTCAGTGTCCTTCAAAAATCCTTGCTTGCCAGTGGTCAGTCCTGCCTCTTTGTCCCTCCTTTCTCTCTTCCGTTCCTCCCATGCAGCATGGACTAAGTGCTGTCTCATCACACTACAGTTCTTTGTCTGTTCTAGGGGGATTACTTTTTATCTTGGGTTCCTGCTCTGTTTCTGTTTGCCTGTGTGTAGTTTCGGCACCATAGCTGATTACATTTAAATATAGTTTTCCTCCCTCCCACCTCCTCCTAATTCCAGCGTTGTATTGGAGATACGTCTTTCGCCATGCCTCCTTCTTCGTTGGTTATATTTTCTAGGCTTTTAGCAATTTTTGATGTGGACTGTCATTTGGGCTTTTTCTAGTAGGATATTTGCTTGGCTTGGGCTTCTTTTTAAGGGGGATTGGGCTTGTTTAGTTATAGTTTGCAAAGGGTTTACATCCCGTCTCCTCTCTTTCCTGGCTTCTAATTGGTTCATGTGCGGGCCACTTACTTTTCCTAGTTCTATTGGCTGTAGCATATTTTCTTGGATTGACCAATGCTTGTTTGTTTTGTCAGCTCCCTGCGCTGTCCTCTAACCACTTACCCTCCTCCCATTTTGGTTGTTTCCTGATATCCGACCATTGTGTCTGTTGTTGGATTTGAGCCGTTTCAAGCCTCTGGTTGTCCCCTGCTCCCCCGGACCTCTTCCACAGGTTTGACCTCCCCGCAGCTCCTCCCAGATTCTTATCAACGTCACTGGAGAGCAACGGCTAGGGGCTACACCACGTGCAGTAAGCCCCTGCCTTTATTTACTCTTCGTGCCCCCAAGCAAACACATGTCCTGGCCACAGGGCTTTTGGAAAGGTCGAGGCTGCTGGCCCATCCCAGGGAGCCCTGCCTGAAATCTGCTTCATCCTACAGATTACTGTTGGTCAGTGGGCAGGCCTTTGCATGACTGGACTCCGGGTCAGGCAGCACTGCAGCCTGCTGGTGTCCAAGAGACACCCGACCCGTATCTTCGTCATCATCTGCTCCCCGAGTGTGCGTGCCTGGTGCTAGACTCGCTCTCTCACGCCAGCGCTTAGTGTGCGTGCCTGGTGTTAGACTCGCTCTCTCCTGCCAGCACTGAGTGTGCGTGCCTGGTGCTAGACTTGCACTCTCCCACCAGCGCTGAGTGTGCATGCCTGGTACTAGACCAGCTCTCTCCCGCCAGCGCTGAGTGTGTGTGCTTGGTGCTAGACTTGCACTCTCCCACCAGCGCTGAGTGTGCATGCCTGGTGCTAGACCAGCTCTCTCCCGCCAGCGCTGAGTGTGCATGCCTGGTGCTAGACCAGCTCTCTCCCGCCAGCGCTGAGTGTGCATGCCTGGTGCTAGACCAGCTCTCTCCCGCCAGCGCTGAGTGTGCGTGCCTGGTGCTAGACTCGCTTTCTCCCGCCAGCGCTGAGTGTGCGTGCCTGGTGCTAAACTCGCTCTCTCCCACCATCGCTGAGTGTGCATGCCTGGTGCTAGACTGGCTCTCTCCCGCCAGCTCTGAGTGTGCGTGCCTGGTGCTAGACTCGCTCTCTCCCGCCAGTGCTGAGTGTGCGTGCCTGGTGCTAGACTGGCTCTCTCCTGCCAGCGCTGAGTGTGCATGCCTGGTGCTAGACCTGCTCTCTCCCGTAAGAACTGAGTGTGCGTGCCTGGTGTTAGACTGGCTCTCTCCCGCCAGCACTGAGTGTGCGTGCCTGGTGCTAGACTGGCTCTCTCTTGTCAGCACTGCGTGCGCATGCCTGGTGCTAGACTCGCTCTCTCCCGCCAGCAGTGAGTGTGCGTGCCTGGTGCTAGACTCGCTCTCTCCCGCCAGCGCTGAGTGTGCGTGCCTGGTGCTAGACCCGCTCTCTCCCACCAGCACTGAGTGTGCGTGCCTGGTGCTAGACCTGCTCTCTCCCGCCAGCACTGAGTGTGCGTGCCTGGTGCTAGACCTGCTCTCTCCCGCCAGCACTGAGTGTGCGTGCCTGGTGCTAGACTCGCTCTCTCCCGCCAGCACTGAGTGCTGTGTCTGATCCACGCCTCCCTGTGCCCGCCAGCACGGAGTGCTGTGTCTGATCCACTCCTCCCTGTGCCCACCAGCGCTGAGTGCTGTGTATGGTCCACGCCTCCCTGTGCCCGTCAGCGCTGAGTGCTGTGTCTGATCCATGCCTCCCTGTGCCCGTCAGCACTGAGTGCTGTGTCTGATCCATGCCTCCCTATGCCCGTCAGCACTGAGTGCTGTGTCTGATCCACGCCTCCCTGTGCCCGCCAGCACTGAGTGCTGTGTCTGATCCATGCCTCCCTGTGCCCGTCAGCACTGAGTGTGCGTGCCTAGTGCTAGACCCCCTCTCTCCCGTCAGCACTGAGGGTGCGTGCCTGGTGCTAGACTAGCTCTCTCCCGCCAGCGCTGAGTGTGCGTGCCTGGTGCTAGACTCGCTCTCTCCTGCCAGCACTGAGTGCTGTGTCTGATCCACGCCTCCCTGTGCCCGCCAGCACTGAGTGCTGTGTCTGATCCATGCCTCCCTGTGCCCGTCAGCACTGAGTGCTGTGTCTGATCCATGCCTCCCTGTGCCCTTCAGCACTGAGTGCTGTGTCTGATCCACGCCTCCCTGTGCCCGCCAGCACCGAGTGCTGTGTCTGATCCACGCCTCCCTGTGCCCGTCAGCACTGAGTGTGCGTGCCTGGTGCTAGACTCGCTCTCTCCCGCCAGCACTGAGTGTGCGTGCCTGGTGCTAGACTCGCTCTCTCCCATCAGCACTGAGTGTGCGTGCCTGGTGCTAGACCTGCTCTCTCCCTCCAGCACTGAGAGTGCGTGCCTGGTGCTAGACTCGCTCTCTCTTGTCAGCACTGAGTGTGCATGCCTGGTGCTATACCTGCTCTCTCTTGTCAGCACTGAGTGCGCGTACCTGGTGCTAGACTCGCACTCTTCCGCCAGCAGCACTGAGTGTGCGTGCCTGGTGCTAGACCCGCTCTCTCCCGCCATCACTGAGTGTGCGTGCATGGTGCTAGACTTGCTCTCTCCCATCAGCACTGAGTGTGCATGCCTGGTGCTAGACCTGCTCTCTCCCACCAGCACTGAGTGTGCGTGCCTGGTGCTAGACCAGCTCTCTCCTGCCAGCGCTGAGTGTGCGTGCCTGGTGCTAGACTCGCTCTCTACCGCCAGGACTGAGTGCTGTGTCTGATCCACGCCTCCCTGTGCCCGCCAGCACTGAGTGCTGTGTCAGATCCACGCCTCCCTGTGCCCGTCAGCACTGAGTGCTGTGTCTGATCCATGCCTCCTTGTGCCCGTCAGCACTGAGTGCTGTGTCTGATCCACGCCTCCCTATGTCCGTCAGCACTGAGTGCGCGTGCCTGGTGCTAGACCCACTCTCTCCCGTCAGCACTGAGTGTGCGTGCCTGGTGCTAGACTCGCTCTCTCCCGCCAGCACTGAATGTGCGTGCCTGGTGCTAGACTCGCTCTCTCCTGCCAGCACTGAGTGCTGTGTCTGATCCACGCCTCCCTGTGCCCGCCAGCACTGAGTGCTGTGTCTGATCCACTCCTCCCTGTGCCCGTCAGCACTGAGTGCTGTGTCTGATCCACGCCTCCCTGTGCCCGCCAGCACTGAGTGCTGTGTCTGATCCACGCCTCCCTGTGCCCGTCAGCACTGAGTGGGTGTGCCTGGTGCTAGACTCGATCTCTCCCGCCAGCACTAAGTGTGCGTGCCTGGTGCTAGACCTGATTCCTCCCGCCAGCACTGAGTGTGCGTGCCTGGTGCTAGACCCGCTCTCTCCCGCCAGCACTGAGTGTGCGTGCCTAGTGCTAGACTCGCTCTCTCCCACCAGCACTGAGTGTGCGTGCCTGCTGCTAGACCTGCTCTCTCCGGCCAGCACTGAGTGGGCGTGCCTGGTGCTAGACTCGCTCTCTTCTGCCAGCACTGAGTGTGCGTGCCTGGTGCTAGACCCCCTCTCTCCCGTCAGCACTGAGTGTGCGTGCCTGGTGCTAGACTAGCTCTCTCCCGCCAGCGCTGAGTGTGCGTGCCTGGTGCTAGACTCGCTCTCTCCCGCCAGCACTGAGTGCTGTGTCTGATCCACGCCTCCCTGTGCCCGCCAGCACTGAGTGCTGTGTCTGATCCATGCCTCCCTGTGCCCGTCAGCACTGAGTGCTGTGTCTGATCCATGCCTCCCTGTGCCCGCCAGCACCGAGTGCTGTGTCTGATCCACGCCTCCCTGTACCCGTCAGCACTGAGTGTGCGTGCCTGGTGCTAGACTCGCTCTCTCCCGCCAGCACTGAGTGTGCGTGCCTGGTGCTAGACTCGCTCTCTCCCATCAGCACTGAGTGTGCGTGCCTGGTGCTAGACCTGCTCTCTCCCTCCAGCACTGAGAGTGCATGCCTGGTGCTAGACTCGCTCTCTCTTGTCAGCACTGAGTGTGCATGCCTGGTGCTATACCTGCTCTCTCTTGTCAGCACTGAGTGCGCGTACCTGGTGCTAGACTAGCACTCTTCCGCCAGCAGCACTGAGTGTGCGTGCCTGGTGCTAGACCCGCTCTCTCCCACAATCACTGAGTGTGCGTGCCTGGTGCTAGACTTGCTCTCTCCCATCAGCACTGAGTGTGCGTGCCTGGTGCTAGACCTGCTCTCTCCCACCAGCACTGAGTGTGCGTGCCTGGTGGTAGATTTGCTCTCTCTTGTCAGCACTGAGTGTGCGTGCCTGGTGCTATGCCCGCTCTCTCTTGTCAGCACTGAGTGTGCGTGCCTGGTGCTAGACTCGCTCTCTCCCGCCAGCAGCACTGAGTGTGCGTGCCTGATGCTAGACCTGCTCTCTCCTGCCAGCACTGAGTGTGCGTGCCTGGTGCTAGACCAGCTCTCTCCCGCCAGTGCTGAGTGTGCGTGCCTGGTGCTAGACTCGCTCTCTACCGCCAGCACTGAGTGCTGTGTCTGATCCACGCCTCCCTGTGCCCGCCAGCACTGAGTGCTGTGTCTGATCCACGCCTCCCTGTGTCCGTCAGCACTGAGTGCGCGTGCCTGGTGCTAGACCCACTCTCTCCCGTCAGCACTGAGTGTGCGTGCCTGGTGCTAGACTCGCTCTCTCCCGCCAGCCTGGTGCTAGACTCACTCTCTCCTGCCAGCACTGAGTGCTGTGTCTGATCCACGCCTCCCTGTGCCCGCCAGCACTGAGTGCTGTGTCTGATCCACTCCTCCCTGTGCCCGTCAGCACTGAGTGCTGTGTCTGATCCACGCCTCCCTGTGCCCGCCAGCACTGAGTGCTGTGTCTGATCCACGCCTCCCTGTGCCCGTCAGCACTGAGTGGGTGTGCCTGGTGCTAGACTCGCTCTCTCCCGCCAGCACTGAGTGTGCGTGCCTGGTGCTAGACCCGATTCCTCCCGCCAGCACTGAGTGTGCGTGCCTGGTGCTAGACCCGCTCTCTCCCGCCAGCACTGAGTGTGCGTGCCTAGTGTAGACCCGCTCTCTCCCACCAGCACTGAGTGTGCGTGCCTAGTGCTAGACCCGCTCTCTCCCACCAGCACTGAGTGTGCGTGCCTGGTGCTAGACCCGCTCTCTCCCGCCAGCACTGAGTGTGCATGCCTGGTGCTAGACTCGCTCTCTCCTGCCAGCACTGAGTGTGTGTGCCTGCTGCTAGACCTGCTCTCTCCGGCCAGCACTGAGTGTGCGTGCCTGGTGCTAGACTCGCTCTCTCCCGCCAGCACTGAGTGTGCGTGCCTGGTGCTAGACCCGCTCTCTCCCGCCAGCACTGAGTGTGCGTGCCTGGTGCTAGACCTGCTCTCTCCCGCCAGCACTGAGTGTGCGTACCTGGTGCTAGACTCGCTCTCTCTTGTCAGCACTGAGTGCGCGTGCCTGGTGCTAGACCCGCTCTCTCCTGCCAGCACTGAGTGTGCGTGCCTGGTGCTAGACCCGCTCTCTCTCGCCAGAACTGAGTGTGCGTGCCTGGTGCTAGACCCGCTCTCTCTCGCCAGAACTGAGTGTGCGTGCCTGGTGCTAAACTCGCTCTCTCCCGCCAGCACTGATTGTGCGTGCCTGGTGCTAGACCCGCTCTCTCCCGCCAGCACTGAGTGTGCGTTCCTGGTGCTAGACCCGCTCTCTCCCACCAGCACTGAGTGTGCGTGCCTGGTGCTAGACCCGCTCATGAAACCAAGGAAGGACTCACATTGCTCATATGAATACATAATTAAACATTAAGATAAGCCTAAAATATCGAAACCTCAATTTAAAAAGAAAGTATGCCTCGTATTTTGAGGACTCCGCTTCAGAACAGGGAGTGGGAATTGCCAATGCTGGCCAGCGTGGCAGAAGTCACAATAGTTCACCAGAACCTGATGGATTGTCTGCTGGGAGTAGCGTTGAGTCACGGTGGAAACACCTGAGACCAGGGTAAGTTTCCTAGATCAGTTGTACGAAGTCCAACTGCGGTTGGAAGGGGATATTCCCAGATTTAATAATGCCCTTTTTTGGGAAGAGCTCACTCAATGTTATGACATATTGCTGGCCAAAAAAATTTGGCCACCTGACTTCATAATGGATTGCCCAAAGGTAGAAATGGTGATTCTACCAGCTTTTTCGGACCCGGTCCGGAATCAGTTAAACACTCAAATGCCAAGGAGTGGGCCTTCGCACTAGCTCCCGCGTTACACTTCAACCATGTGGGGTGGGATGATGGTTCACCTTACCATGACATACCATTGAGGGCAACCCCACAACCTCACAGACAATACCCAATAAAAAATCAAGCAAAACAAGTTAGGGAAATCCTATCAAGGTGTGATTGAAAGTTGCACGTCTTCAATGAATAATCCTTGGTTTCCTGTAATGAAACCTGATCAATCATATCGTCTAGTGTTAGATTACAGACACTGGAACACAGCTACTCACACATTTGCAGTACAAAATGCCCACAGTGCCATACTAATGAATAACATTGTGCGAAAGAAATACAAAACAACACTAGATATCTTGAATGGATTCTTCTGCCAAAATATAGCAACTGTAAGCAAAAATCAGACCGCCTTCACAGCGCTAGGCTCTCATAAATAATTCTACCATTTACCACAGGGGTATAAGAAAAGCCCTGGGCTGTTTTCAGCCAGAGTCCCCAAATTACTCGAAAATGTTTATGACCAGGCTTTTATTTTTCTGGAGTTTTATATAGCGCAATCTTGACCCAAAGGTATCAGGTAACAGAGCGCTTTACATGAGTACCAGTTACGTTACACAAGGACACATTCATTTTTGTTAGGCACAAGGAGATTAAGTGATTTGCCCTGAATCACAGGATGGTGAGCGTCATTGCCGAGACTCGAACACGGTTCCCTAGATTTGAGATCGACCGCCCTAGCCCATTAGGCCACATCCGCTCCTCGCATTGTCATATGTCGATGATATATACTTAACGGATGATGACCTGATGGAACATTTGACTAGAGTAGACCCTATAATTTTGGGGTTTGCTCTCAATGGCTACAGATTCAATTTCAAGAAATCAAAAACTGCCCACCTCAGTGTCTTATTTTTGGGATACGAGCTGTCAAGTGAAGGCAAGAGCCTAGCGACCTATTTCATTAGAAAAATGTGCATTGCTCCAGTGACCAAGCACTTTAAAGAGGCTACAATTTATATTAGGATTTCTAAATTTTGCTAGAACATACATTCCTGATTACACAGAATGGGCAAAACCATTCTATGACCTAATTCATCTTGATAGCATTGAAACATTTATACAGACGTGTAGACACAACAAACCTGATGATCTGTGTAATTGCGGAGACATCAGGGTACACATATGTCACATTCAATGAAGGTGACACAGTACTGATTGCATATAAATCGCATTTATATACAAATACTGAAATGCGTTTTGCACCGACTGAAAAAATACTGACAGCAGTTCAGACTGTTGTAGTGAGAGGCGTAGACTCGCTCTCTCCCGCCAGCACTGAGTGTGCGTGCCTGGTGCTAGACTCGCTCTCTCCCATCAGCACTGAGTGTGCGTGCCTGGTGCTAGACCTGCTCTCTCCCTCCAGCACTGAGAGTGCGTGCCTGGTGCTAGACTCGCTCTCTCTTGTCAGCACTGAGTGTGCATGCCTGGTGCTATACCTGCTCTCTCTTGTCAGCACTGAGTGCGCGTACCTGGTGCTAGACTCGCACTCTTCCGCCAGCAGCACTGAGTGTGCGTGCCTGGTGCTAGACCCGCTCTCTCCCGCCATCACTGAGTGTGCGTGCATGGTGCTAGACTTGCTCTCTCCCATCAGCACTGAGTGTGCGTGCCTGGTGCTAGACCTGCTCTCTCCCACCAGCACTGAGTGTGCGTGACTGGTGGTAGATTTGCTTTCTCTTGTCAGCACTGAGTGTGCGTGCCTGGTGCTATGCCCGCTCTCTCTTGTCAGCACTGAGTGTGCGTGCCTGATGCTAGACCTGCTCTCTCCCGCCAGCACTGAGTGTGCGTGCCTGGTGCTAGACCAGCTCTCTCCTGCCAGCGCTGAGTGTGCGTGCCTGGTGCTAGACTCGCTCTCTACCGCCAGGACTGAGTGCTGTGTCTGATCCACTCCTCCCTGTGCCCGCCAGCACTGAGTGCTGTGTCAGATCCACGCCTCCCTGTGCCCGTCAGCACTGAGTGCTGTGTCTGATCCACGCCTCCCTGTGTCCGTCAGCACTGAGTGCGCGTGCCTGGTGCTAGACCCACTCTCTCCCGTCAGCACTGAGTGTGCGTGCCTGGTGCTAGACTCGCTCTCTCCCGCCAGCACTGAATGTGCGTACCTGGTGCTAGACTCGCTCTCTCCTGCCAGCACTGAGTGCTGTGTCTGATCCACGCCTCCCTGTGCCCGCCAGCACTGAGTGCTGTGTCTGATCCACTCCTCCCTGTGCCCGTCAGCACTGAGTGCTGTGTCTGATCCACACCTCCCTGTGCCCGCCAGCACTGAGTGCTGTGTCTTATCCACGCCTCCCTGTGCCCGTCAGCACTGAGTGGGTGTGCCTGGTGCTAGACTCGATCTCTCCCGCCAGCACTAAGTGTGCGTGCCTGGTGCTAGACCTGATTCCTCCCGCCAGCACTGAGTGTGCGTGCCTGGTGCTAGACCCGCTCTCTCCCGCCAGCACTGAGTGTGCGTGCCTAGTGCTAGACCCGCTCTCTCCCACCAGCACCGAGTGTGCGTGCCTAGTGCTAGACCCGCTGAGTGTGCGTGCCTGGTGCTAGACCCGCTCTCTCCCGCCAGCACTGAGTGTGCATGCCTGGTGCTAGACTCGCTCTGCCCTGCCAGCAGTGAGTGTGCGTGCCTGGTGGTAGATTTGCTCTCTCTTGTCAGCACTGAGTGTGCGTGCCTGGTGCTATGCCCGCTCTCTCTTGTCAGCACTGAGTGTGCGTGCCTGGTGCTAGACTCGCTCTCTCCCGCCAGCAGCACTGAGTGTGCGTGCCTGATGCTAGACCTGCTCTCTCCTGCCAGCACTGAGTGTGCGTGCCTGGTGCTAGACCAGCTCTCTCCCGCCAGTGCTGAGTGTGCGTGCCTGGTGCTGAGACTCGCTCTCTACCGCCAGCACTGAGTGCTGTGTCTGATCCACGCCTCCCTGTGCCCGCCAGCACTGAGTGCTGTGTCTGATCCATGCCTCCCTGTGTCCGTCAGCACTGAGTGCGCGTGCCTGGTGCTAGACCCACTCTCTCCCGTCAGCACTGAGTGTGCGTGCCTGGTGCTAGACTCGCTCTCTCCCGCCAGCCTGGTGCTAGACTCACTCTCTCCTGCCAGCACTGAGTGCTGTGTCTGATCCACGCCTCCCTGTGCCCGCCAGCACTGAGTGCTGTGTCTGATCCACTCCTCCCTGTGCCCGTCAGCACTGAGTGCTGTGTCTGATCCACGCCTCCCTGTGCCCGCCAGCACTGAGTGCTGTGTCTGATCCACGCCTCCCTGTGCCCGTCAGCACTGAGTGGGTGTGCCTGGTGCTAGACTCGCTCTCTCCCGCCAGCACTGAGTGTGCGTGCCTGGTGCTAGACCCGATTCCTCCCGCCAGCACTGAGTGTGCGTGCCTGGTGCTAGACCCGCTCTCTCCCGCCAGCACTGAGTGTGCGTGCCTAGTGTAGACCCGCTCTCTCCCACCAGCACTGAGTGTGCGTGCCTAGTGCTAGACCCGCTCTCTCCCACCAGCACTGAGTGTGCGTGCCTGGTACTAGACCCGCTCTCTCCCGCCAGCACTGAGTGTGCATGCCTGGTGCTAGACTCGCTCTCTCCTGCCAGCACTGAGTGTGTGTGCCTGCTGCTAGACCTGCTCTCTCCGGCCAGCACTGAGTGTGCGTGCCTGGTGCTAGACTCGCTCTCTCCCGCCAGCACTGAGTGTGCGTGCCTGGTGCTAGACCCGCTCTCTCCCGCCAGCACTGAGTGTGCGTGCCTGGTGCTAGACCTGCTCTCTCCCGCCAGCACTGAGTGTGCGTACCTGATGCTAGACTCGCTCTCTCTTGTCAGCACTGAGTGCGCGTGCCTGGTGCTAGACCCGCTCTCTCCTGCCAGCACTGAGTGTGCGTGCCTGGTGCTAGACCCGCTCTCTCTCGCCAGAACTGAGTGTGCGTGCCTGGTGCTAGACCCGCTCTCTCTCGCCAGAACTGAGTGTGCGTGCCTGGTGCTAAACTCGCTCTCTCCCGCCAGCACTGATTGTGCGTGCCTGGTGCTAGACCCGCTCTCTCCCGCCAGCACTGAGTGTGCGTTCCTGGTGCTAGACCCGCTCTCTCCCACCAGCACTGAGTGTGCGTGCCTGGTGCTAGACCCGCTCATGAAACCAAGGAAGGACTCACATTGCTCATATGAATACATAATTAAACATTAAGATAAGCCTAAAATATCGAAACCTCAATTTAAAAGAAAGTATGCCTCGTATTTTGAGGACTCCGCTTCAGAACAGGGAGTGGGAATTGCCAATGCTGGCCAGCGTGGCAGAAGTCACAATAGTTCACCAGAACCTGATGGATTGTCTGCTGGGAGTAGCGTTGAGTCACGGTGGAAACACCTGAGACCAGGGTAAGTTTCCTAGATCAGTTGTACGAAGTCCAACTGCGGTTGGAAGGGGATATTCCCAGATTAAATAATGCCCTTTTTTGGGAAGAGCTCACTCAATGTTATGACATATTGCTGGCCAAAAAAATTTGGCCACCTGACTTCATAATGGATTGCCCAAAGGTAGAAATGGTGATTCTACCAGCTTTTTCGGACCAGGTCCGGAATCAGTTAAACACTCAAATGCCAAGGAGTGGGCCTTCGCACTAGCTCCCGCGTTACACTTCAACCATGTGGGGTGGGATGATGGTTCACCTTACCATGACATACCATTGAGGGCAACCCCACAACCTCACAGACAATACCCAATAAAAAATCAAGCAAAACAAGTTAGGGAAATCCTATCAAGGTGTGATTGAAAGTTGCACGTCTTCAATGAATAATCCTTGGTTTCCTGTAATGAAACCTGATCAATCATATCGTCTAGTGTTAGATTACAGACACTGGAACACAGCTACTCACACATTTGCAGTACAAAATGCACACAGTGCCATACTAATGAATAACATTGTGCGAAAGAAATACAAAACAACACTAGATATCTTGAATGGATTCTTCTGCCAAAATATAGCAACTGTAAGCAAAAATCAGACCGCCTTCACAGCGCTAGGCTCTCATAAATAATTCTACCATTTACCACAGGGGTATAAGAAAAGCCCTGGGCTGTTTTCAGCCAGAGTCCCCAAATTACTCGAAAATGTTTATGACCAGGCTTTTATTTTTCTGGAGTTTTATATAGCGCAATCTTGACCCGAAGGTATCAGGTAACAGAGCGCTTTACATGAGTACCAGTTACGTTACACAAGGACACATTCATTTTTGTTAGGCACAAGGAGATTAAGTGATTTGCCCTGAATCACAGGATGGTGAGCGTCATTGCCGAGACTCGAACACGGTTCCCTAGATTTGAGATCGACCGCCCTAGCCCATTAGGCCACATCCGCTCCTCGCATTGTCATATGTCGATGATATATACTTAACGGATGATGACCTGATGGAACATTTGACTAGAGTAGACCCTATAATTTTGGGGTTTGCTCTCAATGGCTACAGATTCAATTTCAAGAAATCAAAAACTGCCCACCTCAGTGTCTTATTTTTGGGATACGAGCTGTCAAGTGAAGGCAAGAGCCTAGCGACCTATTTCATTAGAAAAATGTGCATTGCTCCAGTGACCAAGCACTTTAAAGAGGCTACAATTTATATTAGGATTTCTAAATTTTGCTAGAACATACATTCCTGATTACACAGAATGGGCAAAACCATTCTATGACCTAATTCATCTTGATAGCATTGAAACATTTATACAGACGTGTAGACACAACAAACCTGATGATCTGTGTAATTGCGGAGACATCAGGGTACACATATGTCACATTCAATGAAGGTGACACAGTACTGATTGCATATAAATCGCATTTATATACAAATACTGAAATGCGTTTTGCACCGACTGAAAAAATACTGACAGCAGTTCAGACTGTTGTAGTGAGAGAGCGTAGACTCGCTCTCTCCCGCCAGCACTGAGTGTGCGTGCCTGGTGCTAGACTCGCTCTCTCCCATCAGCACTGAGTGTGCGTGCCTGGTGCTAGACCTGCTCTCTCCCTCCAGCACTGAGAGTGCGTGCCTGGTGCTAGACTCGCTCTCTCGTCAGCACTGAGTGTGCATGCCTGGTGCTATACCTGCTCTCTCTTGTCAGCACTGAGTGCGCGTACCTGGTGCTAGACTCGCACTCTTCCGCCAGCAGCACTGAGTGTGCGTGCCTGGTGCTAGACCCGCTCTCTCCCGCCATCACTGAGTGTGCGTGCATGGTGCTAGACTTGCTCTCTCCCATCAGCACTGAGTGTGCGTGCCTGGTGCTAGACCTGCTCTCTCCCACCAGCACTGAGTGTGCGTGACTGGTGGTAGATTTGCTTTCTCTTGTCAGCACTGAGTGTGCGTGCCTGGTGCTATGCCCGCTCTCTCTTGTCAGCACTGAGTGTGCGTGCCTGATGCTAGACCTGCTCTCTCCCGCCAGCACTGAGTGTGCGTGCCTGGTGCTAGACCAGCTCTCTCCTGCCAGCGCTGAGTGTGCGTGCCTGGTGCTAGACTCGCTCTCTACCGCCAGGACTGAGTGCTGTGTCTGATCCACGCCTCCCTGTGCCCGCCAGCACTGAGTGCTGTGTCAGATCCACGCCTCCCTGTGCCCGTCAGCACTGAGTGCTGTGTCTGATCCACGCCTCCCTGTGTCCGTCAGCACTGAGTGCGCGTGCCTGGTGCTAGACCCACTCTCTCCCGTCAGCACTGAGTGTGCGTGCCTGGTGCTAGACTCGCTCTCTCCCGCCAGCACTGAATGTGCGTACCTGGTGCTAGACTCGCTCTCTCCTGCCAGCACTGAGTGCTGTGTCTGATCCACGCCTCCCTGTGCCCGCCAGCACTGAGTGCTGTGTCTGATCCACTCCTCCCTGTGCCCGTCAGCACTGAGTGCTGTGTCTGATCCACGCCTCCCTGTGCCCGCCAGCACTGAGTGCTGTGTCTGATCCACGCCTCCCTGTGCCCGTCAGCACTGAGTGGGTGTGCCTGGTGCTAGACTCGATCTCTCCCGCCAGCACTAAGTGTGCGTGCCTGGTGCTAGACCTGATTCCTCCCGCCAGCACTGAGTGTGCGTGCCTGGTGCTAGACCCGCTCTCTCCCGCCAGCACTGAGTGTGCGTGCCTAGTGCTAGACCCGCTCTCTCCCACCAGCACTGAGTGTGCGTGCCTAGTGCTAGACCCGCTGAGTGTGCGTGCCTGGTGCTAGACCCGCTCTCTCCCGCCAGCACTGAGTGTGCATGCCTGGTGCTAGACTCGCTCTGCCCTGCCAGCAGTGAGTGTGTGTGCCTGCTGCTAGACCTGCTCTCTCCGGCCAGCACTGAGTGGGCGTGCCTGGTGCTAGACTCGCTCTCTCCTGCCAGCACTGAGTGTGCGTGCCTGGTGCTAGACCCCCTCTCTCCCGTCAGCACTGAGTGTGCGTGCCTGGTGCTAGACTAGCTCTCTCCCGCCAGTGCTGAGTGTGCGTGCCTGGTGCTAGACTCGCTCTCTCCCGCCAGCACTGAGTGCTGTGTCTGATCCACGCCTCCCTGTGCCCGCCAGCACTGAGTGCTGTGTCTGATCCATGCCTCCCTGTGCCCGTCAGCACTGAGTGCTGTGTCTGATCCATGCCTCCCTGTGCCCGCCAGCACCGAGTGCTGTGTCTGATCCACGCCTCCCTGTACCCGTCAGCACTGAGTGTGCGTGCCTGGTGCTAGACTCGCTCTCTCCCGCCAGCACTGAGTGTGCGTGCCTGGTGCTAGACTCGCTCTCTCCCATCAGCACTGAGTGTGCGTGCCTGGTGCTAGACCTGCTCTCTCCCTCCAGCACTGAGAGTGCATGCCTGGTGCTAGACTCGCTCTCTCTTGTCAGCACTGAGTGTGCATGCCTGGTGCTATACCTGCTCTCTCTTGTCAGCACTGAGTGCGCGTACCTGGTGCTAGACTAGCACTCTTCCGCCAGCAGCACTGAGTGTGCGTGCCTGGTGCTAGACTCGCTCTCTCCCGCCAGCACTGAGTGTGCGTGCCTGGTGCTAGACCCGCTCTCTCCCGCCAGCACTGAGTGTGCGTGCCTGGTGCTAGACCTGCTCTCTCCCGCCAGCACTGAGTGTGCGTACCTGATGCTAGACTCGCTCTCTCTTGTCAGCACTGAGTGCGCGTGCCTGGTGCTAGACCCGCTCTCTCCTGCCAGCACTGAGTGTGCGTGCCTGGTGCTAGACCCGCTCTCTCTCGCCAGAACTGAGTGTGCGTGCCTGGTGCTAGACCCGCTCTCTCTCGCCAGAACTGAGTGTGCGTGCCTGGTGCTAAACTCGCTCTCTCCCGCCAGCACTGATTGTGCGTGCCTGGTGCTAGACCCGCTCTCTCCCGCCAGCACTGAGTGTGCGTTCCTGGTGCTAGACCCGCTCTCTCCCACCAGCACTGAGTGTGCGTGCCTGGTGCTAGACCCGCTCATGAAACCAAGGAAGGACTCACATTGCTCATATGAATACATAATTAAACATTAAGATAAGCCTAAAATATCGAAACCTCAATTTAAAAAGAAAGTATGCCTCGTATTTTGAGGACTCCGCTTCAGAACAGGGAGTGGGAATTGCCAATGCTGGCCAGCGTGGCAGAAGTCACAATAGTTCACCAGAACCTGATGGATTGTCTGCTGGGAGTAGCGTTGAGTCACGTTGGAAACACCTGAGACCAGGGTAAGTTTCCTAGATCAGTTGTACGAAGTCCAACTGCGGTTGGAAGGGGATATTCCCAGATTAAATAATGCCCTTTTTTGGGAAGAGCTCACTCAATGTTATGACATATTGCTGGCCAAAAAATTTGGCCACCTGACTTCATAATGGATTGCCCAAAGGTAGAAATGGTGATTCTACCAGCTTTTTCGGACCCGGTCCGGAATCAGTTAAACACTCAAATGCCAAGGAGTGGGCCTTCGCACTAGCTCCCGCGTTACACTTCAACCATGTGGGGTGGGATGATGGTTCACCTTACCATGACATACCATTGAGGGCAACCCCACAACCTCACAGACAATACCCAATAAAAAATCAAGCAAAACAAGTTAGGGAAATCCTATCAAGGTGTGATTGAAAGTTGCACGTCTTCAATGAATAATCCTTGGTTTCCTGTAATGAAACCTGATCAATCATATCGTCTAGTGTTAGATTACAGACACTGGAACACAGCTACTCACACATTTGCAGTACAAAATGCACACAGTGCCATACTAATGAATAACATTGTGCGAAAGAAATACAAAACAACACTAGATATCTTGAATGGATTCTTCTGCCAAAATATAGCAACTGTAAGCAAAAATCAGACCGCCTTCACAGCGCTAGGCTCTCATAAATAATTCTACCATTTACCACAGGGGTATAAGAAAAGCCCTGGGCTGTTTTCAGCCAGAGTCCCCAAATTACTCGAAAATGTTTATGACCAGGCTTTTATTTTTCTGGAGTTTTATATAGCGCAATCTTGACCCGAAGGTATCAGGTAACAGAGCGCTTTACATGAGTACCAGTTACGTTACACAAGGACACATTCATTTTTGTTAGGCACAAGGAGATTAAGTGATTTGCCCTGAATCACAGGATGGTGAGCGTCATTGCCGAGACTCGAACACGGTTCCCTAGATTTGAGATCGACCGCCCTAGCCCATTAGGCCACATCCGCTCCTCGCATTGTCATATGTCGATGATATATACTTAACGGATGATGACCTGATGGAACATTTGACTAGAGTAGAACCTATAATTTTGGGGTTTGCTCTCAATGGCTACAGATTCAATTTCAAGAAATCAAAAACTGCCCACCTCAGTGTCTTATTTTTGGGATACGAGCTGTCAAGTGAAGGCAAGAGCCTAGCGACCTATTTCATTAGAAAAATGTGCATTGCTCCAGTGACCAAGCACTTTAAAGAGGCTACAATTTATATTAGGATTTCTAAATTTTGCTAGAACATACATTCCTGATTACACAGAATGGGCAAAACCATTCTATGACCTAATTCATCTTGATAGCATTGAAACATTTATACAGACGTGTAGACACAACAAACCTGATGATCTGTGTAATTGCGGAGACATCAGGGTACACATATGTCACATTCAATGAAGGTGACACAGTACTGATTGCATATAAATCGCATTTATATACAAATACTGAAATGCGTTTTGCACCGACTGAAAAAATACTGACAGCAGTTCAGACTGTTGTAGTGAGAGAGCGTAGACTCGCTCTCTCCCGCCAGCACTGAGTGTGCGTGCCTGGTGCTAGACTCGCTCTCTCCCATCAGCACTGAGTGTGCGTGCCTGGTGCTAGACCTGCTCTCTCCCTCCAGCACTGAGAGTGCGTGCCTGGTGCTAGACTCGCTCTCTCTTGTCAGCACTGAGTGTGCATGCCTGGTGCTATACCTGCTCTCTCTTGTCAGCACTGAGTGCGCGTACCTGGTGCTAGACTCGCACTCTTCCGCCAGCAGCACTGAGTGTGCGTGCCTGGTGCTAGACCCGCTCTCTCCCGCCATCACTGAGTGTGCGTGCATGGTGCTAGACTTGCTCTCTCCCATCAGCACTGAGTGTGCGTGCCTGGTGCTAGACCTGCTCTCTCCCACCAGCACTGAGTGTGCGTGACTGGTGGTAGATTTGCTTTCTCTTGTCAGCACTGAGTGTGCGTGCCTGGTGCTATGCCCGCTCTCTCTTGTCAGCACTGAGTGTGCGTGCCTGATGCTAGACCTGCTCTCTCCCGCCAGCACTGAGTGTGCGTGCCTGGTGCTAGACCAGCTCTCTCCTGCCAGCGCTGAGTGTGCGTGCCTGGTGCTAGACTCGCTCTCTACCGCCAGGACTGAGTGCTGTGTCTGATCCACGCCTCCCTGTGCCCGCCAGCACTGAGTGCTGTGTCAGATCCACGCCTCCCTGTGCCCGTCAGCACTGAGTGCTGTGTCTGATCCACGCCTCCCTGTGTCCGTCAGCACTGAGTGCGCGTGCCTGGTGCTAGACCCACTCTCTCCCGTCAGCACTGAGTGTGCGTGCCTGGTGCTAGACTCGCTCTCTCCCGCCAGCACTGAATGTGCGTACCTGGTGCTAGACTCGCTCTCTCCTGCCAGCACTGAGTGCTGTGTCTGATCCACGCCTCCCTGTGCCCGCCAGCACTGAGTGCTGTGTCTGATCCACTCCTCCCTGTGCCCGTCAGCACTGAGTGCTGTGTCTGATCCACGCCTCCCTGTGCCCGCCAGCACTGAGTGCTGTGTCTGATCCACGCCTCCCTGTGCCCGTCAGCACTGAGTGGGTGTGCCTGGTGCTAGACTCGATCTCTCCCGCCAGCACTAAGTGTGCGTGCCTGGTGCTAGACCTGATTCCTCCCGCCAGCACTGAGTGTGCGTGCCTGGTGCTAGATCCGCTCTCTCCCGCCAGCACTGAGTGTGCGTGCCTAGTGCTAGACCCGCTCTCTCCCAACAGCACTGAGTGTGCGTGCCTAGTGCTAGACCCGCTGAGTGTGCGTGCCTGGTGCTAGACCCGCTCTCTCCCGCCAGCACTGAGTGTGCATGCCTGGTGCTAGACTCGCTCTGCCCTGCCAGCAGTGAGTGTGTGTGCCTGCTGCTAGACCTGCTCTCTCCGGCCAGCACTGAGTGGGCGTGCCTGGTGCTAGACTCGCTCTCTCCTGCCAGCACTGAGTGTGCGTGCCTGGTGCTAGACCCCCTCTCTCCCGCCAGCACTGAGTGTGCGTGCCTGGTGCTAGACTAGCTCTCTCCCGCCAGTGCTGAGTGTGCGTGCCTGGTGCTAGACTCGCTCTCTCCCGCCAGCACTGACTGCTGTGTCTGATCCACGCCTCCCTGTGCCCGCCAGCACTGAGTGCTGTGTCTGATCCATGCCTCCCTGTGCCCGTCAGCACTGAGTGCTGTGTCTGATCCATGCCTCCCTGTGCCCGCCAGCACCGAGTGCTGTGTCTGATCCACGCCTCCCTGTACCCGTCAGCACTGAGTGTGCGTGCCTGGTGCTAGACTCGCTCTCTCCCGCCAGCACTGAGTGTGCGTGCCTGGTGCTAGACTCGCTCTCTCCCATCAGCACTGAGTGTGCGTGCCTGGTGCTAGACCTGCTCTCTCCCTCCAGCACTGAGAGTGCATGCCTGGTGCTAGACTCGCTCTCTCTTGTCAGCACTGAGTGTGCATGCCTGGTGCTATACCTGCTCTCTCTTGTCAGCACTGAGTGCGCGTACCTGGTGCTAGACTAGCACTCTTCCGCCAGCAGCACTGAGTGTGCGTGCCTGGTGCTAGACCCGCTCTCTCCCGCCATCACTGAGTGTGCGTGCCTGGTGCTAGACTTGCTCTCTCCCATCAGCACTGAGTGTGCGTGCCTGGTGCTAGACCTGCTCTCTCCCACCAGCACTGAGTGTGCGTGCCTGGTGGTAGATTTGCTCTCTCTTGTCAGCACTGAGTGTGCGTGCCTGGTGCTATGCCCGCTCTCTCTTGTCAGCACTGAGTGTGCGTGCCTGGTGCTAGACTCGCTCTCTCCCGCCAGCAGCACTGAGTGTGCGTGCCTGATGCTAGACCTGCTCTCTCCTGCCAGCACTGAGTGTGCGTGCCTGGTGCTAGACCAGCTCTCTCCCGCCAGTGCTGAGTGTGCGTGCCTGGTGCTAGACTCGCTCTCTACCGCCAGCACTGAGTGCTGTGTCTGATCCACGCCTCCCTGTGCCCGCCAGCACTGAGTGCTGTGTCAGATCCACACCTCCCTGTGCCCGTCAGCACTGAGTGCTGTGTCTGATCCATGCCTCCCTGTGCCCGTCAGCACTGAGTGCTGTGTCTGATCCAACCCTCCCTGTGTCCGTCAGCACTGAGTGCGCGTGCTTGGTGCTAGACCCACTCTCTCCCGTCAGCACTGAGTGTGCGTGCCTGGTGCTAGACTCGCTCTCTCCCGCCAGCACTGAATGTGCGTGCCTGGTGCTAGACTCGCTCTCTCCTGCCAGCACTGAGTGCTGTGTCTGATCCACACCTCCCTGTGCCCGCCAGCACTGAGTGCTGTGTCTGATCCACTCCTCCCTGTGCCCGTCAGCACTGAGTGCTGTGTCTGATCCACGCCTCCCTGTGCCCGCCAGCACTGAGTGCTGTGTCTGATCCACGCCTCCCTGTGCCCGTCAGCACTGAGTGGGTGTGCCTGGTGCTAGACTCGCTCTCTCCCGCCAGCACTGAGTGTGCGTGCCTGGTGCTAGACCCGATTCCTCCCGCCAGCACTGAGTGTGCGTGCCTGGTGCTAGACCCGCTCTCTCCCGCCAGCACTGAGTGTGCATGCCTAGTGCTAGACCCGCTCTCTCCCACCAGCACTGAGTGTGCGTGCCTAGTGCTAGACCCGCTCTCTCCCACCAGCACTGAGTGTGCGTGCCTGGTGCTAGACCCGCTCTCTCCCGCCAGCACTGAGTGTGCATGCCTGGTGCTAGACTCGCTCTCTCCTGCCAGCACTGAGTGTGTGTGCCTGCTGCTAGACCTGCTCTCTCCGGCCAGCACTGAGTGTGCGTGCCTGGTGCTAGACTCGCTCTCTCCCGCCAGCACTGAGTGTGCGTGCCTGGTGCTAGACCCGCTCTCTCCCGCCAGCACTGAGTGTGCGTGCCTGGTGCTAGACCTGCTCTCTCCCGCCAGCACTGAGTGTGCATACCTGGTGCTAGACTCGCTCTCTCTTGTCAGCACTGAGTGCGCGTGCCTGGTGCTAGACCCGCTCTCTCCTGCCAGCACTGAGTGTGCGTGCCTGGTGCTAGACCCGCTCTCTCTCGCCAGAACTGAGTGTGCGTGCCTGGTGCTAGACCCGCTCTCTCTCGCCAGAACTGAGTGTGCGTGCCTGGTGCTAAACTCGCTCTCTCCCGCCAGCACTGATTGTGCGTGCCTGGTGCTAGACCCGCTCTCTCCCGCCAGCACTGAGTGTGCGTTCCTGGTGCTAGACCGGCTCTCTCCCACCAGCACTGAGTGTGCGTGCCTGGTGCTAGACCCGCTCATGAAACCAAGGAAGGACTCACATTGCTCATATGAATACATAATTAAACATTAAGATAAGCCTAAAATATCGAAACCTCAATTTAAAAAGAAAGTATGCCTCGTATTTTGAGGACTCCGCTTCAGAACAGGGAGTGGGAATTGCCAATGCTGGCCAGCGTGGCAGAAGTCACAATAGTTCACCAGAACCTGATGGATTGTCTGCTGGGAGTAGCGTTGAGTCACGGTGGAAACACCTGAGACCAGGGTAAGTTTCCTAGATCAGTTGTACGAAGTCCAACTGCGGTTGGAAGGGGATATTCCCAGATTTAATAATGCCCTTTTTTGGGAAGAGCTCACTCAATGTTATGACATATTGCTGGCCAAAAAAATTTGCCCACCTGACTTCATAATGGATTGCCCAAAGGTAGAAATGGTGATTCTACCAGCTTTTTCGGACCCGGTCCGGAATCAGTTAAACACTCAAATGCCAAGGAGTGGGCCTTCGCACTAGCTCCCGCGTTACACTTCAACTATGTGGGGTGGGATGATGGTTCACCTTACCATGACATACCATTGAGGGCAACCCCACAACCTCACAGACAATACCCAATAAAAAATCAAGCAAAACAAGTTAGGAAATCCTATCAAGGTGTGATTGAAAGTTGCACGTCTTCAATGAATAATCCTTGGTTTCCTGTAATGAAACCTGATCAATCATATCGTCTAGTGTTAGATTACAGACACTGGAACACAGCTACTCACACATTTGCAGTACAAAATGCACACAGTGCCATACTAATGAATAACATTGTGCGAAAGAAATACAAAACAACACTAGATATCTTGAATGGATTCTTCTGCCAAAATATAGCAACTGTAAGCAAAAATCAGACCGCCTTCACAGCGCTAGGCTCTCATAAATAATTCTACCATTTACCACAGGGGTATAAGAAAAGCCCTGGGCTGTTTTCAGCCAGAGTCCCCAAATTACTCGAAAATGTTTATGACCAGGCTTTTATTTTTCTGGAGTTTTATATAGCGCAATCTTGACCCGAAGGTATCAGGTAACAGAGCGCTTTACATGAGTACCAGTTACGTTACACAAGGACACATTCATTTTTGTTAGGCACAAGGAGATTAAGTGATTTGCCCTGAATCACAGGATGGTGAGCGTCATTGCCGAGACTCGAACACGGTTCCCTATGTTTGAGATCGACCGCCCTAGCCCATTAGGCCACATCCTCTCCTCGCATTGTCATATGTCGATGATATATACTTAACGGATGATGACCTGATGGAACATTTGACTAGAGTAGACCCTATAATTTTGGGGTTTGCTCTCAATGGCTACAGATTCAATTTCAAGAAATCAAAAACTGCCCACCTCAGTGTCTTATTTTTGGGATACGAGCTGTCATGTGAAGGCAAGAGCCTAGCGACCTATTTCATTAGAAAAATGTGCATTGCTCCAGTGACCAAGCACTTTAAAGAGGCTACAATTTATATTAGGATTTCTAAATTTTGCTAGAACATACATTCCTGATTACACAGAATGGGCAAAACCATTCTATGACCTAATTCATCTTGATAGCATTGAAACATTTATACAGACGTGTAGACACAACAAACCTGATGATCTGTGTAATTGCGGAGACATCAGGGTACACATATGTCACATTCAATGAAGGTGACACAGTACTGATTGCATATAAATCGCATTTATATACAAATACTGAAATGCGTTTTGCACCGACTGAAAAAATACTGACAGCAGTTCAGACTGTTGTAGTGAGAGAGCGTACCCTGGCACAAGGAAAACAAACTATTGTTGTGACCCTAGTACCGACCTTAAAGACGGGTACCAGAGCAAGTGTTCCACACACAAAAGCTCTACATCCAAGATGGATACAAAGTCCCTCACTGCAACAGATGCAGACTACAGATTTGACCCTATATTACAAACACAAGCATTCATCCAGTACGAGCAAGAATATCCTCTGCCAAATGTAATTATGCCTCTAGATCACTATGACTACATCATTTACACTGATGACTCTGCACAGCTAGCCGAAGAGACAAAACATCAATATTCAGCCGCTTGCGCAGTCGTAAAAGGCCGTATGCAAGATGGAACCTTCAATGCTGAAAAGACCTACATGTAGTCACTTGGTTACTGCACAGCACAGCTGGTAGAACTTAAGGCTCTAGTACTAGCACTACAGAATACGCATTCTGGTTTTCCCACACTAATTGTGTGTGATTCAAATTATTATGTGCAGTCATCTAATGAGTATCTTCATTATCAGAGTCAGCTGATGAGGCCAAAAGGCGACAGTTCGCCCTGCCGCGATTGCTTCGATAACTCGTTCAAGTACAAGAAAAAACAGAGACATCATGGTGGCCATCAATGCTGCATGCAATGACACACACCTGCCAAAAGGCTTTCCACTCAAGTACCTCTACAAGCTAGATGCACAAAACATACCGTATGCTCCGATTCCAGGAGTGGGGGACAGAGTAATACCTAACAGTGATCGCAGACTAGGATTATTACTGGCTGCACACGAGGATCTGGCTTCTGCACACACATGGGTGACTGCTACAATTTCACTATTGCATCAACACTATTGGTGGCCGGGTCTTTAAAAACAGACCAAGAACTTTGTCCTGAGATGTGACATCTATCAGCAGATGAAAGATTCCACAGTGGCGCACCCACCCCAGACATCTATCTGGCTTGTGTATATTTGGACCAATGCGGCCCCTATCATCTGACGGGACTTACAAGAACATCTTGGTGGGGGTGGATTCCTGCTCTTGATTCCTGTGGGTATGGTCACAGTGATTGGCTGACACCACAACTGTTATAAAGGATCTGCGAGTCATTATCGGGACATACGCAGTTGGCACATTACATACCGACCAGGGTCCAGTGTTTAGCTCTCAGGCTTGCAAAGAGGCCATTGAAAGTTTGGGTGTGAGCCTGCGTTTCTCATCTCCATACCAAATCGAGGGAAATGCGGTCATGGATAGGAAAAACTAGGCCTTTAAGCAGTCTTTAACAGCAAGGATATTAGGCTGTGGTCGCAGTTGGGTTCATCACCTATATGGGGCTCAGAGGGCTTTGAATAACAAGCCAAGAGAGTCCCTGGGTGGTCGGACTCCTTATGAGATCCTGTTTGGGGTTAAGTTGTGGGTCCCGGACCTCGATAATGCTAGCACAGTGGTGGCGAAAATCCCGTTCGACATTAACAAACGTTTGGCTGTTTTACAGGAATTTAATGATTTGCAAGACGAGCAGAGCAACGTCCAAGTAAAACTCACTGACACTGGAGAAGTGAATGCTGTTCCGGCAAGAACCGGCTGGATCCCAAAGTTCGGGGATCTGGTCAGAGAAAAGATTGTAAACAAAAAAGAGTTTAGGCCATCTTAAGCGCTTGTTCCTGTCCAGGCTGTTGCAGGTACATGAATTGAACTTCTCCCGCCCTTTGCCGGAAGACGAGACCAAGGGTTTGTCTCTATTAATCTGATCAAACCACAATATGTTGCGGATTGTCTACAGTAAGCCTTGTGGACTCCTGGATAGCTATCAATTTCCTCTCACTGCCATACAGGAGGTTCAGCTGGAAGCTTCAATTACAAATGAAGCCTGTTTTCAGAAAACTGTTTCAAAAACAAGTACAACTGTGCAATCTACAAATACAGAAACTCAGATTTCTGTTCGGAATCCTGAAAAGAACAATGTCCACGTCAATGTACCACAGATCAAATCTGCACCAAGTTCAACACAACCTGCTGAGCTGCCAAAGATAGACCTGTCGGCGTCTGGATACTTCATCGACTTTAATGACTTTTCCTCTGATGCTTCAGAGCCGCCTCTACCGCCTCCCCCACCATTTCAACTGAAGGTGCGTGTCTTCTACCTTTGGCTGAAAAGAACATACTTTGTCTCTCCATGGTTACACCTTTGGATTACAATTGCATTCCTTTTTCTGGTTCTCTGGATTGCTTTTGTGACTGTGTTCTTTCTACTACTTAATGGACACTTTGTCCCCTGAACACTCTGCAGTGCGCATGGTTAATTTGGTTATCAAACCACATGCATCATCACACCATGAACAAAGAGAGTTGTCCCTAGTGAACATTTCGGCTGTCCCGGTTCCGCATGGAATTGTGTGGGTGTCGTGGCCTGGAATCCTCAGGATCGTATGTTGCTCTATATGGTCCACCTCCTGATACCCCCACGGTCTGATTGATTATACAGACTCCATGAAGTGATCAAGTGGGGGAAGGGAAGGATGGGGACAGCAGGGAAGGAGACCTGCAATGAGAACAAGAACCTTGAGAATACATAAGTCCAAAACAGACACAATAAGACCTTAAACATCAGCCAGGTGGTTTTTATATAATACCTGTAAAAGAAATATCTTCTTGAATCATAGACAATTTGACGTGTTGCCAGACTCCACTAGGATATAAACAAGGGACAACGTAATTAATAACCTTTCTTGATAATAATCCTTAAATAAGACTCTCCCTCTCTCTAGAACAACACCTACCCATGGTTTTGAGGAGTTGGCCGTAACAGGGGGAAGAGCAGTATTCCAGCGCGCTCAATACCCCTGCTGTTAAAACACAAGAAAACAAACAATTGATTACAACTTAAATGAGGAGGGTATCGAGAGAGTAGAGCATCCCAAGGGAAAAGTGACTCCTAGAGATCCATGTGCAAATATCAATAAGTCTTGGTATTTTGCTAGGTTCCACACTTCTTACATAGACTCAGTACGAGTGTTCCATAATCCCAAGGTATACACTTTAGCTTTAGACCGCATGTAACCCTGGTAGGAGTTTCCCCATGCGTATGAAAACTTTGATATCTATTATAACATGTCACACAAAACAAAACCAAAACAAATAAGGTAAGCGAATGCCAGAGAAATCCGGCCTTGTGTTCTCTCGGCACGAGCTGTGTCCCAGCTCTCCAACATGAGAGAACACCACAAAGTGCTTTTTGTTAAAGTAACAGCAACCGCATACTCCTGCGTGTTGCAAGTTCTCGAGAGCGTAGTCCGGGGAGAAAAACGGCACAAGACACACTCTCACTGTGCTTCCACCGTGCTCTCACACAAGCGCAAGCCCTCTGGAAAAGTTCAAGAAAACAATCGTTGCTGCTTGTGTTTGCTTCGCAAGAACCGGAAAACGAAGGTTCACCAACGGAGCAACACAGCAGACGGAACTGACTTCAGGGGAAGTCAAGCCACAGCAGACTGAGCACTTCACATAAGCAACAAAAGGACATGGAATAGTCTGTGCACGAAGCACCCTTACCGGACCTCCTCTCGTCGTGGAATAGTCTCAGCTGCAACAGTAAACGGCACCAGGCCGGTGCCCCGGAAGCATTCTTAACCCAAATGCCTTCTTCAACGGGATGATGTCATCGACGTCAGAGTCCATGGAATCATGGGAGGTGTAGTTCCTCCGGGTTCCGTGTTCTACCTGTCTCTGCAGTGTTCCACGGACGCATCAGCGGTGAGACCTGACAGTACATTCCTCTTCCGAAGAACACTGACAGAGACAAGGTTTTCCAGGGAAGCGTTTGTGAAACTGAGTTACATAACGAGGTGCATGAACCCTTGTAGCTGGTTCCCAGGAGTTCTCTTCATTTCCATATCCCTTCCATGCTATCAGATACCACAACCTAGTACGGTAGATTTTGGAGTCTAGGATACCCCTCACCTCATGCTCGATCTCATTGTTCACCACTACTGGGGCAGGGCCTTTTTTGGCCACGGAATAAGAGGGTTTAAGCAACGAGACGTGAAAAAGCTAGTTTTACCACTACAGGGTTTATAAGTTTAACAACCTTATAGGGGCCAATGTATCGGGGATTAAAGATGCTATATTTTTTTTACCTGATGTTCTTTGTGGATAACCACACATAATCACCTTGCTTGTATACTGGCCCTGGGCGCCTGTGTTTGTCTGCATGGGTCTTATATTGGGCCTTAGGTTCTCTCAACCTTTTCTGTGTCTCCCTCAATGTGTTCTGGATGTGTGTTATTCTTTCCCTTACATCAGGAATGTGTCCAAGACTTAATGGATGCTGAAAGGGGGCAAACCTAGGGTGGAACCCATAAGTGCAATAGAAAGGTGAGTTTTTAGTGGAACTATGTATAGCGCTGTTGTACGCTATTTCTACCAACCACAACCTGTCTACCCAGGCCTCTGTAGAAATATCCACATGACAAGTTAGATACTGTTTTAAGGTTTGGTTCACCCTTTCTGTCTGGCCATCTGTCTGGGGTGGAAGCATGTGGACGTGTTTGTAGTTATCTTTAAGATAGAACACCACACCTTCCAGAAGTTAGCTGTGAACTGTGACCCATGGTCGGAAACCACTATCTGTGGCAGCCCATGTAACCGTACTATGTGTATCAGCAGTAGCTGGGCCAACTGACCCGCTGTAGGTAGTTGCTTGCAGGCAATGAAGTGGGCCATCTTTGTGAGGTAGTCCACCACTACTAGAATGACAGTATGTCCTTTGTCAGGAGGCATCCCTACCCCGAAATCTATGGATATGTTTTCCCACGGTTGTTCTGGCGTAGGGAGCGGTTGTAACAATCCCGCCTGTCGAGTATGTGAGGATTTCACTTGGCTACACATCTCACACTCTTTAACCCATGTGCAGATATCTGTTTTGAAGGTAGGCCACCAAAACTGGCGTAGCACTCTCTCCGTGGTCTTATCGGTGCCGTTATGTCCTGCACTGGGTAAGGTGTGACACCATCTGAAGACCTGTTTCCTTAGTGCAGAGATAGGCAGCAGAAGTTGATTCCCTTTTATCGGTAGCCCTTGTTTCACCTTCCATTCCTTGTTCTTCTCCAGCCATGTCTTCCATTTGTCGTTTAGAACGTTGCGAGCAATACTCCTAAGGAAGGTTTCCGTGATGGTAGCACATATTACGTTTTGAGGATCGATAATAGCTTTCCCCGGGAGTACTTCAGGAGGTTGTGGAGTAATTTGGCATGTTAAGGCATCGGCTTTCATGTTTTCCCTCCCTGGTCGGTAAGTCACTAGAAAGTTATATTCCGCGAAGAAAAGCATCCATCGTAATTAACGGGGTGTCAGATGTCTTGCTGCTGTCATAAATTGAAGGTTGCGGTGGTCTATAAACACGGTAACCACGTGTTTGGCCCCCATCAAGAAGTGTCTCCACTCCTGGAATGCGTTCTTTATGGCTAGCAGTTCCTTCTCTGCTATTGTGTAATTGCGTTCGGCATGGTTGAGTTTTCTTGACATGAATGCCAACGCTGAGACAGCACCGCTCCCAACGTGGTATCGGACGCATCCGCCTCGACGATGTAAGGTCGATCTGGATCAGCATGCATCAATACCGGGGCAGACACAAATGCCTCTTTTAACGCCTCAAACCCACTTTGAGCCTCCTCCGTCCATTGAAACATGACTTTCTTCCGCAACAAACATGTGAGGGGCGCTGCCAAACACGAGAAGTGTCCTATGAAACGGCGATAGAAATTCGCGAACCCCAGGAAACACTGAATGTCCCTGACATTCACTGGAGTAGGCCACTCCTTCACGGCTGTTATCTTTCGTTGCGACATTTCCTGCCCCCAAGGGGTCAGTATAACTCCGAGGAACTCAACTGTAGTGACGCTGAACTCGCACTTGCTGATCTTACAGTATAGATGGTGATCTTGGAGAGTTCGCAATATGGTGCGCACATGTTGTTTGTGGATCTCCACGTTGGGCGAATAGATCAAAATATCGTCTATATATACCACCACAAAATGGTCTAAATACTCTCTTAAAACATCATTGATGAAAAACTGGAACGCAGCGGGGGCATTACATAAGTCGAACGGCATGACGAGGTATTCATATAAGCCATAGCGTGTCTTGAATGCCGTCTTCCACTCGTCGCCTTCGCGCATCCTTACTAGATGGTATGCTCCTTTCAAATCCAGACGGGTGTATATGACGGCCTTTTTCACCTGTTCCAGCAAGACGTTGATCAGCAGTAACGGGTATCTATTCTTGACCGTAATTGCGTTCAATGATCTGAAGTCTATACAGGCGCGTAACTCCCCATTTGCCTTGGGTATAAAAAATAAAGGGGAAGCTGCAGGTGACTTGGAGATGCGTATAAACCCCAATGCCAGATACTTGTCCAAATAAGCACGAAGGTGAACGTTTTCCGGTTCTGTTAAGGCATACACCCTCCCGGAGGATATGATTGCCCCGGGTACCAAATCTATCTGGCAATCGTATTGCCGATGTGGTGGAAGACTTTCTGCCTTTGTCTCATTGAATTCTTCTGCATTTTCTTTGTAGTCATCTGGTAACGTCACCCGATGTTCCGCCGCTGTAGCGATGTGTTGGTATATGGCCAAGGCCTTAGCAGGGCTACTGCTAGGTTGGATACAATGATTCAAGCAATATTCGGAGGTAAACCGAAGGGTCTTTTCCACCCAATCAATCAATCAATCAATCAATCAGGGGTTTGTTAAAGCGCGACTACTCACCCGTAAGGGTCTCAAGGCGATAGGGGTGGGGGGGGTGCAGGTTCCATTCCATCAAGGAGGGGGTCTGTCGAAGAGCCAGGTTTTGAGGTTTCTTGCGAAGATGGGGAGCGATGTTGTCTGTCTGAGGTGGAGCGGAAGGACGTTCCATGCTTTGGCCGCGAGGAAGGAGAAGGAGCGGCCTCCCGATCTGGTCTTTCTGGTGCGGGGGACCACGGCGTAGGAGAGCTGGGCTGATCGTAGGGTCCTTTGGGGGCGTGGAATTTGAGTCGGCTGTTCAGGTATGCTGGTCCGGTGCCGTGGAGGGCCTTGTGTGCGTGGGTGAGCATCTTGAAGGTGATTCTTGCTTCGACGGGGAGCCAGTGGAGTGTGCGCAGGTGCTGGGAGATGTGGCAGTGTTTTGGCAGGTTGAGGACCAGTCTTGCGGCGGCGTTCTGGATGTTCTGTAGCTTGCGGGTGAGGTTTTTGTTTATTCCGGCGTAGAGTGCGTTGCCGTAGTCGAGTCTGCTGGTGACCAGGGCGTGAGTGACGGTCTTTTGGTGTTCGAGGGGGATCCATTTGAAGGTCTTACGAAGGAGGCGGAGGGTGTGGAAGCAGGAAGACGAGACGGAGTTGATCTTGCGGTCCATTTTGAGCTCGGAGTCCAGGATGATTCCCAGGTTGCGTGCGTGGTCCGTGGGGGTTGGCGGGTTTCCGAGGGCGGGGGGCCACCATGTGTTGCTCCAGGCATCTGGATTTGAGCCCATGATGAGTACTTCTGTTTTGTTGGTGTTTAGTTGTAGGCAGCTGTTTTTCATCCATTTGGCGACGGCTTCCATGCCTTCTCGAAAGTTGCGTCTGGCGGTGTTGGGCTCGTTGGATAGGGAGAGGATGAGTTGGGTGTCGTCTGCATATGGCACGATGTTGAGTCCGTAGGTTCTGACGATAGGGGCGAGTGGAGCCATGTAGACGTTGAAGAGCATGGGGGACTCCGCAGGTGGTTGGTGTAGGGTCCGAGAGGAAAGGAGGGAGTCTGACCCGCTGCGTTCTGCTGGAGAGGCAAGAGTGGATCCAGTTGAGGGCCTTGTCCCGGATTCCTGCGTCGTAGAGTCTGCGTATTAGGGTGCGGTGGGAGACTGTGTGGAACGCCGCTGATAGGTCGAGGAGGATGAGGTCTACTGTTTCTCCTTTGTGCAGTAGGGTGCGGATGTCGTCTGTTGTGACGAGGAGGGCGGTTTCCGTACTGTGGTTTTTTCTGAAGCCGGATTGGGAGGAGTCGAGGATGTTGTGTTCTTCAATGAATGTAGCGAGTTGGCTGTTGATGGCTTTCTCGATGACTTTCGCTGGACACGGGAGCAGGGAGATGGGTCTATAGTTTTTGAGGTCGGTGGGGTCCGCTGAGGGTTTCTTTAGGAGGGGGTTGACCTCAGCGTGTTTCCAGTCGTCGGGGAACGAGGCGGTCGCCAGGGAGCGGTTGATGGTGTGGCGGAGCATGGGTGCAATGGTGTCGGCGGCTCTGTTGAAGATGTGGTAGGGGCAGGGGTCCGTGGGGGCCCCTGAGTGGATTGACTTCATTGTCTTCAGTGTGTCTTCGGTGGTGAGGGCTGTCCAGTCGTCAATCGCTGGTTTCCGGGTGTCGGGGGTGGTTGGTGAGGGTTCAGTGTGTTGGTTGTCTTCGTCGAAGTTGTCGTAGATGCTCTTGATTTTGTGGTGGAAAAAGGTGCTGAGTTTGTCGCAGAGGTCTTGTGAGGGAGGGATGTCGGTAGACTCGCTGGTAGGTTGGGCGAACTCCTTGATGATGCTGAAGAGTTCATTGCTGTTGTGCTGGTGGGTGGAGATTCTGTCTTCAATCGCTTTTTTCCTCGTTTCTCTGATGAGTTGATGGTGGGCGTTGGTGGCGGCTCTGAAGTTGTTGTGGGCTTCTGTGGATTTGGTGTTCCTCCAGGCCTTTTCAAGGCGGCGGCAAGTGCGTCTGGACTCTCGAAGTTCGGTGGTAAACCATCCGGCTTTCTTGGCGCGGGTATTGTTGTTTTTCTTGAGGGGGGCTATGGTGTTGGTGCTGTCCGAGATCTATCTATGCAGGGTTCGGGCTGCTGTGTTGGGGTCGTTGTTTTCCGCGATGGTTGGGGTGGAGTTGTTGAGTGAGGAGGTGAGCTGGTCGTCGGTGATTTTGGTCCAGTTTCTTCATGGGAGCAGGTGCTGGTGTCTGTGGATGGTGGGTGTTCTGAAGGTGAAGTGGACGCAAAGATGGTCGGTCCATGGGAGTTCGGTGGTGTGACTGAAGGTGATGGAGTTTCCTGTAGTGAAGAGGGGGTCGAGGGTGTGTCCTGCTGAGTGCGTGAGCTCGATCATGATCTGGCGGAGTCCAATGTTGTGGAGGTTGTCCAGGAGGGATGTGGTGTTGGGGTCCAGTTGGTTGTCAAGGTGGAAGTTGAGGTCTCCCAGCAGGATGTAGTTGGTGGATGCGATGGCCTGCAGGGAGATAATGTCCGTGATGGAGTTGGCGAAGGGTCCGCAGGGTCCAGAGGGTCGGTAGATGAGGGTTCCTCGGAGGGTGGCAGCAGGGCTGGCCAGTATCTTGAAGTGAAGGTGTTCCATCAGTTCTGTGGGCTCGTCGGGAGTGTGCTCAGGCGGAGGCTGGATTTGTGGACAATGGCGATTTCTCCTCCTGGGCGGGTGCGGCGGTCCTTCCTGGAGATCTTGTATCCTTGGGGGATGGCGATGTCCGGTTCCGAGGTAGTGTTGGTCCAGGTTTCGGTGAAGAACGCTACGTCCGGGGTGGTGCTGTCGAGGAGGTCCCAGATTTCGGTGGCATGTTTGTGGAGGGATCGGACGTTGAGGAGGATGCATTGCAGGGTCTTCGGTTCAGTTGTGTTCTTGTGGGCGGGTTGTGCTGGATCCGTGTTCTTGGCGGTGCTGCAGGTGTGCCGGCAGCGGTGACAGCTGAAGGGTCCGTGGGTGTCGGCTGGTGATGCTAACTTGCAGTTGTTGTTGCGGCCTGGGTTGAGTGCGTGGAGTGCTGCTGGGTCATAGCGTTGGCGGGGCGGAGGTCCAGGGTTCCTGGCGCTGGTCGAGGTCGGGTCACGGACGGGCGCGGATGGGCTAGCCTTTGACGCGCCTTCGGCGCGCCCGCTGCCCGCGGCCGCCATTAAGTAGGGGTCGGGGAGGGCTGGACAGCTGGGAGGCGGGAGCGGGGAGGGGAGCTGGATTGGGCCGGTCGCGCTGGGGGGAGGGGCCGCGGGGGCAGCAGCGGCGGGGAAAGGTAAAGGGAGGAAATAAGGGATAAAGAAAAAAGGGAAAATAAGCAGAAATAAGGCACAAAAGAGCAGAGATGCAGAAAAGTGCAGAAAGGTGAAAGCTAAAAGAGGGTAGAAAAACGAGTGAAAACGAGTGAAAGAGCAGAGCGAGAGGAAGGGAAAATGAGCAGAAATAAGGCACAAAAGAGCAGAGATGCAGAAAGGTGAAAGATAAAAAAGGGTAGAAAAATGAGTGAAAGAGCAGAGTGAGAGGAAGGAAACAGAGGTCCACTGGACCACCAGGGATGAGGCGCAGGGAAACCTGCGGGTGGAGGAGGGCCTCGATCACCAACACTCGAGAGTGCAGGGGCAGGGGCAGGCCTCACTTAATGGTGGAGCTGCGAGGGTGGGAGAGCAATTTCACTGACAATCCACCTGGGGGTTGTGTTGCTTCAGCCATGGTAATCCTAAAATCACTCCGTATTGCGGTGCTTGTATTACGTTGAAGACTAGTCCTTCCAGGTGATCTGTCCCATATAAAACATCCAAGTTGCTCATTTGAAAGTGAATGGGACCAGCATCTAGCCGACTCCCATCCACTGCAAATACCGCTTCCGGTGTTTCTTTCTCTTGTAACGTGATTCCCCGGAGTATCGCCTGTTCTTGATCCATAAAACAGCTGGTTGCTCCAGAGTCTAACATAACTTGTACTTGGCACCATTCATCTTTAACCCGTAGGTGTATGTCTAAAAAGAAATGCTTTCCACCACATAGGAGTTCACCTTCCAGTGAATGGATGTAATGTGGGCTTGAAGCGCTCCCTTCTCTTCCCTTCAAGCTCTTTCGTTTCCCGCTGCTGGCTCGGAGGTAACTGCCAAGACCTTTTTGTACTCTGTTCGTGGATACTTCGGTCTCAAGGTGCATTCCTTAATAAAATGCCCCTTCCTTCCGCAATAGATACACAGGCCTTTCTTTCGTCGGTAATCTCTTTCTTCAGCCGTGAGCGCAGAACGAACCGTTCTGATCTCCAAAGGTTCATGTTTGGTTGCTTGATTGTGGTCGGAATTTCGGGGTTGCCCAAAACGTCTAGGGTTTCTGTCCCTTTTCTTACGCTCTCCCTTTCGCTCACTGAGACGGTGATCCAATCTTAGCACCAGGCTTATCAGGTCTTCACATGTAACTGGTTGTGGATCGATCTGGGCCAGCACGTCTTTCATTTCCTCCCTTAATCCTTGGTGAAAAATCGCAGCTTGTTTTGCCTCAGGCCATTCGGTTTCCGTAATCAACCTACGGAAATCGTTCAGGTAGGTGATAAGATCCCGGTTCCCTTGTCTCAATTCCAACAAGTCTCTATCCGCTGAAAGCGTGGCCGATCTGCGATTGAATTTCTTTTCGAATTCCCTGAGGAACGAGTCCCAATCGTATAATAAGGGATCGTCCCTTTTTACTAGGGGTACAGCCCATTGAGCTGCATCCCCTGCCAAATACGATATCAGAAAGGCTACTCTGGCATGGTTGGTGGTGAATGCCTTGACCTTACACGAAAAATGTAGCAATACCTGTGTAAGGAATACCTGCACCTTGCTACTCTCCCCATGAAACCTTTGGGGCGTAGCTAATGGTATGGGTGTAGGTACTTCCACTACCAAGGGTGCTGTGTGGGATGGATGCGTTAACCCCGCATTAAATGGGTTTCTTTGTGTACTGTCTACGGTAACCTGTAGGGCAGCTTTTTCTGCCCTAGAGGCTGCCAGCTCCGTCTGTACTATAGCTAAGGCTGCTATCACGTCCTCTGAGGTAGCCATACTCAACTTACGACTGGGAGGATTATAATACGTGGGCCGTTTACTCTGTCGTGGCCTGGAATCCTCAGGATCGTATGTTGCTCTATATGGTCCACCTCCTGATACCCTCACGGTCTGATTGATTATACAGACTCCATGAAGTGATCAAGTGGGGGAAGGGAAGGATGGGGACAGCGGGGAAGGAGACCTGCAATGAGAACAAGAACCTTGAGAATACAGAAGTCCAAAACAGACACAATAAGACCTTAAACATCAGCCAGGTGGTTTTTATATAATACCTGTAAAAGAAATATCTTCTTGAATCATAGACAATTTGACGTGTTGCCAGACTCCACTAGGATATAAACATGGGACAACGTAATTAATAACCTCTCTTGATAATAATCCTTAAATAAGACTCTCCCTCTCTCTAGAACAACACCTACCCATGGTTTTGAGGAGTTGGCCGTAACAGGGGGAAGAGCAGTATTCCAGCGCGCTCAATACCCCTGCTGTTAAAACACAAGAAAACAAACAATTGACTACAACTCAAATGAGGAGGGTGTGGAGAGAGTAGAGCATCCCAAGGGAAAAGTGACTCCTAGAGATCCATGTGCAAATATCAATACGTCTTGGTATTTTGCTAGGTTCCACACTTCTTACATAGACTCAGTACGAGTGTTCCATAATCCCAAGGTATACACTTTAGCTTTAGACCGCATGTAACCCTGGTAGGAGTTTCCCCATGCGTATGAAAACTTTGATATCTATTATAACATGTCACACAATAACCAAAATTCCAACAGTCTGTGGATAGCAATACTCCTTGCTCCAACAAATAAGGTAAGCGAATGGCAGAGAAATCTGGCCTTGTGTTCTCTCGGCACGAGCTGTGTCCCAGCTCTCCAACACGAGAGAACACCACAAACTACTTTTTGTTAAAGTAACAGCAACCGCATACTTCTGCGTGTTGCAAGTTCTCGAGAGCGTAGTCCGGGGAGAAAAACGGCACAAGACACACTCTCACTGTGCTTCCACCGTGCTCTCACCCAAGCGCAAGCCCTCTGGAAAAGTTCAAGAAAACAATCGTTGCTGCTCGTGTTTGCTCCGCAAGAACCGGAAAACGAAGGTTCACCAACGGAGCAACACAGCAGACGGAACTGACTTCAGGGGAAGTCAAGCCACAGCAGACTGAGCACTTCACATAAGCAACAAAAGGACATGGAATAGTCGATGCACGAAGCACCCTTACCGGACCTCCTCTCGTCGTGGAATAGTCTCAGCTGCAACAGTAAACTGCACCAAGCCGGTGCCCCGGAAGCATTCTTAACCCAAATGCCAGCTTCAACGGGATGACGTCATCGACGTCAGAGTCCATGGAATCATGGGAGGTGTAGTTCCTCCGGGTTCCGTGTTCTACCTGTCTCTGCAGTGTTCCACGGATGCATCAGCGGTGAGACCTGACAGTGGGAGAAGGTATCATTTGATGTGTACGGTCCCACTGAACTGTTACAAATTCCACATTTAGCATTGCTTTAAATCACCCCCCACACATTTCTGATGATTGGGACATTAATATTGTATATGAAATGTTAGAAGAGCTAGAACATTAAACTGTGTTTCCTTCTGATGACTTATATGATGGTACAGCTAATTTTGATTAGATGTTCTGTTATCAATATTACGGTCATCATTTTCTGCACAAGGTAAGTACACCTCGTGAAGTTTTTAACTTTACACAATGGGAACATTGCCCTACACCACCAAAGGGTAGTTCAAAAGCGTTTGAACAGAAGTTTAACTTTCTTTCTGGTTATGGCACATCTGACCCAGCTTCATTCTATTATAGGCTTGCACCTTCACCTGCAAAGAAAAATATGTTAACTGACACTAAGTTGATGTATTCTGCTTCCATTCTTTCCCAGCTCTCTGTACAAGGTTTCGACTTTTGTAGACATACAGGAGATGTTAAATCTATCTAAGGGACTAAAGATTGTCAGGTTTAGGGAAATGAGGCTTTATTTAGGGCATGTTTGATACCACAACAGATGATGTTCCTGAACAAAACTGTGCAACAGACTACGTGTCTTGGCCTAGCGAAGATAAAAGACTTGAACACACCACTGGTTCCCACACTTACATGATTTGACAACTGGCAGCAAATAATACCATATGATGAAAACACTATTGACACTATGCTGCGTAAGAGTAGATAAAACTCATCGGATCCCAATTGGAAGGGCTAGTTAGTGTGTTCACTAGATACTATCAAATGTCAAGATAGATTCCTATGTAACATCGAGGGATTTACTGCCCCTGGGTCTGACCTGCATTATGTGCAAAGTGAACAGTGTAGGAAAGTTGTGCTTTGATTGGCTTCAAACCTTAACACTGTCTCAGGTAAAACAGCACTCGTCCCTTTTATCTGATGACCTGGAATTACAAGACTTTCTATTGGGTCCTCGGAAACCACCCAAAAGCGCTTCCCCTATGCTGTCTATAACAAGATATGAAAACTATTTCAACAAGAAGCTGCTGACAGACTGCGTGAGATTGACAGCGCTAACTTAGACGAGGCCCTGGCAGTAGTAGACAATGGTAGGACTACCTTATCATCTAGTATTTATTCTTTAGGTGACATTGTTTCATCTACAATTGATGTGCTTCAGCAAGACTTGTCTGCATTACAACATGGGCTGTCCCAGCTTAGGTGGATTCCATTGTTGAGCTGGACACTACATACATTACATTCTGGCCACTTGCCGTGGTGACACAAACATCACAAATCTGTTTTCACCTTACCTTCTTTCAGAACAACAGATAGCTATGGCACAGAAAGATGCAAAATACACAATGTTACACATTGAAAAGCTTGAGAAATTACCTTTTAACGTTGCTGAAATAGCATCCTCGGATTGGATAATCCATGGGTACATTACACTGCCAATCTTGACTTTTCTCTTTCCGTACTGTCTACACCACCATCAATTGGGCAGATAAGAAGCGTTAAGTGAAGGGTTCATACATAAACAATGGGAACTTCCTTTCACATTCTGGTGTAGGAATAAGGACACTGAAGTTTTTCTCAGCAGCTTAGACTGCAAGCATATTTTATGTGCGTCACTGGTATGCCAGGACGTTTTGTTTCACGGGGCCTGCAATGCGTCTGCGTCTGTAGCGAACCTGTCTTGCTGCTTGAAAGGGTCTCCGGCGGCCGAGATATATCATACTTTCACATTGCTCTTGAATGGGAGTTACCTGATGTTGAACGATCAGGGTTGCTGTAGAATGATGCCAGGGTGTTCCAATGTGGTGCCCACATCTTTCATTGTAACATGTTGCACACAAGTCCTGTTTCTGTCTGCCCGAGAAGTTAGGGAGCATACGCTGTGGCCTTCAAATTATCTGACCAACGTGCGCTTTGACGCACTGAGTAAACTGAAAGCTTTATTGTTTAAAAAAGATGTTACCTTAACTTCGTCAAAGGAGACGTTTGATCTTCAGGTGGTGCGTTCCTCTTCGTAGATACAGGCGCTTCTCCATACTAACTTCCCACAACATTTTGGGGAGCTGGTCCATCGTATTCTTAACATGTCTAGTATGACTGGAATTGTAGGGTTTTTCAAGAGCATTGGCTCTGGGTTGGTCAGCGCTTTCCAGACGGAGTTCGGAGTTACTCCATCCTTCATCCACTCCGTCCTTGGAAGCGTCATTGGAGGATCTTCCCCTGGCCTTGATCCTAGTTGCAGCGATACTGCTTTTATTATTTTTCTCCGCAATGGATGAACTCCAAGGTTTGCCTCTAAGAACGTCCTCTGCGGACGCTGGGAACAGCAATTTTTCATCTACCACTCAGAACATGTAAACATCTGGCTTTCCGTCGGGTGGGAACTTTGATTCGGCCTGTTTTTTCTTCCAAATTTGTTTTAAATTGCCTTTCATGGGGACGTGGCCAAGATGGCAGAGAGTTAAGACGTGTTGTGCTTTCTCTCCCCCACCCGCCGATTTATAGCGCTAGCCCTGGCTCTGTATCGCACAGGAGGCAACGGACCTGAAGACCCTGGCACCCCGGCACACTGGGTAGCTCATTAGGTGCGACCTCCGAGGCTTCTGTGGCGGTGCTTCACTCCCCCCTCCCCGAGGTGGGCCCAGGCAACGAGGAGGTAGCGGACAGCGGCGAGGCCGCGGCTGAGGGGCTGGGACCCTGCGCCTGTATAGCGAGGCGCCGTTGACCTACCGGAGCCGCTGATTGAGGTGGGGGTCTCTCTCGCCACTCCGGACCAGCGGGCGCTGACGGCAGAGATCAGAGGCGGAGGGTGCCATCTTACAAGGAGCTGCGGCGGCCGCGGTGGAGCTGGAACGCACTGTGCGGCCTCACGCAGGCCTGGTGGTGGACAGCGGGCGAGGCGTGCTACCGGAAGGCATATCGGCCTTCGGAGTGATGGAGCGGGCCCGGGGGCTGCCGCGGTGAGTCGCTTTCATCCCCCTCTCTCTGCTGTGGACGCGGCTCCCCGGGGGCCCCCGAGAGTGCCTAGGCCGCACTGGGCCTGGAGGAGAGCCTGCCTGCAGATCGGGCCTCTGGCGGTGCCCCCTGTCCTGTGCCCACGGAGGAGGCTGGCCGGACCCGTTTTTGGGACAATGCTGTGCGGGCCCCCGTTGTTAGACTGCCTGGGGCGGAGGGCAGCCGGGAATTGGCAGTGCCGCTTTTGTTGCCTTCCAGCATTGGGCCCACAGGGGTTAGTGTGGAGTTTGACGGGGCCCTGCACCCGGCGCCCGCCGCCGCACCGCTGCAAGCGCCTGGTCTGGACCACTCCTCCGTGCAGCTTCGCCCTCAAGCAGGAGGGAAATGTGAGCAGGGACGGGCCGCTAGATTTGCTACCCCACATCCCTCTGGCGCCTGTAGCGCGGAGCCTTGACGCGGCTGGGCCTAGATGGTGGAGAGGCCCTGGAGCGCAATTAAGGACCCAACGGACTGCTAACTGACACCCTGCTGTGCCACGCACCAGGAGTGGGGCAGAGCCGGAGTACACACGAATGGCCCTGCAACGCGAAGTGGACCATCACACTAGGAGACCCTGTGCAGTAGCGCTTAGCTGTGTGACCCGGCATGTGCTGGTTGGAACCGGCAACGCAAAAGAACCAATGTATGACATCCACCTGGGGCAGGAAAGACAAACCCGCTACGGGAGAAAAATCACTTAAAGTCTCTTTGCCCGAGCATAGAGCGGGGGGTCCGCGGATTCCGGACGGCCAGACGCAGCAACACAGATGGCCACCTCTTCTGAAGCGCCAGTGACGCGGGCCTTTCTGGAGTCCTTGTTCGCTGCCCTGCGGGATGACCTCCAGACAGTGAAGCGTGATCTCACAGCGGAGATCAAAGACATCCGCAAGGATGTGGACGACATAGGGGAACGAGTGGCATCCCTGGAGGATAAAAGTGACGCATGGGACACCGAACTCACCGTCATGCAACAGGAGGTGCTTCGAATACATGAGCAGCAAGTAGATGTTCAATCCCACCTGGAGGACCTTGAAAACCGCTCCCGCCGCCACAACATTAGAATCCAAGGAGTGCGCACAGATGAAGAAGCCGGTGACATCTTTAAATATGTGCGTGAACTTTTCAACCATATCCTGGGCAACCCACTGGACTCTGATCTTAAGCTGGACCGGGCACACAGGGTGGGACCTCCTCGGGCGGCGACGGCGTCTCCGACGGACATCCTGGTCTGCGTTCAGGACTTCCACACCAAGGAAGAAATTTTGCGTAAGGCTAGGTCGCTTCAACAGATCACCTTCCGCAACCAATCACCCGTCCTCTACCAGGATCTTGCCGCCATAACGCTCCAGAAACGTAGAACCTTCCGGCCCATCACAGAGGTTTTGCGCCAACGCAATATCTCTTACTCCTGGGGGCACCCGTTCCGCCTCGTATTTCGGCATGACGGCAAGTTATACCAGCTTCGCTCCCTGTCCGAAGCAAGCAAACTGTTGGGGATCACTATCCCAGAGGAGGCGGATGAGGGGGAGCACTCGGATCGCGGGTCCAATGATGGCCGACCGAAATGGAGGCAGCAGCGACTTCGACGCTGCATTAAACGTCCTGTCCACTGGTGGTCAAGAAGGAGCAGCAGGCCGCCCTTGAGGCCTTGCCAGAAGCCTTGGCCAAATCATCAACTATATGACTGAGCCTGACTAGCATGTTGTATCCTTCACTTAACGCTCGGGGGGTTGGGGGAGAGGGGGTTGGGGCTACCATTGGTCACATGACAACCCCATAGACTTCCACGCTGTTCATCCTTGGATGACGGACTAATGATCGAACTCAAGGCCTTTCTTGGCACTTCTAGTGCCCTAGTTCTTCTGTTCTATATTTTGGGGGTCTTTGTTCTCTTCTGTTCTTTCCTTCTCCTCTGTCTCCGCCCTTTTCTTGATTCCTGTTGGCACCTGTTGTGCTGGGGCCTTTTCTATTTCTCTTTGGGGCTGTCTCTCTCCGCTCTTTCATCCTGCGTTGCTCTTCGATCTCCCAGAAATGCTGGGAATAGTTTTCTGAGTTGGCGTTCTGCGCCCCTTGACACCTCTAGGCTGTGGCAGCCGAGCACTCAACTCTGTCCTACACCGCACATGCTTTCCATTGCAAGATATCCCCCGCTGTAGATGCCTCCCTATAGTCACGTGCGAGGACTTAATAACCCCATCAAACGCCGAGTGATTCTGGCTTACCTGGAGAGCTCCGGGGCTGACATATGCCTACTACAAGAAACGCACCTGCTAGTTAAAGACTGTCACAGACTCCGGTCACAGGCTTTTCCGACCCAATTCTTCTCCTCGGGATCCTCTAAGTCTGCAGGGGTGGCGATCCTGATATCTAGGGCTTTCAAGGGGAAAGTGGTGCAGAGGGAGGCCGAAATCAAAGGCAGACTTCTCACTTACCAACTCCTGATTGGGGATCACAAGCTGGTCATAGGGTCCATTTATGCCCCTAACGAAGGACAGGAGCGATTTCTCCACGAAGCGCTGACTGACGCTACCACTACTCCTGAGCGTAGGTTACTCTTGGGAGGAGACCTCAACCTCGTGCTTAACAATGAAATTGACAGGTCGGTACAACGCTTTGGCCAGGTCGGTGCACTTTCCCGCGCTGGACATGCTAGGCTGGAGGACTTGGGCTTGATAGATCTGTGGCGTGACCTCCATCCGAATGCCAGGGAATATTCTTACTACTCTGGCGCTCACAAGACCTATGCTAGGCTGGACTACTTTTTAGGCACCAGGACAGTTAGGGACATCACGACCTTCTCCGACATTATTGTAGCTGCCTTATCAGACCACGCTCCGGTAGTAATCACCTTGACGCTGCCCCCCGTCCGGCTTCCTTCCCGACGGTGGTGCTTCCGTGATGCCCTCTTACACCGCGCGCACACCGTTGTCCAGATCCAGGGCGCGCTCGATGACCATCTATCTCACAACTACAATGCTGACACGCCTGTCTCTACCAGATGGGAAGCCCTGAAGGCGGTGGTTAGGGGAGCAATCATCGCTCTCTCCTCTGCGGATAATGCGGAGCGTAAACGTAAGAGGGAGGACCTCACCCAGCAAGTGCGCGAGCTTGAACAGATCCATCAGCGCACTGGAGCGCCGTGCATCTGGCGCCAATTGAAGGTAGCTAGGGCGCAGTTAGCTGCCATAGACCGCAATAAAGCTGAATACGCGGCATTACGCCTGCGCCACTCTTTTTATGTTGGCCGGCATAGGTGCGTCCGGCTACTCGCACACAAACTGAGGGAATTCCGACTGCGCGATGGGGTACAGGAGATCATAGACCAAGAGGCTGTACGCACACAGAGGACTCTGACATAGCTGAGACGTTTCGCGGCTTTTACGCACAGCTGTATGATACACAGCACCTAGATCCGAAGGCCATAGACGCATATCTGAATCAGGTTTCTCTCCCCAGTTAGTCCCAAGCGCAAGCAGACCACATAGACAGAGAGATCCGCCTGGAAGAAGTGATCTCTGCCTTCTCTCGCCTAAAAGTTGCTAAATCGCCTGGCCCAGACGGCTTCACGGCGGCTTTTTACAAGTAGTTCTGCCCCACGCTTACTCCTCTCCTCACGCGTCTCTTTAATTCCTTCGCTGCTGTGGGGGCGATCCCTCCTTCCATGCTCGAGGCAGATATTGTGGTCATCCACAAGCCTGGCAAGGACAAGAAGCTCTGCGCGGCATACCGGCCTATCTCCCTTCTTAATATAGACTTGAAGCTTTATACCAGTATCTTGGCGGCTCGCCTGGCTCCCTATATGCCTGGGTTAATCGACCCTGACAGGCGGGGTTTATACCCCATAGGCAGACCAGCGATAATACGAAGCGGGTGCTCCACCTCATTGAAAAAGCTTCTCGTATCCCAGGGGACTATGTGCTCTTGGCCATCGATGCTGAAAAGGCATTCGATCGCGGGCACTGGCCCTACTTGGAGCAGGTACTGATTCGTTTTGGCTTGGGGGACAAGATGAGGACTCGTATCCTCAATTGTTACTGCGGTCCTGCAGCGGTGGTGCGAGTGAATGGATATGCGTCGACTCCCTTTCATATCCACAGAGGCACTAGACAGGGGTGCCCTCTGTCACCCCTGCTCTTTGCCTTCTACATGGAGCCCCTGGCGCAAAGAGTCCGTGAGCACCCGCTGATCCCGGGTATACGCTTTGGCATCGATACCCATACCATTAGCCTGTACACCGACGACGTACTGGTCACCTTGACAGACCCCACAACGGCCCTAGGCACCTTCTTGGAGGAGCTGGACTCCTTCGGGGGGCGTCCGGGTTCAAAGTTAATATCACCAAGTCCACAGCCCTCAACCTTGCCTTGCCGCCCAGATGCTGGCGGACCTTCAGGCTAGGCACTCCTTACAGTGGTCTACAGATACGGTCCCCTATCTGGGAATTCAGTTGGCTTCCACCCTACAGGCGACAAGGGTGGTCAATTATAGCACCTTGCACTCTCACATTCGTATGGATCTGCGGCGTTGGAAACATTACCCTATCTCCTGGCTGGGCCGCATCGCCGCAGTCAAGATGACGATCCTTCCCAAACTCTTTTATCTTTTTCAAACGCTCCCTCTGCAGCCCCCCACCGGCTGGCTTCAGCGGGTGCAAACAGAACTCTCTCAATTCATCTGGCAGGGTCGTAAACCGAGGATGAAGCGACTGGTCAGCTCCCTCCTTCCAGATGAAGGGGGTTTAGGGATACCTGATCTAGCGCTGTACTTTAAAGCCGCTCAGCTCCGGCACTTGGTGGAGTGGAGTAGGGCCGAGTCGGAAAAGCACTGGCTCTTCCAGGACCGGGCGATAGCGGGCACCTCCTTGATGAAGATCCCTTTTCTTCGGAGGGCCCAGCGCCCCCCCCAACCTATACGCCTCTCATGTTACCCGCACTACAATGTTGGTCTGGGACCAGACGAACAAGCGTCATGGCCTGACGACCTTCCCTTCCCCACTCACTCCTCTCTTTGACAATTCTGACTTCGGACCAGGGATGGGCGAGACCTCCTTCCCTCTATGGAGATCCACCGGTTGCCGCGCGCTAGGTACCCTATATGACGCAGAAGGGGTAGTGCCCTTTGCACAGCTACGCGCTGACTATGGTCTCCCCTAATTGGAGCGCCTGCACTATTTGCAGCTACGACATTGGGCCTCACACCCAGACAATAGATCTCAAGCCCACAGACTCCTCACCCAGTACGAGAGATGGCTGATCACTCGCTCCTCAGACAAGAAGCTAATCTCGGACCTGTATAGAATGCTCCTATTCCGCTATACTCATACCTTCCACGCAGGGCGGGCCCACTGGGAAAGAGATTTGGGTCGAGATCTCACTAGCAAGGAATGTGATGGGATTTGCTATGTGGCGCGACATACTGCGACTCACACAGGCCTCACCGAAACTTTTACGAAGCTCGCGTACTACTGGTACTACACCCCCGAGCGCATGCACCACTTTGATAGCACACATAGTTTGTATTGCTGGCGAGGGTGCGGGAAGGTGGGTATACTCGTCCATCTACTTTTGGAATGCGAACACCTGACACTCTATTGGACTCAAGTCCTCGACGATGTTGACAAGCATTCAGACACAGAGCTCCCTCGGCTGCCGGAGTACGTGCTTCTGGGGGTTCCCAACCCACTCACCTACACTCTGAAATCCATGACGGGGAAACAGATAGCGCTTGCATTGGGCTCTGCCACACAAAACATTCTCACGCATTGGAAATCTACACAAACTCCAACACTCACAGGGTGGCCTCATCGCCTCTGGCACATATTAGGCATGGAAAAGATTTCGCTCACTGCGGCTGGCAAAGGCTCGGGATTTAGCGAACTATGGCAGCCTTTCCTGGCTCTCCTAGCACAGGACTTCAGGGAGTTAACATGCCCGAGTTACCTGCGCCTGCTGCGCCTGGCACCACCGGACCCGCCCACGCCAGGGATGAGCCATTCTGGCTAGATACCACCTATTGCTAGATGAGCTGGGATGGGGGGAGCGGGTGAGGAGGGGGGATAGCGCTATTCTATTCTCTATTTTCTTCTTTCTTCTTATTTCTGGGTTAGGGTGGGGGGGGGCTGTTTTCCTTTTTTTGGTCTTACTCATATGTCATTAGTTTGCACTGGAGCCCTGCGTGGCCCAATTGGTCGTACTGCTTATTTGCGGGTTTGCAACGCATGGCATTTACTTCAATAAAAAGATTTAAACCATAAATTGCCTTTCATTTTAATGTTTTTATATTTTTAATATGTTTGGCTTTCTTTATGCTGTGGGCCTCTAAATAGCACGAGTGCCTATTTTTTATGTGATTTTATGGCAATTTTGATTTTTAGCATTATGCTGATGTATTTCTGGTTTGCTTTTGTTAGCTTCTTAACCGACTTATGTACGAGGATGGGTGTCATGTGCCCGAGTTAAGCCCGGTAGGAGTTAGTGCCATTTTTACCTGTTCATGGTCCTTTCCTAAAATTGCCTTCTCTTTATCACATCGACTTTTGACACACATTTGTGCAAGGCCCTCACATGCGTGATACAAATGTGTTTATTATTGCGTCCATATGGCAACACAGCTAACTGTGTAATAAAAACAATGGCATTCTGATCACAATCTCGGCCCGAGCAAGGATGCCGTTTTCCATATATAACCTTTTGTTTCCTAACATAATCATAGGAGACACTTCTGCCGACTTCGAGGGGTCATTGCATGCTGAAGCTTTCACTTAGCAACTGACTGACATCTCCATGAGGGGTGTACAGTCTGTGACCAAGTTGGGGTCCTACACTCTTACCCATCAGGCAACGGGGTTAGATCATCCAGAAGGGTGTTTCTTTGCAAAACAAACATCTGCACCCTAGACACATAGGTTAGGGTTCTGCATTGTAGGAGTACGCTAGATTGTTATAATTCTGTATATATAAAGTTGTCTCAACTAAATGGTGGCACTGTTACTTTGTTGATGCTTATTATAACTTTTGCCCGCTTCTATTAATCATCGCAGCCCCTTCGTGAATTCTTTGTATGAAAGAGCATGAGTGACTGAGCAAAGAATTCTAGATCTGTCACCACGGTTCCTGAGGGAACAGGGTTATCATGTTCAGTAGTTACCAGAACTGTTCGCTCCCTGCCTAGGGATAAGGGGCTAACGGTGGCACTGCGAGCTAGCTGGTCCAAGGGACAACATATCCCGCGGGTGTGCATGGAATCAGTCTGGCACCACCCTAAGTTTATGTTGTCCACAAACGGGCAGTTCCTACTGATTAGTGGAAACTACACAACAACCTGTGTCTAACTCTCCTGGCCTGTCACTGTGCCCTGTATCCCGGATGTACCGATGCGCTGATTACTTGTCTCTAACTATCCTGCCTATCACTGCGCCCTATAGCTCTGATGTACTGACGCACAGGTTACTTGTCTCCAACTCTCCTAGCCTGAGTCTAATTCTTCTAGCCTGTCACTGTGCCCTATAGCTCTGATGTACCGATGCGCTGGTTACTTGTCTCTAACTATCCCTTCATGTCACTATGCCCTGATGTACCGATGCGCTGGTTACCGGAGTCTAACTCTCCTGGTCTATGGATTATGATAGTTACCTGCGCATTAACAGCTTACATCAGCACATCAGGAACAGTGCAGCTCTTTTAAGGTCCCTTCTGAAAGCAATCTCTCTACTTGTACAGAATTGCTCGTTCTGTTCAAGATCACTTCACTCAAAGTGTGATACCTAAGGGAATGAAAAGTCACACAAAGGGACTTGAAAACATGAAATATCACACATAAGCAACGTGGAACCTTGTCATCTCTGAACACCAGGTCACCTCATGCAATCACAGTTGTGAACTTCCCTTGTAGATCCTGATCTTGGCTTGCCATACCACTCAGCAGGTCAAGGCCATTGCATGGGCTTTGTGTTGTTTTTCAGCACGGCGGGGCCCACAGGCAGGTGGCAATGGGTGTGGCGATGAAGACGGACCCAGTGCCCCTGTGGGTCTGCACAAAGGTACTGGACTTAAAGCAGCTGCTTCTGGGGTTACCCCAGAGGGAAGAAGAGGGCCCCCTGACTCCTGGATATGGTTGTATTGCACATTGGTTCCAGATGTTGAACATTGACTGGTGGAATATGTTGCTTGCAAACTATGGGAGGATGTGTGGAAGTAACATATCTTAAGTACCTTTTTAGCATGACAACTATCCTGCATCACATGCAATCACAGGATTTGGAGTGCATTCCACAGTGTGTTTGTCAGTCTTTGGCCACAAGTGTCAGAAATGTACATATTTGTGAAGGTGGTCTGACTGGTTTCAGCCACTCCATGCCGTGGAGGAAGAGGATGGCGCTGTACCTTCAACTTCAGCTGCAATAGATGAGATGGTGTGGGTGGGTTCAGGGCCTTCTTCTGCACCCAACAGCCGGTCAGATGACTTAAAAGCCACATAAAAGTCTGAGGTCTGCAACATCTGTGAGGCTACACTTTGCTTGTGTGCTAAAGAGGGCGATGAGTGGACACCATCGACTCTTATGTAGGACGCTGGCTCTCTATCCGGTGTCCTACAAAGAAGTACACTGTGCAGAGACTCCAGTGGATCCCCAATAGGTTTACAGGGTTAAAAGCAGATCATTGTAATGCTCTTTTGGTGGTAGTGTGGGCGAGCAGTTAGGGTTTTTAAGAGGGTAGGGCTAAGCATTTGTTGTACTCACAGCAGCAATAAATGAGACACACACTCAAGAATAAATCTGAGTCCAATTTATCAAAAGAAAATCGATTTTTATGTATTTTTCAAGACCACGAACACAGTTCTAAAGTAAGTACTTTCAGAGATATGATTTTTCAAACTTTGGCAAATATATCACTTTTGTGCACAATTACACATCTTAGGAAGCAATGGGGAAAAGTAGAAAATGGCATATAAAATCAGGCATTGCTTTCACGAAGTTCACCTTCTCGTTTTAGGTTGATGTCAGGACCAGGACCAAAGTTCCAGCAGGAGAAGTTCGGGCGCGTCCTGGATCGGTTCGGAGCAGAGTGCTGAGGTCTTGGAAGCTGTTGCACAAAGACGAAGGGGGTCGGGGGCAGTTGAAAACACACTGCACAGATGAACTTACAGGTAAGTACAGTGGGTCTCCTTAGAGGGAGGAGGTCGCAAGGGCCTTGTAACCATGGGAGGACAGCAGGTGAGTTGGTTTCGGGGCCGGTGGGGCTGGGTGAAGAGCGAACAGGTCAGCCGGGCGTCATGTGTCTCAGCGTCTTCGCGGTCAAGAGCAGGCAACTTGGAGAGGCAATCTTGGGACATCTGAGCCACTCATGAAGTGAGTCTCAGGTGTCTCGACATCCCTCGATGGGGGCTTGCTTCGGGTGCTGGACTCTTCTTCTTGGTTTTTACCATTGGAGGTCCGGTACCCAGGGTATTGGTACGCCTCAGCTCTGGTAGGTTCTGGTGCCTTCAAACTTGGTGGAGAGGCAGATCTGACCCTCTGAAGCTGTTGTACCTCTTCTTGCTTCAGTGCTGAATCGAGGTCATCGAGGAGCAGCAAGTCAACAAACCAGACTTCAAGGGATAGGTGCCTGCAGTGTGCAAGGGAGTGATGCCTTCAGTCCAAGGGAGCTTCTTGGCGATTTCTCAAAGGCTGGAGGTGCTCCAGGGTTCTTAGAGTCCTTCAGGGTTTCAAGATGATACAGCAGCAGCGATTGTCGACTCCTGGTTGCAGCTGGCAGGGTTTGGAGCCTTGTTCTTCTGCAGCAGGGCTTCAGTGTTCGTGCAGCAGGTTTCTTTTTGTCCTGGTCTTATTTGGGCTGATGAATCTGAGGTTCAGGTCTCGGGGAGCCACCTAAATACTGAATGTAAGGGTGTTACAAGGGGAGAGAGGTAGTAGCCAATAGGCTACCTACCTTCAGGGTGTCTACACCCTTTAGTTTCAACTTCCTGTGGGACGAGGCCCTACCCTAACCCTGATAGGTTGTTTTCCCACCATCTCAAGATGGTGGAATTTCAGGAGAGGGGTTAACGTCGCCTGCCCTGCCCTAAGGGTTGTGCAGACTAGGGGGGAACCCTCCTCCTCATCTAACTAATTTTCCCGCCTTTCCTGTTGCCAAAAGTGGGGCAGGAAAGGGGACTTGGCCTCCCCCACTATCTGGAGGTGCCTGGGTGGGATTTCAAAGGCAGCATCACCTTTGAAGCTTTCCGCCTAGCAAGGCCATCCTGTCCAGGAGGAGGTGTGGAACACCTCAGCCCAGAGCAGGTATTGTTCTGTCCTCTGAGAGCGCTGGCTCTTACCTCATGAGGTCAGAAACATGTCTGGTAGTAGCAGTCTGGCAAAAACAAGTCAGGAACCACACCAGTGCTTGGTAGGTTTTCAGGGGACCCTCTAAAGGGTCTCCTGTGTGAATGTATTAATACAACCACCACTGACATCAGTGAGGATTTATTAAGACAGGATATTTGGTGCCATGTACTCTTTATGGCTTCCCTCAGCAATTACAATTTCTCAGAATAGACTGGACATTATAGAGGCATATCTGCTCATGCTGATATGCCCACACATAGGATACAATGCACCCAGCCTTAGGGCTAAAGGCCTGCAGTAGGGGTGACTTACCTATACCTTATTCAGTGTATGGAAGGCATGACACACAGGGCTGTCTGCCATGTTGACTCTTAAGATTTGTCTGCACCAACACACGTAGCCTGCAATGGTGGAGTGCATAGCCTTGGTGAGGGGTCCCTGGGGTGGCACAACCAGTGCTGCAGCCCCAGAGGACTTCTTCAGTGCCCATGCCCTATGTACCGGGGGTACCATTTACTAAAGAATTACAGGGGTAACTGAAGTGGTGTCAATTATGGTACATTTTTATGGAAAGAACACTGGTACTGGGGGCCTGCTTAGCAGGGACCCAGTACACCTCAGTCAAAGTTGCATCAAAAACCAGGCAAAACGTGTGTGTGTGGGGGGGGGGGGATGGGACAGCAACAACAGCCAGTTTTTCACATAAGAGTAGGGAGAGTGAGTGAAGGAGACATTTCTCAAACTTTACTATATACTACAGCTTTTACCCGAGTCCCCCACAGTACCTATAGACCACTAAATTTGACTGAAAATAGACAACCTGTTTGTTTGCATTTTGTGCATTTATTATTACACTTCAACTAAATAACATGTTTTCTTGGACACAATTATTTTCATCAGCTTGGCATCAATAAATGAATGCCAAGCCAGGGACATTAATGCGATCAAATAATACATTTTTTAGAGCAACTGTACCAAAAAACACAGTACAAATATCATATTACATGTCATTACCACAATATGACACAATTTACATAAGAGAACCCCTGTTTACTGACTCACAGATGTTATAATGACTTTCAGAAGGAAATACATCTTTGACACTTCAGTGTGATTATAGCTCATTGCATCAAAGATGAAGATATATAATGTTCTCATCTCAAAATGCCACTTTGCATCCATTTCTTAACCCCCAGGCCCCACTTATAAAATATCCAAAGGTCACAAGTGAAGGTCATTCAAAGGAGACATCCTGTACCCTCACCCGCTGTCACATGCGAAGGACATCACCCGCTGTCACATGCGAAGGACATCACCCGCTGTCACATGCGAAGGACATCACCCGCTGTCACATGCGAAGGACATCAAAAGAAGACACATGCGAAGGACATCAGAAGAAGACATCCTGTACCCTCACCCGCTGTCACATGCGAAGGACATCAAAAGGAGACATCCTGTACCCTCACCCGCTGTCACATGCGAAGGACATCAGAAGAAGACATCCTGTACCCTCACCCGCTGTCACATGCGAAGGACATCAGAAGAAGACATCCTGTACCCTCACCCGCTGTCACATGCGCAGGACATCAAAAGGAGACATCCTGTACCCTCACCCGCTGTCACATGCGCAGGACATCAAAAGGAGACATCCTGTACCCTCACCCGCTGTCACATGCGAAGGACATCAAAAGAAGACATCCTGTACCCTCACCCGCTGTCACAAGTGAAGGGCATCAAAGGAGACATCCTGTACCCTCACCCGCTGTCACATGCGAAGGACATCAAAAGAAGACATCCTGTACCCTCACCCGCTGTCACATGCGAAGGACATCAGAAGGAGACATCCTGTACCCTCACCCGCTGTCACATGCGAAGGACATCAAAAGGAGACATCCTGTACCCTCACCCGCTGTCACATGCGAAGGACATCAAAAGGAGACATCCTGTAACCTCACCCGCTGTCACATCAAAAGGAGACATCCTGTACCCTCACCCGCTGTCACATAAGAAGGACATCAAAAGGAGACATCCTGTAACCTCACCCGCTGTCACATGCGAAGGACATCAAAAGGAGACATCCTGTACCCTCACCCGCTGTCACATGCGAAGGACATCAGAAGACATCCTGTAACCTCACCCGCTGTCACATGCGAAGGACATCAAAAGGAGACATCCTGTACCCTCACCCGCTGTCACATGCGAAGGACATCAAAAGGAGACATCCTGTTCCCTCACCCGCTGTCACATTCGAAAAACATCAAAAGTAGGCCTGCGCGGAAAACTACGCTACGCTCGCGTAGTTTGCACAACTACGCGAATTGCACGTAGCACAGTGCAAAAATGCGTAGCGGTTATTTTTTGCTTGCGGTCCTCAACGTCAAGTTGGCGACCGCGAGCGAGCAAAATGACATCCCGGCGAGACTTTTTCCTCATTCGCGATCAGCAACATCAAGTTGCCGATCGCGAGCGTGGAAAATAAACCTCCCGGCGAGATTCTCAACGCGGGGAGGTCAGGTTTCTCATTGCAAGTGGTCGCGTATGCTCGCAACCGCTCGCGATGAGAAACTACCAGTCCGCGTTGAGAAAACTGCTGCTCGAGTACAAATCTACTCGAGCAGCAGAAAACGACCGCTTGCACTGTGCAAGATGCCGTTTGCAATGATTGCACAGTGCGGACAAGCATCCGGCACTGTGCAATCATTGCGAACAGCATTTCCTACCGCACTAAACAGTTCGCGTAGTGCTACGCGTAGCTCGCGTAGTGCGAAGTGCACTTCGTGTAGTAACGCGTAGCGCTACTACGCGAACTACGCCCAGGGTTAATCAAAAGGAGACATCCTGTACCCTCACCCGCTGTCACATGCGAAGGACATCAGAAGAAGACATCCAGTACCCTCATCTGCTGTCACATGCGAAGGACATCAGAAGACATCCTGTACTCTCACCCGCTGACACATGCAAAGGACATCAGAAGAAGACATCCTGTACCCTCACCCGCTGTCACATGTGAAGAACATCAGAAGAAGACATCCTGTGCCCTCACCCGCTGTCACATGGGAAGGACATCAGAAGAAGATATCCTGTACCCTCACCCGCTGTCACATGCGAAGGACATCAGAAGAAGATATCCAGTACCCTCACCTGCTGTCACATGCGAAGGACATCAGAAGACATCCTGTACCCTCAGCCGCTGTCACATGCGAAGGACATCAGAAGAAGACATCCTGTACCCTCACCCGCTGTCACATGCGAAGGACATCAGAAGGAGACATCCTCTACCCTCACCCGCTGTCACATGCAAAGGACATCAGAAGAAGACATCCTGTACCCTCACCCGCTGTCACATGTGAAGAACATCAGAAGAAGACATCCTGTGCCCTCACCCGCTGTCACATGGGAAGGACATCATCCTGTACCCTCACCCGCTGTCACATGCGAAGGACATCAGAAGACATCCTGTACCCTCACCCACTGTCACATGCGAAGGACATCAGAAGAAGATATCCTGTACCCTCACCCGCTGTCACATGCGAAGGACATCAGAAGAAGATATCCAGTACCCTCACCTGCTGTCACATGCGAAGGACATCAGAAGACATCCTGTACCCTCACCCGCTGTCACATGCGAAGGACATCAGAAGACATCCTGTACCCTCACCCGCTGTCACATGCGAAGGACATCAGAAGAAGACAGCCTGTACCCTCACCCGCTGTCACATGGGAAGGACATCAGAAGGAGACATCCTGTACCCTCACCCGCTGTCACATGCGAAGGACATCAGAAGAAGACATCCTGTACCCTCACCAGCTGTCACATGCAAAGGACATCAGAAGAAGACATCCTGTACCCTCACCCGCTGTCACATTCGAAGGACATCAGAAGACATCATGTACCCTCACCCGCTGTCACATGCGAAGGACATCAGAAGAAGACATCCTGTACCCTCACCCGCTGTCACATGCGAAGGACATCAGAAGAAGACATCCTGTACCCTCACCCGCTGTCACATGCGAAGGACATCAAAAGAAGACATCCTGTACCCTCTCCGGCTGTCACATGCAAAGGACATCAGAAGAAGACATCCTGTACCCTCACCTGCTGCCACAAGTGAAGGGCATTCGAAGGGCACATCCTGTACCCTCACCCGCTGTCACATGCGAAGGACATCAGAAGAAGACATCCTGTACCCTCACCCGCTGTCACAAGTGAAGGGCATTCGAAGGGCACATCCTGTACCCTCACCCGCTGTCACATGCGAAGGACATCAGAAGAAGACATCCTGTACCCTCACCCGCTGTCACAAGTGAAGGGCATTTGAAGGGCACATCCTGTACCCTCACCCGCTGTCACATGCGAAGGACATCAGAAGAAGACATCCTGTACCCTCACCCGCTGTCACATTCGAAGAACATCAAAAGAAGACATCCTGTACCCTCACCTGCTGCCACAAGTGAAGGGCATTCAAAGGGCACATCCTGTACCCTCACCCGCTGTCACATGCGAAGGACATCAGAAGAAGACATCCTGTACCCTCACCCGCTGTCACAAGTGAAGGGCATTTGAAGGGCACATCCTGTACCCTCACCCGCTGTCACATGCGAAGGACATCAGAAGAAGACATCCTGTACCCTCACCCGCTGTCACATTCGAAGAACATCAAATGAAGACATCCTGTACCCTCACCTGCTGCCACAAGTGAAGGGCATTCAAAGGGCACATCCTGTGCCCTCACCCGCTGTCACATGCGAAGGACATCAGAAGAAGACATCCTGTGCCCACACCCGCTGTCACATGCGAAGGACATCAGAAGAAGACATCCTGTACCCTCACCCGCTGTCACATGCGAAGGACATCAGAAGACATCCTGTAACCTCACCCGCAGTCACATGCGAAGGACATCAGAAGACATCCTGTACCCTCACCCGCTGTCACATGCGAAGGACATCAGAAGACATTCTCTACCCTAACCCGCTGTCACATGCGAAGGACATCAGAAGAAGACATCCTGTACCCTCACCCACTGTCACATGCGAAGGACATCAGAAGACATCCTGTACCCTCACCCGCTGTCACATGCGAAGGACATCAGAAGAAGACATCCTGTACCCTCACCCGCTGTCACATGTGAAGGACATCAGAAGACATTCTCTACCCTAACCCGCTGTCACATGTGAAGGACATCAGAAGAAGACATCTTGTACCCTCACCCGCTGTCACATGCGAAGGACATCAGAAGAAGATATCCTGTACCCTCACCCGCTGTCACATATGAAGGACATCAGAAGACATCCTGTACCCTCACCCGCTGTCACATGCGAAGGACATCAGAAGAAGATATCCTGTACCCTCACCCGCTGTCACATGCGAAGGACATCAGAAGACATGCTGTACCCTCACCCGCTGTCACATGCGAAGGACATCAGAAGAAGACATCCTGTACCCTCACCCGCTGTCACACAAGATATCCTGTACCCTCACCCGCTGTCACATGCGAAGGACATCAGAAGACATCCTGTAACCTCACCCGCTGTCACATGCGAAACACATCAGAAGACATCCTGTACCCTCACCCGCTGTCACATGTGAAGGACATCAGAAGACATTCTCTACCCTAACCTGCTGTCACATGCCAAGGACATCAGTAGAAGACATCCTGTACCCTTACCCACTGTCACATGTGAAGGACATCAGAAGACATCCTGTACCCTCACCCGCTGTCACATGGGAAGGACATCAGAAGAAGACATCCTGTACCCTCACCCGCTGTCACATGTGAAGGACATCAGAAGACATTCTCTACCCTAACCCGCTGTCACATGTGAAGGACATCAGAAGAAGACATCTTGTACCCTCACCCGCTGTCACATGCGAAGGACAACAGAAGAAGATATCCTGTACCCTCACCCGCTGTCACATGCGAAGGACATCAGAAGACATCCTGTACCCTCACCCGCTGTCACATGCGAAGAACATCAGAAGAAGATATCCTGTACCCTCACCCGCTGTCACATGCGAAGGACATCAGAAGAAGACATCCTGTACCCTCACCCGCTGTCACATGCGAAGGACATCAGAAGAAGACATCCTGTACCCTCACCCGCTGTCACATGCGAAGGACATCAGAAGAAGATATCCTGTACCCTCACCCACTGTCACATGCGAAGGACATCAGAAGAAGACATCCTGTACCCTCACCTGCTGCCACAAGTGAAGGGCATTCGAAGGGCACATCCTGTACCCTCGCCCGCTGTCACATGCGAAGGGCATTCAAAGGGCACATCCTGTACCCTCACCTGCTGTCAATTGGAGAAGAGTGAGGAGGGTAAGTAGGAAACCTAAATGCGGGAGGCATAATTGGCATATTGTACTTAGACTTAGTTGCTGATGCATAAGTGTCCTCTGTTAGATATATAGAATAAAGAGAAACAGACGGGAGTGTGGGAAAAAATGCGCTCTACCCCGGGGGCTGCAAGGTCCCAAGTCAAATGATCAGGAAAGAAGAATGGGCTGATCTATGTTGGAGTCGCGTCTGTTTTATGTCCATTTATATGACTCATACAGTTTTGTGTTAATTCTCAGGGTTTTGTCTGGATTTCACTTGTACTTTCCCTTACTATTAATTTAATAATAACTATCCGTTCTGAGTCATCTGGTGGTGAAGCCTCACAACACAAGACAGAGAACACAAAACACAAATAAGAACTTCTCTGCCCCCCATTATCCCTCTTCCCTGAAAATCCTCTCCTCAACACAGGACTTAAGACCCCAATATTTTATGCGGCTTCCCGTTGTCCCCAAATGTGACTCTCAAGCGCGCCTTGTAATTGGGAGGATGCATAATGCTGCCACATTTTTCCCTTTATCCTGGTTCCATGGACAGAAGAACGGCCGCAGGATAGGCGGGAAGGAGCACCCAGAGAAGGTGAAGAGCAGAGATCTATCCTGCACATTGTACATCAAGAGCCTGCCAGCCTCATAGTCCACAAAGATGCCTACTGCATTGAGATGCTTGCATGGCGTCAGTGTGGTCCAGAGGGGAGCGGTGGAAGCCAAGTATGCACCATCCAAAAGAGACACTATCCAGTATCCCTTGTCCAGTGATGCTGTTGACTCACTATTCCGTCTCACAGAGTCATCACACACCCCCAGACTCCAGCGTGTCTTGTTACCAACCCTGACTTCCCAGTAATGTCTGCCTGAGTTCAGTCTCTGTCTCCCCAGTACAAAGGGGAAAAACTCAAATGTCTCTGGATTACAGGGCAGATCCTGAGCTGTGCCTCCATAGCTGACGCTTCTTCCATCCTCCGACAGAATGAGGTGGGGATTGGCAGTGTCAGGATCCAGAGTCACCGGACCTGAAACAGAGAAGTATAGCTGAGAAGTCGTCCAATCACAGCACCACCAACAGCACATCACCCAATCATTGAGGTCTGCAGCCAGCCAATCATAGCAGCTGGAAAACATTAAACAAATTGTAAAGCAGTAACACCCAGCCAATAACAGTAGCATTAACTCCTCGCCTAGTCTCTGAGCGTGCTAGTCACATTTCACATGTGATTTAATCTAGAGGGATGAACGTCCTTGGATGGCAAATAAAGCAGTCCCATCCTTTTCCTCTTAGATCTTTTTCAAACGTTTAGCACCTTTCAATTCCATAAAACCCTATGGGTGTAAATGAGCTCAACAAATGATAAATAACATAACAGACTGAAGCTTAATGGCATCTAAATCTATAGGTCAAAGGTTGTATGGTTCTGAGGGCATATGAGATGGATGGATGGATGGATGTATGATTTTGCTTATGGTGGTGCATGATGTAAGTTGTGTGGACATATGATGGTTGGTGTGTTGCCATATGATATTTGTTAAACCGGTCAGTCGTCCCTTCCTTGCGTTTGCTGAAGAGCCCTTGTTCATCTTTGAAGTCTTCCAAGTTCCTCCTGAGACAGCAGCGCCTACCTGGCCTTTGGAAGGAGAGTTTATCATTCACCATCTTTGTGCTATATTTTTAGTCAATCTATTAGTTACATATTCCTAGTTTGAAGCCGTCCTCTTTATTACCAAAATCTCTAGTGCTTTCCTCGACATGCGGTTCTTGCGGAGACTACAGGAAGAACAGCAGTTCTGGTTTGTATACACTCCTTGCTGGCTTCTTCGCAACTAGCTAATGAGAGTTATTTCTTCCTTACAAAACAGCCAGACCTATTATCTTTGCCTATGGTTGTTTGATTTTTATTGTCTTTTGTAGATCTTTGTATATTATATTTTAGATTTCAGTTGTGTTAGACCTGACATAATTGGTGTGGTATTCCCCCAAACATTTTGCCTTCACCCTCTTATTTTTCTGACTTTGTTTTCATAGGCCTCAGCACTCTGTGCACTTTGCCACTGCTAACAAGTGCTAAAGTGATTGCGCTCACTCCCTAAAACATAGTAAAATTGGCTTACACCTGATTGGCATATTTAATTTAATTATAAGTCCCTAGTAAAGTGGTATACAATAATCCAGGGCTGGTAATTTAAATGCTATAAGTGGGCCAGCAGCACTTATTGTGCCACCTACTTAAGTAGCCCCTTGAAAAACTTCCCAGGGCTGACATTGCAGCCTGATGTCAGTGTTAAACTACCAATCCGACTTGGCAAAATAACCCTCTTGCCAGGCCTAAAACTCCCTTTTTATTAACTATTAGTCACCCCTAGAGTAGGCCCTAGACAGCCCATAGGGTAGGGCGTATTGTAATTAAAGAGTTGGCCATGCACTTTTAAGTTTGACATGTCCTGGTAGTGAAAGACTCACCAATTCATTTTTCTCTACTGTGAGGCCTGCTTTGCCCATACGATAATACTGGGTTACCTTATTAGATTTAATGAGTGATAATGTTTTGATTGGGAGCAGATAGAAAAGTCATGTTTGGTATCTGCGGAATTGTAATCCTCTTTAATGGTAAAGTCAGATTTTAAGTCACAATTATGAAAATGTCACTTTTAGAAAGTTGGCATTTTCCTATCCTAACCATTTGGTGCCTGCAGCCTGTTAATGGGTCACGGGACTGGGTGTAGATGTCAATTGGCCTTTGTGTATTCCTCTCAGACAGCCACACAATAGAGGGACTAGGAATGTCTGGATGAGCCATCACATGAGGATGGGGGGGGCGGAGGTGTGCACAGCCCCTCTTACATCTGAATAGCTTGTGCTCTGCCTCCACACAAAGGGCCTAACAACCATGTATTGTCACTGCAGGCAGGCAGGCAGGCAGGCAGGCAGCTTGGAGCCAAAGGGGAGTCAGGAAATTCCATTCACTTAAAAGACCCTTACCAGAAGCTTCTCTACATTCCAGAAGGACACCAGGGTATATAAATAGGACCTTCAGACCCACTCTTCTGTTCATTACTAGACCTGTGGAAGAACTCTTAAAGAACTGCCTGCTGCTGTGACCTGCTGTGTACTCTGCCAGACTGCTACTGTACCTGGAAGTACTGCTTTGCTGCCGGAGTCTGCCTTGAACCCTCAGAGGCCAGCCCTGCTATTGAGCCCTGCATCTTCACCTGCACCCAGCACTACAAGAAGTGACTCAAAGGGATAGTTCGCTGGCCTCCTGTTCAGAGCCACAGGGACATAAAAGGCTCCCACCATTTTGAACCCACACCTGCGCCCTGAACCCCCAAGAGGTGTCCCACCAGTCCTGGATCCTTGGTTGTGGTGCTTAAGGTGCCTAGATGATCAATTCCCTAAACTGAGGACTTTAGACAAAATTTGGCCAAAAAACTGCTTTGAGAACCAGGAGAAGACTTGGGCCCAACTACTCGCTTATCCGCCCGAGGTGCATCGTCAGTCTGATTGACTTCACAGTTTCCCCCGCTATGTTCTTCTCAGCAGCAGCAAACCCTCTATTTAGGATACCCTAGCCAGAGGGGTATTCAACTTCTTGGAACTGACTTTGGCTACAGCTCCCTGCCTTCTCCCGCTGGAGTTTTTTTACTTCCTGTGGGAAATGGAACTTTCTGGTAGGCTGAGCCGATGCCCTAACCAGGCAGACCCTACCACTCTTGTCAGGAGTGGGTGATTACACTCATTATATAACCTGTGCTCACCCTAGGGTAGCTTGGCACTGAGCAATCAGGCTTATCACAGAGGCAATGTGTAAAGCAATGGCATAGCACTCACAATAAATATACTGAGCGTCACGAAAGAGACTTTACATGTGATGTATGTAAATAACGTTTGAATTCAACATACACAATAATGTACACAATATACTTCTGGCCATAAATCATACTTGGAAATATTACTAGCAGTACTAGGCCCAACTGTGTTGAAATGACATCAGTGGCATGCACACTTGGGAAAGATCCTACTCTACCCCCCCTCCCCCCAGCACCCTTATGCTGTGCAACACGTTGTCAAACTTAGGCCCACCCTGGCAATTCTTATAATTCAATACCATACAGGGTGCCCCGCAGGTCATGATATCAGGAATATGTGCATACAAAGAATGATAACACTTTTAAGAAGCACTGCGGGCTGAGGCAGCACAGGTAAAGCCAATGTCAAAAGTAGTGTTCTTCTGGCAAGAAATCAACATGTAGCGCAGCACCGCTGGCCAGTGTCATGAATCACAGGCAGTCCGCTGACTGTCACTCCCACACACACACACTCACTCAACAGAAATACACGGTGCAACGGATAGCAGGAAAGTTTGTATAGAGTGAGCTTGCACACATATATACACAGCACCGTAACGTGGTGCAACTGATATCCGGCCGGTCAATTGGTAACACACTGCTGACGCTGTGGCCCCAAGCCTCCCTCCACCCTCCAACTCACCCCAACTACCCTAAGCCCACAGATTGGAGATAACCAGCCCTCCCACAGATACTAGGCCACATGTAGCCAAAGTCACACTTAGTCAGGGTCCCTGGGAGGAAGGTGGGGGTACGAAGCAGGACTAAATAGGAGGCAGTCATCAAATGGGAGGTTTGGCCACCATTTGGGAAGTTCACCCACAGGATGTGGAGCAGAAGCGGGCTGAGGGTAATAGTCGATCACTCAAAAGGGTTCCACCAGGGGCCTTCTAGTACCAGCCCAGTTCTACGAAGCACAGTGGGGAGGAGTTATGGAGTCTCTTGACCCGCTTCCGATCTTTCTCAGAAGCATACCTTTGATCTCGTCCATCACTCTCAATACCCAGGCCGGTTAAGGGGAACAATACCTGGCCGCACAATGTCATCTGGGCCCAGTGGAGGAGAGAGCAGTTGGTCCGCCGCACTGATGGCCAAAAAGGAACAAGCAATGGATGGGGAATTTAGCTGGGAAGCCTCTCGGAAGGAAGAGGCACCACACCCAGCACACGTCGATCAGAGTCGCACCCAGGTAATCTGGGCACAACGTCTGGTGTGCAGTGATATGAACTGCACCAGGCAGTTCTGGTCTCACACAATGAAGAGTTGCAAATTCCCTACCTCACTGGAAATGAGGCACAACATCCGGTGAGCGTTGATACGGGGCGCACAAGAAGATACCAGCAACACACAACAAAGAGTTGCAAATTTCATATCTCCCTGGAAATGAGGCACAACACCTGGTGCACGTTGATACTGGCCATCCAGACAATACCGGTAACGCACAATGAAGAGTTGTAAATTTCATACCTCCATAGAAATGAGGCACAACTCCTGGTGTGCGTTGATACTGGTTGCACTGTGCAATTCCGATCACACACACAGATGCAAGTTCAGCAGTGCCACACGAGGTAGAATACAGCAATTGTACAGGCACACCCTCACTTCCGAGGGTTGCACCATGTGAATCGGACACTGCACGCAATGAGCATGCAGTTGGCTTGTCGCACGAGAGAGATGCAGCACGATTGACGAGCAGGCCACGCTGGATCCCACAACAGCTCACCACCACCAACAAAACTGTTATGTGTGTTGAGGTCCCCACGATGCGGGGACCCCACTCCTTAGATGCGGGCAATGCTTTTCGGGCTACGCACAAGGCAATCCGGTCTCCAGGCCCAATTTTTAGTTCCACACTCACACCGCACTACCAGCTGGGATCCAACAGATGATGTGGGCAATTAAGAGGGCACCGCTATCTAGGTGACACAAGTGGACAGTGTGGGTCCCTCATGGGAAGTCTTTGATGTCCAACAAGGCCCTTGGACAGCACTCTTCAGAGTGCCACACAGCAGCAGGTAGTCAGCCCAGGCCAGCCACTATTCAGGAAGGGCACACGGTCCCTTTCAATGGCAGTACTCCTCCTTGTGCACAACAGATGCCTCTGGCATTGTGCACCACGCAGGTCCAGGTTATCAGGTCCCACGTCCCCACAGGTGTATCTCTGCCCTGCTGAAGTATGGCACCAGTAGTTATACTGTAGTGTGCCTTTGAATTTGGGGGTGGTTCAGAGTAGGCCTATGTGGAGCTCATGGAGTTTCACTCTGCGGAATTCCGCAGAGTTCCTGAAAAACTCCAACAAATTCCGCGGAGTAAATGTTTACCCTGGAAAATCCCGTATAATGCATATTGCCCTCACCAACACCTTACTGAATCCCCCTATGCCAGCAAGGTGCAAGTTTAGAAAGAAACAATGTTGTCAAGCCACAAAAAATAATTTAAAATGCATATCTCCAAATCAGTGAGTAGTTGGCAATACATACAATATCTTGAACCTATTCTGAAGAGCTGTGAGATACTGGGTTCTTGTTGCAGTACCCCCTCACAATTTTTGCCTGGCTTCTGATGCAACTTTGACTGAGGTGTACTGGGTCCCTGCTAACCAGGTTCCTAGTACCATGCTCTTACCCTAAAAATGGACGACAATTAGCGCAACTTCAGGCACCACTGGTACCTAGGGCATGGGTACTGAAGAGGGTCCCCTGGGGCTGCAGCACTGGTTGTGCTATCCCTGGTACCCCTCACCAAGGCTAATCACTCTGTCATTCCAGGCGGTGTGTCTTGGTGCAGAGAAATCTGAAGAGTCAACAGGGCACACAACCCAGTGTGCCATGCAACCCATACACTACATGAGATGTAAATGAAATTGAATGAAATACAACCTCTTCTTCCCCCAAGATGCAGTGTTTGCCCTTGGAGTTACAAGATTAAAAGACGATGCCGAACGAAGCTGCCTTTCTAGAACATACCACATAAATCTATGTGTAAAATAATCAGGACCAAGCCCGTGTAGTGCTTTAAAGGCGATGCAGAGTAACTTAAATTCAATTCGCCTTCTAACTGGCAGCCAATGCAATATTGGCGGGGCATGCGCCACCGATTGATATTTAGGGATGAGGTGTCACGTCCAAATAGAAGCATCTCAGTGTTTCCTACGTTCAGCTTGAGACAGTTTTTGGACATCCATTTTCCAACTTCCTGTATACAGCCATGAAATCTAGAGGCAGTGCTAACTTCAAGAAAACATGGAGCCTGGCTGTAGAGGGTTAGCACTGCCTGCCCATACACTACCTCCAGATGCAAGCTTCAAGCACTCAAGGGACCCTTCTGTGGAGAGGATAGTACTGCCTGCCTGGTACCCACCACCGGGTGCAAGGTTCATGCACTCAGGGGCTGGTTTCGGAGGGGCTTGTACCTCCCCAGTACACCACCATCAGGAATAAGCTTCACACACTCTAGGGTTCTTAGTGCAGGGGGCTAGTACTGCAGCCCATTGCAACACCACCAGGTGCAAGTTTCCATAGTTGTCCATAATCCTTAGGTGCAGTCTAAGGCGAATATAGCACGTTACAATTCGTGCTTTTACTATGCGGTATTTAACAATGCGGTCGTTACAACGACCACGTTGTTACAACGCGATGCCATTACTACACAGGTCATTACATCGACTTGCAGTAGATGGCGCCGTAACATTAGGAATGTATAATTTACTATTCCAACTCCAGCCTACGCAACAGTAGGGAAGGTGTTGGAATAGTAAATTATATTATTCCTTATGTTAGAGCGCCATCTACTGAGCATGTACAGTTCAAGGCAGTGAATAATGGAGGTTAGACAACTTTGGAGAGTGGGGCACTGTGCCCGCCAGAATCCAGGCCCTGCACCCCACTCATGCCTTAGACAACTTTTAGACAATTGGTCTCACCCCTACTGAAGACAATGAAAGGTTGTCCACTGTGAACGTTAAACACCCATGAAAGATGGTTTAAAGGGACTGGCCAAAGGCGACACCCTTCACCCCACCGTCCACTGTGCTCAACCAAAGACTGCCTGTTGAAGCTGGTGCTCAGGGCCTGGCCTGTGAGGCCCTGCAGTCATCTCTTCTATGTGTAGCCGAAGGAAATACACAGTGCAGATTAGCTGTTGTTGTAGGTTTGAGAACCGCTTCTGTATACAAAACACTTAGAGAGTTGGGTTTCAGGGGCTTGACATGAAAACATGAAATGGAGTCAGGCCTGCTACTTACAATCTATGTCCTGTAATGGTTAAGTTGTCTACAAAGGTTTTCTACAGAGTCATCATCAATGATGTCATCAGTTTTGTCATCAATGATGTCATTTAACATGCCATGAGTGATGTAATATGTGAGGCCATAAGTGCAAGTTGTGGTTAGTTCACTGAACCATAACTGGCAAAATTTCAGGTCTGGCATTTGCCAAGACATTTTGATTTTACTAAATCTACTCAAATTGTATGTATAATATACTTATTTAAAAGGGGCTTTAAGACTTCTTTCTTCATCCATTGGTCTGTTGTTGTGACATCCTATTTTGCTTCCACTCACTACAGCCCACAGCACGGGGCAATCAACCTACTTCAGTCCCTGGCTAACTTCACTTGGAGGGACCACATTCTGCTCCTCCACAAGGAGCACGTCCGCACTCAAGGTAGTTCCCTTCGATGCCAGTGTTTTTGGTTTTACTTTATTATAATGAAGTGGATAAAAACAGGTCTCTAATTCCTCTACAATTTGCGATACGTGACGCACCCTGTCGCCGATTATAAAGAAATAACGTCAGCACAAAGCTGTAATAACTTATTACAGTTGAGTTCTGATGTCACTATGCCTGCTGCCAGATCCAGCAGTCGAGGGGAAAGGCAGGTTGGCTCATGAAGCATAATTAAGGCAGCTGTTTAAAAACAAACAAAACGCTGCTGTTTTTCCAGCTTACAGTGACAAGCTGAAAGTAGATATTTATGGCAACATGTTTATTTTTTGAATTACTTAGATAATTATAAAAAAAGTTAGAATTTTATTGCATTTTTCGACACATTCCGAGCTACTGCAGCTTTTTTTTATTTTTACTTTTTTAAAGACTTGTAACAAACTGATTATAATATCTTTTCCAACAAATATCTAATAGCTTTTCTGATGTGCTTAATTTTGCACTAGAGATTCAGGGCCAGATTTACTACCATTTTGTGTCGTGGAAGTGGCACTTTTTTGGCGCAGCCATGGCGCAAAATGCTATTTATGATTTACAAAGCCACGCAACTCAGATTTCCATGGCTTTGCGTGGGATTTTTCCCAAAAAGTAACACACAGCCGCACATAGCACTGTCTTGTGTTACTTTGCATCTGAGAGGCGTTCCATTGGTCGAACCTGGGCGTTCCTACGCATACACTCATGGATTTTGACGTAATTCCAGATTTACTAAGGTGAGGAAACCTGGGATTGTACCAAAATGCTGCGCTTCCCTGAAATATGCATAACGAGAAGAAATATCTTTCAGGAGTGTTTTTGTGCAGGAAAGTGTCTCTTCCTGCACAAAAAACAATCCTGCCAGTGTTGGCGTCAGGCAGCACACAGCGCACCAGCACTAGGGGATATCATAAATGTTATATATTGGGCATTTCTGCTGTCTCCCTTTTAGGCATTACAGCGCAGCAACTTTGCGTTGCATGACACATTAGTAAATATGCCCCTCTGATTTTTATTCTGTATATTTGCAAACATACTCTCTCTCTTATATGAGAGAGCTATGCACTAAGGATTTATGTAGTTTGTGGGAAAGGAGATGGTGTGACCGTGTATTATATGGGATAAAGTACCCCCTTGCATATATGAAAGGATATTGCAAGTCATCTCGTACTTCCATAACCTTATAAAGGAACTCGGTCTTCGGCCTCATTCCTCTATATAGTCATCAAACTCCTTCGTGAATTGTAGTATCCTTATAAAGTACGGCAGGGTGTACTTTATCCCATATATTACTTAAGTGTTGACTTTGTGATAGAAGGACACTTTCTACCAGCTCTTCATGTGAGCACACTGCATGTTCCAGCTTTATCGGTTCATGTCTCCTGCTAATGGTGTAGTAAATTCCTTTTGGAGTGGCCATGTTTATTTGCTTTCTGCTATTACACAGCAAACCAGGTTGTGTCCATTTGAAACTGTTCTGTATAAAGTTATATTTTCAGCTTGCAAGCAATGACGTGTATTTATAACTGCACTCATGTATGTCATGCTAGTATGTATTTTAATTGAGGACTACAGTTATAGTTATGAACCAATTTAGTCTGTATGTCCTGTTTGTATAGCGTTCTAGTTTGCTTTCAGTGCTCTTGTATGCCATGCTTATATAGCCATTTAATTAATATATTTTTAAGGTGAAGTTATCTATCTATTTATCTATCCAACCCTCTCTATCTATTAATGCAACCATCTCTATCTATGCAACACTATCTATTTATACGAACCTCTCTATCAATCTATCTTTGCAAGCCTCTCTATTAATCTATTCAACTCTCCCTATCTATTTGTAATAAAGATTTCCTAAAATATTATAGCAAAAAGCTTTGGGAAAGGCAAGAGGCTTGCAGCCAATGCCAGAACAGCTAGCTGCTTTAGGTCTTCTGGTAGCCAAGACCTTTTGGCTTTAATAAATAATTTTGAATAGCATAGTTGTTTTTAGAGATTTCCAGCCAGACTGCATCCATTCGTCCGATGTTGTGTCATTCACATTTGTCTTCCACCCACTACAGCAGGCATCATTGTCAATGGGTCAGCCCACTTAAGCAATTGGGTGACTTCACTGTAAGTTACAAGAAGAGCAGGTGATGGACGGAATGCCCTCATCAGCCAGGATAGCTTGACTCCAGTGGCATGGAGAGCACAAGACTCACTTCTGGACATACCCGTCCCACTCGGGGTGACAAATGCAAAAAGAACAATTGATGGACAGAATTCAGAACAATGTCATACATTCACCCCAGTACAGAGATCTGGGCCTAACTCCATCGTTTTTTTGCTCACCATGCCATTCCAGTTTGAACCCAGCCATATGCAAATCAGTCTTGACCCTGTGCCCAATGGGAACAGTCCAGCCCGAACTGCCAAGCCAGGTCCTCCCTGGACTGGAAACAAGCATCCTGGGACCAGTTTCAGGGACTCACCCTTCATCAGCCAGGCTAGCTTCAATCCAGTGGTGTAGTGAGCACGGGACCCACGTCTGGGCATACCCTTCCCACTTAGGGCGACATATGCAAAAGAAACAATTGATGGGCGGAATGCTGGACAATGCAAACATTCACCCCCAGTCATAAGGATCTGAGGTTTAATCCATCGTTTTTATGCTCACCACACCGACCCAGTTTGGACCCAGCCATATGAAAATCAGTCTTGACCCTGCTTGTAGGAAAGTGGGTTTCTGTTGGAGTACCCTCCCCCCACTTTTTGCCTGGCTTTTGATGCAACTTTGAGTGTAGAGTACTGGGTCCCTGCTAACTAGGTTCCCAATACCAGAGTTCTTTCCCTAAACCTATTCCACATTTGGCACCCCTATAGCTCACATATAAGTCCCTAGTAAAAGTTACCTCTGTTGCCAAGGGCCTTGTGGTTAAAAAGATTCCCTAAGGGCTGCCGCACAAATTGTGCCACCCTAAGGGACGCCTCACCAAGCACATGCACACTGCCACTGCAGCCTGTGTGTCTTGGTGCAGACAAAACTGAAGAGTTGACATGGCACACATCCCTGAGTGTCAGGAAAGTGATAAAATGCACTCCTATTTTTCTCAATGTAAACAACTTTTTAAGGACTCTTAGTGGCAAACGTTTGCGTGCTAGCTTGAAGTGTGATATGCCCCGGTAGCACAAATGTATGATTTCAAAAGTGTCTGGTGCGTTGTCACGCTCCATCATCAAGCTGCACAGCAATGTAAAAAATTGCAGAAATCAACAAGCAAGAATCCAATATTTTGTTCATGATCATTATGTTAATCTATTTTCTCCTTGTTTTTCACGTTCATAATAGGAACAGCATAATTCCTGTCTTTACATGTCAAGAAATGCCCATCCAGGCCTTTTTCATGGCCTATTGGAATGAGCTGCACATCCTGGGTAACCAATTGCGTTTCGGCATACATATCCCTTCGTCGGGGGTAACGAAAACACAAGGAGAGCCCATCAGGAATTGTAGGAGACTACATGAAACATGAGCATGAGACATGTTTTTTTTATAAATTTCAAGAGGAAATGTAAAAAGGTGATAACTGTGATCAGTGTCCGCAATTCTACGAGTTTTTCCAATTACTAAACGCATGCTCTGTTCACCCTAAATGTGCTCTATAAAAAATGAAGAAACCGAGAAAAAAATCAAACTAACAAGTGACCAGTGAATGTGCAACGAAAATTATACAGGTGCTATTGCGTTGTGTCAACCATAAACTATGTTCAAAAGAAACCAATGTGCCAAGCTCGACCTAAATATGACCCTTTACTCACTGTGTTTCTACGTATTTCAAATTTCTCTGTGCCGTTGGCAGCCATGCCCACAGATACTGCATGAGATATAGGTAAGACAAGCCTCTAGCAGGCCTTGGCCCTAAGGCAGCGTGCACTATGTCCACTGTGAGGGCATCTCTGCAATATCCTTGTCGATTCCTGGATATTGTAAGAGACCGGGGAAGCCATAGTAAGCACATGGGCTGGACACTCGTCATCACGAGTTCCCCAGCTCCATCATGGCTTCACTGAAATATGTGATGTTTGGTACCACAAATGTCAGCATAATAAACCTGCACTGATTCCAGTGTCAGATTTATTACAAATTGCACACAGAGACCCCTTAGAGGCCTCTGATATTGTTCTGCATTCTGTCCATCAATTGATCTTTTTGCATTTGTCACCCAGAATGGGATGGGTATGCCCAGAATTGAGTCCAGTGCTCGCTGTGCCATTGGAGTCAAGCTAGCCCGGCTGATGAGGGGTGATACCCTGAAACGGGACCCAGGATGCTTGTTTCAGGTCAAGGGAGGACCTGGCCTGGCAGTTTAGGCTGGACTGTTCCCATTGGGCGCAGGGTCAAGACTGATTTGCATATGGCTGGGTTTAAACTGGAATGGCACGGGGAGCAAAAAAACGATGGATTTAGGCCCAGATCTCTGTACTGGGGTGAATGTTTGCCATTGTTCAGCATTCTGTCCATCAATTGTTCTTTTTACATTCACTGTACGTTACGGCATGCCACCCTCCCAAATGAGCACATCTACATACAAAGTAGTTGCTTTCAGTGCCAGGGACACCTTTGTGTGTTTTTTTTGTGTTTTTTTTAGATGGACCAGGGCCCGGCAGGTTCCCCAACAGGCGAACAAAACTAGATTTGGCAAAGTTAAACAGCTGGTGGCCAGTGCCAGACCTATTTTCTTTGCCAATACTTGTTTAGGTTTCGTTTTGTAACCGTAACTGGGTTTTAATCGTGTTTTTTCCAGTGGGTGTATATATATGGTTGTTCTACTCTTGTGATTACACCAGTACCGTTAAAATGGCCGACGTATATGCGTATGCATTGTATGAGACTTTGCGGGACATCCTCACTTTCTATTTTGCATGACGATGTATTTTCCTTCCGGTATGGTTAAATACTGTGTTGTTTGAATTGGTAACTGACATTGAAAAAGGCGTTGTTGCCGAAACGCGTCTGTCAGTCTTCGAGCGGTTTGCCGAATAAGCCCTTTATTATTTTTTCCCCTATCGAGTGCCTCCAAGTTTGTCCACAGGAGTGTGGATTGTTTGAAGCTATGTGACGCGACTCACCATCGCGCTGGAGTGCACCCGGGACGTGTGGTGCGGCGTCAGGTGAACTTTGTTGAATGCCATTGGATATTGACTCCTGCCCCGTCTCATGGGCATCGTGAAACACACGGCGAAGCCGCGGTGTGTATGCGGAATACGGACAGCATTGCAGTTACTGGGACGCATTGGTCGGCGCTTCGGCAGCGGGGAACTCGAGTCGGAGGACACGAACACCCCGCCGAGAACCACCGGTGAGTGCTCCCGTTGTCATAGGCTTGCTGTAATTAATCTAAGACAGTCCAGAGGGTTTACCACTTAGGAGCTGAAAGGCAAGCGCTCAAATCTAGGAAGGAAATGTTTAATGACACAGAACGTGAAGAGGCGGCTGCGGATATATTCCGCAAAACAGATAAAAATAGAAAAGATGAAGCGCAAGGAGGTGCTACATCAAAGTCCACACAGAGTAACCTTAAGATCCTTTATCAAACGTTGGAGCGGACCTACGAAAAGGAGGTCAGAAAATGGTGGGAGGCTACCTCCCTTCAGAAATATCTGGATGTAGTCCGCATACCGAGAGGCCTAAGAATTTACACAGTGCCCAACTATGAGAACCCTGACCCTAACTTACTGAAGGAGTGGGCTGACTATACCACCGAGTCAGCCACAGAAATGGTCAAGATATTAGTAAAGTACGCTTGGAGTGATCGTGCTAAACTTCAAAAGGAAATTAAAAATTTGGAAGAAATGATATCTAAACACAAAGATACCAAGACAAGTGAGGAACTCAAAACGGCAATGAAAAAACAACTCATGGAGTATGAGGGTGTGATCCAAAGACGTAAACAGACCAAAGTCCAAAGGGATGAAAGGGACTACGAGACGGGGTGGATACTAACCTGTGCCTGTAAATTTGATTCCCCCAGAAGGCAACTTAAATCTAAAACCATCCCTCCATCTAATAGGGAAACATCTGAATCCGAGGTTGAAAGTCGGAAGGAGAACAATCCAGACAGGTGATGGGCAGTAGTGAGAACCTGAATGAACCGACTTTTTTTCGGGAACATCAACTGATCAGGGAAAGTCGACAAAGACTGCCACCCAGAGTGCACCCGCCAGACCGTCCAAACGCAAAATCAGAAGGGGCAAAAAAGGACGGGGGAGAATCTGTTACCCCCAGAGTGACACGGAGCAAGAGGGGAGGCAGATGGTAAACATCGCACCACACTGTGAGACAGACGAAAAAACCATAATCAATCTTTCTCACAGATAACTGAACAATGATGAGATTCAGGTCCTCAAACTAGGATTGACTTTTTGCCCGACATCCACGTTCAACTATACACAAAGAAGGATTGACTTATATAAGTATATCAGAAAACTGAAATTGCTTAAAGTTCATTCTTTACACCCGAAACCCTCACGCAATCCTATTACAAATGAAGACACGGTCCAACTTACAGGAAATTACTTAGATACCCTTCTGGCACTACAATCACTGGAAGAATCAGTTGAGGTTGATAACATTGCCAACATAGATGTGACCACACGTCTAAGTGCCGCAGGGATCTCCCAAACTGGAGGACATAGTAACTTCAGGATCAAATACAAAGTCATCCCACAATTGCCACACGACGCCATCGATGTCTTCCATGAAGCCATCATCATGGACTTTAAGAGACTTAAGGATGAAACATCTAGAAAAAGGCAATTTAACATTCCGATGAGACAGTGGAAAGCGATCATAGATTTAAAGATGGATGAAATGTTAACAATAAAACCTTCGGACAAAGGGGGTAATATTGTTATTTTCAACAAGGAGCAATATGTCAATGAAGCCCTACGACAGTTAAATGATACCGATTGCTACACACCGATACACAGGAGGGAATATGACTGTTGTATCATTAAAATTCAAGAACTGTTGAAGTGCTGGCTAGAAAGGGGGCTCATTGACTCGGAAGAATATCGCTTTTTATTCTGCGAACATCCGGTTATACCTACCTTCTACCACCTCCCAAAGTGGCACAAAGATCTGACGAAACCACCGGGGAGACCCATTGTGGCATCGCAAAGCAGTCTACTCGAGAACATCTCTATATATATTGATTCCTTCTTATCTCCTTTGGTGAAGGATCTGAACTCATATGTCAAAGACACTCAGGATTTTTTTAGACTAATTGATGGGATCAGCTGGGAGGATGATATGGTTATGATCACTCTAGACATCACCAGTTTGTACACATGTATTGAACATACTAAGGGTCTGAATGCCATCAAGTGGTTTTTAAACAAACATGAACTGAAATATTATGACCACAATGTGATGTTGTTAGATATGACCGCTTTCTGTCTTGAAAATAATATCTTTATATTTGATGGGCAATTATATAGGCAGAGGTGAGGAACAGTGATGGGCACGTGCTTCGCCCCCAGCTACGCAAACTTGTTTGTGGGCTGGTGGGAGAAGCACGTGGCCTGGGCGGAACAACACGAACATTGGGTAGAGAGAGTTGCCCTGTGGGCGAGATACATTGACAATTTGTTATTGTCTGGAGAGGTACCCCTGAGGAGGCAAACAGATATATAGCCGCCCTCAACCAGAATGACTTGAATTTAATATTCACAGCCACCATAAGCGCGACCAAGGTCTTTTACCTAGATCGGGAGGTATATACCGAGGACAAGAAACTATTAACTATGCTGTACCGTAAGCCAACCGCGGGCAATGCTATTTTGCACGCAGGGAGTCAACATCTGAGAGCCCTGATTAAAAACATACCGTTTGGCGAGCTTTTGCGGGTCAAACGCAACTGTACCACCAGTGATGAATACACGAAAGCTAAAAGCAGCGCTGTCATGAGGTTTAAGGCCAGAGACTACACTGATGGCATATTACGGGAAGCTGTCTGCAAAACTGAACTTATCAATAGACAGACTCTCCTAGCAGAAAAGCCGAAAGCAGTCACCAACACGGGACCTATCAGAATGATCACGGGGTTCCATGATAAATCACACAGGGTAACTCAAATACTAAGGAAGAATTGGCATATCATCCAGACCAATAATGTCATAAAACATGCCTTACCCCCGCACCCACTAATCACCTACAGGCGCAGCACCTCGATCAAGGACCACCTAGTTCACAGCCATTTTGCAACCACCCCCACCAGGCAAGACAAGTGTAAGGGTTTCTTCCCCTGCCTTAGATGTAAGGCTTGCAAAATCAGTAAAAAGATCACTGAGTATGAGGTGGGAGGACAGGGTTCTAAGAAAATAAACAAACTGCTAAATTGTAATTCAGATTTCAATATCTACTGCTTAGAATGTCCCTGTCCGAAAAGATATATTGGCAGCACCATTCATCCTGCTAAGAAAAGAATACTCAAGCATATGCGTGCTATTGCCAATAATGACCAGACTATCCGGTTGCACATCATTTCGAGCAAGAACACAAAAGTAATCGGGATTTATTGCGGTTCTTTTGTATTGACCAAGTTGGTAAAAAGGAGAGGGGAGGAGACAGGATCAAAGAGTTACGATGTCTGGAATCCAGATATATTGTAGAACTGTCCACCAAAACCCCGTTAGGCTTGAACAACGAGGAAGAATTGTGGGTACATATAGGGTAGGATTGTGATCATCCCACTTTCAGCCCACAGACCACTGTTTTCTTCCTATTTTTCCTGTGACCAACTATACACTGTATATATTTTGCACCTGACCCGTTATCTTGCCAACGTTCCCCTTGAGGGCCTGATTGATTCCTTGAGTATGAACTGAAGTTGGAGGCTGTGTGATACATTGTGATATCCTTTTGACATTTTTCCGTTCTGTTATTGCACATCTGTATATACTTCACTTCAAGAATTCTTTATTTCGGCCAGTATGACCATAAAAGCACAAGTAAAAAGTACGTCACAGTTCATACATTTAAATTTTCCAAAGGTAAAGTGCATGTGCAATACAGTATCAAAGAATTCGGAATAAAAGTTTTAAAATGTAATAAATACATAAAAATACACAATTGTGACATTTAAAATTTAAAAACTGTGAGGTTGGTACCAATTTGTATTCACAGAAATGGGGTGAAATGATCGAATTAGGCGGAGCCTAATTTTAAAATGGCTCGGCGTACACACCACATAGAGGATAAATATCGAGAGACTGAATACACAATAGGCATGCTAGAGTCATATTTTAGTATCCTATAGGCCTCCGCACAGTGATTTGTTCCGAGGTTTCTACATATCTGTAGTAATCATCGGTGTCTAGCCTTCTTGTATGCCGGGCAAAAAAATAGTACATGTTGGTCCGTCTCCGAAGTGTTATTGCAGACCGGACAACCCTGAGTCAGAGTGCCCCCCCCAGTTGTTTGTAAAGGTTCGAAGCGGCAATGCTCCGTGCCATAATTGTAGATAAAGCTTTTTGGCAAGGGGGGGCTGGATGACATCAAGAGCAGGTTCTAGCCTGTATTGCTCTTTGACCTCTAGGAAGGATGCAGTCAACAAGCCAGTCGCAGGGTTCCTCTTTATCTGATTAAGTTTAAATTCCCTAAAGATCTTTGACAGGGTCTTTCTGGATATTGACATGCAGCTTCCTTCAGCGTTAGCCCATAGGTCGCCCATCCCCATAGCTTCTAAAGAGTTTTTGATATACTCCAGCCATGGGATTTTACTAGCTCCCTGTAAGTTTAACACTTCCTTCAGTTCTTCTCTAAAAGCCACTAATTCTGGGGTACTCCTTAAACATCGCCAATGTAGGAGGGTCTGAGGGCAACTTCCTCTGCAATTGGGCCGACCCCAAGATCCATTCGAAGTGGCGTAAGTGGTGTACTTATGGGGAGACCTAAAAGTTGCCTGGCAAAGGAATTCTCATTCTTAGATAGGGGGTCGGATTGCCGATGGCCCCAGATTACTGCCCCGTACAAGGCCGCCCCCCTTATTTGGGCTTTATAAATTTCCATCACCGGTCCAACCATTTTAGGTGTACACTTCCTGAACATCTTTGCGAACCCCCCCATTGTCTGGGCCAACTTTAGGCTAGCCTTCTTTATTTGTGCGCTCCACTCCATTTTCTCAGTAAGTGTTAATCCTGAATATTCAAAGACAGTGACTTTCTCTAGTGGTTTCCCGTCTAGCTGAGGGTTTGGTCGTGTAGTGTTTCCTACATTAAAAGCCATGTATTTGGTTTTCTGTGAATTTATCTCTAAACCCCTACTTTTGCAGAATGAATGAAAGATATCTAAGGCCCTCTGTATTCCCATAGGGGACTTAGATAGTAAGAGGGTATCGTCGGTGAACATCAAGGCGGGAACCTTGAGTTTCGCCAACCTAGGAGCATCTATGTCCCTCCCAGCGATCAGGGTCTCCACTAGGCCATTAATAAATAAGCAGAAAAGGGTCGGGGCCAACACGCACCCTTGTCATACCCCTCTATCTATGGAAATGGGGTCAGTGAGCTCACCATTTTTCCCGTACCTGATTTGGGCGTAATTACATTCATGGAGCCGTTTCATCTGGTGGCAGAGATAGGGAGGGGCCCCCATTTCTAGTAGAATGGACCACAGTTTGTCCCTGGGGACCAGGTCAAATGCCGATTTTAGGTCCACAAAGATCAAATAAAGGCTGCCACCCTCCAGAAGCACTGTCTTCCAGTACAATAGTTGCAGCCTAAGAAGTTGATCTATTGTGGACATTCTGGCTCTAAAAACTGCCTGGTAGGGGCTGAGTATAGAATACTCCTCCATCCAGCTCTCTAATCGACCCAGCAGCACTCGTGCGTATATCTTCTGGGTGGCATCTATGAAGCTGATTGGGCGATAGTTAGCGGGAAGGAGTGGTGAGCCCTTTTTTGTGAATTGGAATAATTTCCGCCCCCAGCCAGGTCGTAGGAATCGACATTCCCTGCAAGATAGCATTGAACAGGGTCCATAAATATGGGGCCCAAATATTAGGCTCATTACGGAAGAGGTCGCCTGGGATCTTGTCTAGTCCTGGCGCCTTAGAGGGGGTTACCCTACTTAGGGCATCAATTATCTCTTTTAAAGAAATTATTGGAACATCAGAAACGGGTGACTGCGAGTGGGGGCACTCATTTATGGCCTGCCCTAATACACCCTCTACCCTTGCATATAGGGGTTCATCTGTATATACACATGAGGACATTTTGATATAACTGAGTATCATGTAATGAGGATACTGCATTATCGCGATGTAACAAGTGATACACTGGCAGCCCTTGGTTGTTCTATTCTTGTGATTCCACCAGTACTGTTAAAATGGCCGCCGTATATGCGTATGCATTGTATGAGACTTTGCAGGACATCCTCACTTTCTATTTTGCATGACAATGTATTTTCCTTCCGGTATGGTTAAATACTGTGTTGTTTGAATTGGTAACTGACATTGAAAAAGGCGTTGTTGCCGAAACGCGTCTGTCAGACTTCGAGCGGTTTGAAGAATAAACCCTTTATTATTATTTCCCCTGTCGAGTGCCTCCATGTTTGTCCACAGGAGTGTGGATTGTTTGAAGATATATATATATATATACATATGCAATGCTGATATTTTGCTTCTCAATAGTTGATATTATTGTAGTTTGCATTACAAGTATGTAAAATCGATATTTTAGGCCTGATAGTTTTTGAGCGATATTTTTGGCTTGTGTAGAATGTATACATAGACCTCCTGGTGACTGTGTGACCTTAGACTCACATTGGCCATATGAGTCCAAGTTAACTATTTGGCTCCAGGTGAGCCTTGTTGTCACCAAGTGGACGTTGCTCCTTCTTGTGGCACCATGTGGCACCAAGTCAGTCATGACAATGCCTCGTAACTCTGTGAACCTGAGAAGAGCCATATAACCAGGGTACAAGGCCTAAAGACAGAGGTGGGAGAACTAACCAAGTTGGGCAATATGCAAGTGACGTCATGGCACGTGACATCACAGAGCGTGACATCACAGGAAGGGACATTATAACCCATAAGGTCAGACATACGTTTAACAGGTCTATCATGAGTACATTTACGATTTTTAATACATGAGATTTTGTATCAGAGTTGTGCCAAAATAGTGGTGCAACCCCAATGCAGGATGTGGGCCTCAACTCTTACATTTATTTTCAAAACTTTGCCACAAAGAAATTGTTGACAAGGAGAAACATGGCAGTAAATCTGCTCTGCTTAATTGGTTGCAAAGTCTGCATTTTAAAATATCTTATGGGGTTAAGGCACCTGCTGCAGAGATCTTTGTGCGCCAGCTAAATCTCAGAGAATAATAATAATTGTAAGATAACTCTGGAGGTTAATGCACTTGCTGGAAAGATCTATGTTTTGTCTAGTCACAATTGTGAATCAAAGTTGCATAGAGGGTTAATATGTCTCTTACAAAGCACATCATGTGACAAACAGGTTACAGATTTGTATTTTATGTAGATGTGTAAGTGTTTTACTGCTATTAAAACTTAGATCCTTTTGTTACTTGTTAGATTGTAATCCGTCTAATATACCACAGTGAGCTATGAAGGACATGCGACTCCTACATCTTGTAACCCCACTGTCTTATGTAACACATCCTGTACATTGATTTACACGCATACGATTTAATGTCAAAGTATATTGTGCACGTGTGGTGTAATGCGCTCCAACACCTTGGATTGGGACGAGTAGCGCTACAAAAGAAATACAAAAAAAAAGTGGTATTTAAATTATTATTTGTGTAAATACTAGGCCAGACCAACACATCTGGCATTCTCACAGTGCATGCATATCTCTTATATACAGTGACTGAACAAAGTCACAAGCTGCCTCCCTTAAGTCCCTGTGAAGTGATACGTTGTGAGCCTTTGTTTCATCTCCACTGCATTTAGGTGTGAGGATCCCGATAGTTCCCATCCAGGATACTCTAACAAGAGGAGGCCTGATGGCCCCTTTACTTCAGCCTTTGTTTTGGGCTCAGCTGCAATTTAAAATAACAAAGCCCTCTGCATGCAGAGGCTGCTGAATATATCCCGGTGTCTGGAAATTACATCTGGACGAGTTCAGCATATTTCTCTGGGGCCCAACTACTTTGGCAGAGGAGACGGCGTCCACCCTCTGAAAAGAGTGGGGAGACGCAGTCTACCTGCGTGTATCCTCGACGTGTGCCTTCAATATAACGTGCCTGTGACTCTTGGTGGGACCCGAAGTGTCTTGCCTCAACCTAACATTTTTAGTTCAAGCCTGCAGGCAGCATGTACGTGCTGTCGCTAGATGACGATCTATTGTATCTTAAAAAGAACCTCTAAAAAAGGGCTTTAGCCCGCCCAATACTTACCATTGGTTGACTTGCTCATCCTTCACAGTCCCTTAATCCTCATTGGTCAGTGCATGCATGTATCACTTCCGGTTTGTGTGTGTTCTCCTTTTGATTGAGCATAGCCTAAGTATTGATAAATCTCTTTATTGGAGCCCTTCCACTTCTTTGGCTCGCATTGAGGTAGTTTTCTTCGGCTGTGGGTGCTTCCTCAGTCATCAACTTGCTCTATTGTTGCTTCTTTCCCTACCCTGTTCTTTTTTCTTGCTCTCTGTCCCATGTGGTTTGTTGCTTGCCCACCTCTTATTTTGCATTGTTTATTACTTGCTCCTCACACGTTTTGTTGCTTGCACCCAGTTAGTTGCCGCTTGCAGCTGCGTCCCCCATTCTCTTTACTATCTTGTACCACACACCGATGATCCAAAGGGGGGGACTGCCGAGAGTTTGGGGTAATGAGCACAACAGTACCATGTGGCTGAGTGTATGATAGCCAGCATCCCTTTGAAGCAGTTTCCATCTCATAGGCTGAATTACAGGCTCTGTGGCTCAGAAACCTCCACAGCACTTCTCAAAACACGATGACATGCAGCATGTGTTTACATCAAGAATAATAAGCACTGCAAGGAACCGCCGTAACCTGCTGCATCCTTTACTTCATTCATTACTCGTGAGAGAGATCGGGCACAAAGGGAGGCTCCTCCCTGGACCGTGTCAGCAAAATACTAAGGGCCGCATCTATCAAGGTTTGGCGTTGCCCTTGCGCCAAGCAGGGAGGTGCAAGGGCAACGCACACCCTAAGTGGGATTTATCCAGCCGTGCAAGGCCACCTTGCAAGTCCCTGGACGGCTTGATAAATCTAGAGTAATGCAACGCAGCGCAAATCATTGTCTTGTGTTACTCTGCCCCAGGGAGGCGCTCCATGGGTGGAGCGTGGGAGTTCCCTCCCATCCATCCATGGATTTTGGTGCATTCCCAGATGTACCATTAGTGGTAAATGTGGAAATGCACCAGAACTGCATCAGCTCCCCAGGCGAGGCGTAACAAGGAGAAATATCTTTATTTAAAATACCTCTCAGGAAGGTTCTCCTCCCTGCACAAACATAATCCTGCCAACAACGCAGGTACCCTCGCACCATGACGCAAGGGTGCCTGTGCTGGCGGTAGGAAAGGACAGGAATGCTCAATATAATGTCAAATACGGCGCATTCCTGCCCGTTCCCTTTCAGCAGTGCACCAAGGTGGCTTGCTGCATTGAGCTGCTGCATCCGTTACCTCATTCGTTAGTGAGAGAGCTCAGGGCGTCAATGTTCCTGTTGCAGAGGGAGAGGATGTGGCGTAATAGAACTGAGGACCTGTAATTTAATTGCAAAATGCAACACACATAGAAAGAAGAAAAAACTAGGAGAAATAAAAATATTTCTCCTCATCACACCTCCCCTGTGGAGGGGCAGCATTGTTTACGAGTGAGAGTAAATCTGGGAACGCAACACAATGTGTGTGTGGCTGCGCGGGAATATCCACACACACCCATGGAACGCCTTCCTGGGCAGAGTAACAAGGCAGCGATTTGCGCTGTCTTGCTTTACTCCCGATCTATCAAGCCGTGCAGGGCCACACAAGGCGGCCTTGTGTGACTTTAGTGTTGCGTCGCCCTTGTGCCCCTTGCGTGGTGAAGGGCCACACAACGCTGATGAATACGGCCTTGGTTCAGTTTTGTTTGGTGTTATCCAGGGGATTATTTATGAGAGCCTTTCATCTCTTCTGCCCCACGTAAAGTGGTACATGCGTGATGCACGACTCTCAATCGGTTTATGAAGCCACAGAAAGCCACCCTGCGTGGCTTTGAGTTGCCTCCTAAATCATGCAGCGTAGATCGCTGCATCGCCGTACTCTGCGCTCCGGAGGCGTTCCATGGGGGTTGCCATGGATATTGACATGTTCTTGAGATTTACAAAGTGATTTAAACCTGGTGAAGCACCAAAACATTACGCCTCCCAAGGTGAGGAGTAACGAGGAGGAATAACTTTATTTATCCTCGTTTTTTCCTCTTTTCTTGTGTGCTGCATTCTCCAGCACACATAGAAGGAGAAAAAAGCCTCCTAGGATTGTTTTCATGCGGGAAGGCCCCTTCCAATCCTGCCTGTAATGGAAGCACCCTTGCACCACAGTGCAAGGGTGTCTGTGTTGGCGCACGGCAGGGAGGAAGGACAGGAATGCACCGTATCGCATAAATACGATGCATTCCTGCCCTTTCATTTTGCCTTGTTGTACTGCCCTATGCCACAATCCCATAAATGAGGGCCCCAGTTTTTTTTCATTCACTATCAGCACCTTTCCACCTTAGGAATGTGTAATGTTTGAGTGTAAACCCTTTTTGGTATGTTTGTTGCTTTTATGCGAGTCTCTAAGGTGATAGCATGTGTATTGTACAGCTTGTTATATATACGTCACACTAATTCCCTCCCACAGCATTGTGTTGTCCTGTGTCCCCCGGTACCCCTGACTCACCTTCCCTCTGCTCTGCTTTATCGCGGTGTCGGCTGATGTCGCACTCATGCTGCCAGTAGGGTGGATGTAGGAGGCCTGGTGACTTGTAAAAACCTCTGGTGCTGTGGTGTGGGCTTAGAGGCGCCATGGAGCCCACAAATAGGTGCTCTTTATGCTTAAGACGCAGTGATTGGGGAGAGGATGTGGCATCATGGCCAGAGCTCCTTACTTTGAAACTGGGGAACCCGGTTTGAGTCTCGGGGTCCGCTCGGCATCCAGTGATTCTGGGCAAATCATTTAATCTACACGGCTTTAAATAAAATAAAATAAAGAATATGTCATTATGTAATGTAAAAGGTTCTCATGTTCACACTATACTCCAACAAAATATAATTGCGCCAAAACCGCGTCGTTTCCTTTCCTTTTCCACCCATCTTATTTGCTGATATTTTTGTACAACAATGAGGTCACTATTGCCAGTAGAACACTTTCCTCATTTGTAAAACATCCATTTGTTAAGTGAAGACAGCACTGGGAAGGCAATGAACCTGGCGAGCTGATGTGATTGTTAACTTTTTTCTGTGTTTTTGTTTTGAATCGCGAGCATATGCCACAAAACTTACAAGTATTGGGAAAGCCGATATGTCTCTCTTGTAAGAGCTATTGGCAATGTTTTGTAGTCATGCTCTACAGCAGTGAAAATGCTTTCCAGTGTGGCTAAAACTAATTTAAGAAAGGCTTATGACGCAGCCAGGACTAATGCACATTAGTGCTGGATGTATCATAGTCTTTATTTAATTATTTGAAGCCATGCTGCAAATCATTGTCAAAGTCAACAATGCCCATGCTGTGTAGCATTAACAAAAGGCAATAGCAAAGCTAATAGTCTGAAGGCGAGACCTATTGGCATTGCCAATGCTTGTTGCAAGGGGAGCCGTCACCTCCCTGTCGGTATAGGTGATCTATGGTGAGTTATCTGCCCTTCCTGTTATTGTGTGTGAGCTGGAGGTGGGCGCCACCCTGAAAGCTCAAGCCGGGCTCGAGCCAGATGCCTGGCTCTAGATCCGCCGGGACCTCCGAGCCCAAAAGAGCCGAGCTTTCTTTCAGCCTGTTACCCATCTAGTGGCCGAATCGCACAAAAGTTAAACACGCAGGGGCATATTTACAAGCCCCTTGCGCCACTTTTGCGCCGCCGTTGCGTTACGCATGTGATGCAGCGGCGACGCAAACCATGCGCCGCGTTGCGCTATATTTACAACGTGACGCATCTAGGGAGATGCGTCACGTAGTAAACCCCTGCGCCACATGAAACCTGCGTCAGGTTTCATGTGGGTGTACCGGCGCAGGGGGGGGCGTTCCGGCGCAGGAACGCCTTGGAAAAGTGACGCAGTGAAATCTACAAGATTTCACGAAGTCACTTTTCCGACGCTGGTGCGTCAAATCCTTACGCCTGCTTCAAGCAGGCGTAAGGATTGACGCACCATGTTAGGGATAGGGAAGGTTGGAACAGTGCTGGAGTTGCGTCGCGCTTGCGACACAACTTCAGCACTGTGCCAACCTTCCGCCGGCAGAAGCGTCATGCATCTGCTTATCCTTGCGCCGCATTGTAAATGCGGCGCATCGGACGTGCCGCAAGGGTAAACTTGCGTGACGCATTTTCCCTGGCGCATCCCTGCTGATATGCAGGGATGCGCCAGGGAACGTAAATATGCCCCGCAGTGGCGTAGCTAGGCCTTTTGCCGCCCATGGCGTCCCAGCCTTTGCTGCCCCGTGATGGCCGTAAGAGTGAGGGGGGGTGCTGGCGATTGATTCCTGCTTTTCCCGCTCCGCACGGCTGCAGTTAAGAGCAGGGGTGACGGGAAGCCACCGTCCCCAAAACTCTTGCCGTGGGGGGCGGAACCCCCCCACAAGCCCACCTTGCTACGCCACTTGATACACACAAACCTGGGATCAGTTTCGGCTTCCTCGAATGGATAAACTGTGTGATCCTAGGCAAATATTTGATTCCACAGCGTCTCCTTTTCCTTTTTGAACAACATAAAAAACCACCTTGTAATATGTGAGCTCAAGATGTGTGCTGTACAGACACTTGCAGCGTTTGATTTAAGAGAGTATAATGGTAGCGGGTGTGATATAATGTTACTCCTTATGTAGTAAGAATCTAGACCACTTATAGGGTTACACCTTAGTCCTCTAATGACATTGTCATCTGAGAGGGGGTTGTGGGGGTGGATGTTTCTAAGTTCATGTTTGAAAACTATTTCTTAAAATAAATACCTCTGAATGTAGTGGTATAATCTGGTATACTAAGGTCAAACGGTTCCGTATTATTTCTGAATCTTGAAGAAAGTTTATCGTAATTTTACATGATATTTGTTGCATGAGTTATATGACAAATATTTTCAACGCTCGGTTGAGGAACGGGCTCTTGGAGCCACGGCAGAGTTCAGGCTCGGCTCTGGCTCGGCTCTCTCTGTTCATTTGTCTGGTGTGAGCCCGGTGAGTCGTGTCACCTTCTCGTCACGGTGAGCTGCATCATGTGACCTCTCCAGCAGTGAGCCACGCCTCCCCCTGGTACGTCACAGCAACAGAAAGGCCCTTGGAAGGACCCGAGTTTGAGATTGCTGGATCTTAAGGGCATATTTACAAGCCGCTATCACCACAGTAACGTCACTTTTAGTGGCGATCCTGTGGCGATACGGGCTTCACCTTATTTACAAGCCAGCTCGAAGCCACTTAACGTGGCTTAACGCTGCCTTGTAAATAAGGCCCCCTTTCATGCTGTACTTAGCGTGAAAGGGGAGGGCAATGGTGTTGCGGTGGGCGTTCCACCGCAACACCCATTGATTTTGATACTGCCCCCTATTTACAAGGGAGGCGTAAATTGGGGGCAGCGCCAAAATTAAGACCAGGGAAAACCTGTTCTTAAGTTGGCGCAACGAGGAGAAATGCTTTATTTCTCCTCGTTCTTGCCGTGTCTATGTGTGCTGAATTGTGTAGCACACATAGAAACAGCAAAAGGCCATTGATTATTTATGTGCAGGAAGGTGTCCCTTCCTGCACATAAACAATCGTTAAAAAAAAAGACATTTTGTTACTTCTATGTGTGCTGCATAAAGCAGCACACATAGAAGTTGTAAAACACCATTTAAAGATTGTTTTTGTGCAGGAAGGGACACCTTCCTGCACATAAACAATATTCCCCTCAATGCAGGCACTCCTGCACTACAGTACAAGGGTGCCTCCGTTGGCGCTAGGCAGCTAAATTTAGTGCCAACACAGGGGTAAACGCAGAGCTGCACCATACTTTTGTAAATATGGTGCAGCCCTGCGTTTCTGAAGTGGCGGAGCGTGGCGTTAAGCCAAGGAGGCTAAGGCCGCGCTCCGCACTTCGTTGTAAATATGCCCCTCAGTTTATCCATCATTATGTAACGATGCAATGGTACCAAATCCAGTCAATGCCACAGCCAGCCATAGAAGCAGATTTAATAAACTGAATAAAAACACAGCAAGTACAAAGTAGACGCCACTTCTTATGATTATAACATCAGTTAACAGATCCCTCTTCAGCCTTTGTTTTACTTACATTCGAAGCATTTGACGTGTTCGTAAAATTCTAAAGTGAAACAGAGAAAATATGAAATTAGAAACAACTTTGAGAAAAATAAATCATGTGAAGTCTTTATTTATTAGATTTATGTAACTTACCTAATTCAGCAAGGAACGTTTCTGTGTTAAAGAAGAAAATACAAAGACATGCATTAGGGCCGGTGAGCAGCAGAGCCAAGGACTCTTTAATCCAGACATTCATCCCGCACTCCATCCCTCACCCATTCAGGGCCTATTTACAACAATGTTACACAGGGCAGCGCTGCATGTCACTTGGCTGCGCTGCGCTGCCCCGCATCAAAAGAAAAGGGCAGGAATAGCCATATCTATGAGATACAGTGCATTCCTTGCCTCTATCACTGCGCTGGCACAAATGCAGTCATGCACCATTGTGTTGAAATCAGGTTGTTTTTGTGCACAAAGGAACACCTTCCTGCACCAAAACAACCCTTACGCCACCCCTGGGAGGCGTAGGCTTATTCCGCATCCCAGATTTACGTTATGTTGTAAAGCTGGGAATGTGTCAAATGCCATGGGTGGTACGCAACGCCCACGGCACACCTCCCTGAGGCAGCGTGAGGCACTGCCTTACACCTTACACCCACTGCAACGCCCACGGCACGCCTCCCTGAGGCAGCGTGAGGCACTGCCTTACACCTTACACCCACCGCAACGCCCACGGCACGCCTCCCTGAGGCAGCGTGAGGCACTGCCTTACACCTTACACCCACCGCAACGCCCACGGCACGCCTCCCTGAGGCAGCGTGAGGCACTGCCTTACACCTTATCTACGAGGCCATGTAAAACCACGCAGGTCTGCTTTCCTTGGCCTCAGATGTGATTGCGAGGCCTGCGCCATGAGAGCGTCATTTAAAGTGATGCTCCAGCGGCACAGGCCTCTTGTAAATGAGGCCCTCGGTGTGTAGTTTATTAGACCCCACAGACCAACAGCAATAAACCTTCTCACAGACAAGAGGTGGTCGGCCACGTGTATTGCACAGTAGGACAGGCAGATGGCATGAAGGGAGCCACATGACATCACCCAGGGTACACAAGAAATACAAAATGTAAAATGCAAGTGAGATACGAGTGTGCAAATACTGCTTTACTGCACATTCCCAGACAACCAGAAGCAGGAGAATAGCGCATTGTACACTAAGGTGCATATTTACAGGAAATTGGTGTAGGGCAGAGCCGCAAGGCTTCTTGCGGTGCTGCCATGCGCCAATTCGCAAGTACAGGAATGCACCATATTTACAAGATACAGTGCATTCCTGTCCTTAAGGCCAGTGCCAGCGAACATTTTGCAGTAGTCGGCCAACGCCGGCACCCTTGAACCATCGTGCAAGGGTGCCTGGGTTGTTGGCAGGATTGTTTTTGTGCAGGAAGGGGCAACTTCCTGTACAAAAACAACCCATGGAGGCATTTTACTCTTTTTATGTGTGCTGCAAAAGGCAGCACACATACAAAGTGGAAAAACAAGGAGAAATTAAAATGGCTCCTCGTTACGGCTGCTCCGGGGAGGCATAAGATTTTGGCGCATTCCCAGATGTATGCCATGTTGTAAATCTGGGATGCTTCAAAACCCACGGGAGTTGTGTGGGAACAACCACCGCAACACCTTTGGAATTCCTCTTTGACTTAGAGAAAAGCAAGGCAGCGACTTGCGTCGGCTTGCCTTACTCCATATCTACGAGGCCATGTTTGTTTTTTTAGCGTTTTATATAGCGCGAACTCGACCCGTAGATATCAGGTATCAGAGCGCTTTACATGAGCACCATTTTTTTACAGATGAACACATTCATTTTTGTTAGGCACGGGGAGATTAAGTGATTTGCCCCGAATCACAGGATGTTGAGCATCGTTGCCGAGACTCGAACCAGGTTCCCTAACTTCGAGGTTGACCTCTCTAGCCGTAAGGCCACATCCTCTCCCCTAAGTATGGGTCTGCACACTGTGCCTCTGGAGTGTCACAAAAGTAACGCTCCGGAGGTGCAATTGTACCACAAGGGGGTTGTAAATATGCCCTTAATTGTGTATAAGGATTTCTACAATAGTCTCAAATGTCTTAAATCGACATATAACTCTGATGCGACAAGGTGGAATCCCTGATTCTCCCGAAAGCTTGTTATACCCTCTGAAGCAACCCACATCAACAGCAGACTTGCTTTCACTTGAGCTGTGCCCTCCAAATCATCCTACCCTTCCTCCACCCCTCTTCCTCTGACCTAATCTCCTCTCTTTCCATTAACTCACCACATCCTCGCCCCATTGAAGACCCCCCCAATCAGACCCGGCAACAAGAAAGCACCCTGGTTCACCGACGAACTCAAGAAATCCAAGAAGAACTGCCGGGCCCTCGAGAAAGCATGGCGCAGAGACCCGACTGCAGACAACATGACCACCCTCAAACACGCCACCCGAAAACACCACCAGCTGATCCACACCACCAAGAAAACCGCATTCAAGGAACGACTGGACAACAACGCCCACAACAGCAAGGAACTCTTCATCATCGTCAAAGAGCTCTCGAACCCCAGCGCCGGAAACAACGACATCACCCCCTCGCAAGACCTCTGCAACTCGCTCGCCTCGTTCTTCCACAGCAAGATCGCAGACATACACAACAATTTCAGCACACAGCCGACGTACCCTACAACCGTTCCAACGTCCCCCACCTCCACCTTCCGAGCCTGGACCCCGATCAACACCGAAGACACTATCCGCACGATGAACTCCATCCACTCCGGATCACCAACCGACCCCTGCCCTCACCACATCTTCAACAAGGCCGACGCCGTCATCGCACCCCACCTCCGGGACATCATCAACACCTCCTTCGACACCGCCACCTTCCCAGAGAGCTGGAAGCACGCCGAACTCTGCGCCCTACTGAAGAAACCGTCAGCGGACCCCACCGACCTCAAAAACTACCGCCCCATCTCGCTCCTTCCTTTTCCTGCCAAAGTCATCAAGAAGACCGTCAACAGACAACTGGCCGCCTTCATCGAGACGAATGGATCCCTCGACCACTCACAGTCCGGCTTCCGGGCCAACCACAGCACCGAGACCGCCCTCATCGCAGCCACCGACGACATCCGAGCCCTGCTCGACAACGGGGAAACAGCGGCCCTCATCCTCCTGGACCTCTCCGCAGCGTTCGACACAGTCTGCCACCGCACCCTAGTGCAACGCCTGAACAACGTCGGAATCCAAGAGAAGGCACTGGAGTGGATCATCTCCTTCCTCGCCGGAAGAACCCAGAGAGTCCGCCTCCCCGTTCAGTTCCGAGGCCACCGAAGTCATCTGCGGCGTACCACAAGGATCATCACTCAGCCCCACCCTCTTCAACGTCTACATGAGCCCCCTCGCAGCCATCGCACGCCAACACAACCTCAACATCATCTCCTACGCCGACGACACCCAGCTGATCCTCTCCCTCACCAACGACCCCACAACCGCCAAAACCAACCTACATGAAGGGATGAAGGACGTAGCCGAGTGGATGAGGAACAGCCGCCTGAAACTGAACTCAGATAAGACGGAAGTCCTCATCCTAGGATCATCACTCTCCGCCTGGGACGACTCCTGGTGGCCCCCTGCCCTGGGCAACGCACCCAAACCAACGGACCACGCACGCAACCTGGGCTTCATCCTGGACTCCTCCCTCTCAATGACCAGACAAGTCAACGCCATCTCCTCGTCTTGCTTCAACATCCTACGCATGCTGCGGAAGATCTTCCGGTGGATCCCCACCGAAACCAGGAAGACGGTCACCCAGGCCCTCGTCACCAGCCGACTGGACTACGGCAACTCCTCTTCGCCGGAACCACAGCCAAACTTCAGAAAAGACTCCAATGCATCCAGAACGCCTCAGCTCGACTCATCCTGGACATCCCCCGACACAGCCACATCGCCGGACACCTGAGAGACCTGCACTGGCTCCCCGTCAGCAAGAGAATCACGTTCCGACTCCTCACCCACGCACACAAAGCTCTCCACAACCAAGGCCCCAGATACCTCAACGACCGTCTGACCTTCTACACTCCCACCCGCCAGCTACGATCGACCAACCACGCCCTCGCCGCCGTCCCCCGCATCTGAAGAGCCACAACGGGAGGAAGATCCTTCTCCTACCTGGCTGCCAAGACGTGGAACTCCCTAACCATCCACCTCCGCCTGACCCAAGACCACCTCTCCTTCAGGAAGCAACTCAAGACCTGGCTGTTCGAACAGTAGCGGACCCTCCTCCCCCTAGCGCCTTGAGACCCTCCGGGTGAGTAGCGCGCTATACAAATGCTTGATTGATTGACAATCGCAGCCTTCATAGCCCTTCCCTACCTCAGTGCCTCTCCAACATGACCAAGGTGTTCCATCCTGCCTCACTTTACTTGCACAAGAGTGTATCTGTGACCCTTCCTTACGGTAACGGGGCTGATTCACTTTTACCAAGTCCTCGACCTTAATGAGTTTGTCTCCAGTTACATAAAACCGCTTATTAAACCACTTCTTTTGCATCCATTGACTGCTTCACCTCACTAGTTCACTTCAGATATGAAAATCAACTTCCTTACACACTTCTGAAACCATGGTGGGTTCATGCGCCAGTTACTTAGCGGTAATCTTCATCATCCTTAGTCCGTAGTCGTCGTCACAGTCAATTACTCACCTCGTTGACAAGACCAAAACCAGGAAGTAGGAGCGGACCTGCACTAATCCCACCCAAGTTGCATAAAATCTTTATTTCGGTTTATAATACCATTAAAGATACTTCTATTTCATTGGTGATCGAAATAAATTAGTTACAAGATCTTCTGTACATCAAGTTCTAAAAAGTCGAGTATTCCAGATTACAATCTCATAAACACGAAATAAATCAACAAAGCATAACTCATTTTAAAATTTACTATCGAAAATAGATAAGGTAATAATTAAGGTGCAAGTGCAATCAAATAGCTGGAAAGTTTCTCAATTATTACTCAGTGGGGCACATCAAATCTATAAGAGTCATTAAGGTCCCTCTGCATCATATACGTAAAAGAGAAAAATACGAATAATAAAAACCACATTAAAATACTTTAAAATCAAATATTATAATTATAATCTTATAAATTAGAACACCCTCAGATCATAGCAAATTTCCTGGAGTTAGATCAAGACACTTGGGGGGCGGGGGGGTAGTCAGTAGCCTCCGCCTAATAGCCCAAAATTGGCCAAGAAATTTTGCAACTGCACATACAATAAGTGTGTAGAGATGTCTACTTGCCTATGTCATAGCTTTGGTTACTTAGCTACGTGTAGAATGAAAGTGGAGGAGAATTCCATGATGAACAGTTAGAGGAGAGCTATTGATGTGGAAGAAGCTGTTCTCCGCTGGGATGCTGTTTAATCAATAAACTACAAGAAACTACAAAGAAACCTGTGAAGGCTCTTCTTTTCATGGCGACGAGCGACCTGCGCAAGGAGCAGAAATCAGCATCTCATCCTTGGATTCACAAGAAAAGATTAAGGCCAGATCAAGATCTTGTTAAAGGTCGTGAGTACAAAGTATTATTGAACTTCTATTTTTTTCCCACTCTTTTGTCCATCAATATTGGTAAAGAGTGTAGTTTTAAAAGTGAATAATAAGATCTTGAAACCGACTTCACTAATTATCTCGAGTGCGTAATTAAAGCCTGCTGGAGCGTGAAGCTTGAGTGAGTGCGAAGCTTGAGTGAGTGCGAAGCTTGAGTGAGCGCGAAGCTTGAGTGAGTGCGAAGCCTGCTTGTGATGGTTGCTTAGCAACACTTCTAAACACGACCTTCAAACTTGAAGTTAACCGCGTAATGAATACTCAGTGAAAGAGCTTTATTTCATAAACAAACAAAGCCTGCTGTGACATGTGAAATCAACCGTGAAGAGCTGCACTTTAAGGCAATTAAAACCTGCTGTGCGACCAACCGTGAAGGGACAATTAGCCTGGAAGCACGAGCACTATAAACGAAGCTTTAAATGAAAGTACATAACCTGTTTGTCAGCTGTTTACCATTGAAAAGTGCTCAATACCACAATTTTAAGTTTCTGGCTCTTAATTAACTCGCGCTTGGCCCCGTACCAGCTGTTTATATTTGCTGTGTTTACCTAGCCAAGCAGAAACTCACTATAACGAAAGCTTTCATTGAAAATAAATAAACCCTGCTGTGTTGTGTGTATCTACACACAAATGCAAGAAGGGAATACATACCATGCTGTATTTTTGAAGTCTTCCTGGATTTTTCTCGACGTCTGTTTTCTCTATGCTCCACGCTAGACTGCCTCATCATTAATACAATAAACATTGTAAAAGGACTAAGCCAAGAAACAGACACTATAAAAGGACTAGATAAGATAGAACACATGGAATTAATGCTTCAAGTGAATATACAAGAATTCAAAAAAGAGAATTTCTGCTTTCAATAGATGGGACTGTTAAATGACTGTTAAATAATAACTTTAATGAAACTCTACATCCACAACAAAGGATTTCATTATTTTAACCTATTATTTTAAATTTTTATTTTAAATTTTTATTTTAAATTTTTATTTTGTTTTTCCCTTACAGGTACCATGTCAGATCAATCTATGTCATCTCCGCCACCTTTTTTAACATCACCTGGAGAACCATCCATACCTTGGTTACAATGGAAAAAACTATTCATGACTTATCTTTTAGCCATTGGAGGAGATAAGTATGGTCCAGTTAGACGTCAAGCAATTCTTTTACATCATTTAGGAGTTGAAGGGAGAAGGATATATGAAGAAATACCAGAAATCTCTTTAGGAATGGGCGATGGGCAACCTTCTAACATTTACGATATGTCATTACAAATGTTGGAACTACACTTCACACCCAAAACTAGTGTTGTACTTGAACGTCATAAATTTTTTACTAGGAACCAAAAGGAAGGTGAAGACATTAAATCTTATGTATCTACGTTAAGAGGGTTAGCTATAACATGTAAATTTGAACAATTAAATGATTCTTTAATAAGGGATCAAATAGTACGATGTACTAATAACAAAAAGATAAAGGAAAAATTGTTGACAAAAGAGTATACCTTAGATGAAACAATACAAATTGCAAAAGGAATGGAACATACTGACATGTGGATAAAGGAAATGGAAAGTTCTGTTAGTAATTCGAAACAAGAAAAGGTTGAAGTTATTGGAAAAAAAAACGATAGGAAAACAGAAGTAAAATTTAACGTAGATGTTAAAAGGCCTCCATCTCAACTTGAAAAAGGAAGTTATCAATCTAGGGAAATTAAATGTTTTAGATGTGGTGCTCCAGGGCATATAGCTACCAGTCTTAATTGTATGGCAAGAGGAACATTGTGTAGAAGTTGTGGAAAAAGAGGACATTTTTCCAAAATGTGCCGTACGAAAGGAATTGGGAGAAGTAGAGTTCAAGAAGTGGAGGATATTTGTGAATATGTTGATGATGTCTTACTGATGGTTGAAGGAGATCAAAAAGAAGTCGAAATAGGGAAAACTGATGAGTTATGTTCCCATAATGTGAAAATGGAAAGCACAGATAAACTTGAAAAACCCCATTGTAATATCTTACTTGATGGAAAGGAGACAAGGGTATTGGCAGATTCTGGAAGTTTATATACTCTTATATCCAACAAATCTTTTGGAAATAATTGGTCCAAGGAATGTGGTCCAATTATATACAGTCCTGATATTCATGCAGTGGGGTATGCAGGGAAAAGAATAGAAATTCTGGGAATGTGTTGGATGACTTTAAAATTTAAAAGTGAAGCAGTTAGAGGTAGAGTGTATATTACAGATTTTGGTTCTGATCTTCTTGGATGGCGTCATCAAAGAGATTTAAACATTATTATTGACCCAAATGCCAAAGAACCTGTTATGGTTCTAGAAAGAACATCTATTCAAGACATATGTGATGATAATAAGTTATTTGAAAGATATCCTAATGTTTTTAGATCAAGGTTAGGATTATTGAAAGGATTTTCGCATAAGATTATTTTAAAGGAAAATGCTAAGTCTGTTGTTCATAAGATAAGAAATGTACCAAACTTAATGTTAGAGCCCTTGCGTCAAGAAATTGATAAATTGTTGAAGCAAGGGATCATTGAGCCAATCGAAGCCTCCGAATGGTTGGCTCCGATTGTGATTGCCCCAAAGGATGGTGAAAAAATTCGTCTTTGTATAGACTTGCGTGATCTTAACAAGAATTTGGGTAGATAGAGAACCACTGCCTAATATATCAGAAATGTTGTCAACCATGGGTGATGGGCATATTTTTAGTGTTCTAGATATGTCCGCAGTGTATCATCAAATTAAATTGCATGAGTCATCGAGGCATCTGACTTCCTTTGCCACACCTCTTGGTGCGTTTAGATACAAGAGGATGCCTTTTGGTTTGGCGTCGGCCTCGGCCGTTTTTCAAAGAGCAATGAAAAATATTTTTGGGGACATGAAGAAGGTTTGGTGTTTCCAAGATGATATTTTAATTGCTGGAAATGATTATTTTGACCATGATAAATTATTTGAGGAAGTAATGACAAGACTGGAGAAACATAATTTAACGATAAAAAGAGAAAAATGTCAATTGAGAAAGAAAAAAGTTGATTATTTGGGACATGAAGTGAGTTCAGAGGGTATACGGCCTAAGAAAAGTATTGTGAAAGCGATCGCAATGGCACCTGAACCAACGAATAAGGATGAACTTCGATCCTTTTTAGGATTAGCAGAGTATTGCGCGAAATATGTAAACAGTTTTATTGAACTTGTTGAACCTTTAAGAAAAATTATGAAAAAAAATGTTCTGTTCGAATGGTCTGTTGAGTGCAAGGAAGCTTTTGAACTCATAAAAAAGAGAATATCTGAAGCACCTACATTAGGACGTTTTGAAGTTGTTGGAAAAACTTTATTGACTACTGATGCTAGTGGTGTTGGTGTTGGGGCAGTATTGTCACAGGTGGTTGGTGGGGAGGAACGAATCATTGGTTTTGCCTCGAGAAGACTGCAAGGTGCAGAAAGATCTTATTCAGTAATTGAAAGGGAAGCTTTAGCTTGCTGTTGGGGAATGTGTCACTTTAAGTTTTATTTATGGGGTCTTCCTTTCAGAATCCGTACTGACCATAAACCATTATTGTACATTTTCAAAGGTGGAAGGGGGTTAGAAGGTAGCATAACTCCAAGAATTTCTAGATGGTTACTATCTGTTATGGAATTCAATTATGAAATTGAATACGTTAAAGGGAAGAAAAACGTGATTGCCGATTTTTTATCGAGGATGCCTCTAGATATAGATTGTAATGAAGTTTGTGGCGATATAAATGTTAACATGGATGTTAACAAAGGAGTCATTGCTTTGTCATCTGAGGAATGGAGAAGGGCCATGGAAGATGATTCTGTATTGAAAAAAGTGGAATCTAAAATCGTTGAAGGTTGGAATTTTAATGATAGCAAAGATTTGGAACTGATGGAATTTTTTAAGGTGAAAGAAGAATTGAGTTTAAGTAATGGAAATATTATGAGGAGATGGCAAATTGTACCTCCTGGAGGAGTAAGAAAACATATTCTTGAAATTATTCATGAGGGTCATCCAGGTCAGGGAATGTCTAAACGGAGAGTTAGAGAATCATTTTGGTGGCCTGGGGTTGATAGTGAAGTTGAGGCCCTGGTGAAGGACTGTCAATTTTGCTTGAACAGTGATAAATCCAAAGTTGTGCGTCAACCTCCTTTGGAATGCTCAAAATTTCCATCAAGACCTTGGGAAAAATTATCTATGGATTTTATTGGACCAGTTAGTAAGTTAGGAATGAGAGATAGGTTTATTCTTGTGTTAGTTGACTATCATTCCAAATGGTTTGTGGTAGAAACCATGGGAGAAATCAATACGAATAACGTTATAAAGTTTCTTGAAAGGGTTTTCCTTGAGGAAGGAATACCAGCTAGTATTGTATCTGATAATGGAGTACAATTTGTTTCAAAGGAGATGGTGGATTATCTTAGAAGGATGGGTATTAATCATGAAAGAGTAGCTCTCTTTCGACCTCAAGCAAATGGGCTGGTAGAAAGAGTTAATCGAATTATAATGGAAAATATACAGTTATCTCTTGCAAACGGTTTGTCTTGGAGACAAGAATTAAGGAAAATGGTGTGGATGCATAGAATTACTCCCCATTCTACTACTGGTGTAGCTCCTTTTGTGTCTCTCAAGGGAAGAGAACCAGGAAAAAAAGAATGTCCTGTTTGGTTGTGTAAAAAAGAGAAAATATGGATTGATCGGGACCAGGTGTCAAGGAAAGTTGAAGAAGGTCAAGAAAGGATGAAAAGTGTGTACAATTTCAGAAAAGGAGTAAAACAGTTGTCTATTCAAGTGGGTGATTGGGTAGTAGTGCGGAAAAATGAATGGGTTCGTAAGGGTGAAAGCAAATACATAGGACCTTTTCAAGTTAAAAATGTAAAATCCAATGTTGTAATTTTGGAAGATGATACAATCTGGAGTTTAGGAAATGTTTGTAAAGTATGTAGGCCATAGAATATTATTTAGGAAATATCTGCAGAATATTAGTTATAGATTCTTATTATTTACTTTCTATGTTTTTATATTTATTGAACAATTTAGTTATTAGTTGTTATTGTTCAATACTTGGTTAATTATTATTTTATATGTTACATATATAATTTCTTTGTGTTTGTATAGAAGGGAGATATGTAGAGATGTCTACTTGCCTATGTCATAGCTTTGGTTACTTAGCTACGTGTAGAATGAAAGTGGAGGAGAATTCCATGATGAACAGTTAGAGGAGAGCTATTGATGTGGAAGAAGCTGTTCTCCGCTGGGATGCTGTTTAATCAATAAACTACAAGAAACTACAAAGAAACCTGTGAAGGCTCTTCTTTTCAAAGTGGTTTTGTGTCTGATTTTAAAATGCGTAAAGCTTCACAGTGATTTTGAGTCCCCAACTGTCTACATACAGGAGCCAACCAATTCCTTCTTGGTCTAGCATACGCCGGGCATGCAAAAAAAAACATGGCCGACCGTCTCTTTTGGGTCTGAGCAAGAAGAACAGCCCTTCCACTGGCTTTTATTGTTTACCCAGGAGTTGGTAAAAACATTAATAGGCAAACAACCGTGTCTAAACTGGGTATACAATTTCCTGTCCCCAGGCTCCTTAATAATATCAAAATAGCTCTCGAGGCTTTTAACAGATTTAATGTCTAGGAAAGCATCAGCTAAGCAGCCATGGCGAATTTTTGAATAATTAGTCTGCTCAACCCTAGACCAATATAGTAGTTTTAATCGGTCCTTTGTAATCTCGGGTTGGGGACCAAAAAACTCATTAGAGAGACCAATTACTGCCCGGGTGGAATACACTTGTTTAATCCACCCGATTTTTTTATTTATGTCTAGGGAACATACTTCATTAAAAGCAGCAGCGTAAAGGGCCAAATCAGGGGTGGAGACCAATCTATACCAGAAAAGCAATGGACGCAAACCCGCTAGATCTTTAATTGCCCTAACTCCCAAGTCCAATTTCAAGGGGAGAAGGGGCGAGCTTTGGGGAGAGATACCAGACTCCTGAGGAACTTATTCTCCACAGATGTCAGTTTGCTTACATCTGCTGAGCCCCACAGTTCTGCCCCATAGAGCACACTACTCACTACCTTCGAGCTGTAGAGTTTAAGAGCTGGGGCTACGATAAGCAGATCTCCCGCCGCAAGACCCCTGTTAGCTGTGAGAATTTCAGGGAGGCCATATCTAGATGGTTATTCCAAGTCATATTATCAGACAACTTTATACCCAAATACTCGAAGGAGCGAACCCTTTCTAGTGGAACATTGTCCAAGACCAAGGTTCGTTTTAAATTTTTTGGGGCATTCAACATCATCAACTTAGTTTTAGCAGTGTTGATGACCAAGCCCCTTATATCGCAAAAGGCCTTGAACTGATCCAAAAGCTTTTTGAGACCCATGGGGCTTTTGGATACTAAAAGAGTATCGTCGGCAAACAGCAAAGTTGCGATTTTCTGGTTCGCCAGGGTGGGGGCATCAGCCGGAATTGAGCACAGCAGATCAGCGACTTGGTTGACATACAGTGAAAAAAGGGTAGGGGCCAAAACACACCCTTGGCGAACCCCCCGCCGGATCTTAAACGGGTCAGTGAGTTGCCCCTGAGTTCCCCATCTCACACAGGCAAAATTATCATCATGCAACCTGACCAATGGTTCCAGAATACCCAAGGGCAATCCCATATTCATGAGAACCTGCCAAAGTTGATCCCTGGGGACTAGGTCAAAGGCGGTTTTAAGATCAATAAAGGCAAGATATAAACTGCCTTTGCCCAGCACAACCACCTTCCAATACAGCATGACAAGACGAAACGCCTGTTCATTTAGTGGCCTAAGACATGGCCGTTCCCCTTCCACGTCCTGATGTGCCAAGCCATCTGAAGCCAGTAAATTCAGGGAGAGAGGGAGGGAGGGCTGTATCGACAGTGACAGACTACGGATCATGGAGATCACCGGAGCATTATCCCTACGTACTACGTCCGTTCATGAAATACAGCAAATGAAATGAAATCATGAAGAGCTCAAAACTGATTCCAACACTTTGTGACCAAAGAAATCCGTACCCATCCTGTTAGACCTGTCAGCCCTAGGGTGGTCTTTCCCTGTTTTTTTTCCCTTTTGCGCCTCATTTTTGCCACCATATTTTTACTGGACCTAGGTCTCCGGGCGCCTTACCACTGCTGGTCAGTGCTGAGGTGCAGGTGCTCTCTCACTAAAGATGGCTGCCACAGGCCCCTGCTACTGCAGAAGGGCCTTCCACACATACACGCTAGTAGCCAGGGTCAGGCTGGGACATAGGGATACAGTATCCATCCCGTCCCCGCCTCTGGGCCACATAGCTAGATAGGTGGAAGGTTCCAGAACCTTCCGGGTTATGGGAGGAGTTACGTTTTGCCGCCTTTAGGAGGGTCACCTGACCTAGGGGTATAAGAGGCTTGGAGGGAAAACCTTTTAGTCAGTTAGGTTGAGGCACCGCTGAACCTGGGAGAACCTGCGCCGGAGTATAGGCTTTAGGGCCTAGGGGAGACCTACACTACTGCTGCTGACAGGGCTAAGGCCCTGCTGAAGTAAGATAGCTGAGGAACGCCCACCACCCACTGACCTTGCCCAGTGTGAGGGGACCCAGGGAACCACCTTCAGCGTGCTGGGAGGAACATCAAGCACTCCCAGAACCACCAACTCACAACCCCCCTTTCATAAGAAGAAGAACTTTTCTGACAAGAAACGTTTGTAACGGACATTACCCCAAGCCACTTCTGACAAGAAGCTCCTCGCAGGAGCCTGAAACCAAGAGTAACAGGAACCCAAGCTGAATCGTCGAATGGGGATCACGAGGCGAAGCGCTGTGTCCTAAGCGCTAGACCTTCACCCCCTATCTACCCAGACCGACAGCTGGACTGTCCCCCAAGAACCCTTCCCACACAGCCCTGTGAATAAGGCTGTCAGCGCGCCCCGCGCTGCAACTCCACGTGGGAGGACTTGACCCCCAGTCACTGACCTTGTGACTGGATCGCCGCCGCGGCCGCCGCCGCGTGAAGAGAGGTGCTGAGGTAAGGAGACCTCTCCCCTTTTATGAGTGTGGTGAGGTGCGCCGTCCGCACCCTCACCGAAGCCCCCAGAGATCACCGCCGGGCCCGAGACCCCTACCGCTGCAATCGCGGCAAAGAAAGACACCGCCGCAGCCCAGGAGGGCCGCGTGAGAAGAACTGAGGCCCACCGCGGCCTCCAGGCCCGCGGACGCCGTTGCCGTGGGGCCGGGGACGCCGACCGCGTCATAGGTCGCGTCCCCGAAAAGGCCGCGACGTGATTGGCCCCGCCGGAGCCAGCAGCAGAGGAGCCGGAGGCGGGAGGCGTTGCCCGGCAACCAGAGAAAGCCGCGACGCGATTGGACCCCGCCCGGAGCCGAGAAGGAAGACGTCGGAGGGGCTCCACTGCCAACGGGAGCCCCCAGAAGAACTCCAGGGCCGCGCTGGGATTGGGCGGCGTCGAGAGCCCGCCCCCCCAGCACGTACGGAGGAGGAAGAACTCCGTGTGCACACGCGGGAAGCGGGGAGCCGTCTGGAAGGACTGCCGGCTCCCGCTCCCTTTACCCTCACTCACCGCTGACTCCACGGGGGCCGGAGGAGTGCAATACCGGCCCCCCAACGACCCGACAAGGAAGAGAGAGGCTCCACAGCCTCGGTGAAGCTTGGCAACGCCGGCCGGAGGGCCGTGGGACTCGCTCCGGGCCCTGCCCCGTCCATCAGAGGGCTGGCCCGGGAGGGAGTCCGTCGAGCAGCAGAACAACCAGCCACATCACCACAGGTGAGCCCGGGAGGCCCCTAGGGCTCTAAATCAAGCCCCTGGGGGCCGGGGGCCACAATTTACATGGGGATTAACGAGGGAAGAGCCCTCACTGACATTTTGTACCAGGCAAGGCACCTGGTGAGAAGGGGGGCCAAGCCTAATTTAACCCTCACTTCCCCCTGAGAGACATAGGAATCCCCCATCCTAGGGAAGCCCCAGGTTACTGGACATGTTGAGGGGTTCCCTCTAGGATTTCATCCCGCATATGGTCCCGCATGCTGCAATGATTATCTAGGCCTGAAGTATGTGCCTTTGCAAGGGATTTTAATATGCCTGAAGTGTTTTGCATGTTCTAGGCCCTGTGTTATTAGTGCACCCGGTAATCGTTATTGGTGCTGTGTTTTTAGGAGCTGATTCCTGCGGCCTTTTAGTGGCCAGAACTGTTGAGGGTCTTTTAGAAGAATGTGCACCAGTTAAAGAAATGTAATGTATAATCTGCCTAATCTAATACAACCTTGATTGACATAAAAGAACTTGATTTTTAATTACACAAGCCTGGTGTGGTGTCCGGTTATTGCTTCGCATTTCTGAGTCAAAGTAAGAGTGTGCTGCACAACTGCCTTACACATTGCCTTCGCGTGCCTGCCCCGCTTTGCGCCATGCTACCATAACGGACTCGGTAACCCCGTTTCCAACACATCCCTACTCCTTCAATCTTGTAGCGGCGCAAGAAAGTATGCGGGGTGGCCCAGGTGCCTTCGCAGCAAATCTCCTGCAAAGAAACACCTTTGAAATGAGCCCACGAGGCCGCCACCCCTCTAGTAGAGCATCCTTGAATAGAGGCCGGAGCGGAAACATTCGTGGACTCATATGCTACGGAAATAGCCTCTCTGATCCATCCACTAATGGAGAAACCTTTCAGCCTCATAAGAATAATTTGGGAAATTGGAGGGGTGAAAAATGTCCTGCTCCCTATGAGACAGCGAAGGAACTTCAGGCAGAAAAACTGGATCTGTTCTCAAAATGACCCCATCCTCCAGATTCCGTAAACCAGTAGATTTATACCGTAAAGCCCCTAATTCCACTAAATGCCTAGCTGCGGTAATTGCAACCAAAAAGACAACCTTTAGAGTCAGCCACTTCAATTCTACTGAAGACAGAGGTTCAAAGGGAAATCCCTGAAGAGAATTGAGAACCAATCTTAAATCCAAAGTAGGACAAATAGGGCTATTACATCTCTGGAAAGAGAGACACTTTTGAAAAGCCTATAAACCAAAGCCACAGTTTCTGGGAATTCGCCACTGGGACTACGACAAGCAGTGCATTGAGATCATAACGTTGCCACTGAAAGGCCCTTATTAAAGCCGTCCAGTACAAAGTGCAACACTGCCTGAAATTCACAGGCAGAAGGAGAACAATGAATCCCCTCACACATCTGTGAAAGGTATGGATAGCACGATAGGGTAGAGGGATGCCTACACTGCTGTACTACAGCTGCCAGATGATCAGGAACCCCTTGATTCCTTAACCTCCCCTTTCAATTGCCAGGCCAAAAGAGAGAGATGAGTCAGAGGTATAGACCCCTGGGACACCAGTGAAGGAGGGAACAGAGGAATTTTCCAGTGAGGTAGAAGAGACATCGAAAGAAGCAAAGGAAACCACTATCTTCTGGACCAAAAAGATACCAACACTACTATCTCAGTTCTTTCCCTCCAAATCTTTATCAACAACTTTGGAATAGCAGTGAACAGAGGGAAGGCATACAGAAGCTTGCGAGGCCATGGAATGGCCATGCATCCATTCCCCATGCACCTGGTGTCAGATTTCTAGAACAGAATCGTGTCAGCTGTGTGTTTCCTAGGGAGGCAAACATGTCTAGAAAAGAATCTCCGAACTTGTGACATATCTCCTGAAACACTGTCTGTGTCAGGCAGAGACCCTGAGATGTGACAAATGAACTGGTGAGAGTGTATGTAGGCTCCAATGTTCACCTTCCCCCTGATGTAAGTGTCTTCTAGAGATACAAGACATAGCTCCGTCCAATTCCCTATCTTCATTGCCACAAGATTGAGCGAGGAGGACTTCACCCTGCCTGCTTGTTCATATAAGCCATAGCCACACATATGTCTGCCCTCACCAACACATGATGATTCACCAGATGTCTTTTGAAAAATCGCAGGGCTAGCCATATTGCTGAGAGTTCTCTCCAGTGAGATGATTGACGCCTCTGAACTCGTGACCAAAAGCCTTGAGGTGAGAAGTCCCCTAGAGTCGCACCCCATCCCAGAAGACTGGCATCTGGCATCGGAATGAGAGGAGGATCTGGAGCCAGAGGAAACCCCCTGAGAAGTGATGCCTCCTTCAGCCTGAGGTCTAACTGGAATCGGAGTCTCGTATTCCTAGATTCAAGTTTCCAAAACTTGAGGAGCTGTGCTTATAGAGGTCTCATATGTAACCGTGCCCAACGCACTAGGAACACACATGACGCCATGTGCCCTTGGACTCTCAGTCAGAGCCTTGCTGACATTGTGTCGGGGGACAACAGATGAGCCAAATTTTGTCTCAACCTCACAGCTCTGTCCTGAGGTTGATTTGATTTTGTATTTATATTTGTTAAGCGCAACATTCATCCTGAGGGACATCACGGCGCTAGGAAAGCGTTATCCTAATTAAGAAGTGCCGATTGTCTGGACAGTTTCAAGGAGTGGGGCCGCAGCCAGGATGACAGTGGGTATCTTTGGCTATGTTCTAGGGAACAGCCATGTTTTCACTTTCTTCCTAAAGGACAAATATTCGTATCTTAGGCAAAGGTCTAAGGGTAGTTCGCTCCAGTGAATGGCCGCCAAATTAGAGAAGGATCGGCGTCCTGCTCTGACTCTCCTGATACGTTTGATCTTGGCCAGGGCATGATAGCGAGATCTCAGATTTCGTGTGGGAGTTTAGAATTCAAATTTATCTTGCAAGATTCGGGGGCCACTCTTATGTCATGCTCTGTGTGCATAACACATGAGCTTGAACTTAGCCCTTTGGCGTAGGGGCAGCCAATGCAGTCCCTCTTACTTTCAGATGCCGAGCTGTGTTTGCTTTTATTGCAGAGCAGTTTAGCAGCAGCATTCTGGACCACCTGTAATCGGGAAAAAAGATACTCGGGCATGCCCACATTGAGCGCGTTCCCATAGAAAGTAGTGCCTGGGAAATGGACTTTCTACAGTTTAAGGGGATCCATGGGAAAAGTCTTTGTAGTAGTTTCAGCCCAGCAAAGCTCTTGCCGCACAGCGCTCAAACTTGGTCTTGCATTGTTAGTGCATTATCGATGAGTATGCCCACGTTTCTTGCAACTCGCTTTGGTTCTGGGGCGGCTCCTAGCGCCCGGGGCCACCAGGTATTGTCCCAGACTAAGTGTGCTCCACCGAAAAGCAGGATCTCAGAATTTTCAGCATTTAATTTCAAGCGGTGTTCCATCATCCAGTTTGCTGTTTCTGACAGAAAGTTAATTAGGTTATTTTTGGTATCCTCGTGCCTTTTTCAAAGGCAATTAGCAGCTACGTATCATCTGCATAGGAGCAGATATCGAAGCCCCATTTCCTGCTAATCTCCGCTAGGGAGGAGACGTAGGCACTGAAAAGGGTGGGGCTCAGGGAGGCCCCATGCGGGACTCCGCATTTGATAGATTTTAAACTGGAAGAAAAGGGGCCCATTTGGATCTTTTGAGTTGTATTGCTTAGGAAGGAGTTGAACTACTGAAGCTTTCAAGTGTATTCCTTTTTTGTGTAGGATACGCCGCAGGTGGTCGTGAGATATCAAAAGCCGCCGTTAGATCCAAAACGATCAGTGCAGCAGCTTTACCCTGGTCCACCAAGGATCGCATGTTGTCTGATACAGCGAGGAGGGTGGCCTCGGTATTGTTAGAAGCTCTACAACCGGTCTGGGAAGGATCTACAAGTTCACTAGTTTCTTAAAAATTGACCAGTTGTTTATTGACCAATTTTTCCAATACTTTGGACAAGTATGGTAAGTGGGAGATTGGTAGGTAGTTTGCAGGATTATAGATTTCCATGCCTGCTTTTTTTAATAGTGGAAATACGATATATCTGGGAATAATGCAGAATCAAGAGATTTATTGAAGATACGGGTAACATACGGGCTTAAGACTGATGCAAGCCGCGCAAAGATGAAGTTCGGGCAGGGGTCGAGCGGGGATCCTGCTTTAATCTCAGTCATATCTTTTGCGACCTGTTCTTCCGAGAAAGGGGCCAGATTGCTTAAGTAAGCGTGTGCTCTAGGGTGTGGCGCTAATGTTTTCCAATCTGATTTGTTAGCAGTGGGTTGGCTATTGAAGGAGGAGTAAATTTGGAGACTTTATCGGTGAAGAAGCGGTTAATTAGCTCACAGTTGTCAATTGAAGGAGTCATAGTATGGGACATACTAGTTGGTTTACAGAGTTCCTTCACTATTTTGTATAGTTCTTTAGATGAATTGCAATCATCTTCTATTCGTTTTGCATAGTAGTGTTTTTTTGCACTTTTGAGGGCATTATGGTATATTTTCAGCTCTCCTTTATAGAGTTGTCAATCATTGCTTTCTTTAGATGGTCTCCACTTACGTTCCAGGAATTTACATCTCCTTTTTAATTGTTTCAATTCTAATGAATACCATTTCTCTGATTGTGTTTTCCTGTTAGATTTACTTTCTAGTCTAGGGGCGCACTCATCCAGAGCATTAGTGACCCCATTATCCAAGAGTTCAGCCTCTGTCTGAACAGAGAGTGTCCTGGCAGTGCCTAGGTCACATGGGAAGAAATGGGAGGTGAACAAATCGGGGGTAATAAGATTCCATGATCTTTTTACCGTTGCTGACGGTGTGGTCAAATGGGTTAGCTTGGTTGGCAGGTTAAGAGAAAGGAGATTAAAGAGTAGTCTGTCCAAGACAGAGGTGTAACCTCGGAGACTTTGATAGCCTCTATGTGGGAGAACAAAAGATCCAGTGTATGCCCAGCCGTGTGAGTTGGCCCTTTGATCCATTGCTTTAACTGCAGTATCTGCATATCACTTTCTAAATGTTTGACCACCGGGTCCCTAGAATTTTCAAAATGAACATTGAAATCGCCTATAACTAGGAAGTGTTTATGTTTTAGGCAAGAGGGGAATAATTGAGACAACAATTTGGTGCTAAAATCTGGCTTGTATCCAGGGCGATTGTAAATTACTGCTCCCCCAAGTAGTTTGTGGTCACCATTTGACACTGACTTGGTGAGAGGGCAGGGCAGGCCTTGAGCGCTGTGGAGAACCACCACCTGTGTTGCAGAACCTTTCGGAGTGCGGAGGAGCTCAGGATCAGCAGACCCGTCGACTTAGTTGCGGTGCCTGCAGATGCAAGGAAGTGACTCCTTCACTTCAAGGGAGATTCCTTCAGGTGTCTTGGATGCCCACAGGCCTTGGAAGGTTCCTGTATGATGCACAGGCACAGACAATGCAGCAGACTGGAAGGGGGACGAAGTAGAGCCCAAACGAAGTCCAGCGAAGTCCAGAGTGCCCAGACGGTAGAAGAAGAAGTGGTGTCTGATCTGAATCTTGTCCCACGACGAATCTAGTGATCCACCCACAGGCAAGCCCTTAAGTAACCTAAGGAAAGGGGTGTGACAATTCAGGCGACCCTCCCTGTGGAATGGTCTGGACAGGGGGGAGGTTACTCCCATCTCCTTTGTCCAGTCTTGCGCCAGAGCAGGAGCCGACGGCTCTCAGAGCTGGTTTGAACTGGACTATGCACAGGGACACCAAATGTGCCCCTCATGCAGACTGAGTGGTGCTGGCAAGCTCACCCACCCAGCCCTAATACACTAAGTCCTGTCTGGGATGTGGTCACACCTCCCTGTGACAGGATACCTAATGTTCTGCCTTCCCCTGCTCGAGCTTGGCTCAGCAGCAGGAGGGCAGAATCGTGTCCCTGGTCGGCAGCACCCATTGGGTGCTGTCCAAGTCTAGAAGGCTGGCACCTGGAACACTGAGAGCCTAACGAAGGGCTCGTCAAGTGCTTGGAATCATACCTCCCACACCGTTTACGGTGTGGGAGGTATGATTCCAACATGTTTGATACTAAACATGATAGGATTTGTTGCAGTCAATTTCAAAATGGTCATCCCCTAATTACGCGGGCCCCTCTATATGATATATGGCTGCTTCACTTACAACCCGGGAGAATGGACTCTGTAGGCTGTAGGGGTGTCCTGCTCATGCAGGGGCTCCCTCTCACTTAGAACCAAGCACCCTGCCTTCAGGATTGCAAAGGCCTGCTATAGGGGTGGCCTATAAGTACAGTGACCCTAGGTATAGGAAACCTATATCTTTAATAAGTGGTGCTAGCACCAACTTACACAGGCTGCAATGGCAGGCCTGTAGGTTCTATTTTGCATGGCCTCTCATGGGTGGCATAATGCATGCTTCAGCCCATTCGGGACCTCTGGGGTACTATGCCCTGGGTACCTTAGTACCATCTACTAGGGACTGATAAGGGTACCGCAGTTTCCAATCTGGGATGTACCTAAGTACTTGAACATAACAATTTAAGGGAGAAAGCAGATGGACTGGGGTCCTGATTAGTAGGATCCCAGTCAGACTAGTCAATAACCGCTCAACACCAGGCAAAAAGTGGGGGTAACCATAAAAGCAGATCCTACTTTCAACTAGAAAAATCAGTGAGCAGGGCAGTCTGACTATCAATTTCCTAGACTTCAAGTGTGTACCCTGCTTTGAAGACACAGTTGATGAAATTGTTCCTCCCTTGGCCCGGAAGCTGTTTTTCCAGTTTCGCTACAAAACGCTTCCGCTTAAAACTTTTTGCAAAAACTGGGGGTCAGGCTTTGAAAATAGCGTTCTTTGCCCCGCTTGCAATGCGAGTCCTGAGTCCATCACCCACCTCCTATTTTTCTGCCCATTCTATAAATCACTGAGGGCCAAGTGGATCATTCCGCTCTGCAAAATCATTGGCCCCGGTCACTATCTGGAGGTGCTAAGACTGTTAAGCACGGACACTAGTGGACTCGTGGTCTTTGGTCTATCTAGATTCTGGTACGCGGTATGGCTGAAAAGGTCCAAGTGCTTGAAGTGATGATCAATCTCAATGCACTTTAGTCTGGACATCATTTATGATTCTAAAACTGATTTATTTGATGCTTTGTTTTGATTTCCTCGCTCCCTCAATTACATTGATTGCCGTTTTTACTTTTGTAATTTTATTCTCTTTTAATTGTATTATATTTAATCATGTATTTTATATGTGCATTCTATATATGTTTTCTTTACTGTGCTGTGTATACTTTTATGACCCTGTGGTCGAAATAAAGTAAAGAAATGAAATGAAAAATGACTAGTCAATAACCGCTCAACACCAGGCAAAAAGTGGGGGTAACCATAAAAGCAGATCCTACTTTCAACTAGAAAAATCAGTGAGCAGGTTCCTTGTTGAGCCATTGGAACTTCTAATATTGCCCCCTTCTGATGAAGTGTGAGAACAGCCAGCTGAAATGCCTCCAATTTGCATTTGCAACGGGCTTCTCTCATAGGAATGGTCCCCGAGACCTTGTGGGGTGGAGAGTAACTCTGTTTGGTAGCCGGACTCCACTACCTGGAGAACCCAAGAATCATAGGTAGAGAGTTTCCATGAGGCCCGGAAACATGCAATTCAACCACCAACTGACCAATCCAGGCCATGTTTGGCATAGTCAGAGATTCTGCTTCAAAGTGCCTGAGGGAGATCTATTCTTCCCGTCAGCTTGCGGTCTAAACTGTTTCGCTCTTTGACGTTTCTGTCCTAAATTATACTGGCATCTGGAAGGCTGGTGAAAAGATATTGTTGGCTTGACTTGATAATGATACAGATTCCCGAAAGAAGGGAGAATGCTTCTTTTCTTTAAACATTCTAAGCAATCTTTAATCTAGCTCCAACCCAAAACGTTTCACCCCTTCAAATCGAATGTGAAGAACTGCATTCTTTTGGGCATAATCGGTATGCCAGTCTCCCAGAAAGACATTCCATCTTGCTGCAATAGTAGATCCTTCAGCAAGAGATGCTGCTAGCACTACATCGAAAGAAATGTCTGACAAAAATTCAGCTTGCTTCTCAAGGCTTTTAATAAGGCCGGAACACTCCTCACCCTCCTGAATGGCCTTTATCAGATACTTAAAGTCTGCCAGCATTGATTGGCCAATATAGGCGCCTTAAATACCTGCTCTCATTACCAGGTTGGATCCTATATAGGATTTCTTTAGGGTTGACTCGATCTTTTTGTCAACTGGATCCTTGATCGTATTCTCCTCTGCCACTGCGGTATGACTCACTAAGGCTGGCCCCCAAGGAATCCACTGAAGCAGAGTCTGGAAACATTTGTCAGGATCCTCTAGAGGGTAAGGCTTTGTAATAAACGTAGGAACTACAATCCTGTCTGGATCCTTCAATTCTTGGAGAACAACATCGATTACATTTTTATGAATAGTAAGAGAAGGACTCTGGGAAGTGAGGAATTACTGCAAAACTGGTCTGTAGAAGTGGAAGGTAATTCTACAGAAGGAAACCCTATATTTGAATGCACGCTGGACAGAATCTAAGGCAATGAGTCTTTGTCGATATAGTTGCCCTTAAGTTCTGACAGAGAGAGGGCATGGCCACGGCAGCAACCAAGAAGGCCGTGATCTTGTGAACCTCTGGCGGCAGTGGCCCGTATCACACAGGAATCTCCGCCATCCTTTCATTTACCCTCATACTCACTGCCTAACGATGCAACTGCCGATGAGGAGATACTGAATGCGAGTCTTCTTGTGACTGGGTCTGCTTCCTGACCACATTTGCAGCATCGGTTGGCATGCATGGCATGGCACGGCCGTGGAGGCCCTGCGGCGACAGGGTAAAAGGCAAACATAAGGCAGAGACTACCTAGTCTCGCTGGTGCCACTGGCTGCCCTCATCTCTCTACTGCACCTCAGTGGTGCTCACCGAAGCCGTGGCGGAGGCCAGCCCAACTCGCTCGCCACCCTGCCACCACTCAATGAGCCTGCTACTTATGCAGTTGCTCAGCCCCAGGGCCTAATGGCCCACAAACATACAAGTTGTGAGTGTAACCCTCTGCGAGGATAGCGGAGACCTCCCGTTGCTGCGCATGCCCGTGCTGCCTGTCCTTTATGCATGGGGAGAGACTCACTAACAGCCACCACACAGTGCTCTGGTCCGTGGTGGCGGGCCTGTACTCTAAGACCCCGTGACACGCATCCCCTATATTCCCAGAAGCTGGGCGGCACGGCCACCAATAACGGCCATTTACCTGCAGGAGGCTCATCGAATGGGGTAACCCATCTCCCAATATAGCGCTACAGAGGCAAGCTCATCTCTCATGCTGGACACTGCTGGCCCCCAATATACCATCTGACTCTCTCCTGTTGCCCATGCTCACTACCGAGGCCTGCTCTCAAAGTCTTCATGCCCTGGACCACCTGGCCTGCTGCTGACAGAGGGGGAACCAGGTATATCCCGCTGAAACATCAGTGCCTTATCTCATGCACCTCTCACTCTCCTTCCATTGGTGGCTGCCTGCGACCCTCATTGCCTGCGGTGGCCCATCCTCAGCTATCCTGCCACATCAGCATCAGGCCACTCACAGTGCGGTGCTTTGATTTCTTCTGCTAACACCCGCACCGTCCCAACCGTCGTCCTTGCTGCCCCTTCCCTCTGGCAGAATGAACACGGAGGGACCAGCCTCAGGACCGACAGGCATGACGGGGAGGCTCCCTCTGCCATATTCTGCTCATAACAACCCCCCCAGGGTATCGCTGTCTAGCCTGCACTGCACCTCTGCCGATTATCACTCCCAATGGGTCACACCGAACCCAAACAACTCAAACTTCTCTTTGAGCAGACCAAGCCAACGAGACGCCAAGGTTCCTACTCCAATACCAAAGATCCTCCAGGAAAGGGAGTCCCTCACTGACGCAACCAGCGGCACCGCTACCATCATGGCGGAGCTCAGATCTGGCTTTCGCAGCAGAGACATCTGCTTTGATGCACCCACAAATCGCATTGATCGCATGGGGGAGTGCCTGGACCGTCAGAATACCAGGATAGACGGTGCGGAGGAGCTCATCTCGGGGATGGAAGTCGGTGCTACAATCACATTGAAATGTCTTGAAAAGTTGGAACGCTTCCTAAAGACTGTAACCATCAAAATGAGGACTTGGAGGCGAGGTCACACAGGAACAACGTCCACATATCTGGCACAGCAGAAACTACGGATATATGGGGCGACCTGACGCATTCATCGAGCAACTGCTCAAGGATCTCTTCAACCGCAACAACTTCTCTTCTAGCTTCGCTGTAGAGTGTTGCTATGATCCCTTGGCCCTCGGCCTCCTGTGGGTCCTCCCCGCGGTTGATCATAGCACACCTTCTCAACTACTGTTGCAGGGATTCTGCGGAGTCACAGAACTATGCTTGTGGTCATGGAACCTTAGTAGGCAGGGACTGAGTCATCCTACCACCTTAGTACCCATGAGCCCAGGACCGACTAGCTATAGTGTCTCACTTGCCCTCCTACTCCCTCACAGAGGAACAAGGGATTAGACACCCCAGAACACAACACTCCCGACCCTCTCAGGAATCGCGGTTGCAGAACACACCCTTTCACTCTCACACACGTACTAGTGGTGCACAATAAGATCTGACAGAGACATGAGAAAAGTTTAAAATGTTTATTTTCACTATTGTGCTCTAGTATGCAGTATACGTGCCACAATAAGTAAGAAGATGCCTAATACAAATACCGTCAGCATAGTAAGTAATCCATAAATCATAAAAGGAGCGGTCATTATATCCGACAGGGTAGCCTAGCCTCTCCCCTTCTACAGAGGCAAAATGATTATATATCAGAAGATCTCTGGGTGTTAGCAGCAGACCCCGTACCTCAGTCTATAGATGGAAGAGCTACATCACAGGTGCTGTCAAACTCCCCTCCCTGGAAATATCCCTCTCCAAGTGTGTCCGTTACCCACCCATGTATACCTATATGACCAAAGCACATGTTCCCAAACAACAGCTGCATCTACATGTTTTGTCTAGGTGCTAAGGCCTGACCAGAACAGAATAACAAGGGGCATTGTTGTTTGACTTTGTCTGCAGTGTTCTATGTGAAAGTTACAGCATGGCACAAAGGAAAATAAGTTTGTGTAGTAACGTGCGCAAAGCAGTGACAGTCTGCAATGGGCTCATGCTAACATAGGGAAAATGACAATGGCCGCATGGACCACGTGACACTACAGGGATGACTGGCCCGCGAACATGGCCCCCTCCAATACCAGGGCTCTTACATTTCTCTCTTCCCTGACTTTACCACCACGGTTCAAGAGGGCCGCTGAAAATTCTGCATAACGAAAGATCTCTTCGCAAATTGGGCCTCAAATATGCCATGCTCCATCCGGCCTGTACACGGGTTGAAGTCAATGGGAGGCCCCGTTCCTTAGATACCCCGGCAGAAGTGATGGACTTTTGCAAACAATTTGCCTTGAAATCTTCTTCCTCCAGGAAGAGAACCCCTGAACGCTGCAGCTCGCAGTCTCCTGCTAAGCAGTCCTCTCCTGGCTGACACAGATATCAGTTCATATCTCCCCTTCCTGATTATTGGCCTCTTCTGCACGTGCACTCTTGGCATGGGTTCTGTGTTGCACATTAGTTATTGGCATTCCTCATCAATGCTGTAATTCTGCGGATGATTCTTCTTTAACATTGCAGGTTTCCTTTTATCAGATGGTGAATGCGCTGCCCTGTGGACAACCACGATCTTGCGCTGCCCTGGGGGCTGCGCATTCATGTGAAAACACGGAGCAGCTGCCTATGCAAATGAGGGAACACCCTCTGTTGATAGCATGGGCGCTTTAAGTGCGCCAGCGCTATCGGTATCATAGAAGGGGACGCACAAGTGTCTGCGCCCCCTTCTATAATACCAAAGTGCCCTTCGGGCGCGCAAAGTAGGCGCAAACACCCGTTGCGCCCCCAGGGCACCTTATGTAATATGGCCCCAGGTACGCTATATGCTTTTCATTGACATGGCACTCTCTCACTTGCATTCTCATTTTAAATGACATCTCTTAAAGGTTTGGGGAGGTTGGTAGACATCACCTTCCTTACATGAAATATTCGTGGTATTTATAAGTCCTCTCATGCCGGTCTCCTCATGGAGTTGAGATAGCCTTTCTTCAAGAAACTCATCTTCCGCCTAGAGACTTCCAGACATATGCGACTACTTGGGGCGTACATCGCTACATTTCCTGTTACAGCTCCTATTCCCGTGGAGTTTGTATTCTCATACATGAAAGCATCCCCTTTTCACTGCACTAGCCTTGCGGAGCCTGATGGTCGAGACCTAATACCAACATGCACCCTTGCTGATTAGCACATGCTATTAATTAACATGTTCGACCCTAACATCGATACCCCTGAATGCTTTCATGATCTTTATGCTCATATGGGTTGGTCGGACGTAGATCCTGTAATCCTAGGTGGGGACGTTAAAATGGTGCTATGCCCTACGACTGACTCTACAAGTACCTACCCGAGTAGTAAACCCCACGCACAAGGGATGTTCCGCCATATCGTTGACACATATGCCCTCCATGACATCTGGCGTACTCAACATCCCTCCACTCCTGGTGACCCTTTCTATTCTTCCCCTCACGATATATGGACGAGACTTGATTATTGGCTCCTTTCTGCCAATGCCTCGCTTTGGACCACTGAGGTAAAACCTTTACCGTGAACCTTATCAGACCACAGTATGGTCCTCCCGAACCTACGGGTCTCCTTTGATGGCGGATCGGAGTGCTCCTGGAGATTCCCTGGTGACGCCCTGCATGATCAGGTCTTCTGCACTGAACTCCACGACTCATTGGTTGAGTACTTTGTCTTGAATTCCAGAATGGTCCCTACCCAGGCTACTCTCTGGGAGGCATTCAAGGTCTACATTCGTGGAGTGTGCATATCTAAGCATGTGGGTATCCTGCGCGATGTACGCTCCCTATTAAAACGGATAGAAACTGACCTGCACGTCATTGACAGAGCCACCTCTCAAACAGGCGGCAGCCCCCAGCTACACAGACACTCTGGTTACTGACTGAGTTTCGCAACATGGCTGACACAGAGATCGCATACATGGGGAGGCACGCTGTGGCTAGATGCTATGGCCAGGGGGAACGCCCAGGTCGCACACTGGCATGGCTACTACGCCCCAGCCATCTTGGTGGCTATGTCACCGAGGTTTACTGACATAATATCGAAACCAAAAGTATTGTGATACAGACATATCATGTCAAAATTATTGATCACAAAAATATTGTTTTCTTATACATATAAAGGTGAGTACAAAAATATTTAAAAAATGTAAAAAATAATATATAGTTATAGAAAAGTTAATCTTTAAACTTGTAATATTAAAATAATATACATTAAATAATATTTAGAAATATATGGATATATACTTATTTAAACTAACACTCACACGTATATATGTATGTGTGCATGTTTATACACACATACATAATGTAAAACTATTATATATATCCAGAGTTTAAGTGGGCCAGGTCTCACCGGTGCTGAGCACCGGAAGGTTTTTTAAAGGAGGCCTCGAAACGGGTCTCTTTTGGGCTCTGTTTTGTGCCCTGGCACAGGCGGTCCGTTTTTTTTCCAGACTGCAGTGAGTTCATGCACATCAATGTGCGCTGCTCACACTGCTCACTTCTCACTAGCGGAGAAGTTACGGCATGACGTCATGCCAGGTGAGCGTTGTAGGGGAAGGGAAATCCTTTAAAGAGAGTCATTTTCTCTCTGGATTTCCCTTCTCTTTTTGAAACTGAGGAGCAGCAACATTGTCTCGGTGTCACCAGGGCTTTAAGTGGAAGCTTTTTCAATATTATATCCAAGCCATAGTTGCTGCTTATTGATCTCATGCAACTAACAACCATTGACAAAGCCAATAGTCCAGACTTGTTGTAGGTATGATGTTATTTTTTGTATCATATATCTGGATGCAAAGACAGAAACAGCAAATTTCAATACCGGCGGCACACTATGCTAAGCACAGATTTTTAGCTTACGTGTTTTAAGCCACGCCCTTAATTACATTGGCCACGCCCCCTTGAGAGACCCCCCAGTTTTTTCATGCCACTTAAAGCCCTGTATATACTTACACATAAAAAATGAAAAATGCAACAAATAAATTTTAAATATTTCCAATTTAGTTATACATAAAAAAGTGAATAATAGATAAAAATGCATTTTACAAAAAATATGTACAAAATTCTATACATTTATATATATAAATAACATAAAATGTAATACACAAACACATAATAGCAATATATATTTAAACAATATTAACAAAACTATTAAACTCTAGGAATAATAAATATACTATTCCCACTCCGATCTATACAACAGTAGGGAAAAGCATTGGATTCAGAAGGGTAAAATGTACTATTCCCACTCCAGACTGTGCAACAGTAGGGAAAGTGTTGGATTGAGGAGGGTTTAAATTTACTATTCACACTCCAATCTGTGCAACAGTAACGGCCAGAGTGGCTGACCTTGAAGCTGGGGAATAGGCAGGGACGCTCAACATCCTGTGATTTTGGGCAAATCCCTAGATCTCCCCGTGCCTAACAAAATGAATGTGTCTGTCTGTAACGCAACTGGTGCTCATATAAAGCACTATGATACCTTTGGCGCTATATAAAACTCCATAAAAAAACAGTCAGGAAATTGGTGGACTCCAGAGGGGTACGTCCCACTCCAGTCTTTGCAACAGTAGAGAGAGAGTGATACACTTCAAACAAATAACAACTCTATTAAATGGCCAAAAATATACAATTCTACATATAAAAATTATATATCAAAATGTAGTCAAAAATTAAATTATTATCAATTAAAACAAATATTATTAATATAATTAAAATACTACACTATTTTCCCACAAACACACCAGCCAACAATTAAAATGTAAGGGAAATAAAAAAAAAATAGAACAAAATTAGCATATTATGTAAAAAAACAAAACAATTAATAAATGAATCTTTTTTATTACTTAAATAACTTCCCACTGTATTCCTCTACAAACTAAACAACCCACATATAAAATATGACTTATATATGATAATTTTACAGTTTACATAATTATCAATTAAATAATTAATATTAAATTAATATTTGTCAATAATTTCTTAATTAACTTTCCACCCTTTACCTGTAAAAACCCAAGAACCTGCACCTAAAATATAACTTAGTAAGTATAATTACACAATGTACATAATTAATTATCTATTAAACAATTAATAATAAATAACTAATTATTAAATAATTATAATTAACTTCCCATGCTTTACCCCTACAAACCGAACAGCCCGCACCTGTAATGTAACTTTAAAAAGTTCTTAATTACACAATTTACATAATAAATTATCAATTAAATAATTAATATTAATTACAAATTATTAATTAATTATAATTAATTAACTCCACCACCCTTGACCCCTACAAACCACACAACCTGCACCTAAAATATAAATTAATTACACAATTTACATAATTATCAATTACATAATAAATAATAATTAAAATTAATTATAATTAATTTACTTCCCACCTTGTGCCCCTATAAACCCCACAACCAGCTACGACAATACAAATTAGAATTAATGATCACATTAAATTTACAAACAACTAAAAATGTACAAACTATATGTAACCCCTTCCATGCGTTGGACGGCCGGGAGCCATCCGATGCTACGGTGTTCATGTGCGTCGGACGGCTCCTGGCCGTCCGCGCACATGGCATCTGAAACCCCTCTGGTGCGGGCACCAGAGGGAATTCCTTTACTCCAAAACAGCCTCTGGAGCTGGGGAAGAGCTTCCCCAGCTCCTGAGGCTTTTCTGGGTTTTCAGCAAAATGAGGATCAGCGCGCACGTCGCGCTGATGCCATTTCATTGAAAACAAAAGTGAAATGAGCTGATCAGCTCGTTTAACATTCACTGCCGCGGTGCTCAGGGGACTATCTCCCCTTTCCAATGGTACCGCTCCCTAGTGGATCCCTGGTTGGGGATCACCCCTGGAGGGTGATCCCCAAGCAGGGATCCACCCACTATACACCAGGAAGGAGGGAGCGGCTCCTTGGGCAAGGGTTTTTGCTCACCCCAAAGTTTCTGGGCACATTCAGTCTTTCTGTCCCCTGGGGTGGCAGATGGGGGCAGAAAGCATACTAGGCACCATAGATTGTTTTCAATGCAAATTTAGAGGTGGTGGCTGCCCAAAATGGGGGTTATTACCCCTGATCTGCACCCCGGTGGGGGGGGGGCAGAAAACCATCTAGACACCAGGATTTTTTTTTTATAAAATAGGGGTGGGGGCTCCTCACAATGGGCAAGACCATGCCCTCACCCAAATGTAATTGGAAACAGTGTTTCTGCCACCCAGAGGGGCCAAAAGCACACTAGGCACAAGGGATTTTTTAAATGTACACTTAGGGGTGGGGGCTGCCTAAAATGGGTATGGCAATGCCCACCTCAAAGAAACTGGACAGTGTTACTGCCACCCCAGGGGGCATATCGGGGGTTATTACCCCGATCAGCCCGCTGGGGGGTGGGGGGAATAGAAAGCTAACGAGACACCAGGTATTTTTCTTCTTTTTAATCAAAGTGGGTGGGGGCTGCCCACATTGAGCAAGAGCATGCCCTCACCTAAATTACATCATAAACAGTCTTTATGCCCCCCCAGGGGGCAGAGCTGGGTATTTGCCCCGATCTGCTCCCCAGGGAGGCAGAAAGGCCACTAGACATAAGGGATTTGTTTTGCTTTTATATAAAAGAGGGGTGGGGCGTCCCACAATGGGCAAGTCCATGCCCCCATCTAAATTACATTCCAAACAGTCTTTCTGGCCCCCCGGGGGAAGATGGGGGTATTAGCCCCCAATATGCTTCCCAGAGGGGCAGAAAGCCCACTAGGCACCTAGAGATTCTTTTTTTTATATGTAGGCGCGGGGGCTGCCCAAAATGGGCATACCAATGCCCCCACCACCCCCAAACACAAATGGGACAGTCTTTATTACCCCCGATCTGCCCCTCAGGAAGGTAGAAAGCCCACTAGACACAAGGGATTTTTTTGTTTTTATATGAAAGAGGGGTGGGGGCTGCTGGCAATGGGCATGGCCATGCCTTCACCCCACATAAAAGGGGACTGAAGTCTTTCTGCCTCCCCTAGGGGGTGGATGAGGCAATAGCCACCGATCTGCCCCCCGGGGGGGGAGGGGCAGAACGCCTACTAGGCACCAGGGATGATTTCTTTTCTTAGTGTAAGGTTGGGGGATGCCCAGAATGTGCATGCCAATGACCCCATCCCCCCATAAAAATGGCCACAGTCTTTCTGCCCCACCAAGGGGCAGTAAGCCCACTAGGCACCATCTCTTTTTTGCAATGTGCCTACCTGTGGATTTTGGGCCCTAACTCAGGTGGCACCTAGGGAAACCTAGCAAACCTATACATTTTTTAAACCGAAAAACACCCAGAGGAATCCAGGGTGGGGTGACATGTGTGGCTCTCACCAGGTTCTGTTACCCAGAATCCCTTGCAAACCTCAAACTTTGGAAAAAAACAAAACATTTTCCTCACATTTCTGTGATGGAAAGTTCTGGAATCTGGAGGTTACCACAAACTCCCACCCACCCAGTTCCTTCAAGTCTCTCGATAAAAATGGTACCTCACTTGTGTGGGTAGGCCTAGTGCCCGCGACGGGAAACACCCCAAAACGCAACGTGGACACATCAAATTTTTCCAGTGAAATCTGACTCTTTTTTTGCAATGTGCCTAGCTGTGGATTTTGGACCCTAGCTCTGCCGGTACCTAGGAAAACCTAGCAACACTGAAGCCTCCTACCTTTAGGCCTAAAGATTTCTGGCAGCCACTGAGAGATTACCTGCTCACCTTGGAACCCCATACTCCGGACTGACTGCTGCACCTCTCCCGAGCATTGATTCAACCCTTTTCTTACCTGCCATGCCTTCTGCGATTACCCATGCTTGCTGTACAGCAAGTCATATGTGTAGAATGCCTTAGATGAATGACTCATATGCATGCCACATACTCGTTTGTGCCATACTCGTGAAGATATACCTACCATCCTGGCTGATATCCACTGTACCTGCCTGCACTTGTGCTTTATTCGTTGTTGGATTTGTTGCTCAGCATGACCTGTCATGTATTAAAAAAGCTTAATAAACAAAAAAAAGTTCTGACAGAGAGAAGGCATCTTCCATACCCTCCTCTGACCCCGACAAAATGAGTGTTCTCGACTTATCCACCTTATTGGAATTGTTCTTCCGCTCCTCTAGGTCTTTATAAGCATTGTTCTACCTTTCTCCTCAAGTGCACCATCACCCCGATGAGACCTTGACCTCGTAGGTTGCTTCCGAGGAGGAGATCTGGATCTAGAGGAGGAATCACTGCTGGAAGAGGAGTCGAGATGTGTACTCTACTCGGAGTGTTTCCCCATAGTGTCAGTACACAAAGCACAGGCCCTTCAAGCAGAAATCAGCCATGGAGTAAGCAACACAGCACCTTACCTACCACCAGCACTGACCAAAACCACAAGCATGTGCAAAGCCACAAACTAGTCATACGCATGCTCCAAGGCAGTACAGAACTCCCTTCGCACATGCCCCTGTAGCGCAATGCTGAGAACAAATTAAAAAGGCAACACAATGCAGCCCCAGGGCATAAGAAACTCACTGCTACAAACATCGCAGATGAACAGCCTTACTCGACCTCCAGGTGATAGCCAGCAAATTTCCTTGCATCTCTGCCACACCTCCTAGTAGATGCGCAGTGGCCTGATGGAAAAGGTCTGGATGGAGCTACCCCCTCCACCATACCTTCTTGTTGCTCTCTTGGTGGGTAGAGAGACCGTACCGAAGCCTAGGAGGGCGTGGTCCTCTTCTACCGATTTTATTTATTTATATATGTGTTTTATATAGCGAGTACTTTACTCAGAGGTGTCACAGCACTTTACAATAGAGCGAAGTAAATTACATAAGGAATTAGGAGTAACATGGTAGTAGGTGACACTACTTATACGTACAACAGTTACTCATGGTGAGAGTTACAGATTAACAAGTTACATATTCACTCAAGATTACGTATTAAGAAAAGGTGGAGCGGTTAGGGTTACACAAATACATAATACATATTTTTTCAAAACTCAGACAGAGGGTCGAAGTAGCTCTCCTGAGTGTCATGTAACAATCAGTGTCATGACCTAGGATGAGGGGGTTGTGTTCCAGGTTGGGAGCTTGTGAGGAGAGTTATTGATCGAAGTGTCTTTGGAAGAGAAGAGTTTTAAGATCTGTTTTGAAAATCCAGAAAGAGGCGGTGGTGCAAATGTTTGGAGGTAGCGAGTTCCAAATTCTAGCGGCATTACCTGAGAAGGATTGCGCCATAGGTCTTTCCCTTTTGAAAGTTGAAGGTTCGAACAGTAGATTTTCAGCATTGCGTGAAGGTCTGGAGCCACTTGATAATTTGAGTTTGTCCGCCAGGTAGCGAGGGGTGCAAGTGTGTATGGTCCTATGGGTGATGCAAGCAGTCTTATATATAGTGGCTTAGCTTCAATGGGAAGCCAGCGAAGAGAAATCAGTATCGTTGTAATATGGTTGTTTCTTTTGGCCCCATAGATGAAACGCGCCGCTGAATGTAGGATGTATTTTAGAGGAGATAGGTGGGTTTTGAGGAGGCCAGTAAGGAGAGAATTACAGTATTCCAGTCTGGAGAGTACCAAAGATTGAACCAGAGTTTTCGGGTCTTGCTCAGGAATGAAACGCGAATCCCCCAGAGAAGGCGCAGTTGGAATTGTGCGTTCTTGACCATAGAGTTTATTTAGGAACAGAGGTTGAGTCTTTTACCCAGGATGACACCTAGGGATTTGGCACTGTGAACGATGGTAGGTTTACTGTTAAGAATGTTCAGATTTTCCATCCATGATTGAACAGGAGTTGCAGAGTTTGAGGTTAAGATAAGAAGGAATTCCGTTATGGAGGGATTCAGAATTTGATGATGAGTTGACATTCTATCTTGGATGGAGTTGAGAATGGTGTTGAGGATTGAAATTTCGTGTGCAGAGGACACCTTTAGGTAATTTAGGTGTCATCAGCATAGAGGTAATAATGGATCCCAGATTTTTTAGGAGATTTCCCAGTAGTTCCATGTAAAGATTGCACAGGTTGGGCGTGAGGATCGAGTCTTGAGGGACGCCTTGATCCACAGCCTTTGGTGTAGAGAGACAGTTTGCTATTTTAACCCTCAGAGATCTGCCCGAGAGGAACCATTTGAGCACTATGCCTTCAAAACCCATTCTTTGTTTTAGTGTGTTCATAAGAGTATTATGTGTTACAGGGTCTAAGGCTGCAGAAAGTTCCAGAAGGACCAGGAGACAGGAGTTGCATGAGTTGAGTGCTCGCAGGTCATTGTGGATAACTTGAAGCAGTGCTGTTTCAGTGCTGCAACCTTGATTGAAGCCCGGATTGAAATTCATCAAGAAGGTTGTTGTCCATGATATGCTGGGAGAGTTGCTCCGCTTCGCATCGTTCAGGGAATTTAGCACAGAAAGGGAGATTGGTGATCAGGTGGAAATTGTTACGGTCATTCACATCAGCAGAGGGATCCTTGGCTGAGAGAGAGGTTAACCTGATTGGTCCAGAAGGGGAGCGTGCAGGTGTCGAAGTCTATTGCAATGTCACTTTGGATAGGGTTGATAGAATGGTTTGAAGGTTTTGTTTTCAGAATGCTCTCAGGAGGGCTTCTTCAGTGATGATGTCAAAGCTGTGCCAGGAGTCTTTGGATTTGCAGTCATCAAGGGGGGTAGGATGAGTAACATGGTCAAGGAGCGAGTTCACTTTTGCATCTAATAATTGAGCAAATTCTGCTGCTTTCTTGGGAGGGTCGTCAAATTTGATGGTTGAAGATGAGACGGCTTTGATGGTAGATTTCTTTTGGTCTGTTCTTGGCAGACTCCAGGACGGTTCTGAAGTGATTTGCTTTTTCGCTAAAGATAGCGCGATCTTGGGAATAGGAGATTTAAGAGATTAATGGTGGAAGGGGACTGTCTCCATTTCTTCTCCAGGTATCTCAGTTTTTTTTCTTTCTTCATAGAGGGACTTATTGAACCAAGGGGCAGAAGGTGTGGGCCTTTAGTTTTGCTTTGCATTGGAGCAGCTGTGTCCATCAAGATGGAAAGACTGGTGAGACACTGGGTGGTCACGCCATTGATGTTAGAGTTGAGGCTGATGTCAGGTAGTGCCTTCTTGGCTGTGTTGCAAAGAATGTCTAGGTCGATGTTTCTTAGTGTTGAGAAACCAAGTAGTTGCCCTTTTTGGTTGGCCCATGGTTACAGAATGAGAGAGGTGAAGTGAGAAGGGGATGAGGAAGTGGTCAGACCAGTCTACTGGTATAGGATCATCGACTGTCAACATGTCTTCTTTGGAAATAAGAAGGTCAAACGTGGAGCCTTCAACAGTCAAATTGACGTCATCTGTCTTTGGAGGCTTGCTATCCATGGAGCCAGGGCGCCTTTGAAGACAAATCAGCAACAGACTTCACTATTGCTCCAAATGCACCCTCACAGTGAAATTTGTAAATAGACTTCCACACAGTGAGACCAGGTGGGACACGAAAACAGTTCTCAGGTGGACTGTGACAACTTGGACTGGTGAGTGCAAAATACGGACTTCATCCACACAGCCATTCATGCCTAGAGTAGTCTGGTTAAACTACAGAGGTGTGCCGCGATGCCTGATGCTCCCAGGTGCACCTGTCCACTGATCCTGACCTGCAAGCAACCTGAATGTACTCTGTGGAGTTTTGTTTTGTCATTTTGTTCTCTCCCCCAGATTGGACTCATTGTCCCATTTTTAATAAGTTTGGGAGGGATGTAGTGAATGACTGGTCACGTTCTAGTGTTTCTAAATAATGTGTTTTCACCAGTCACTCCTCGAGTGCTGGCTTCCACACTCACCCCACACTCATCCATCACAGGTGTCACCTCTCAGGTGACCCTGCTAAAAAAAGGCACCGGGTGCACGTGCCCTGGACCAGTTCCAGATCCTATAACTGTGTGGCTGTGGCTTTAATGTCACTGCATGAGGGCCAATGGCCCTAACTCTTACAATGCGTGGGGCCAATTGAGAGTGCTGGCCAATGGCTGGGACTGGGTGATGAGGATGAAGTCATGGCTGGAGAGATTGGGAGGCGGTGACGCTAGGGGGATAGAAGGGAGCAGGTGGGCCAGAGAGGAATTGGCAGTCTGGTGTCCAGGTGCACTGGGAAAGGAGGGTGTGTAGTGAGGGAGGAGTACATTGGAGAGTCAGGAGGGATCGGAGTGTCAGGAATGGTGAATGTGGATGGAAAGAGGTGGTCAAATAAAGAGAGACATGTGTCTTTAGCTTGAATCATGACCTTACCAGTGTTGTAAAGCGAGGTAGTGAGTGATCGATTTAAGCAAGCTGAAGGGGAAATTTTTAGTTGGCAGCCGTGTGGATTTTGGAGGAGGATGTAACTTTAAATGAGTTGTTGAAGATGGTGGTCCAAGATGGGATGTTGTTGGTGAAAAAAAAAAGTTAGTTTTGAGCCTCCTATTCCGGTCAATGAAAAGGGAATCAGGAAATTGTTCAAGGGTGTTATGTTTAAACCATTTTTACGAGGCTTTGAAAAGGATGGTAGAGTAAATGATCTTGTAGTATTTGGCTCCAGCTTTCACACGCTTGGTCGACATTGTTGTAGAGTAGAGAAGGTGTGGGGGTTGAACGAACCACGAGTGCAGTAGCAGCGTAGAGAAGCAAAAGAAGGCAAAAGCGCATACCTTAGGGGAGCCTAGGTAAGACAGGTAAAAAGAGAGGACAGAATGTAGGGTTGCTTACCAGTTGATGCTAAAGACACGCTTACGCCACTGACCTACGGCCATGTAGGAAGTAGCGGGTAGGGCCTCACAGGTAACATAAGGTAAATTGCTAAAGCCAGTAAATGAATTCTTAATTAAAAAAAGATCCAGACTGCAAATAGAAACAAATAGAAGATCTTATCCGAATAGCTAAGAATAAACTGCCTTAAAATGTATTAGAGTGTTGCATCAAAGTTGAGTTAAAAATGAGAGTTTACAGCATAATTATAATCAACTTAATTGACTAGAGTAATCTGTTGCATGGACTTGTTCACCGAAGACTTGATAATTAACAAATTTAAACCTAAGGACCTGTCCAAATCCTGGGCCTGCTACCAAAGCCAGAGGAACCAACTCTAGTTGTAATAGCTACACTCTTATTACAGGGACAGCAATGTGTCCCTTCACGTGACCAGATGAATGGGGCCCGGGAAGTATGAAACTGAAAATTCTACTCTTGGCTGACTTTACTCTGAATGTACAAAGTCAAATGTGGTCCTTTGTTGCAACAAAGCCGGATGTCAGAGACAGCAACATCCAATATGTGATGATCTTTTTTCCCACGTTAAAGGGGATTTCATAGGGAAAACCAAGTACTTCCCATCCCAAGAAGACATATGAACTTGGCTAGGCAGCTGGCAAACAAAACCTACTGAGAAAACATTGCAAAGCATTTAGGAAGCATTTTTATGATGTGAAAGCAAGGAACAGCTACTCTGGGGAAGTCATGGCTAGATTATGCTCAAGAGTAACTTCAAGATTCTTTACTGAGTTCACCTAGGTCCCCAGGCCACCAAGCGGAGGCCCAGTCGGAGGAAGATTTAACAAAAGATGTTTCAGTGGTGCTGGACCAATTTTCAGAGTGGGGGTGCTGCTATCAATGTTACATTGCTGAAGTCAAAGGGATTGTGAAGGATCCAAGCATCACCCAAAGAGCAAGGGACGCAAATGAGCCCCTCCCATTCAGCAGGGGAGGGTGTGGTGTGGTGTGTAGCTGCAGGTGAATTCTAGAGCAGCCTTCCTTTTCATACTCCATGTACCCCAGCAAGATTGTCAGATAGTTCACTGTACAAAATACACTAACTTTGGAGTCAGAGAAAGAAAAGTAAACACAGATCCATGTTAAAAACAAGAAGCAGGAATGTGTCAGAAGACATAGCCCGACATTTGACCTCGGTCTCTGAAGCACAACAAATGTGACAAGATAAAAGCACAATGTAAAAGCCTCTTCATTGCTCATCCATCTTCTCAACTCCAGCATGGTTATTTTAGGGAATTGGAGAAAAGAAAAGGGAGAGGCAAAAAAGGACAACAACCCCAACAATCGGAAGAACCTAGTACAGCAGCTAACGTCCGTGTATTTGCTAGCTAAGTATTAAGTCAGTTACAGCATTTAGCAGAGAAAATTGACATTAGGTGCAACAGTCGATTCGTGAATCAAGTGATTGTTACACAGAAGGGAGCGCAGTAATACCAGTAGGGTACATCATGGCAGTGTGGTCATCAGGTCTTACATGAGTAAGATCCTAGTGGAACCCTAGGATTTGGTTGTATGAACATCTAATGAATTTTGAGATCTAATCCAGTCTTTAAAGGGACCCCAAAATTCCCGGGGTCTAGAGGCAATCAGCATCAGCTCCCAGAATGTATTAAGCTGTTCTTGGCAGTATGTCACATCAGTAACCCAAGATTTGGTCTTCGGAACCCACGCCCTTCCCCAGGTCATGGCCACCCGTCTCTTCGCCAGGAACAGTAACATCGCAAGCAGGCGTCTAGACTCAGCAGTGGTGTCTTTCGTGTACCCCAAAATACCCAGGAGTGGTGATGGCTCCAGCCTCGAATATAATATCCTATTGACTGAGGCAAAAATTTCTACCCAGTACTGTACTATTTTAGGACAATGCCAAGCCATTTGGAGGAAGGAGGCCTGGGGGTGAGCCACATCTCCAGCACCTATCATCTTTGCGTAGCCCCATCTGAAAAAGCTGTGCTGGCGTTCTGCAATATCTATGTAAGAATTTGAAGTGAATTAATCGGAGTTTGTAGTTCGGGGACAGCATCTCCAGCTGACCGCAGCAGAACTTCCACTGTTCCTCAATAAGGGGCGTGGGTAACTCTTCGTTCCAACCCTCAAAAGACTTGGGACGAGTGATGGGGAAGGTGAGTTGCATAGAGTTATATAATCTTGTAATTAGCTTACGCTGGGATGTATTGTTTAGTACCTGTTCTAGGGCTGTTAAAGTGGGTGTAGGGGTAGGGAAGGAGCTATGTAATTTCTATCGTTTGGCCCTGATCTGATAATATAGGAATAGGTCAGAGAAGTGCACTGTATTTTCTCCCGTCGCCTCCGAAGGGGAGATAAATGTATCCCCTGGATAAAGATCGGCTAAGGTCCTCTAGCCTAGCCTGTCAGCGCGCACAATCTCGCCCCGGTCAGCCATTGCCGGTATCTGGGGGTTACATGCGAGAGGGGCGGAGGAGCATACAACAGCTCCTATTTTGCCCTCAATCGCAGACCGTCCCTGGCCGACCGGAGCATCCGAGTAGTATCTATTTCGTTTCTGGGTCTTTTAAATTTAGAGAAGACTGTGACATTTAGTGTAACGGATGATGCCCTGTCCAGTTCGATAGCTATATGCAGCTGAAATGGGGTGGGGAATATCCAATGATTTAGGAACTGGGCTTGTGTGCAGTAAGCATATAAGAGAATATCAGGTGCTCCCAACCCCCCGTGACTCAAAGGTAGAGTAAGAAGACCCCAAGAGATACGCGCCTGTTTCCCAGCCCACACCAATTGAATCATCAAGGATCTCAATGTTTTAAAAAACGCTTGTGTAAGGGGTATTGGGAGGTTGACAAAAAAATATAAAAATTTTGGCAGCACGATAATCTTTGCAATGGCTATTCTTCCCACTAAGGATAGAGGCAGCCGTGACCAGGTTTTGATTTTCCCATCTAACCAGCTGACCGCGCGTCCAAGATTAATCTCCCAAATCTCCCAAAGCTCCCGCATGTCACGACTTAACCAGATCCCCAAGTATTTACCTGGAATGTCCGCCCATTTGAGTGGATATTCCAATGTAAATGGGGTGGTGAAGTCCGTCAGAGGGAACATCGTGGATTTGGACTAGTTAATCTGAATCACAGACAGACCGCCAAATCTGGGTATTTCACGGAGTATGGGGGAAGTGTTTTCCACCGGATTGCTAATATAGAGCGTGATGTCATCCGCATATAGCGAGATTAACAGGCCTCTTGTGGAAAACCCCACCCCTCTATTAGCATGATGTTGTCGGATCCGGGCAGCCAAGGGTTCCATGGCTATAACAAAGAGGAGTGGGGATAGAGGACACCGTTGCCTCGTGCCCCTAGTGATAGAGAAACTCTCTGATAGCAGACCGTTGACACACAGCCTGGCAGCGGGACTGGCATATAGAAGCCCGATCTGCGCTATAAATGCCGGGATGAAGCCTAGGCTGCTCAAGATGGTGAATAAGTAAGGCCATTCAAGTGAATCGAAGGCTTTAGTTGCGTCCAGCAACACCGCTGTGGCAGGAGTCTCGGGATATAAATAATGAAGTAGGGCAAAGAAGGTTCTCAGTTTGTGGGCTGTCGATCTGACTGGGATAAAACCAGACTGGTCCGGCCTCGCTATCAGGGGAAGTAGTGGCTGTAGTCTTTGGGCAACTAGTTTAGCGTAAATTTTATTGTCGACATTAATAAGAGATAGCGGGCGGTAAGAGTCACGGCTAGAGGAATCTTTGTCAGGCTTCAGCAACGTTAAAATAACTGCTTTGCGCATCGTGGGCGGGAGACAACCCGTTTCGAGCGACTCTTGATATACTTCCAATAATTGTGGGGCTAGTAATGCGCTATAGGTTTTATAGAAGGAAGTGGTCAGGCCATCCAAGCCTGGGGCTTTGTCATTAGGGAGGCTATTGATGGCCTGAATTATATCTTCTACCGTGTAAGGTTCATCTAAATATTCTCTATGTGCACTGCTTAGCCATAATAGTTCAAGTGATTCTAGATATGTATGCAGCTCCTCTTTCATGTCTGGGATAGTAGAGGAATATAAAATAGAATGGAATTCTGTTAGGTGATCGAGTATCTTTTGCGGTCCTCTAATTGTGTCACCATTCTCATCCCTTAATTCTGTGATGATGGCAGAATTTCTCGGAGGCCTGAGCATGGCTGCCAGTGTTTTCCCATGACGGTCCCCCTCCCCGTATCTTCTGGCTGTGCTATATTTCCCCAGGAACTTCACTTCCCGATTCGCCTCCTCAGCGTATTCTGAAAGGAGCGCTCTAAGCGATGCCAAGTAGTCCCCCTCTCCCGTGTTAAAAAATTGGTCTCTCTATCTTTAATTTGTGTCTCAAGTGTCTTGAGTCTCTGTCTAATTGACTTCAATACTCCCACTTGCTTGGCGATACAGCATCCCCTTATGACCACCTTAAAGGCCTCCCACAGTGTACCCGCCGACTCCATCGAACCCTTGTTTTACAGCAAAGTAGTCGCTGATGTCCTTCCTGATTTCCTCCCGGAAGGCAGAGTCAAGCAGGGCCAGGGGGGGGAAGCCTCCACGCGAAAGGGGTTCTGGCTAGGGCAGGGATTTTTAGCTGCAATAAACAGGGGGCGTGATCAGAGAGGGTGCGCGGCAAAAGACACACATCCGAGGTCAACATGGCAATGTCCCGGGAGACCACCCAGTAGTCCAACCTGGACCATGCATTATGTTGTGAGGTGATACAGGATCCCACTGCGCTACCTGGGTTACGGTTTCTCCATTTATCTACCAGGTCATTAGTTTGAATAAGAGAGTTAAGAGCTGCACTTGCGCGGGGATGCAGTTTCCGTGCCGCCCCCTTCTGTCTAGGGAGTCATTTAGTATGGAATTGAAGTCGCCCCCCCAAATAACAGTTTCACAGCCCAGACCAGCGATTAATGCCCACACATTATGGAAAAATTCTGGTTCATTAATGTTAGGGCCATATATAGCCGCAAACACCATCTCCATCCCACATAATGAACCTTTAGGGATGACAAATCTCCCCTCGGAGTCGAGGTGTATATACGTAGATTTCTATTCCAATCCTCTGAGCGTTAGTATAGCTACACCCCTTGCTAAGTTTGAATATCCAGTGGTGTACATATCTCCCCAATATCTATGATGCCACTTAGTGTTCGATGCGTCAGATAGGTGTGTCTCCTGCAGGAAACAGCAATCAATTTTGTGTTGTATCAAATATGCCTGAGTGATGCTAGCCTTTCTATGGTCATTAAGACCTCTGATGTTCCACGTTAAGAACCTAAGGGTGGGCATATTTGTATGTTGTTATATATCCAATATAATTTGTGTAAGCACCTGAAAGTACCCTGGCAAGTCAATTTAAGATAAGCCGCCTCCCTCTGTGTGTGAGTTTGAAAAGTCCATCTTCCATTGTCCCGAACAGGCTGTCCACCTCAGTCTAGAAGCAGACATATACTGCATGACCCATGAACAACAATTGGCTGTACTACAACCCTAACCCCCAACCCCCCACCCACACCAACCCCCCAATTAGGTTGAGCAATAGCATCCCACCCCAAACTGCAAACAGCCTCCCAACATAGGCTAAGAAAACAGGTGCCGGAGATCTCCCTAGAGGCGAGGTGTCCCCGGCATACACCCTGGTCGGAGACCAGGTGGGTGAGAGTATTGATGAGAGAACAATTAACGTTACCCATTGCCTTGGTTATGCAACTGTGTGGGTCGAACAGCGGAGTGAGCATATAACTAACAGTGCCTAGAACAGAATACCCAGACTATCCTCTGCCCTCCTTACCACCACACTCCTTAGTTCGATCCCTGTAGACCTGCATAAATGTCAGTCATTATCGCTGAGAGTAGTTTCTGACCTTCCAGAGGTTTTCGGCGGGCGTTTATTCCCAGTAGCATGTTTGGCATACTTCAGCGCTGATCTAGCATCTGTGAATAGGTGGTGGTTGCCTACCGGAGGATCCTCTTGGCCGGGATGAATTCTCTCCTCGCGGTCTGGACCGCTGGGGTGAAATCAGGGAAAAAGGAGATTTGGTTACCCTGGTGTGTTATCTGGCCAATCTCTCTTGCAGCACGAAGGATACCATCTCTATCCCGGTAGTTAAGCAGGTGGGCCAGGATAGGTCTCGGGCTGCCGCCCACCGGAGGTCTCTGGGCAAGGGATCTGTGAGCTCTCTCCACGATGAACATAGTGAAGAGAGATGACCCAAAAGTGTCATGCAGTAGGCTTTCAACAAAGTCCTCAACCTTGCCCATGGCCGTGGACTCTGGTATGCCCGTTATACGGATAATATTTCAGCGGGACTGGGCCTCCAGGTCTTCATTTTTGGCCTTAATCACCTCCAGGACTCTTTCCATATTAAGCAATTGTTCTCTGGATTCGGTTTGGAAATCATGGGCATCAGAGACTCGATTTTCCAAATTATCAATGCGCAGTTTGTGATTGTCAACTTGGTTTTTGACCTGGTCTAGCCTTTCAGTGAGCTTGTCTATCTTGTTATCGATTGTTTTGGGGCTAGACTTCACTTCCAAGAGAATAGATCGAAGATTGTCACCTCCCTCAGCGGCCCCATCTCTATGTTCGGTTTTGGGGTCTTGTTCAGAGTCAGTGTGCCTAGTCAGCCGTTTATTTTCGAATGGCAGCTTGGTCTGCTTAGTGTCCATTTTCCCCATGTTCTGAAGTTGTATGGCAACGTTGTCGACCTGGCTGTTGGGCGTTTAGTTTGGAGATATTTTCCCTCACCTTCACTCCCTACTATTCAGCAGCTATGCGGCGGCGAACGCTAGATCGAGTCTTCTATCATGTGCCGGGCTAGAGGTCAGTGGGGGGACCGCTGATGTCTCAATGTCCCCCCTGTCGCAGGGTATGCAGCATTCGTTGGCTTGTAAGTAGGCAGCAGGGTGGTCACAATGGGCAATTTCAGGCCCAGCTAGTTTCCCCACGTTTTACTGACTGTAGGCCAAGGGGCTATCTCCCTACGTTCAAAACATGCTGGGGTCCATAGGAAGTGTTGGTAGTTCTGTACTGACTGTGGATCTGGGCAATCACTTGCAAAGCAGCTTTATTAACTCAAAGTCCATTGATCGTGTGGCAATCCCCCCGGCGGGCGTTAGAGGGCCCAGGATTCCTGCGCAATGGCGCCCGCCAGCAGCAGCTCCTGCCCGATGACAGGCGCGACTGTGAAGGTGCGAACCACTTAAATGCACGGGAGCAGAACGACGCCGGTTCCCAACTCCCCGCAATGCTTTCCCAGTAAACACGCAATAGATATTTTGTGATTCACTACGGAAACCCCCGGGGGGAAAGGGGATGGGACAGAGAAGAGACAGTCACAAATATTCTCTCTGGTTCTTCGTCAGGTCTTTTGTTCTTCATGCGCTTCCTCTTCTTAGGTCTTTTTCTTTGTTTTTAATTTTGAAGCTGAACTGCAAGAAAGGACAATAAATAACTTCTAATGCTGCTTGATAAGTATCTTATGTTTCTCTTTGGTGCTAAACCTACCCAGATACTTTGTGAGCTATGCCCCTCTTCGTATGATGTTGTTGTCCTTCTTTCTAGCTGTAACTGTATGCACATAACAATATTAGTTAACCTTCCTGTCTTTTCCACACTAATACTCTTTTTGTTCTTTTCGTTTAGGTGCTCCCACCAGTTTTCTGTTCAGATGCTGCCTTCCTACATGGATTCTGGTAAGTAATATCTTCTTGTAATCTTCTATTTTATTCTTATCTATAACTATGTTATTTACCCTTTTAACCTGACCTGTTCCAACAATGTATTTACACTAGAGGGTTCGTCTGCCAAGTTTACTGCTCCACTAGAATCACTCCGAGAGTCCCCAGAACAAGGAAACTACATTTGACTCTCGAGTGACCAACTGCTCGCAACTTGTGCTGACACTTCCTCAAAACTCAAGCACAAATTCTCCAAAGGTGTGGTTTGTGAGCATTCACTATGCCCATGCGCCACGGAGGAAACACTAATTCGGTTCAATCTCCAAACACGCATGCTCGGAACTCGACACCACACAAACAGCTTACTGACTTTGTGCCTCAGAAAGTCACCGGATACCCCGTCAGTCTACTTGTCACAATAAAAGTAGGCGTTGAAGTTTTAACGCGACAAATTTCTTTTCCCTGACTAACTTCGCGCCGAAAACTGCTGGAACGTCCTACTGCTGGAACTCTTCAGGTGAAGTGCGCACTAAAACGGGCGCTTTACCTGGACATTCCAAATTGCTCAGAATGGGAGAAACACTAGAGCGCTGCTTGATAGAACATTTCTTAGCAGCCATGTTGTGTTCTTCCTTGTCCAGTATCTACTCCAATAATGGCCGAGCCTAGTTTTTTTGGAAGTTCCCAGGCTGATTAGTCCCACTGAGAATCCTTTGTTCTTGGAGGGCTGAGTGATCCTGACAGTACCCTCCCGCAAAGTGGGTCCCTTCGGCTTGGGCTTCTTCGGAAACTTTCTATGAAAGTCTCTAACTAAGCGAGGAACATGCACTTCTGAAGACAGCTCCCAGGATCTTTCTTCAGGAACATAACCCTTCCAGCCTAACAAGTAGTATACTTGATCTCTTGTCTTTTTCGAATCCAATATTTGCTTCACCTCAAATTCCTCACCTCTCTCAGTTTGAATTGGCTTTGGGGGCTTAACTAATCTCACTTCCCTTGGTGTCTTTTTCAATAGTGAAACATGAAATACTGGGTGTATCTTTAAGCTCTTTGGTAACTTTAATTGGTAAGTCAAGGCACTCAACTTCCTTTCAATGTCATATGGGCCTACAAATCTCGGCTGAAACTTTCTGTTTCCCTTAAGCTTGATATTCTTGGTACTTAACCACACCCTATCTCCAACCTGAAAACCGGGTTCCTTTCTTCTCTTTCTGTCTGCATAAAACTTGTAACCTTCCTTAGCTTTTTTTAGATTCTCAATTGCTACACTGTGCACTCTAGTTATGTGTTCTACTAGATCCTTCACTGCAGGAACCTCAACCTCTTGTAAGTCAATGGAGAGATTTGGATGTCTACCTGTATTCAAATAGAATGGTGAGAAACCTATGGATACATTTCTTGCATTGTTATGTGCAAACTCTGCTGCCCAAAGGTATTCGGGCCAATCCCCCTCATGATCTAACAGACATAATCTGAGATACTGTTCAAGCTCCTGATTCGTTCTCTCAGTTTGACCGTCTGACTCTGGGTGATAACTGGTATTGTACCTAGACTCAATATTCAATTTCTTCGTGAAAGCTCTCCAGAAATGAGACAGAAACTGAGATCCACGATCAGACACTAGCACCTTTGGTATTCCATGAGCCCGCACTATGGTCTGACTAAATGTGTGTGCCAATTTTCCCGCTATCGGTACCCCTTTTAGTGGAACAAAATGTGCCATTTTAGTGAATGCATCTACAAAAACTAATATGGTATCAAAATCTTGACTAGATGGTAATTCCACTATTAGATCTAGGGTTACTGTATGCCATGGGTATGGTGGGGTAGGCAAAGGCTGCAATAGGCCTTTAGGAGCTTTTCTCTCCAGCTTTCCCCTCGCACAAACTTCGCAAGTGGCTACATACTGACGAATATCTCTGCTCATGTTTGGCCACTAAAAACAACGTTTTACTATGTCTTCTGTTTTCAATACTCCTTTATGACCTGCCAGAATGTTATCATGACATTCCTTTAATGCCTTCTGCTGCAACTCTCTGGTGGGCAGATAGAGAGCACCGGCATGATATGGCAAATTCTCTCGAATTTCCCGCCTGGGATCTTGTTTCACCCACTCTTCCATTTCTTTCAGTTCCATTGAAAACCGTTCTACTTTTCCCATAGATTCTTTCAGCACTGCTCCAATTACTTTTCCTTCTGCAATAATCTTTTGGTCCTTGATCTCTTCTGGTCCACCTTCTATACCCAGTCTGGATAAAGCATCTGCCTTACTGTTCTGAGCTCCTGGTCTAGACGCTGCTGTACCTATTTTAACTCGATGCCATTTACGACGCGCAGCGGACGCGCGCAGAGTAAAACGCCTAACTCTCTGTCACAATTGTTTTTACTTGCTCACTAACTTTTAACTGCGACTTCGTACTTTTAAAAAATTTGCATTTACAGCACCTTGTATTACGCTCCCACTTGAATTGTTAACACTGTACTTGGTACCTTGATTTTTAACTTTGCCATATTTGCACTTCGCAAAAAGAACAATTGATGGACAGAATGCAGAACAATGTCATACATTCACCCCAGTACAGAGATCTGGGCCTAAATCCATCGTTTTTTTGCTCACCATGCCATTCCAGTTTGAACCCAGCCATATGCAAATCAGTCTTGACCCTGTGCCCCATGGGAACAGTCCAGCCCGAACTGCCAAGCCAGGTCCTCCCTGAACTGGAAACAAGCATCCTAGGACCGGTTTCGGGCTTTCAGCCCTCATCAGCCAGGATAGCTTGCTTCCAGTGGCATGGAGAGCACGGGACCCACGTCTGGGCATACCCGTCCCACTCGGGGTGACAAATGCAAAAAGAACAATTGATGGACAGAATGCATATAGCTATGTCTGAACTGGGGTGGCAGAGTGAGCTAAAGAATGATGATGGATTCAACCCAGATCTGTGACTGGGGTGAGTGTTTGAAAAGTTTCAGCACTCCGTCCATTATCTCCTTGTGTTTGCTATATTTGCACTTCGATCCTACCCGTTTCTGGGATCCTGCTCACACCATTTTGCTCCTACTCGCCATTTCGGATAGGCAGGCCCCTCCGCCCCGCTCCCCGGTCCACCATGGGTTTTCCCGATTGAGTGGAGGGAGCTGGTGGCATTCAGGGCTGCTGACTTCCGGTTCCAAGGCGGGGGGCGGAGCTCCCTTGGTCAGCAGTCTAGCTGCTGTACCTATTTTAACTCAATGCCATTTATGATGCGCAGCGGACGCGCGCAGCGGGCGGGCCGCCGGCGCGCCAAAGGCAAGCCCATCTGCGCCCGTCCGCGCCTGAACGGGGCCAGGGGCCACGACCCCAGCTCCGATTAAGAGGACTATTACTAGCTACTCCCAAAAACAGTTGTTGGATCTCCGTAGGAGGCCGCGCCATGACTGTACCCTACTCAACCTGGAAACTTCTGACTCCTATTGTGTCTGTTGTAGGTTTGCTTTTGACACACGGCCTCGCAAAGAACACAGCACAAGTACCATTACTTCCATCAATAATAATGCACAGAAACATTCCTTTGCTATAAGTACTGCTTCACTTATCAAGGAATTTAGCTTTGTTAACATTAATTGCCGATCGCTTCCCAAGCATAAGGCAGATATTTTTGACCTCTTGATGAATGAGCCTTTTTAAACTGGCCCTGTCCCCCCAGTTTACACTCTCAGGGATCTTGCTCTATCGCCCCCCTGGGCCCGCTGGACCATGGGCTGCGTCATTTCCTGACCTCATTGCTACCTATCTTCTGGACGCTGCCAACTTTACCATTTTGGGTGACCTGAATATTCACTTTGATGACCTAACATGCACGACGATCACTTCACTGATCTCTGATTTGGCAGCTATGAATATTCGACTCTGTAATTCAGGTTCCACCCACGTGGCGGGCCACTTATTGGACCCCATTTTTTCAAATTTTTCCAATATTCTTTGCCCTGCGGCTCTTCCAGTACTTTGATCAGATCATTTTTTGGTCGGGTTCAGGGTCAGGAAGGAACTGCAGAGCACATCCAGGTTTGCTTTGGGTCCCAAGCCCAAATCTAGAGACTGGAGGAAATTAGATTTAGAAGTTTTTAACAAACTCCTATCTAAAAATGCCCCTGCCATCACTCCAGTTGGTATGGCAGATTTGGATACCATCCAAACTTGGATGTTAAAATCCATTGATGCGTGCCTCCCATCTTCTATTAAAAAGGTGAACAATCACCGGCCTCCTGCCCCCTGGCTTTCCAAAAGACTAAAAATAGAGAAAAGTAAATGCAAAGCGTTAGAAAGACGCTGGAGGAAGGACTACGCTCCCGAATCCAAACTCACATATAAATTGGCTATAAGGGACTACCATTCTCTTTGTAATGCTGCCCGAGCCGAATATGTGAGCACTACCATTTCTACGGCACACAATAGCTCCAAAATCTTGTTTAAATTAGTCAAAGAACTATCTGGCGCAGCTAGCCTACCCTCCCCCCCTGTGCTCACTGAATCTCAATGTGAGGATTTAGCCAAGTTTTTTCTCAGTAAAGTGGAGAAAATACACTTGGCACTGAATGCTGAGCCATCTAACATTGCACAGCAAACTAAGAACTCCCCTTCAACATCGGGAAGTACTGAACTGCTGGACTGTCTAACCGTCGAACCCACCAATAAACTGGAAAAGTGGTCGCCCCTCGATATAACCTCTTTTAAACAGCTCTTAGATAGTCTTAAATCCGGCTCTCCTAGAGATCCCCTTCCCATCGCCGTACTACAGAAGCTCGAGTTGTCTTCACTAAAGTTATTTATGGAGTTGCTCAATGCCTCCCTACAGGAAGCAATTGTTCCATCTGATTGGAAGCACGCCATGGTTCTTCCACTTTTGAAAAAAGCCAATGCTGATCCGGCGGAACCATCTAATTTCCGTCCGATTTCTTTACTCCCGGCTTTTCCCAAAATCCTAGAAAAACACGAACAACCTACAATTAACTCACTTTGTCGATTCCCAAAAATTTCTGCACCCCTCACAGTCCGGCTTCAGAGCAGGTTTCTCAACAGAAACTACTCTCCTTGGAGTCACAGAAACGCTGCGTCACCGACTGGATACTGGTGAAACTGTGGCACTCATATTGCTTGATTTGAGTGCTGCATTTGACACGGTATCTCACACCTTGCTACTGAAAGCCTTACAATCTATGGGTGTTGTCGGCTCTGCACTCAACTGGCTTACTGATTTTCTGGCCGACCGTACATTCCAGGTCTTCTCTCCGTCAGCCAGTTCTAAGACCCACGCATCACCTCATGGAGTACCGCAGGGCTCCATCCTCAGCCCCCTATTGTTTAATGTTTATGTCAAGCCTTTGGCAATGATCGCTGAAGATGCGGGGTTGTCTATTTTTTTCTACGCCGATGACACCCAGATAATCTTCTCCCTCTCCACTGACGGGGTGTCTAAGCCATCTTCTCTTCAGTCGGGGCTGAAGAATATTGCATGTTGGATGCAATCCAACCTGCTTAAACTCAACGGGGAAAAGACAGAGGTGCTAATTCTGGGGAAGAATAAAGATCTCTGGGGCCCCCAACACTGGCCTTCTGATATGGGTGCGTTACCCCAACATGTGCACCAGGTTCGAAATTTAGATGCTATCGTTGATGACCAGCTATCAATGAAGCAACAAGCAGTCAAAGTTGCTTCAACCTGCTTCACCATCCTTAAATGGCTCAAAAAAATTCTTTGGATGCTGCCTGGTCCCACCCGAAGAACTGTGGTCCAGGCTCTTGTCACCTCTGGGCTGGACTATGGCAACGTCCTGTATTTAGGAGCCAACAAGGATGTGACACGTAAACTTCAGGTGGTACAGAACTCGGCGGCTAGGTTGATCTGCCAGGTTCCCAGAATGGCTTCTATCTCTAGCTCTCTTCGTGACCTTCATTGGCTCAGGGTGGAGAACCGCATTAAATTCAAAGCCCTGAGTTATATGTACAAAATCAAATATGGCACGGTACCTGAATGCTTTAGTCCACCCGTACCTTCCACTGCGCCTTCTCCGCTCCTCCACGCAAGCTAAATTCTCGGTCCCTAGGACCAGACTTTCGCGAATGGGTGGCCGGTCCTTTTCTTGCCTGGGTCCCTCTTTGTGGAATTCTCTCCCCTTGTCACTTCGTAACAAATCCATCTATGCGAATTTTCGTAAGTGTTTAAAAACTTGGTTATTTAATCAATAGTTCCCTTCTTCTCTGTTCCTGTCAGGCGGCGCCGGGAAACCTCTGGGTAGCTGTGCGCCTTATAAATTTAAATAACAATAACAATAACATCTCTAAGGGCCACTGCGTAATCAGCCAGTTCTTGGGTGGAGACTCTTTACGTTCCGGGGGGATAAGAACAGACATGTAATAGGGACACATCGGAGGACGAGACCTCCGTGCACTCCAAGATGGCGCCCAAGCAGGAACCTGAGAAGAAGGAAGGCAGCGGGGCAGCCACAACGGGCGGTGCAGGATTGATGTCATCGGCAACAGAGGAGGTTAAGTCGGCCCCGGTGTGTGAGAGAGCGGCGGGAAATCCTGAGGAGAGGAGGCAGAGACATGGCGAAGGAGAGAGGACCGGCAACACGGCTGAGGACCTGATTCAGAGGACCTGGGAAGAACAGACTGGAGGAGAAAAGGAACCGAAGAGGGAGGTGTTTTTACACCTTTTTACACAGATACGTGCAGAGTAGCTTTCTGTTACTGGTCCTGGGAGGGGTATTCATCACAAGACAATAAAAAATAATGACCTGAAAGAGAACGGATACACAGGTGCGGCCCCACCTTGGGCCTGGAGTATTGGTCATGGGAGCCTTTACCCAAAGCAAAAGTATTAATCTCTAACTCACTACTAATAGCAGAAGAACTCGGCTCGAGCCTATGAGAGGCTCCTGGACTGGGGATCACCTTTTTAAGAATATCCCTGTTTAGCCGTACTCCGTTTGCCCCACAATGAAGATATGAAGATAACGCTTATCACCTACCTTTCATATAGTCTCGATTGCAGCCTAGTGCTCTAACAATACCCGTTTCCTACCATCAGCTACCCAGAGGCTTGACATACTAGTTGGAAGACTGACCCGATTTCGCCTTCCGTGAGCCTCCAACCAGGAGGTCCAGCCTCTGGGTAGCTGATGGTAGGAGCGTTGCATGCTCCTTGCTCGCTCAAAATCTAGGGCTGTGAGGTGCGAGTGAAGAAGCCCACCATTTTGTGCATTGTTGTGGGATGAGTGGGTCTGACCATCCCTCTACACCCCGTCGCTAGCAGAGTGAGACTTGCACCTCCTGCTGTGCATATCTCGCAGCTATACAGTGTCTAAGCTGAGGAACATTCTATATGGTACAGTCCAATACTTCCTTCCAACCTCATGCTTAGTTTTGGTACATGCATTATAGTACACATTATTTTTCACACAGAAGTAACAGAAAGAGGACACTTTTTTTCAGTACAGCCTCCATCCTGATGCTACTAACGTGGCGGCCATCTTAGAGTGGAGCTCTGATCCATTCCCCTACTTGTAACAGGATCCTTACTTGCCATTTGTTAATGCCTAATAACACTGTACCTAATACAAACCCGAAAGCCGGTCACCCGTGAGGACTAGGAGTGTCTTACCTGTATGCGCAGTATTATCTGCACTGTATATCTGTCATCACCCACAGGACTTTGATTGCTGACCAATCCTGATCCCACGCAGAGAAACAAAAAGAAGTTCATGAGTTATTCTCAGCCTGGAACTCCATCTATTGGATAAATTTCACATTGATTATCTCCCTCTCTAAATCCTCACTGTCAAATCGCTTAAGTAAGAGCTCTTAAATTTGCTCCCTCTCCCAAGAAAGAATTCCAGTCTGCAAACCTCATTCCATCCCACCTCATCCCCTACATAGGACTTCCCAGTTACTTCCATTCTCACAAAGTGCTACCAAAATCACCTTAGAATCATTGGGCCTTTTTGCTCGTACAATCATTTACCCCCGGAATCTATCCAATAATGCCTGTAAGACCCTAAAACACAGACTCCTCAAATCCCATCCTGAAACACTGGTCTCCGACCCCTACTTTTGCGCTAACAAAAAGAACGATAATTAGTGACCTCATTTTCTTTAAAAAAAGGCGCGCACAATGGAGGAAAGCCCTGCTCTCAATGCTCTTGATCTCTACAACTAAGAAAACCCCACATGGACTCAAACTATCGGGAGCCCCTTCTTCGGCATGCAAAGCAGCAGTCACCATCACCATCTACAACAACGGCATCATCCTCATTCAGGCATCACAGGGCCACCTTAAACTTTTCAAAGAGTTCTTTCCCCTCATCAAGAAATCTCAGCCTCCTCCACCACTCCATTCCTTCCTACCATATTAAACACCTTCAACACCCCCCTCCCCCATCTACTATGGATTCGGTAACCACTGCCCACCACACTAGATCACTGACACTTCCCACTCTGAGGGTAACCACCCCTGATTTACACAATCATACAACCCTCCACATCTCTCCCTCTCTACCTCCCTCACAACCTTTGTCTCCCCTGAAGGGTACTCCACTTATAACACCCAATGGCACTCCGTTGCCATGCCCCAGCACCTATCTCTCGAGCTCTCCCCATTGTAACTCAGACAGTAACTCAACCCACAATCCACCCTTTCTCATGCTTTCTCCCCAATACATCAGCACCCCAGCCCCACTCTCACACTTATGTCTCCTTGCCCAATACTTCAAGACCTGCCAACCCGCCCCTATACCTCACTAAATTCCAAACTGGATGAGATTACAAGAAGCCTATAAGACCTCAAAGTGGACCTACACAGGCTCATTGACTTCACAACTATGACGACCAACTTTCTGGGGCCTAAAAAGAACCACATGACGCATACCCCCACACATGTCCATCCCATCAACCACCCCGCCACAACCCGAACATGACTCCTACCAACCGGACCTCTCACTCCACTCTGCCATCGCACTGGACTCTGAGGATGAAACCCTACCCCAACGCACCTTCACGGCCAACTAGATGTAAAGCTCCCCTATCCGACAGCAATCTTCAAACCCTACTACTATCATACAATTCCTCTCACCCTCAGAACGCCGATAGTCAGGAAACTATCCAGGTCCTCACGACCATCCCTCTCAGAGTTCCTAGACTCAACCATAGAGCTGTCAACAAACATAACTTCAGACGAATTAACCTCACATACTCTAACCCAGCTACCCATAAAACCCAACTGAAATGCATGCTAATCAACTGCAGATCTGCCTCAAAACATGCTGGAGATATTGCCAAAAACCTGGGTAAAAGACTCCTCTGCACCTGTCATGGACATTCTAATCCCCCCTAACCATGGTATTACCAGACCGGATAGACCCCATAGACCAGGAGGAGGCCTCGACTGCATACACAGCCTCAACCTGTCAGTCATACACGCACAAACTCCTGTCTTACCCACCTGCGAAGACCTTTGCCTTGATATGGCATGCAACAACAGATCCCTATGATATACCACCCTCCAGGTGACATCCTAGATTTTATTGAACAAATCATGGAAACCATTGGAGCAAAAGTTGATCAGCACTGCCTCAAATCTCCCTCGGAGACTTCAATCTACATTGTAATGACCTGAATGATCTAGCAATCATCAGCTTCAAAACCGTTCTCGCAGATCAGAACCTGACTCAATTCTGCGACAAACCCACTCACAACAAAAGATCTACCTTAGATCTTATCACTGCAAAGCCCAACTCAATTCGGATGGAATCTATCCTACCCTGTGATTGGACCAACCACCACCACATCACTTTCCTCATCACAGAGAGTTTGGATCAACAACAAAGCACAACGATCCAAGCCCAAAATCTGGAAAAGGAACATACACAACATCGACGGGAATGCTCCGTCTTCTCTCTGTCACAACATTTTTACTCCCCCTGAAGAGCTCTCAGATGTCCTTGGTCTTACAAATCCTTACACTCATTCCATTGTGTCTGTTGACTCAATCGCTCCATTCCAACTAAAAAGAATGCCCACTAAAATCTCCAAACCATGGTACAATGGTAGTCTCAACACAGAAAGACGTAATTTAAGATTAGCTGAACATCAATGGAGATCTGACTCGTCCATTGAGCATCTCAAGCACCTGAGATCATTAAGGGACAGTTACCACAAGAACATCAGAACTTCTAAAGCAGACTTCTTCAGAAACCAACTCGATCAAGCCTGTAACCGACCCAAAATACGATTTGATCTCATAAAAGTACAATCGAACTGCGCACCCAATCAGTCACTCTTGGGAACCAACTCACTCCCAAACTGTGAGGAATTCGCCTCCTTCGTTCTGCAGAAGGTAGAAACCATGAGAAATGACCTGCAGCTGCCCATGGAACAACTTCCTATGCCCCCTCAACCCTGCGCATCCCCTCCCAGGCCTTGCGTCCCAGTGTGTTCTCACAACCTTTCCCCCAAAAACAACACTTCATGGAACGCTTTTAGAACCTTTGATGAAGACACCATTCATAAAATCTTAATTAGACTGAAACCCTCACACCATTTCAATGGCCCTCTTCCCTCGAAATTCTTCAAGGAAATCATACCCCCATTATTCCCAATCTGGACCAAGATTGTTAAAGCCTCCTTCAAGGCTCCATCCCTGACTGCCTGAAATCAGGACAAGTTACCCCCATTCTGAAAAAAACAAAGGCGGACCAAACTGACCTTAACAGTTTCCGACCTATTTCCAATATCCCTACCCCGGCAAAACTCCTGGAAAAATGTGTTCACATTCAACTCTGTAACCACATCGATCATTTCCATCAATTAGACCAATTCTAATCGGGCTTCTGTGCTGGGCACAGCACCGAATCTGCTATGACACACATTGTAGACGATGCACTAAAAATGCTGGACCAGAACCAAGCCTGTCTATTAGTCTTCCCGGACCTATCATCGGCCTTCGATACGGTGAAGCACGCATATCTGCTAGACCTTTTGGAACACTGTATGGGCATTACAGGTCTAGTCCTTAAATGGTTTTCCTCCTACTTCCTAAACAGATCTAAAAGAGTCAATCTTAATCTCTCCCTATCTCAGTCCACGCCGATCACACTGGACTGGGTCATACCTCAAAGTCTCCTCCCCAGAAGACATCAACTCGCTGAACACAACAATAATGGAAACTCAAAATTGGCTGGCAACTATTCACCTCAAACTAAATACTCAAAAAACTGAGCTCCTTCTTATCGCCCCACTCAACCAGGCACTGGTAATAGAAGAATGGTTGAAACAGCTTACATCCCTCACTGCACTCCACAAATCGTTGACTCTGCAAAATCACTGGGCGTTACTCTTGACAAAAATCTCAACATGCAGAAACACATCAGTGCCTCCACCAAAGCAGCAAATCATCAATTGAATATTTTAAGACAATTAAAACCTTTCCTCCCCCCCCCCAACGATTTCAAACATGCTGTACAAGCCTTAGTTATTCCCAAGTTGGATTATGGTAGTACATCCCTTTCTGGACTACAAAGATCCAAACTTGCTCCTCTAAGGGCTTCGCTCAACTTTGCGACTCATCACTGACTCAAAAAGATAAAACCACATCACCCCGAATCTCAAATCCCTCAACTGGCGCCCATATAAAGCTAGAATCTAGCTAAAAATTGCCTGCATGATACATAAAGCCCTCCACCATAATACCCCTAACTATCTCGTCCTGAAGCTGCAACTCTCTGGAGGTTCCAGAGCATCCAGAAGGTCAAACACCTTTCTTCTGAATCCTCAGAGATTCCACAAGAAGAAAACCTACAACTGTGCCTTCTCTGGGATTGCCCCAAGAATCTGGAACTCTTTAACTCCTGAAATCAGAACGAATCCCTCGATTATTTCATTCAGGTGAAGTCAAAGAAATCTTCATGAACACATTTCTTCCCTAGATCACATTACTCAAATCTCCTCAGTCACTCACATGACTAACTGTCTCTGGCTACCTAATGCGCTCTTCAGTGGAATACCGATGTTACACCCCTGCTTTTCAACTCTGCCTGGTATTTGCATTGGATGAACTATGACATTATGTTATTAATGACGGAACAATGTTATTCGACTGTTAATGAACTTGTAGTGAATGTGATATTCCTGCTTTTACTACTCGGCACTGTAATTCTGTAAAGCGCTCTGATACCCGCAAGGGTCATGTTCGCGCTATAAAGAACTATTAAAATAAATAGCTTGCAGAAGAGCATCTGTGGGGACTGATTCATGCAGCCCTCCTGGGAGTCAACCCCTATAAATGCTGGAAGAAGAGAACAAGCACTGTGGGAGCGTTTGTCCCACAACAATTGAAGCCTAATAGTGGTAGGTGTTGTATGACAGAATTTTGACAAAAACAATATCGACTTACCAGAATATTGAGGCAAAAATATAATCTACAAAAATATTGAGTTTACATACTAAGGGGCCGATTACGATACGGCCCGTAAAGGCTCCCACCTTCGGTCGGAGCCTTTAGAGCTGCATCGTAATGGGCCGGTCGGTTTCCTTTCCGACCGCCTCATTATGATGGAGGCGGTTGGAAAGGGAACCGGTCGGTCATCCTGGCTGGCTTCTGACGGGCTCGAAGAGCCCGTCTGCCAGTCAGAATCCGGCTTGTAATATCAAGGTCAACTCTTTCCGCCCTTGAGATTACGATCACGGTTTCCGACATGATTTCCATGCCGGTCTGTCCGACATGGAAACCATGTCAGAAAGCATGTAAGGGGCCCCCAGCAGGGCCCCCTTTCGTGCATGGCCTTCGGTTGGAGGCTGAGGGGGTGCAAGGATGAACCACACTTCCCATTTTGCTGTGGGAGCATTACATGCTCTCATAGTGAAATATAGGAATGCGACCAAACAGTGTTTGGTCTCATCCTAATAGGGCGTTCGGGACTGCCGACCAGGTGTTGGTTGGTCCCATGACCGAGTCGCCCGACATCATAATGAGCCCCCTAATATACAAAGTACTAAAGTATTGTGGCAAAAATATTATGGAACAGAATATCACCCCCCAAAAAAGGTAAGTATATGCATTTTTTAAATGTATATAGCATTAAAAGTAATTTATTGAAAATATTAAACTACAAAATAACAATATAAGTAAAAATAAATAGTTGTAATAATGAATGTAATAAATAAAATATATACATTTACAGACACACACACACATACGCACACACAAACGCACATATATTGCCTATTGGAGATATCCAGTAGGTAGTTATAGTTAGGACCAACTTTTCCCATAGATGAAGCTTTTTTTTTGCTAATAACTTTGGCGCAGTTTGATAAATCTGCACAAAATGTTTAAAAGTCCAGTTTGTCATGCAGACACTCACATTTCAACCTGCGAGAGCTGCTCCACCTGGTACAGTCCAGTCCCACCATACACCAATAATTAGTCCACAGACACTAAAAGCAGTCATGGGCGCGTTCCCATCAAAGAGGGATCAAGGACCATTCTGGATTGCTCAAAAAACAGCACAATTAGAAGCAGTATTTCCCCATACGGGTCCGCAGGAAAAACACAGAATGTTAACAATTTGCTTGCCAATGGGGATGGTTCCCTCAATCGAGGATTGTACCACATGGGGAACAATCTTTGCTGCAGTTTACATTAGGATACATGGTACCCCTTCTATAGCAGTTATTCCTGAAGTATTGAAACAGATACAGAATGAGTACGGGCAGGGCCTGCCCTTGACTTGGGGATTAAGCTGATGGGTAATTTTAACCAGGTCTTAGCTATTATGCTGAGCAACATCAAGGGGGAAGCAGCAGCTCTGGCTATACGCCAACGTCTAAGGGAAACAGTTCCTGCAATTAAGGAGCGTGCATTACCAAAAATTATCAAATATACCTATGCTTCACTAGATAGAGATAGTTTGGGAGCCAAACCAGGGAAACCACAAGTGGTGAGTAATTCTGAAAAGGATAACTCAAAGCAGGCACTTACTTCTTCTAAAAAGAAATGGGATAATAATAATCAATCCAAAACTAATAATAATAATAAAGGAAACAGTCTATTCTCCTGTCTCTAGATCCCAGGCGCTCTCAATTTCGGTGGCGTCTCTCGCCGTGGCTGCTGCGGGACGATAAATATAGGGCACATATTCATAATTCTTTAGCGGATTACCTATTACCAATGCAGGCACGGTGGAGTCTCCGGTCATTCTGTGGGAAGCAATGAAGCCCACCCTCAGGGGAGCAGACATTGCCGTCTGTACCGCGAAACGCCGACAGCGACGCGACAAACTATTACAACTTGAGGCCCAGTTAATCGATCTGGAGCGCGCGAGTAGGGACACAGTGGGACGAGTCACGCGCAGACAACTGCTGAACGTACAACAGACATACGTCAGGGAACTCCTAAACGAAGCCCAGCTCTATTGGCTCGCCACCCGTAGCCTGTTATACCAATGGGAAGACAAATCTAGTGCCCTGTTGCATCCCCTATGTCAACAGACGCTACGCCCCCAGACGCTCCCGAGCATATGCGGCCCCGATGGGACTGCTCCTACGGACCCGTCCGCCATAGCGGACTGCTTTGCCTCGTATTTTACAGATTTGTATGCCCCTCATGAAGTGCTGACCGCGGCCCTTGTTCAGAAATTTATCAATGACTCTCCCCCTCGGGCATTATTGGATACAGCGCGGGATACGCTGGATGCTCCCCTGTCGGTGGACGAACTCCTGATCGCGCTGCTTGATATGCGGGCGGGAAAGGCACCAGGCCCGTATGGCTACCCTTATGAGTTTTTCCAGAAATACAACTCGCAACTATTAAAACCTTACCTAGCGGCCCTGGAGGCTTCCTTGGAGAATGGTGATCTCCCGCCAGATTGGCGGCATGCTGAGATCGTTGTGTTCTTGAAGCCGGGTTGTGCGCCGGAACAATACTCATCATATCGCCCAATTTCTCTACTAAATGTGGAAGCTAAGCTTCTGGCCAAGGTGATTGCAAACCGTCTAGTCCCGTATATTACGGAGCTGGTTCACCCGGTCAGGCAGGATTTATGCCGAGCCGTGCTAGGCGGCACAATATCAGGCGTGCCCATAATGCTATAGCCACGGTCGATAAGCTTGATACCCCTGCCGCGCTTCTCTTGGCGTTCATGAACAAGGCTTTTGATTCCCTCAGCTGGACGTATCTCTTTGCCTTGCTCGATCATCTAAATATCGGGCCCCGGTTACTGAATCTTATTTGCCTGCTGTAGACGGACATAACCGCCTCAGTCCGGGTGGACGACTCAGTTTCCAGAAGCTTCCCTATTGGGCGGGGGACACGCCAGGGCCGCCAGCTCTCCCCATATCTTTTCGCTCTTGCTATGGAGCCGCTCGCGGCTTGGATACGTATAGACGCGCAGATGCGCAGTTTCGAATGGGCACCGGGCATTTCCGATCGCATAGCGATCTATGCGGATGACGTCTTGTTTTTCCTTGCAGACCTTGACCGGACTGGTCTGCGTCTTCTTCGTATTATGCAGATCTTTGGCGAAACCTCTGGCATCTATAAGAATCGGGGGAAATCCTTTTTGTGGCCGCTGCGGATTGTAGATCGGTTGGGCAACTGGTCGCGGGAGGTAGTAGTAGTCCCACATGGCTTCAAGTATCTGGGAGTATATCTCTCGACGTCTCAGACATTGGCGTGGAACAAGAACCTCGCCCCCCCTATGGACACAGGTGAGCGACCAGACACGAGTATGGTCACACCTGCCTCTGTCTCTCTTTGATAGGTCCGCTATTTTTAAGATGATTTCCCTACCTCGTCTCCTTTATCAATTGCAGAATCATCCCTATCCGATAAAACCAACATGGTTCCGTCAATTGAATGCTATTGTGGCCCGCTTTCTCTGGGGGGGGCTGTGCATCGCGAGTGGCCCTGAGGACCTGCTTCCAGTCTACCTACTCCGGTGGAGTGGCCACCCCAGACGTTCAGGCGTATTACATGGCCTCACACCTGCTCGTCCTCAACGATTGGTGGTATGGCGACCGCAGGGACCCGGCATACGGTGTGGAATGCTGGCTGCTGGGAGACAATGCCCTCCACATGGTTCTCTATTCAGCCACAATTTTCAAGATTTGGAAGTCGGCGCTCCGTCTGATGGGTTGGTGGGGGAGACTCACTAGAGAAACTCCACTATGGAACAACGGACAATTACCACTGCTGCCGCAACTGTCCGGCTTTCGGGGCTGGGAGGCCAATGGGATAGACACAGTGGGGGCAGTTGTACGCGGATGCACTCTCAAGTCTTTTCTTGATATACAAACGGAATATGATATGCCCCGCACTCAATTCTACCGCTATCTCCAATTCCGGCACGCCTTTACCCCATACATATCTTACCTGACAGAGATCCCTGAATTTAACCCCATTGAGGCTAAGGTTTTTATGGGCGACTTGGGGGACCACAAGATAACTAAAATATACCACACACTTATCAATAATACCCCTACCACACTACACAAAACCAGAGAGGCATGGCAGCAGGATTTGGGTCCCTTAGAGGAAGATGACTGGGTAGAGGCTCTGGAATACCCGTGCAGCGCAGTAATCGCAGCCCGCCTGAGTCTTATCCAGTTTAAGTACATACATAGAGCTTATTAGCCCAAGCACAGGCTGTGGCGTGCTGGGCTCATTGCGTCCCCACATTGCTTACGCTGTAGATCTATGGAGGGTACCTTCCTGCACACTGTGTGGTCCTGCCCAACACTGTCGAGGTTCTGGAGGGGGGTGTTCGCATGCCTATCTGAGGTTTTGGGGTGGGACATTCCATCCTCACCGAGGCTGGCCATGCTGCATGTTACGGAGGACATAGATGGGAATAGATATAAGCGCCACCTATTTCTAGGTCTCACGCTGGTGAAAAGAGATATTGCCCAGGTCTGGAAAGATGAATCCCCACCATCGCTTGGGGTATGGAAGAGGGGTCTAGATTTTTGTATGGGCCTGGAACTCCCGGTCTTCGAAGCGAGGGGATGCCCTCGAAAACACTACAAAATTTGGAAAAGGTGGGCTGATTACAGGGGACTATATCTGAAGCCTCCTCCCCCCGTCCGACACTGAAGAACCGTTGCTATAACGGTAGTAGACTGGCATTTGCGTAGTATTTATACTCGATGTGACTATGGGTGGCAAAAACTCTCCCTATATTCAGGGCTGCTTTACTTGTTAAACGGAGGCAATGTGGCGCAGTTGTTTCTTTTTTCTCCCTTTTTGTTCTTGTATTTCTTTGCAATATATTTTTTGTATAATCAATACTTTAACATTTTTGAAAATGTTGACATTTATATATGTTATCCTGTATACATACCTTGGGTGCCCTGCACGGCCCACTTTTTGTATTGGCTGTCAACAATAAAATTATGTTGCGGAAAAAAAATAATAATAAAGGAAACATTTCCCAATCAAGGGGTGGGTCTCCCCAATAGGAGTCCTCTGAAAAGACGTACAACCTTAGGAACCATGATAACATTAGGAAACCTGACAGGTATCAGGATACTGATACACGTTCCTTTAGTTCCTTTCAGGGTTCATCAAAAATCTCGGAGAGGCAAGGACGGTCAGAACTAAAAGTTGAAGATCGACCAAAGGGAAAAAGGGAGACACATCGTAATCCAGACTATTGTCAAACAGGAAGAACAACCTAAAACAAAGACTCAATTCTACATATGCACCTGCGCTTTAATTTCTACCTTCTTGCTATTCTTCTATTTTCATATATCCTTTATATATATATATCTTTTCCTATTTCCCTTCTCTGTCTCTTTCTCTCCTTTCTTTTCACTCTTTTTCTTCTCTTTCTTCTCAAATTATTTGCTCATGTTTTTTTCCCCTTATATATTAAGTGTTATATTTTATTCATAATGTGTTCATTTGCTTGATAAGGTTTTCTTTTTCTGAAAACTCAATAAAAATTATTAAACAAAAAAAAAGAAGAAAGTAGCTGGACTGAAAATTAGATGTTACTGAGGACTCTGCTTCTGAACGGGGAATGGGCTCTGACGATGCTAGACAGCGCGGCAGAAGTAACAATAGCTCGCCAGAACCTGAAGGAATTTCTGGTGACAGCAGTGTTGAATGAGTACATTACAGTGGAAACTCCTGATACTAGAGTGAGTGTCCCACATCGTCTACACAAAATTAATCTCCAATTAGAGGGGGACATCTCTTTTGGGAAAATTTGACATTTGGATATGACATCCTGTTAGCAGAAAAAGACTGGCCGACTGAATTTATAATGGATTGCCCAAAAGGTGAAAGCGTCATTTTGCCTGCTTTTTCCGACCTCGTTCCTGTTTCCTTGAAACACTCATACGTGCAGGAGTAGGCGCAAGCCCTAGCTCCGGCATTATAACGCAACCATATAGGGTGGGACGTGGAGTCCAAACACCACGAAATCCCATTAAAAACTACTCCAACTCCACAGAGACAATACCCTGTTAGACATGAGGCAAAGAAACAGGTCAAAGAAATCTTGGACCAACTTGAATACCAGTGTGTAATTGAGACTTGCACCTCTGCAATGAATAACCCTTTGTTTCCCGTCATGAAACCCAACAATACATATCGTTTGGTTTTAGATTACAGACATTTGAACACATGCACGAAAACATTTGCAATTCAGAATGCACACAGTGCCGCATTAATGAATAACATTGTGCGGAAAAAATACAAAACAACACTAGACATCTCGAATGGATTCTTCTGCCAAAATATAGCTCCTGGAAGCAGATATTTGACAGGATTTTCTGCTTTATGCACTCAGTGTCAATTTTGTTGTTTACTTCAAGGCTATAAGAACAGCCCCGGGTTGTTCTTGGCAAGAGTGTCAGAACTATACGATGAAGAGGCGGTGTCCTACGTAGATGATATTTATCTGACGGACGATGAATTACTTGAACACTTGTGCAGAGTGAACAACATAATTGTTGGTTTTGCCAATTTGGGCTACAAATTTAACTTCAAAAAATCAAAAATTGCCCTTGTCAGTGTCCTATTTTGGGATATGAGCTGTCAAGTGAAGGAAAGAGCCTAACTGCAAATTTTTTTGAAAAATGCACGCTAATACAGCCTCCGCAGACTTTGAAAAATGTACAATCCATTTTAGGATTTCTAAATTTCGGCAGGACATACATTCAGGACTAGGCAGAAAGAGTCAAACCTTTCTACAACTTAATCAGACCAGATTTCACAGCAAACAAGTGGACTCAAAAGCATACAGACATTTTAAGTTCAGTTCAAGCTGACATGTTCGCTTCAAAACACTTGCAGACACGTGTAAACATCCGCAACCTGGTAATACGGGTCGTCCCTCGGTTATTAGGGTATACCTACATCACGTTCAATGAAGTTGAGACAGTTCCTATCGCATACAAATCTCATCTGTACACAAATGCTGAAAATCGATTTGCAGCAACAGAAAAAATACTGACGGTAGTACAGACTGCTGTAGGGAGAGAAAGAGCACTAGCACAGGGGAAAAACATCATCATTGTAACCCCGATACCGACTTTAGAAGCGGTAACCAAAGCAAGCATCCCAAATGCGAAGGCATTGCATCCACGTTGGATACAATTGGCTAATTCTCTCACTGCAACAGATGTAGATATAGATATGATCCAAGACTGAGAATACAAGCATTTCTGTAATACGAACAAGAATACCCTCTCCAGAATGAAATCTTGTCTCTAGATCAGTACTAATACATCATTTACACTGATGGTTCTGCTCAGCCTGCCACTGGAAGTAAACAGCAATATATCGCTGCGTGTGCTATAGTGAAGGGACGTATGCGGGACGATAAGTTCCATCCCAGCAATACGACTACACAATCTCTAGGAGATTGTACAGCGCAGCTGGCAGAACTGAAAGCCCTGATACTAGCACTGCAATATACTGATCGGGAATTCCCCACACTGATTGTGTGTGATTAGTTTTACTGTGTGCAATCTTACAATGAATATCTTCACTACTGTGGCCAGAATGGGTTTAAGGACGCCAAGGGTGGCACGATAAAACAAATTGTTATGGGAACAAGTGGCAAAGCTGAAAGCAGGCCTGCCACGGGCTGAAGTTATTCACACCTTGAGTCATCAGCATGTTAGCATACACGTTGAAGGGAGTTCACTGGCTGATGAAGCCGCCAAGGCGACAGTGCGAACTGCTGCCGTTGCCGCAATCACTCGTTCACACACGAGAGTAGACGGAGATATACTAGTAGCTATCAATGCCACAAAAAACGGCTCTGCCGTTCTGCCAAAAGGCTTTCCTCTCAAGTACTCCTACAAGTTAGATGTGTACAACACACCGTATGCTCAAGTTCCAGGAGTGGGGGATAGAGTAATTCCAAATAAAGATCGCAGATTAGGTTTAATTCTAGCTGCACACAAGGGTCTAGGCTCTGCTCACGCAGGAGTTACTGCAACAATTTCATTATTGAAGCAGTGTTACTGGTGGTCGGGGTTGACAAAACAAACAAAGGACTATGTTCTGAAGTGCGATATTTACCAGCAGATGAAGGGTTCCACCATTCATAGGCCACCAGAAACACCAATACTTATTTCGGACAGACCCCTCGCATGTGTCTATTTGGACCACTGCGGCCCCTTAAATTCAGACGGGGTTTACAAGTACATCTTGGTGGCAGATGATTCATGCTCTAGATTCCTATGGGTTTGGCCCCAGGGCTCGGCTGACGCTTGAACTGTATAATGGATTTGAGAGTCTTCATCGGGACATACGCAATTGGCACGTTACATTCCGACCGTGGCCTTGCGTTTAGCTCTCGGGCTTACAAGGAAGCCATGGAAAGTATGGGCGTGGCCTTGCGGTACTCCTCCCCCTACCATCCCAAGGGAAATTTGGTGGTGGAGACGAAAAACTGGGACCTAAAGCAATCCTTAACAGCTAGAGTATTAGGTGCGGGTGGTGTTTGGGTCATTCATCTATACGGGGTCCAGAGGGCACTGAACAACATGCCAAGAAAATCCTAGGGAGGTCGTACCCCTTATGAAATCCTGTTTGGAACACAAATGTTGGTACCCGATTTCGATTGTGCCAGGACAGTGGCGGATGCAAAACCATTTGAACTGAATGACCGTTTGGCTGTTTTACAGGAACTCAATGAATTCCGAGCATGACAAAGCAACGTACAAGTCAAACGCACCGCCCCTGGGGAAGTGAAACCAGTTCCGGCAAGACCTGCCTGGGTCCCGCAGATTGGGGATCTGGTCAGGGAAAAGATCGTGGACAGAAGAGAGTTTGGGCCCTCTTACAGAACAGCTGGACCTGTCTTGGCTGTAGTGGGAACAAGAACAGTACTTCTTCCGCCTCTTGCCGGCAAAAAAGAGAAAACATTTGTCTCCATTGATCTGATCAAACCGCATCATGTGGCCGATTCTCAACAGTAGGCCGCGCGGGGTCCTGAGTAGCCGCAGATCTCCTCTTGCTACTGTACAGGAAGTTCAGATGGAAAGACTAATAACCTTTCACGACTCCACTACACAAAGTGAAGGAGTGCCAAATAATGGAGCACAAATCATTCCAGGTAAAATTGAAAAACATCAAGACGAAATAACAATGCAAAGTGCAATTCGGCCCAACAACAATGCCTATATTAATGTGCCTTCTCAAGACACACCTGGGAGTTCTATAAAACCTACGGAGCTACAAAGGAGTGAACCTGATCAAACGCCACCTATTTCAAAGAAAGAAAAAACTTCTACAATTCCATCTTTTGCTCAAACACTAACAAGTGAAGGGACACATGGTACATACAATTCATCATCTCCCGATTGGAAGGGTTGGTTGGTTTGGCCTGTAGACACGAATATGTGTAACTCCAGATTCAAGGGTGCAACCGAAGTGTTCAGTATCCATAGGCCTGACCCGCGTTATGTACACACAGACAGGGGTAGTGACTTCCTATAGTGTCGGGAAGTTGTGCCTAGATTGGCTAAAAACCTCGACACTATCACTGGTGAAACAACACTTGTCCCTTCTGTAAGACAACATGGATCTTAGGGATTTCTTGTTAGGTCCCAAGAAACCACATAGTAAACGCTTCTTGTATGCCATCTATAATGAAGTTTGGAAAATCTCCCAACAGGAAGCTGCTGAGAGACTTTGTGAGATAGATAGAATTAACCTAGATAAGGCCTTAGCTGTGGTAGACAATGGCATGACCACACTTTCGTCTCGTATTTATTCACTGGGCAACATTGTGTCCTCAGCTATCGACATAATGGAACAAGATTTGTCTATTCTACAACATGGGCAATCACAGCTACGCGCTATTATGTAATTAAGCTGGACGCTTCAATCATTGCGTACTGGCCACGTTCCATGGCGATACATTAAAGACACAAATCTGTTTTCGGCTTACAATCTGACTGACAGACAATTGACCATGGCACGCAGAAGTACGCCATGCTGCTCATTGAGAAACTAGAGAAATTACCTTTTATTGTAGCAGAATCACCGTCTACGGAATGGTTAAACCATGGCTATATCACACTGCCAATCACGACATTCCAGTTCCAATACTGCCTGAAATACTACCCCTTGGACAGGTATGAATTTTTGGGCGAAGGGTACATACAAGAAACCTGGGAGTTACCGTACACATATAGGTGCAGGAACAAGGACAAGGAAGTTTTCTTGAGTGGTTTAAACTGCGAAAAGGCCTTGAGTGGCTTTTTAGTGTGTAAGGAAATATCGCTTTACAGAGCTTGTGATGCATCAATAGCAAACTTGTCCTGCTACCTGAAGGGTTCCCCGGCTGCTGTAATTCATCCGTTTTTGTAGTTACATTCGCATGGGAGTTACTTGATGCTGAATGACCATGGCTGTTGTGGAATGACACCAGGCATTGCTTATCTAGTGACCGTCAACTCCAGGTTTGTTTGTTGTAAGCAAGTATTGCTTCCCCTGGCTCGCACAGCTAGGGATGCACCACTGTGGCCTTCACTGAATGTTTCCAACATAGGGTTTGATTCTCTGAGCAGACTGAAAGCCATGCTGATTCAGCAAAATGTGGCCTTAACTTCAGCCCGAGAGACGTTTGATCTCTAGGTTGCAAGGTCCTCAGCAGAGATACAGGCGCTGGTCCATAGGAACTTCTAGCTCTTTTTCGGAGAAATGGTCCATCGTATCTTTAACATGTCTGATACTAGTGGGATCGTACACTTATTTAAGACCATAGGATCAGGTCTGTTAACCACCTTTCAAATCATTTTCAGAGTGATTCCGTCATTCATGCACTCCGAATTTGGAAGCGTTTTTGGAGGGATTCCTTTGATCCTGCTTTCAGTGGCGGGCATCCTGGTTTTACTTCTATGGCTTCGCAATGGATGCCAACATCACTCGAGACATGGAGAGAGCACTACTGGAGGGATGTTGTCGTGAGCGATTGGTGTTCTTCCTGGGTATACCTCGGCTTCGAGAGCTGAGTGAGCATTGGTTCCTGTCTTTTAGACCGGCCTGTCTTGACTGCATCCTGCCATTATTCCGCTGCCTCTTTTGCGGATTCGGACACGTTTTGGACATGTGTCTGACACTTCCATCGGTTGCGCCGCCGTACATTGACATGCTCCTGGCGCCTTTGCGGGCCCACGTGCACAGTTGTCCACAGGGTATTCCCATGCTGATGATGGCGTTCCTAGAGCCTCCATGGGACGCTTCAGCTCCTGTTGGAACGGAGATCGGCTCCACCACGGATGTGCAGGCATCAGTCTTAGGCACACAGGCATCTAGTTCTTCCCCAACGGCTGCCGTGGGAACCAGAGATGACCACCTCTGCTCACTTGATATCATACTGGAAGTACTGGAAGGACTACCTCCTGCGGATGACATGTTCAGTGATGTTGAGTCTTCAGCGCAGGATTCCTAAACAATCTGGCCTCTCCTGTGCTGGGAACCGTTTGGCAATTTTTCAAACATTTACCAAATTGAAGGTCGAACTGAGTGTCGTGGCTTTCAAGGTGCTCAGAGAAAAAATATATTCAAATATATAGAGGACACTTGATGAACGCTTTTTTAGGGAAGAATACTTCCTATATAGACTTTGCTTTTTATGAACATTTTCTTAAGGCTTTTTAATGCTTTTGGTATGGTTTTATTATAGATGGTTTTTATGCCCCTTTTTAGCATTGAGTCTGTCATTTCCTAGCTGACTTTGTTGACCTTTTGATGAGGAGTGGGTGTCATGTCCTTTAGGATAGTCCCATCATGTACATACCATTTACATACGTGTTATCCCATCCACACGACATAACGGTTATACTCAGGTGACCTTTTACCTAGTAGCGTACTTCTGTCTCTTCAATACCAGACTCTTGGTACCACATCTTAATCCCTGTACCTGACGTACATAAACATGTCCCCAGGCACGGCAGATTCATTCTGTATAAGGTTCACCCCTTTTTTCATCCATGGCCAACAGCCAGCAGTGCATGCGTGTTTTGTTTAGAAAAGGAGTAGCAAAGGATTAGTGAATGCTTTCAAAACATATCGATTCTAGAAAAACCCCGGAGTGACCACTTTCGTATAAAAGACCCTCACTCCCCCATAGAAAGACAGAGGAGAATTCCTTCCAGGCTGGATCGAGACTGTGCAGGCTGATCCTTCGGACAAGCAGAGACCTGACATCCCTTGCGGGGTGCCATCCTCGACGCAGAGAGGGCGTCCTTCATTCGGAAACATCAGGTGACGGGATAGTACTTCCCCGGGGGATTCTCGTCTCCATTAGGATCTATATTAGCACTTACATACACATGCTTCACCTACATAGCTAGGCTAGGTACATTTAGGTAGGCTACGCATCGTAGGAGTACGCCAATGCTATTGTTTCATATAACCTGTTTTTATTCATCTTAGTAGCACTATGGTAGAAATGTATTTTCTATTTACGATATTGGTGCTAGCGATCACATTTGTCTGCTCCTGTCTTTTGACTGTTGCAGCGAATATGTTTCACACTAGACTGACGCTTGACCAATAAATATTTTATTGAAACCATTTCAATCGTCATTCCATGTGTATTCTGAGAAAAAGTGAGGACGTGTGACTGAGCGAAAGATACTGTATTGTTTCCACAATACCTGAGGAATCCGGGTTGTCAAGTTCAGTGGTTGCCAGACACTACACACATCACTGTACAATACAGGGAAGTGGTAGTGGCACTGTAGAGCTAGCAGGTCTAATGACTGACTCATCCTGTGGGGGTGTCCAGTGTCTGTCTGCACACCAAGCCCTCGGTTTAGGTCATCCAAAAGGTCAGGTCCTGGGGGGTCCTAGGAACTACACCACAGACTGTTTGACTTTTTTTAGGTCTGTTTTAGCGAAGACCTTTAAGTTACTAAAATTATGTGCATAAAATAGTTTGTTATTGGGGTTTCAGCCAGACTTCATCCATTAGTCTGTGTTTCGTGCCATTCACATTTGTCTTCCACCCACTCCAGCATGCACTAAGGGGCTGTGATTTTGTTTTATATTGATTCTACGCTTGAACCTATGGATAAAGCATCCACCCAACACAGATGAGACCAATATAAGCAGGCGACGGCACAGAGGGAAAGAATCCACCATCCAGGTAGGTGGGTGAGCAGGTCCTACTGCGCAGCCGGCAAGCCGGGGACAGTTCCTTCTCCCCTCAAAGGACGTATGATGCTCATAGCCAGGAGAGGGCCGAGCACGTGGCACGGAACGTGTCAGCCTTCTCGAGGGGAATGACACCCTGCCAGACGGAAGAGGAGAGCTCCAACCTGCCACAGAGTGAACAGGAGAGTGAACTCAAACGCCAGGGGGTCTCCGGAGTCCCAGGCAGCCGGTGTCAGGAGACGACACTGACAGGCCAGGAAGAAGAGCGGTGAGTCAGGCAGTGTCATCTTAAAGATTTCGGGGGCCCTGGGCTAAAGTATTTTGGGTGCCCCTGTTCGGGCCGGCTTTCAATTTATGATCCAGTTTCAGCTCTTTCATGCCCTCTTTGACCAGGTCACTGACACTGCACAGACAGACTAGTTCAAATTCTGAATGTGTTTACATCGAGTATTAAGGTAGGCCTGCTATTTTTATGAATCCAACTGGTCTCTCCGCACACGATTTGGGGAGTGTTAAAAGATTGTTCCTGGAACGCTCCCGTTTGGAGAGAGAAAGCTTAGAACTTCAGAAGCCAACAGTTAGGGGCCACATACTTCTAATAACTGTACAGGGGTTGGAGCCATAGCTGGGCTTGGTTCATCACAGCATGACAGGTTTTTACTGGGACGGTTTAGGTTTAATCAATTGCATTATCTTTTGGCTTCCCCGCGTGGGTCGATTCGGCCTGAGGGAAGGGCACCATGCGGCAGCGACAACGTGTCTCCGTAGAATTTGCTCCATTTTATGATGTTTTGCTCTTACTTCAGTTGTCCGGGGAAGCGTTTTTTAATCCCTTTGTTGAAATCATTGCATTTTAAATAAGTTAGGCCGTCTTGATGTATTTACAGATGCTACCCACGGTGCGGGTGACTTTCACTGTTTTATCCTTTTTACGGGCTGTCTGGGCATCGAGGGAAACAAGACCTGATTAATTGTTTTATGTGCTTCTTGTTTTTATAAGTAACTGTACTGTCTGATCTTATTGTTATCTATGTAACTGATTTTATTATTATGGATCTGCATTCTTTTATGGTGATTTTATCAACCGAATAAAGATTTATTGATGATGACATCGAATATTCAGGGATAGTGACATGTGTTTTCAATATTGTACCACAGAAGCAGCTCACTAATATTACTGCACATAATCTTTGTGTCATCCTCCCATTTCGCACATGTGCTATCCTGTTTTGATCTAAAAGAAACATTTTAATGAATGTTGCATGAAACAAACATATTTCTACAAAATGTCCTTAATAGACTCTCACACATCACCCACATTAAAAATAAGCTAAAGGAAACCACTATTTAAAACAATGTTTAAGAATTGTGTAACATCAACAGTGCAAGACTTTCTGCATAACAGAGCTGGCTCTATCTGGGGGCCCCGAAAGGCTGGGGCCCTGGGCCAGAGCCCACTTTGCCCATGCCTTGAAACCTCTAAGGAGCCAGGCCCTAGGCCCCATAGACCACCAGCCAGCAGGACGAGGCCGCCCCGACCACCTGCGACCACAAATCCGCAAACCAAAGTAGCTTAAGTGACTACATATCTGAGTGTGATCAACTGTGTGGTAACCCTGGGCGGAGTTCGCGGAGTTGCGCTACGCGAAACTCCGCGAAGTGGTAAAAAACCTCCGCCGCACTACGCGGATCTCCGCGAAAGGCGGAGTTTGATAGAAAAATGCTGTTCGCGGTGATTGCACAGTGCTGGATGCTTGTCCGCACTGTGCGATCATCGCGAACGGCACCATGCACAGTGCAGGCTTTCCTTTTCTGCCGCTCTAGTTAATTTTTACTCGAGCGGCAGCTTTCTCAATGCGAACGGGCAGTTTCTCAATGCGAGCGGTCGCGAGCATACGCGACCACTCGCAATGAGAAACCTGACCCCCCCGCGTTGAGAAATCTCGCCGGGAGGCATATTTTCCATGCTCGCGCTCGCCAAGTTGATGTTGACGATCGTGCACGAGGAAAAATCTCGCCGGGAAGTTGATTTTCCTCGCTCGCGCTCTCCAACTTGGCGTTGGTGAACGCGAGCGAGGAAAAAAACTCCGCGATCTCCGCGTAACGCGAAGTGCGGAAAACTCCACAAATTCGGCGAGCGGAGTTCACCGCCCAGGCCTACTGTGTGGTCTGTCAGCCGCCGGGTGGCATGAACATTAAATACGGACATTACTCGTCATTGTGCGTGCGTTCTGAAATTCTTGACATTTTCGGAGGAATGTAGTACGTCACTATGCCCCGCACATGACACATGGACGCGCATCCTGACCCGGGCTCATTAAAGAGCTGCTGACAGCTGTGAGCTTTGAACATCTTTCCTAGGGTTGATCTTGGGTTCCTGTCCGGTCCAGGCCTGAAGCTCATTTAGACTGGAAATTCAGACTTTGCTGGGACCTAGCTTGGAAGAGCAGAGTCCGCTCAGTGAGGGACCAGTCGCCTGGTGAAGCAGAAGTGAGAGCTACAGTCAGGGCTTTAAGTGGGCCGGGTCCTGCCGGTGCTGAGCAGTTCTAAAAAGCAGGTGCTGAGACGGGTCCCTATCGGGTTTTCCCTTTTTACCCCCACAGGGTGATAAAATAAAATTCTTAACTCTGCAACAGTACCATCCTTCACTGCCTGTGATGTAACAACAAAGAGACTCGATATGGGGCCTTTCACAGTCTCATCATTTTAGAACTGAAGTATTTTCAATATTATATACAACGAAGCCATAGTTGCTGCTTATTTATCTTATGCAACTAACCACCATTGACAAAGCCAACCGTCCTGGCTTGTTGTAGGTGTAATGTTACTTGTTGTATCATATATCTAGATGTAATGATAAACAGTAAAATACCAGTGGGCGGCACACAACGCTAAGCACAGATTTTTAGGGGCAGATTTACAAGCCCCTTGCGCTGCCAGTACTTCACTTTTTGTGACGCACTGGCAGCGCATTTCTCTGCCCCATATTTACAAGGACAGGAAAAGCCACCCTGAGTGGCTTTTCCTGTCCTTGTAAATACGGCCCCTTTACACGCAGCTTAGCGTGAAAGGGGCGTTCCATGGGTGTTGCTGTGGGTGTTCCCACGCAACACCCATGGAACCAGACACATTTCCAGATTTACGAGTAATCGTAAATCTGGAAATTCGTCTGAATGCTATGCCTCCCCAGGGGAGGCGTAGGGAGGCGCAACGAGGAGAAATGTATTCATTTCTCCTCGTTTTTTTCTCTTTCAATGCGTGCTGCATTCTACAGCACACATTGAAAGAGGAAAATGCCTGTAGTGATTGTTTTTGTGCAGGAAGGTGCCCCTTCCTGCACAAAAACAATCTCCCCATGGCGCAATCTCACCATGGTGCAAGGGTGCCTGCGCTGGTGCATCGCCGCTGTTTGTGCGCCAGCGCAGGGGAGAGCACAGGAATGCGACATATCCTTGTAAATATGTTGCATTCCTGTGCTCTGAAAGTGCTGCAGCGTGGCGCAGCCAAAGGGCTTGCGGTGTCGCGCTGCGGCACTTTCTTGTAGATCTGCCCCAAAGTTTTCGAGTTTTTAAGCCACGCTCTTAGTTACATTGGCCACGCCCCTTTGAGAGACCCCCTCCTCCCCACTGTTTTTTAATCCCTCTTAATGCCCTGGCTACAGTTACTTAATAACATGAAGCTGTGAGGGGGACTTGAGAAGCACTCATGTCTTCAGACATGGGGAGTCAAAGCCTGAAGCTACTGAAAGGCGGTTTTTCCCCGAATTCTCCTACTTTTCAGTGCTGCTGGTAAACCCCCCTGTCTGCCACCCCCCCTCGATGCCTGTCTTTGCACAAGTAGGCTCTAGATTTCATCTGACGTCAGGCTGCAGACCCCTCCTGTTGACACCACGGGCACCACTATAGGTGCAAACGTGTGGCTGCACCCCGATCTTGCAACTTTCCTGCCTGGAGGATGAAGGGGGAACCCCAAGGGCGTTAACTGAGTGTGTGTGTTAACTTCTGCTGCATGTAGTGTGACCCCACCTGCCCCTCAGCTGTGGCGGCCTCACGGCTGAGACTTACTCACCTTTTATCTTGTGCACTCTTTTCATCAGGTAGGAGTGCTGCGACCAGAATCTCTTCACAATATGTTCACGTTCAGCAGAGTCATCCTCGGGTTTCCAGATCGTCAAATGTTTAGTCCTGAGAAGAAGATAAGGGTGTTAGAGCAGAAATCGGGGGACCACTGCCCATGTAATGGAAAAGAGAGGGTAGGAAATGTCAAGCAACCTCTGATGGAACCGACGGGCACATTTACTAACAATAGCCTTCTGGATGCCATTACGCAAAATGTTATTCATGGTTTATGACGTTACACAAATCAGTTTGCTTGGCTTTGTGTGGGATTTAATCCAAAGTGGCATGCACGGCGGGCATAGCACTGTCTTATCTTACTCTGCCCCAGGGAGGGGTTCCATGGGTGGAGTGGGGCGGCTCCCATGCATCCACCCAGTGGAGTGGGGGTGCTCCCATGCATCCACCCAGTGGAGTGGGGGTGCTCCCATGCATCCACCCAGTGGAGTGGGGGTGCTCCCATGCATCCACCCAGTGGAGTGGGGGGGTGCTCCCATGCATCCACCCAGTGGAGTGGGGGTGCTCCCATGCATCCACCCAGTGGAGTGGGGGTGCTCCCATGCATCCACCCAGTGGAGTGGGGGTGCTCCCATGCATCCACCCAGTGGAGTGGGGGTGCTCCCATGCATCCACCCAGTGGAGTGGGGGTGCTCCCATGCATCCACCCTGTGGAGTGGGGGTGCTCCCATGCATCCACCCATGGATTTTGTGCACTAGAAGATTTATTAAAGCTGAGAATACCTCAAAACACCACACCTCCCTGACCCACGCGAAAGAGAACAAATCCCTTTATTGCTCCTCGTCGCTTCCTATCTCTATGTGAGATGCATTCTGCAGCACATATGGAAAGAGGAAAATGACTTTACGGATTGTTCTTCTGCGGGAGGTATCCCTTCCTGCACAAAAACAATCCTGCCTGTAACACAGGCAACCTTACACCATGATGCAAGGGTGTCTGAGTTGGTGCTGGGCAGGACACACTGTGCCAGCGGTACAAGGCAGCAGAAATGAGCTTATCTTAGTAGAAATGGCACATTTCTGCTATCTGACTTGTATGCAACACAGTGTAGCAACTTTGCTCGCTGCCCTACATTGAGTAATTAAGTAAAGATGCCCAGAGATGTATAAGGCTGACATATGGGTAAGGATCAGGAGTGTGCATTTACTGTCATAAGTAGGACGGACCTCTTCAGACTAAGGGCAGACAGTGCAGTTCTAAAGGATTTAGGGTCATTTTTACTAAGATTTTGCATCAGAGTTGCATTACTTTTCTGGCGCAACCCCCAACGCAAAATAATTTAAAAGATTTATTAAGCCACTCAAAGCCACTTTGCGTGGCTTAGTAAATACAAAGTAACTCAAGGCAGCGCATAGCACTGCCTTGTGTTACTTTACATCAAGGAGGTGTTCCATGGGTGGAGGAAGGGCCTTCCCGTGCATCCACCCATGGATTTTCACACAATCCCAGATTTACTAAGATGAGTAAACCTGGGATTGCGCCAAAACGCTACAAGGCATATTTACAACAAAGTGGCAGAGTGCGGCGTTAGCCTCCTTGGCTTAACGCCACGCTCTGCCACTTCAGAAACACAGGGCTGCACCATATTTACAACAATATGGTGCAGCCCTGTATTTCCCCCTGCGCAGGCGCTAAATTTAGCTGCCTAGTACCAACGCAGGCACCCTTGCGCCATAGTGCAAGGGTGTCTGCATGCAGTGGAAGATTGTTAATGTGCAGGAAGGTGTCTCTTCCTGCACATAAACAATCTTTACATGGCATTTTATAACTTCTATGTGTGCTGCTTAATGCACAATCAATGGTGTTTTGCTGTTTCCATGTCTGGTACACATCGCAGCACACATGGAAACACCAAAACGAGGAGAAATTAAGCATTTCTCCTCATTGCGCCAGGGTAAGACCAGGTTTTCCCTGGCCCTAATTTTGGCACTGCACTATATTTACGCCACCCTTGGAAAATATGGGGCAGCGTCAAAATCAATGGGTGTTGCGGTGGAACGCCCACCGCAACATCCATCGCCCTCCCCTTTCACGCTAAGTACAGTGTGAAAGGGTGCCTCATTTACAAGGCAGCGTTAAGCCACGTTAAGTGGTTTAACGCTGCCTTTCACAATGTTGTGAAAAGTGACGTTGTGGTGGCGATAGGGGCTTGTAAATATGCCCCTACACCTTCCTAAACCATGTGTAATGAGGAGAAATGTCTTTATTTTTCCTCGTGTGTTCCTCTTTCCCAGATCTTCAATATCTCGGGAGTTCCGTCGAGGTGGTTATAATTTAAGGGAACACAACAAAATGTTAAATTCTGATCGCTGCTCTTCCTGTCCTCTTCAGGACTCGGACGATAAATGAGCAGAGAGAGGGAGTCGGATCGAGTACCGAAGAAAATAGGAATATAGCAAGCAAAAAAGTGAAACAGGATGAGAGGTTGAGATCAGCGGAAAGAGGGAAGAGAGAGGTTTGGACTCTAAAGTTCAATAAAAAAAGAAGAAAGTGGCAGGACTTTCCAAGAAGCAACAGACTTGGGGGAGCGAGACTTGGGGGAGCGAGACTTGGGGGAGCGAGACTTGGGGGAGCGAGACTTGGGGGAGCGCGCTTCTGGACAGAGCAGCAGAAGTAGCGAGACTACGTCAGACTCTCCGGAGGTTTCTGCTGGCGAGTCAAGCTTAGGAGTTCATACAACTCAAAAGTCCAGATGAACATTTACATCCTCCTGATAGGGTTTATGAGCTACTTATACTATAGTCTTCTGGCCACATTTATCTGAAGAATTATATGACATCATAGTAGCTGAAGATGATTGGCTGCCAGCCTTCTTTAAAGAAGCTCTCAGAGGAAAGGAGGAAACACAAGCAGCTTTTTCTTCCATATCACTTGAGAACATCAGGAAAATTGACACCAGTGCATGGGCTGTTAGACATGATCCGACCTCAGACAGAAGCCGAGCAGGATGGGCTGTGAGACATGATCCGACCTCAGGCAGAAACCAAGCAGGATGGGCTGTTAGACATGATCCGACCTCAGGCAGAAACCAAGCAGGATGGGCTGTTAGACATGATCCGACCTCAGGCAGAAACCAAGCAGGATGGGCTGTTAGACATGATCCGACCTCAGGCACAAACCAAGCAGGATGGGCTGTTAGACATGATCCGACCTCAGACAGAAGCCGAGCAGGATGGGCTGTTAGACATGATCCGACCTCAGACAGAAGCCGAGCAGGATGGGCTGTGAGACATGATCCGACCTCAGACAGAAGCCGAGCAGGATGGGCTGTGAGACATGATCCGACCTCAGACAGAAGCCGAGCAGGATGGGCTGTGAGACATGATCCGACCTCAGGCAGAAACCAAGCAGGATGGGCTGTTAGACATGATCCGACCTCAGGCAGAAACCAAGCAGGATGGGCTGTTAGACATGATCCGACCTCAGGCAGAAACCAAGCAGGATGGGCTGTTAGACATGATCCGACCTCAGGCAGAAACCAAGCAGGATGGGCTGTTAGACATGATCCGACCTCAGGCACAAACCAAGCAGGATGGGCTGTTAGACATGATCCGACCTCAGACAGAAGCCGAGCAGGATGGGCTGTTAGACATGATCCGACCTCAGACAGAAGCCGAGCAGGATGGGCTGTGAGACATGATCCGACCTCAGACAGAAGCCGAGCAGGATGGGCTGTGAGACATGATCCGACCTCAGACAGAAGCCGAGCAGGATGGGCTGTGAGACATGATCCGACCTCAGACAGAAACCAAGCAGGATGGGCTGTTAGACATGATCCGACCTCAGACAGAAGCCGAGCAGGATTGGCTGTTAGACATGATCCGACCTCAGGCAGAAACCAAGCAGGATGGGCTGTTAGACATGATCCGACCTCAGACAGAAGCCGAGCAGGATGGGCTGTGAGACATGATCCGACCTCAGGCAGAAACCAAGCAGGATGGGCTGTTAGACATGATCCGACCTCAGACAGAAGCCGAGCAGGATGGGCTGTTAGACATGATCCGACCTCAGGCAGAAACCAAGCAGGATGGGCTGTTAGACATGATCCGACCTCAGGCAGAAACCAAGCAGGATGGGCTGTTAGACATGATCCGACCTCAGACAGAAGCCGAGCAGGATGGGCTGTTAGACATGATCCGACCTCAGACAGAAGCCGAGCAGGATGGGCTGTGAGACATGATCCGACCTCAGACAGAAGCCGAGCAGGATGGGGTGTGAGACATGATCCGACCTCAGGCAGAAACCAAGCAGGATGGGCTGTTAGACATGATCCGACCTCAGACAGAAGCCGAGCAGGATGGGCTGTTAGACATGATCCGACCTCAGGCAGAAACCAAGCAGGATGGGCTGTTAGACATGATCCGACCTCAGACAGAAGCCGAGCAGGATGGGCTGTGAGACATGATCCGACCTCAGGCAGAAACCAAGCAGGATGGGCTGTTAGACATGATCCGATCTCAGACAGAAGCCGAGCAGGATGGGCTGTTAGACATGATCCGACCTCAGGCAGAAACCAAGCAGGATGGGCTGTTAGACATGATCCGACCTCAGGCAGAAGCCGAGCAGGATGGGCTGTTAGACATGATCCGACCTCAGACAGAAGCCAAGCAGGATGGGCTGTGAGACATGATCCGACCTCAGACAGAAGCCGAGCAGGATGGGCTGTTAGACATGATCCGACCTCAGACAGAAGCCGAGCAGGATGGGCTGTTAGACATGATCCGACTTCAGACAAAAGCCGAGCAGGATGGGCTGTTAGACATGATCCGACCTCAGACAGAAGCCAAGCAGGATGGGCTGTTAGACATGATCCGACCTCAGACAGAAGCCGAGCAGGATGGGCTGTTAGACATGATCCGAACTCAGACAGAAGCCGAGCAGGATGGGCTGTGAGACATGATCCGACCTCAGACAGAAGCCGAGCAGGATGGGCTGTGAGACATGATCCGACCTCAGACAGAAGCCGAGCAGGATGGGCTGTGAGACATGATCCGACCTCAGACAGAAGCCGAGCAGGATGGGCTGTTAGACATGATCCGACCTCAGACAGAAGTCGAGCAGGATGGGCTGTTAGACATGATCCGACCTCAGACAGAAGCCGAGCAGGATGGGCTGTTAGACATGATCCAACCTCAGACAGAAGCCGAGCAGGATGGGCTGTTAGACATGATCCGACCTCAGACAGAAGCCGAGCAGGATGGGCTGTTAGACATGATCCGACCTCAGACAGAAGCCGAGCAGGATGGGCTGTGAGACATGATCCGACCTCAGACAGAAGCCGAGCAGGATGGGCTGTGAGACATGATCCGACCTCAGACAGAAGCCGAGCAGGATGGGCTGTGAGACATGATCCGACCTCAGACAGAAGCCGAGCAGGATGGGCTGTTAGACATGATCCGACCTCAGACAGAAGCCGAGCAGGATGGGCTGTTAGATATGATCCGACCTCAGACAGAAGCCGAGCAGGATGGGCTGTTAGACATGATCCGACCTCAGACAGAAGCCGAGCAGGATGGGCTGTTAGACATGATCCGACCTCAGACAGAAGCCGAGCAGGATGGGCTGTTAGACATGATCCGACCTCAGACAGAAGCCGAGCAGGATGGGCTGTTAGACATGATCCGACCTCAGACAGAAGCCGAGCAGGATGGGCTGTGAGACATGATCCGACCTCAGACAGAAGCCGAGCAGGATGGGCTGTGAGACATGATCCGACCTCAGACAGAAGCCGAGCAGGATGGGCTGTTAGACATGATCCGACCTCAGACAGAAGCCGAGCAGGATGGGCTGTGAGACATGATCCGACCTCAGACAGAAGCCGAGCAGGATGGGACAAACACTCTACTCCACTCGTCATTCCCTTACACAGTGAGCTCCAAGCACAGGCTGGAAAACTCCTCAAAACCCAAGCAAAGCACAATATAGAAGCAATATTAGATCAATTGCTATTTCAGGACATAATTAGGGGTGGGGGTAACTCATAATTCAGCCTAGTATAATCACAGAATTACCTGAGAATTCCGGAACATTAGACTTGAATTTCATAATAAAAGTAATTCTGCGTTTAGGGCTAATTCTTAGCGCAAAAATGTCCCTTCGTATCAAAAATGGGCACAAGGATGCATTTTGCACTAAGAAATTGTGCTAAATGCAACAGAACAGGACTAGTGAGCACGAGTGGCCGCTCGCGCTCGCTAAATGCACTCTGGGGGTAGGAGTTTCCCTCAACTTACGACCGGCATTTAGTGCTATTTTCTGAGTGAAAAATGCATTCTCAAAATGGTGATGAGGGTGCATTTTGTGCTAAGAACCCACAGTAAATGCAGCAGAACACAACTTGTGAGCGCGAGCGGCTGCTCACGTTCACTAAAATGTGCTCTTGTGGTCGGATTTTAACCTCCCAAATGACTCTTAATTATGCAACTAACCATGTGATTAACGCTAATTGCTTGTGAAAGAGTAACACAGAATTACCAAAATGCTCATTACTCTGGTATAATATAAATTCTGGCCAGGCCTAGATTTAATAGAGCTTTGTCTTTCACCAATGAACACCCCTCTTTTTCCCGTCTCAAAATCAGACAGATCCAATAGAATAGTTTTGGATTATAGAAATCTAAACACTCATACACGAACCTATGCAGTGCACAATGCCCTAGGCATAGGTTTAATGACAAACTTAGTTCAGAAAAAATATGAAACAACCCTAGAGCAGCGGCCAGAGCAGCTGACTCCGGAACACGGTGCTCATGGTTCGATCCCCGGCGCCAGCGGCAGCTCAGCTCAGCATCGTGTGACTCTGGGCAATAGCTCACTTAATCTCCCCGATGTGCCCAGCGCCTTCAAACTTTAAGGGGTGATATGTTTGCGCTTTACAAATAGGAATTTTAATTATTATTAGATATCTCCAATGGGTTTTACAATCCGAATCTAGCAACTGAAAGCGAGTATCTAACCACCTTTATTTTCAACAGAGTGCAGTACTCGTTCAGGCGTTTGCCTGTAGGGTACGAGAACAGCCCTGGCCTATTTTCAGCACGAATAATGGAGATCTCACAACTAGATCCTGAAGTCATCATCATCACAATACTTTATTCAGTTTTTAGGACCAAACAAGTACATAAAACATACAACAATGCAGTACAAACATAAATATCTTAAAATAGCCAATCACAGTTCAAAAGGACAGTCACGGGTCTTCGTTGCCCACACCATAATATAGCAGTTATGCGAGACCCATATGAAACTTTTAAAGTAATAAAAAGTGATATATAAAAGAAACAATGATTTAAAAAACCATAGCAACGCTCCTAGAGGATACCAGACAGAATACTAGGATCTGAATCCAGCGGCCATGCAGGTATCAATATCGGGACTAAACATCAGAAAATGTCCTGGATATGAGAAACAACTTGAAGTTACTGACGGCAGATAAAAGTATGGACAGCAGAACAAGTGCGATACTATGGAGCGCTAAGCTATAGAAGTCATATGTGCCTCCACGTAGGGGGGTATCACAGAGATGAACCCCAAAGTGCCAGAGGGTTTACACCAAAGCTTTAATTCGAATAATCCAACTCCAATGGGGATATTTGGTAACGCCACAAACAACAGTCTATTATGTCTCAGTGCACCGATGTCTGAGTGCTACGTCGAACTGTCTACACCCAAGCGGTCTACAGATCGGGAGGACTAGCTTTTCCTCGGGCATGCGTACCCAGGGCAGAAGAAAATGGAGTGTGGCACGGCTTCTTCTGCCTGTAGGCATGCTGGGCAGACAGTGCACACATCACTTTTGGGTTTCCATTTGGAGCATGGGGGTAAAAGAGGTAACGTACCATAATGAAATCTAAGGTAAAGTTGTCTGGCAACTGGTGAGAGGATATAATCTAGGAGGGGTTCGAACTCAGTTTGGGGCTTGAAGTCAATGAAGTCACTGGTTAAGGAGCCATGGTACAAATTCATTAGCTCGGAGTCCAGCTTATACCCCCAAAAAGCTTCGTTGAGTGTGTCCCTGGATAGATGGACCGTACTAATGTTGTCGAACCAGAACTCTCCTAGGACAAGCGGGATCAAAGTGTCCTTTACATGGCCTACCCACTTGATTTTACCAAATTTTATCCAGTGCCACTATATCTTTAAAGGCATTGTAAGTGTCTTCTAGGGCCAGGGTGTACTTTAACCTTCACCAATACATTAAGGCTCTCAACTGGGCCTTGTGTACCATTGGCGTAATGCCCAAGTCCCATCGTAGTGGAGCTAATGGTGTTCTCTTTTTTGGGAGGCTAGTCAGGGCTCTTAAAGAAGTGTTTTCAGCTACATTAAGTTGAGTTAAGCTTTAGGAGACCCACAGTTCTGCCCCATACAATGTGCCACCCTCTGCTTTGGCCCTATATATTTTTAGAGCAGGAGAGATACTCCTGACTTGAGAAGACTTGTAGAGTCTTATGATTGCTGAAGCTTGGTGGGTTAAAGTCAGGCTACTTTTTTGACCTGAGAGGACCATGCCATGGTCTTAGTTAATTTAATACACAAATAGTCAAACTTGGTAACCTTATCTAGGGATTGCCATCGAGCATTATCTAGCCCCTCAATGATCTACGTGGGCTGATGGTCATAAACTTAGTTTTTGAATGGTTTATCAACAGCCCTAGATCGGCATAAAAAGGCACAGACCTATCCACAAAGGATTGCAAGCCACTTGGGTTTTGGACACCAACAGTGTGCCATCCGCGAAAAGCAGCAGAGGGATTTTCTGGCTGGCCACCTTTGGGGCATCACACTCACCATCCTCCAGATAGGCGACCACATCATTGAGGTACAAGCAGAATAAAGTGGGGGCATTCATTTTTACTTGCACTAATGGTGTCCAATTCAGCCTTCTGCATGCAGGGTTTCAATGCAGATTTGAAACATTGGCACCTAAATGGACTCAAAGATTCAAAAGAAAAGCCTTTTTAAGAATAAACAGCTCTGTAGGGAATCTAATTGGAAAAAAGATTCACAACAAGCAAGCCATTGAACCTACAGACCACTGGTTCCAGGTTATGGGTAGAAGGGGAACAAACTGTGATCCTGCCTCCTTTGTCTGGTTCGACAGGTGCCCATTGACGACATGAAGAAGTATTATAAAGCTGATTCTGAACAGAAGACCCTACTGGACATCATGGATGATTCAGAGTAGAAACTCCCAGCGTCTCCCTACTCTGAATAAAATTCCCCTAGAAGAGAGCAGTAACATCACCAACCAGAGTACCCAGTCGGGGATATTTGAACATACAGTGTCTCCAACTCTACACAGAGAAATGGATTCTTTTGATTAATCTGGTAATGTCAACACAACAGCTGAAAACTTTCCAAGAAACATGGTTTATTATGAACCACTGCTTGTCTCAACACCAGTTCAGAGGGTGCCCTTCAAAACGCAGGCAGCTTTTCATTAGGCGTCAGAGTCGTTTCACTCCAGCGAATTCGACTTATCATTGGTTTCGTGCCAGGTACTTGATACCACTATGGTCTTATGTTTGCATCACTGTGGGAGAATTTCTTTTCATCATGTGGCTGACAACAATGATCATTGTTCTACTGCTACTAAATGGACATTACGTCCCTGAAAGTACTATTCCACAATCTGTATGTCAGAACCAACACCACCGTAGGCGATAGAGCGGGCAGGATTTCTGTGGCCACCATAATTGATCCCCCTGTTATGAGCCCTGCCGCCTCTCCTGGTGCATCCTATGGCACACCTTCCACGGGTCCCAACCCTCTGTGTCCTGATAACCTGGTCCAGAATAATTATTGTATTATTTGCTTGGTCTGGTTTACCCTACACTAGTGATATGGTCTTTGATATTTTCTTTGCCGTTCGCATGCACTTAATTTAGAAACAACTTCCATCCAGCAGAGCCTTCTGTATGACTGGAGAACTGCACCCTCTTCATGGACCCTTGCGAGACTAGAGTGCTTTCATGAGATGTTGACTCTTGGTGGCCCTTTTGTTCTGCCAGTATAGATATCGCACCCATAGGATTCTTGATGCTTCACATTGAGGATCCAAGGAGCCCTTGTAGTTGGAGTGGCAGAGTGGCAGAAGTTATCAGGACTTTTGTTCCATTGAAAAAGGCAGCTATGTGTTTCTTCGCAAAATGCCTGAGATGTAGAGACAAAGAGTTTCTTCTTTCACAGCGACGTGGAGAAGGATCTTCCTCTGGCTGAGGTTTTGAGGATCCATGGGATTATGGCATGGGCCAGTTGGGTGGAGCGGAGATGTCTGGTGGGTGTGTAGAAGAGGCGGTGGTTGAGGTATGCAGGTCCAGTGTTGTGGAGGGCTTTGTTGGTCGTGCAGAGCTTGAAGGTGAATCTTTTGTTGATCGGTAGCCAGTGAAGGTCTCTCAGGTGACCAGAGATGTAGCTGTGGTGGGGGATGACCAGGATAAGTCTGGCAGGGGCATTCTGGATGCGCTGCAATTTCTTTTGGAGTTCTTGGGTGGTGCCGGCATAGAGTGCGTTGCTGTAGTTGAGCTTGCTGCTGACGAGCGCCTGGGTGGACGTTCTCCTGAACTCAGTGGGGATCCACTTGAAAATCCTCCAAAGTAGGCTGAGCGTGTAGAAGCAGGAGGATGAGACTGCATTGATTTGGTGATTCATTGAGAGCGAGGAGCCGAGGATGATGACAAGGTTACATGCGTGGCCAGGTGTGGGGGGGGATTGCGAGCTCTGCGGGCCACCAGGTGTCGTTCCAGGCGGAGAGCGTGGTGCTCAGAGAACTTCGGTTTTGTCGAAGTCGAGTTTGAGGCAGTTGTCCTTCATCCAGGCAGCGACTGCCTTCATCCCGTTGCGAAAGTTGCTCTTAGTGGCTGTTGGTTCGTTGGTGAGGGAGAGAATCAGCTGGGTGTCGTCGGCATAGGAGACGATGTTGAGTCCATGGTTTCTGACAATGGAAGTAAGCGGGGCCATGTAGATGTTGAAGTGGGTGGGGCTTTGAGAGGAGCCCTGAAGAACTCTGCAGTTAATCTCTTTAGGTTCTGAGGCGAACGGTGGGAGCTTTACTCTATGGGTTCGGCCGGTGAGGAAGGAGAGGGTCCACTCTAGGGCTTTGCCGTGGATGCCTGCATCATGGAGTCTTGTGTAAAAGGTGTGATCGGAGACAGTGTCGAAGGCAGCAGAGATGTCCAGGAGGATGAGGACTGCGGTTTTGCCTCAGTTGAGGAGAGTGCAGTTGTCGTCTCTTGAGGTGAGGAATGCAGTCTCGGTGCTGTGGTTGCTTCTGAAGCCTGATTGGGAGGGGTCCAGGGTGTGGTCTGTTTCGCATGGAGATGAGTCTGTAATTCTTGAGGTCCGTCGGGTCGGCAGTGAGTTCCCCTCCCATGTTCAATCTAACTTGGGCAAAGGTTTCAGTGTGTAGAGTCTTCAGAATCCACAAGAGGTCCATCGGGATACCATAAGATTCCAAGACCCTCCACAGGTTTTCCCTTAGGACCAGGTCGAATGCTCTCCTCAAATCAATGAAGGTGGCACATAAATGATCCTGCCTCAAGACAACATGGTTCCAGCATATTGTCTTGAAGTGGAAGACCTAGTCAAGGGTACTGTTCTTATTTCTGAAACCTGCCTGGGTGTCCACTAGGATATGATGGTCAGACATCAATGTTTTGACATGGCCTGCCTACGAAATATTATTTGGCTGTTGTCGATTAAACTTATGGGTCTGTAATTAGCTGGGGCATCCCTGCTCCTCTTCTTATAGATGGGAACGATAACAGCTCCACCCCAAGACGGAGTAATTCCTCCCCCCTCATGATAGCATTGCTCAACGCATTTAAATAGGGAATCCAAATTTTGGTTTTGGATAAATATAGGTCTCCAGGGATACCATAAAGGCAAGGGGCCTTCTCCCTTTTCATCTGTATTAGAGCCTGGCCTGTTTCTTCTATATCAAAGCTGTGGTACCCACTTACTTTATTTCCAGCCTTCATAGCAAGGTTTGTAACAGAATCCTCTTTTAGTTGGACCTTATCCTTTGCCCACTCACCATAGAGATTTCCAAAGTGGGCCACCCATACTTCTCGTTGGACCACTACTTTGAGATGATTGTCTATCGTGCGTGAGCCAATGGATTCTAATTTCCAGAAAGCATTTGTATCCCTGTTCTGAAATGCATCTGTGAGAGCTTCCCACTGTTCAACCTACCAACTTCTTCTGGCCTTAATCAAGGTTACCCAGTAATCCCTCCTCGCTTATCCCATCTCTATGCCATTACCCGTTTTTACTGAATCAAGTAAATTGGTTTTTGCATATCAGCATTCTCTTGTAAACTAGCATGGGGAGTTGTTAAACGATGGCCCCTCTTTTACAAAAAATGCCTTCAGTTGTTCCAGTGGAGTGCCACAAACTTGATTGAGGTTGTGTCACTCCACTCTAAGGGAGTTGTTTTCTCCACAGAGAGTTTGTAAATTTGGGTCTGGACCGTGGTATTTGATGCAACTGTTGCCCATAACCTCTATTGTTACTAGTTTCCATCAGGTTTAATATATTGTTAGGTGGCATGTTTTGACTCAAGAATGGTCTTGCTTGAAATTTAACACTCAATGCCTGGTGGTCGCTGTCCATTCCGGGGACAACCTCCATATCCGATAGGAACAGCCCTAACACACGGTCCAGAAAAACATCATCAATATTATTAGTGGTCAGCCCTCTTCTGAATGTTGGGCAAGGTGGAGTGTCCAAACCAGTAGAACCATTGACGACCCTCAGGCCATGGGTGAAGGTCAAATCATCTAGTTGCAGTGCCACCCTGGATAGTTTATTCAGTTCGGCAGGAACAGCTCGGGACGCAACCCTGGACTCGCGTAGCTGATCCTGGTCCATCCCAGCTTGAGCCAGCAATGCTTGCGTATTGCCATGTCCTGGAATAATTTGATAAGATTTGCAGTGAAATTGGCCCATCATATCTGAGAGTTGGCTTACTGAACTAGACTGTGTGTTTGCCGGAGCAGTGCAAATATAAATATTCGCTTTCGCAATAGCTAGGAACTTAACCCTTGGAGCAGTGTCACAACTATTTGACAGGATTTTCTTTGCTATGGGAAACAGATCCAGCCTCAACCAGATCAGCAATCCACTTCAAGCTCTCCCCACAGTAGACGGTAGAGCGTTGACTTCAAATGTAATGTACCCAGATCTGAATACAGGCTTGGTTACCCATGTCTCCTGGAGTAAGACGATTAAAGTCTGCATTCCAAGGCATCAAAAAGAAACTCTCTAAATTACCCAAGTGCCTTCAACAAAGTCTGTAGGCAGTCCATAAGAGGCGCAGAGGTAATAAACAAACAAAAAATAATGTCCTACGGTTCAGTGCACTGAACTTTATGGCATAACTAACACTGGTATCCAGGACAACGTAATCATGTTCCTTTTTCTTGGTCTTCTGGTGTTTGAGGCAAGGATTTGCGGGAGTCCCCAGAGTCGGGTCTGTAGAGCAGGACAGAATGTGGTGAGGTGAAGGGCAGAGGAAAAAAGGAGGGGAGCTCAGGGGGGGAACTGAACGAGAGTGGAGGGTGAGGGAGAAAGGGCAAGAGCAGAGGCCAAAGCAGCAAGGAAAAATCTCCGACAGGGAAGTAAGCCAAGCAGAGGTCAGAGGAAAGGACATGGCCATTGTAGACCACGTCCTACGGTTCCAGACTATCGCGGTCGTTAGAGTTCTCACAAGATGTCAAAAATCACCCACTAGCGAGGTAAAAGGTGGCTAAAACCAAAACTCTACATGAACCGAAGGTAAAGGTATAGTGCATGTTGGGCGATTCCTCACATCTGCGATGGCTCCAATCCACGCGGCAGCAGACATGTGTTCGTTCTTCTTGGGTTTGCGCCGCGCCACACAGCAGAGGAGATGCGTTGGTTCCGCTGGATCCAAAGAGGCTGGCAGAGCACCTAAACCCCACTTCCAAGAGTCCAGGGCTAGGGTGGCACCACCTGGCAGGGTAGAGTCACAGATGGCAGAGTCCAGGTGCATGTGCAAGGTTGTTGGAAGCCTGTTATGTCCCTGAGGCTTTACATCAGGAAGCCAGCCAATTAGCCTTAGGAGTCACTCTGGGTTCTAGGTTCAAGAGATGCAGGTCCAGTCCTTCTTACCCAGGCAAGAAGGCAGCAGGTCAGCACAGCAGGGCAGGAGTTCCTTCAGAGCAGCAGTCCTGCATAGTGGCAGTCCTTTCAGCAGCACAGCAGTCCTTCTTCCTGCCAGAGTATCCACAGGACCAGTAGTGTACTGAAGTGGTGGGGTCTGAGGTCCAGTATTTATAGCCAGTTGTGCCTTAGAAGTGCGCAGAAGCTTCTAGTGGCATGCCTTTGAAGTGCACAGATGACCTTCCTTCCTGGTCCTGGCTCACGAATAACTACAGGGGGTATGCAGCTGTTTGTGTGGAGACAGGCCACAGCCCATTCAAGTGTAAGTGGTGCTAGGAACAGATACTCCCCCCATCCAGCCAGTGATGGCCCATCCAGTCACACCTAATCTCCCCATTGTGTGTGCCTGTCTAGAAGGAATACACAAAGCCCACCTGTCACTCACACCCACTCATGTGACCATGAGACAGGCTGCAGGCATCAAATGGCTAAGGCAAGAAAATTCAACTCCACCATAAACTGGGATTTTAAATTGGATTCCAGAGACACCAAACATGAAGTGGGTACCTGTTCCCATTTGGAAATTGTACTTATAAAATGTAATAAGATAATTCCAATGTTATCCTATGGGAGAGGTAGGTCTTGCAATAGTGAAAAAAGCATTTAAGAGTTTTTCGCTACCAGGACATGTAAAACTTAAAAGTACATATCCCACATTTTTTTAAATACACTGCACCCTGCCCTTGGGGCTGTCCAGGGCCTAACCTAGGGGTGATTGATATGTTTAAAAAAAGAAAGTTTAAGCCTTGCAAAAGGTTTATTTTGCCAGGTCGAAATATCGGATTAAAACTGCACCCACAGGCTGCAATGGGAGGCCAGAGACATGTTTAAAGCGCTATTTAAGTGGGTGGCACAACCTGTGCTTCAGGCCCATGAGTAGCAACATGCCAAGTGGGTATAAACCAATGTTAACATGTTTTAGGGAAGGAGCACAAGCACTTCAGCAATGGTTAGTAGTGGTAAAGTGTGCAGAGCCCTAAGGCAGCAAGAATGTAGTCAGCAAAACAGGAGGCCTGAGAGCAAATGTTTAGGGGAAAACTACACCAAGTATGTCAGGTCTAAGAGCTGCTGTATAATATATCTTAGTCCTTGCATCCGATCTGTAGCTAGTGATGGTACTGAAAGGTGTTGGCATTGCAATCTATCGAGAGCAGGGTGCGAGGGTCGATCTTTCACCTGGGGTGCTATCTCCCAGAGGTAAGCATGATTCCTTTCAATAGCCACCCTACAGGCTGGTGATTAGTAATAGCACCAACAGGTGATTGGCGACAGCACTTGAATAGTGTCCCTAAAAAGAAATCACTGAAATGGAGGAAAAAACAAATGTGTAATAAACCTCCAAAGGTGCTGGCAGATGGAAGAGATGGTGAGGACCATGGACCCCCAGCCTCCAGGTAGCTGAAGAAGAGAACCTAACCAGGCTTGGACAGGAACAGACAACAAGGACACTGCAAGGTAGTACAGGAAGCGTTGTGATGTTCAGTTCCAAAATGTAACGTCCTTTAAATACATGGGGGCAGATCTACAAGAAAGTGCCGCAGCGTGGCGCTGCAAGCCCTTTGGCTGCGCCACGCTGCGGCACTTTCAGAGCACAGGAATGCGACATATTTACAAGAATATGTCGCATTCCTGTGCTTTCTCCCTGCGCTGGCGCACAAACAGCTGCCAAGCGCCGGGCGCAGGCACCCTTGCACCATGGTGCAAGGATGCCTGCGCCATGGGGAGATTGTTTTTGTGCAGGAAGGGGCACCTTTCTGCACAAAAACAATCAGTACAGGCTTTTTCCTCTTGCAGAATGCAGCACGCATTGAAAGAGGAAAAAACGAGGAGAAATGAAAACATTTCTCCTCGGTGCGCCTCGCTACGCCACCTCTAGGGTGGCGTAGCATTCACACGCATCTCCAGAGTTACGATTACTCGTAAATCTGGAGATGTGTCTTGTTCCATGGGTGTTGCGTGGGAACACCCACAGCAACACCCATGGAACGCCCCTTCAACGCAAAGTGCTGCGTGTGAAGGGACGGTATTTACAAGGAGAGGAAAAGTCACGCATGGTGGCTTTTCCTCTCCTTGTAAACTATCGAGAGCCCCTGCGCCACCAGTACGTCACGAAAAGTGACGTACTGGTGGCGCAGAAAGCTTGTAAATCTGCCCCTAGAGTTGGCCTGGAAGATGAAACAGAAAATAGAAACTGAAAAAAGCACCATCTTGGATTGAGTACAGCTCCTCTTACAAGGGGGAAAAATCACCATATTGATTTGGGTTACAACATATACCTGCCATCAGCACGGTGACCACCAGAATAGGAACAAAGTAGAATGTCAGCGGGAGACTGACATCAACGTGCCTCCTCCTAAAACAACAAGGACGTTGGTGCTTCGCATCGGTCGTGCAGGTAAGTGCGCCCACAAGTAGGAAACCCAGCAGCCAGGGACAGATTGGCACAGCGGGCAGTCGGGCACTGGCATGTCAGGGACCTCTGTGGGCCATTTGTTTTCTTTCCCAGCCCACATAGGGCACTGGACAGGGAGAGTAAAGCAGCCTCGCTGGGGGGGCCGTTGGGCGATGATCAGCTGTGGCCTCTCCTTGACCCTCTGCCTTGCCAAGATATCGCCCTGATGGTGGGCTGGGGAGCGAGTGATTGTGTGTCAGCATCGGCCTCCCTGGGGCCAGGTGCCGCTTAGGCCATTGAGCCATTCTCACCTCTGCCCCCCTGAGGCCCACGTAGCCCAGAAACAGTGTTCGCATTTGACAACTCGCCCACAGCCCTTCTCCTTCAGGGCATGGTGGGCGGGGGAGGGTGAATTTATGCTGGAGCCTCGCTGTGGTGATGTTGTGACTTGGGCCATCTTCGCCTCAGTTTTATGCTTAATCCCCTCCCCTGCCAGGCCATTTCCCTGAGGCAGTGGAGGGCTTGAGTAGTTGTTTTATTGCTCAGGGTGTAAGCCATTGTCACCTTGGCGCCAGTGTCCTTCCCAAGAACAATATCCTCCCACTTTCATGCCTTGCGTGTGAATAGGCATATTTGTCCTGAAGGTCAGAGTTGCAGAGATGGGTATCAGGTTCGAGTCCAAGCATCTGCTCTCAACATCCTGTGATTCTGGGCAAATCACTTCATCTTCCAGGCCCTTAAATAAAAAATCTGATCTTGTGCACTGTAATTGGTGCTCATGAATAGCACTGAATTAGCCTTGTGCTGAGTTCACACTATATAAAACTGTCAAAAGAAGAACAACAATCAAAAACAAGCATTGACAATGCCAATAGGTCTTTCATTTCAGAGAGGTAGAGCTATTGGCGTTGTAAATGACTATGTGTTTTTCCCATGTGTTATGGAGTGGATTGGAGGTAAGTGTTATGGAGTGGAATGATGTGGTTTGGATTGGAATTGTTAGTTGTGGAATTGTGTGGCGTTGAAATATGTGGCATGGTGTGCAGCAGATTTATGTGGAAAGTAATTATGTCGTTTTGAGTGTACTGGAATTATGTAGAGTGGGATTGTATGTCATGGAGTTTAATTATGTGGAATGATATTTTGTGGTATGTAGTGGTATGTTGTGCAAATTAATTATGTGGTGTGTTGTGGAGTGTATTTATGTGTATTGTTGCTATGGGGCATTAAATGAACTTAAAAGCCACGTTGCCTTTCAGAGACCAGCAAAGCAGTTGTAAAAATGTGAAAAAGTAAATAAGACTGAGGGCTGCCTGTTATCCCACAGAAACGCATGCTTAATTAACATATTGTAAATTGTATTTATACAGCACTTACTACCACTGATGACAAGTTCAAGCGCATTGTTATGAGTAGCAAGCTACTCCGGGACCCAATATTAGAGGTTACTAGCAGATTAAGAATCTTTTTTTCTTTGTGCATTAGTTGCACATTTTTTCTGTTGTACTGTACAGCGCTGATGTCTGCTCATCCAGACCTGTACCAGGGACATCAAAGATGTGTACATCAAGACCAGAGACACTGCTGCACCGTCCTGCAAAATCTGCATCTACAAAGGGAGCTCCTGGGGGCTACAGTACACTCTAATATTGCGGGGTGCAGAGGCGCCATCCAGGTGCACCCCACGAGAGCACTGGTCTGGGCTGCAGTGCTGTCTGCACGGATACCATGAAGGGATATGAACTAGGAAAGCAGTCGTGTTTTGTACCGGTGCCATTTCATCCACATGGGAAGGATGAAAATGTTAGCGGACTCCAGGTTCCAACCTCCGCGAAGTGCGTTTAACCCACTGAGCAATCGTCTGAAGTGAGAAGACGGAAGAGGTGAACGGGTGGAATAAAAAAGTAAATAAATAATCTGTAAATAAAAAGATATGAAATTCCATGGAGTGCGAAGCACTTTTTATACGGTTGAGCAGCTGTTGGCAATCGTGGCCCACAGAGCGTGCTTCAGATTTGGTGCTACAGCACGTGTCTCACACATGGAGGGCACACGGAGGGCACATAGAAGGCACATGGAGGGCACACGGGGGGCACATGGAGGGCACATGGAGGGCATGTGAAGTCTTGTGAGGGATTGCTACTCAGATGGAATATTTAAACCAATGTCACTAGTTGTCTGCAGGTCACTTGAACCATGACTCTGAGAACAGAGGGTGTTTATTGCTTCTTCTGAATTCTGGGTGTCATTTGATACATATTCTCTTTGGAAAAGTGAATAAGGTTCACGTTGCAGGTTTGCACGTGTTTTTCTATGACCATAAAGTATGACCTGTATCTCTTACACTCATTATCTACCTACCTCTTCCTCGTTCTATAGCTAAGCACCTTTTCTTCTGGCTACCCAATCTTTCCATCTTTACCTTATGTCTCTCCCCACCTATCACTACCTGATTTCTAGTTCTACTTCACCTGTCTCAATATACTGTCTCTTTACCACTCTGTTCCCCTTCTCTTTTCCCTCAGCCCCCAGTTGGTACTGCCCAGCAGAACTGGGGATCACAGTCTATCCAGAGTAGTGCACACAAAGAAAGCGGGGAGACAGGACAAGGCGGCTAAAGGTCCTTACGTTCAGGGAAGAGTGCAAACTTTGTGAGGGGGCTAGATTTAATTTCTTTTGAGTGTTTTGCAAAATGTATTTCTTTACTATTTGTCATTAGAGGTTCTATTCTCCAAGGCAGCGGTTCAGAGCTGCTCCTCCTCTTACCCGTCTATTCCCAGAGATTCCAGGCTTACCCTGTCTAAGAGGCTCAGAGCTGCTCCTCCTCTTACCCGTCTATTCCCAGAGATTCCAGGCTTACCCTGTCTAAGAGGCTCAGAGCTGCTCCTCCTCTTACCCGTCTATTCCCAGAGATTCCAGGCTTACCCTGTCTAAGAGGCTCAGAGCTGCTCCTCCTCTTACCCGTCTATTCCCAGAGATTCCAGGCTTACCCTGTCTAAGAGGCTCAGAGCTGCTCCTCCTCTTACCCGTCTATTCCCAGAGATTCCAGGCTTACCCTGTCTAAGAGGCTCAGAGCTGCTCCTCCTCTTACCCGTCTATTCCCAGAGATTCCAGGCTTACCCTGTCTCCTCCCCTTTGTACTAGATTTCTGATTTATGTGATGATCAGAGTCAAGGACATAGCTGGGTGGGAAAGAGCATCTGACTACGTTGTGAGGACGTTAAGACTGCAAGTATTCCGTTTTCACACTGCAGCGCTCCTAGTCTTTACCAATGTTACGGACTCTAGAAGCTTTAAAATGCTTAATTTACCGAACATTTCTCTGTGAATGAGACCTCTCAGTGTAACCAGATGGTGCTTCATGAGAGGGCTCGCCCCGCGAATGTGGGCCACGTTTTTGGCAATGCACGGGTCAAATTGTGATCCCAATTTGACCCTGCCTGCAACCCACACGTAGTTCGCCTGGAGCCCTCCTTCTTATACCTGTGGTAAAAAGGACGTATAGGTCAGGGGTGTAGAGAGCCACCCGGGCCCTCTACTAGACTGTTGCAACCTTCACGCATCCCCACACCCCTTGGGGCGGGCTCGCCCCGAGGGGATAAATAAACGGCCGGGGACCGCTCGGGGTCTTCCGGCCATGATAGTGAAAGCAACTGTGTCGTGCCTTTCTTTGCGCTGCCGCGGCTTAGCTACCCCAGGCCCCGCCGCGCTACATTGGCGACGAGGCCGGTCGCACCTCACGCGTGCCCGCCTACCTGCCTGGTCCACGCTGGGAGCTCGCGGAGCCCACCCGCACCGCTCCACGTCAACCGGAGCCCGCTGCTCGCCGGAGCCCCAGCTGCCCGCGACCTCCGCAGGCGCCTGCCTGCGTTGCTGTCTCCGCCCATCGGTTTGCGCCCGCCCACGCGTCTCCCTGTCAAGTGGGAGCGTGTTCAGCTGGCGGCGCTTGTGGCGGCAGTCGACAAGTCGGGGTAAGTGCCCGCCGCGCGAGTGCGTAGTCAGCGTGCGCCTCGCTGCGGCCGGGCGCCCCTGTCTGCACACCATGGAGCAAGGCCCTGAGACACGCCTGCTCCCATCCCGTCTGCCTCAGCGTTACCGCGCGAAAAAAAAAAAAAATCACCAGCGCCATACGCGGCCCTCCCCTGCCTGCAACTCAAGTGAAAAGCCCCGGATTTGGGCGGCGCGATTGACTGCCTGCGCACAAGGGGCACGGACTTTCCCCACTTCAGGCTGCTAGGCTCGCCAGTGACACCTCACAGTGGAGAGTCCAACCATACGTCATCCGGAGCGTGCTTGCCCCGGGAGGTAGCTGGCTCTGCGGTAGGCCCCCCCTCTCACCCCCAATCAGGTGGATCAAAAGGGCTGCATGTGGACACTCTTAAGAAAGACACAAGAGGGAGACATCAGACGAACAATTACACAGGATAGACAGAAGCCTGGCACGTGCACCCTTCTGCCCCACCGGTCTGCGCCAAGGGGCATATCGCATCCCTCCACGCACGTGGAGCCACCGAACGGCCCGCACCACGAGGCCACGTGCTGATGCACACGCCCAGGTGCAGATTGCCAGCGCACAGGCCACGCCCTTGCGCCTTCGCACCGTCGCAAGGCCACCATGAACACCCAACCGGCGGCTGGAGCTGCTGCACAGCAAGACGGAGGTGCCAATCCGCCTGCCCCAGGACACAGCCACACAATGGTCGCACCTCTGCCTCCCTTCAGTGAAGCCTCAGACCCTGCCACTGCCGCGCCAAGATGGAAGAAGTGGGTCGGGCGGCTCAACCATTACTTCAAGGGGACACGAGAGACCGATGGCACGGTGAAACGGTCTCTCCTCATCTACTATGGGGGCAGAGAAATTTATGACCTCTTCGAGACGCTCCCCAACACGGGAGATGACGACGACTACGAGGCAGCGGTTGCCGCGCTTAATAGGCTCTTTGATCCCCAGCTCAACCCTGACTTTGAGAAGTTCAAGTTCAAGAGGGCATGGCAGATGGACTCAGAGTCTGTCGATATGTTCTATGCACGGCTACGCCGGCTGGCTAGCACGTGCCCGTTCACCGACCAGCGGGAGGAGATACGGGACCAAATCATCCTGGGTTGCCGCTCTAATCTCCTGCGGAAGCTGATCCTTCGTCAACCAGGAATTTCGCTGGACGAGATCCTGGTTCTGGCCCGCTCTCACGAGCTGTCGGACGTCAGGGCAGAGGAAATGGAAGCCGCCCTACACACACCGGTTGCCGCCTCACATGCGCCCAGACACCCGCCGATCAAGGAGGAAAAGGTGGACGTAATCCAGAGACGCCCCACCGCGCCTCACCAGGCGCCCAGACTGCCACCAGGTGGACCATGTGGATACTGCGGCGAGGATCACCCCGTGACGGCCGTCTGCGGAGCGAAGGGGAAGACATGCTCCCGCTGCGGCAAGCTGAACCACTATGCCAAAGTGTGCCGAGGTGGGCGATTCAGACAAACATCATCAAGACCCAGAAGCATGCCCCAACGGATTCGCCAGATCTCTCTCGACGACCCGTCGCATATAGGGGAAGACCAGCCACAGGACCGACGCCCAATGTATGTGGATGAGGACGAGGAAGTGTTTGTGGTGTCATACATCAGCAGAACAGGCACTCGTCGAAGGCCACCTCCCATGTGCTCTGTCTCCGTCGAAGGCACTGATGTACAAGCCCTCATTGACACTGGCGCATCCGTCAATGTGATGGACTCGGAGCAGTATGACCGCCTGTCGCCGCGACCCCCACTTGCAACTTTCACAGCCCGAATCTACACGTATGGAGGGACGGACCCGCTCCCTCTCCGTGGCGTCATCGAGACCACCGTCACCAGCGGAAGTTACTCCCCCGAAGCGAGGTTCCACATCACAGAGGGTAGAAAGGGGACCCTGCTCAGCTGCCACACTGCCGAGGACCTAGGACTTGTCTTCTTCGCCAATCAGATTCATGACTCCCATGCTGAAGCGATGCTGAAGGAGTTCCCGGCTCTCTTCAAAGGACTAGGGAAGCTCAAGGGCAAGAAGTTCAAGCTCCACATTGACCCTTCGGTACGACCCGTGGCCCTCAGGCACCGGCGGGTGCCGTTCAACCTACGCCCGCAAGTTGAGGAGGAGCTGAGAAAGCTCGAAGATCTGGATGTGATCGAAAAGGTCTCTGGCCCCACCCCGTGGGTGTCCCCGCTGGTTGTGGCGCCCAAACCCAAACAGCCAGGAGCCATTCGTCTCTGTGTCGATATGAGGCTGCCAAATACCGCTGTGAAGAGAGAACGTCACATCACCCCCACAATGGACGACATCGTGGCGGACCTAAATGGGGCAAAATGGTTCTCCAAGCTAGACCTGAACGCCGGCTACCACCAGCTGGAACTGGAGCCCGAGAGCAGGTATATCACCACCTTCTCGACACACGTTGGCCTCCGAAGGTACAAGAGGCTCAGCTTCGGAGTATCCTCAGCCGCCGAGGTCTTCCAAAATGCCATCCGGGAAGCGCTGTCGGGGCTGCAAGGGGTGATCAATCTCAGTGATGATGATATACTTGTATTCTCACACATGCTCGAGGAACACCACTCTCACCTCTGAGCCACCCTGAAGAGGTTGACAGACTGCGGGCTGACCCTGCACAAATCCAAGTGCTCGTTTTATCAGGAAAGCGTTGACTTCTTTGGATACATGTTCACCCGAGAGGGGCTCCTGGTGGACCCAAAGAAGGCCGAAGCCATCCGAGCCGCCAGCACGCCACGAAACCCCACCGAAGTGAGGAGCTTCCTCGGCATGGCCACGTATTGTGGGCGCTTCATCCCCAACCTCGCAGCCATGTCAGAGCCGCTGCGGGTCTTAACACGACACGATCATAAGTGGGAGTGGACACCGGCGGCCAACAAGGCGTTCCAGGACATTAAAGCGGGGCTGCTGGACAAGACAGTGATGGCCTACTTTCACCCAAGACGACGCACGGAGCTGGTCGTCGACGCCAGCCCTGTGGGCCTAGGAGCGGTCCTCCTTCAAGAACACAGCCCGGAAGGTTGGAAGCCAGTCGCCTACGCCAGTAAAGCCCTCTCTGACACTGAGACCAGATACGCTCAAATCGAGAGGGAGGCGTTGGCCATCAAATGGGCGTGCCAACACTTCCACCTGTATCTGTGCGGCCAGGAGTTCCACGTCGTGACCGATCACAAGCCGCTACTCCCACTGTTTGCAGGCTCATCCCGGCTGGCGCCCCGAGGATCGAACGATGGGCAGTGCAGTTGCAGGCATACAACTTCAAAGTGATCTATCGTCCAGGGGCCCACAACCCTGCCGACTATCTGTCTCGTCACCCGGAGTCCACAATGCCATCGGACCCATCGGCGGACGCCTGCAACACCGAAGCTTTCGTTAACATGGTGTCACAAGGGGCGTGTCCCACAGCCATGACCCTAGAAGAGATTGGCCGGGCCACCCAGGAAGACCACACTCTCCCCCGAGTGAGAGGAGCACTGGAGAACAATGGATGGGCCCATTTCATGGATGGAGCCCGCGTCCTCCGGCCGGAGGTCAGCCATGCCCGCCAACAACTATGGCAGGTCCGTAACGAACTCAGTGTGGGGGTAGAAGGAGTCATCTTGAGAGGACACCTGATAGTGGTCCCGGAGAGCTTGCAGAAACGGATCCTCACACTGGCACACGTCGGCCATCAGGGAATGGTGAAGACCAAGGCCAGGTTGCGGGACAAGGTCTGGTTCCCGGCGATGGACTCCATGGTGGAGGAGATGGTTCGACAGTGCCACGCATGTACGATCACCGGAGGAGACCCAGCGCCAGCACCCGTGATCACGGAGGAACCAAGCAAGACTCCCTGGACACACCTCAGCCTGGACTTTGGGAGCTTCCCAGATGGACGTCACATGCTGGTCATGGTTGACTCGTTCTCGAAGTTCCCCATCGTCGAGGTGGTGTCGTCGACAGCCTTTCCCCAGGTGAAGAGGGTCCTGGACAGAACCTTCGCAATGATGGGACTACCGGAAGAGGTCAAGTCCAACAACGGACCCCCGTTCCAGGGCCGAGAGTTTCAGGACTACCTCGAGAGTCAGGCGATTCGACATCGGAAGATCACCCCGCTATGGCCCCAAGCAAACGGGGAAGTAGAACGCCTAATGAGGACACTGAACCGCACGTTGCGCATCGCAGTCGATAGTGGAGAAGACGCTGAAACAGCTCTCGACCAATTTCTTGGTGCGTATCGACAGACCCCTCATACCACCACCAAGTGTGCTCCGGCTCATCTACTGTTCAAGCGGGCTCCACGAGACAGTATCCCGTCAGACCCGACGTGGGTGCCCGTGGAGCGGGATGATGCCGCCGTCCAAGCAAGGAGGGAGACAACGAATCGAAAGGCCAGCGAAGCCCGGAGAGCACAAGAACCTCAGCTAAGAGTGGGAGACCGGGTGGTGATCAAAGACCGACACCCCGGGTGGAAGTTCCGGACGCCGTACGAGCCAGAAGTATGGATCATTGTAGGTGTTCAAGGGACCATGGTCACTGCTTAAAAGGGACAGCAATCCGTAACGAGGAATGTGTCCAGTTTCAAGAAGACCGCTGAGAGGGCGCTGGATCCAGAAGCGTCGGACGATCAAGACTCTCTTCCAAGTTTCTCCCCTCCTTCCTCACCCAGCATGGGGAGTACCCCAACAGAGGTAACCCGGCAAGTCAGCCAGGGCTGTGCTGATCCTACACGACCGTCGGGTCAGGACCCCGCTGCTGAATCGTCTGGGAGTGTCCCGTCCAGTGCGTCGGCTGGTTACAGGGTCCGGAGCCAGAGGTATGGTCTCCGGCCGAATCCGGCGCCAAGTCAGCAACCGACAGACTTTGTATATACTTCTCCATGAACTGGGAGGACTTGATGGTCCAGAACCGAAAGAAAGGAGGGATGTAGAGAGCCACCCGGGCACTCTACTAGATTGTTGCAACCTTCACGCATCCCCACACCCCTTGGGGCGGGCTCGCCCCGAGGGGATAAATAAACGGCCTGGGACCGCTCGGGGTCTTCCGGCCACGATAGTGAAAGCAACTGTGTTGTGCCTTTCTTTGCGCTGCCGCGGCCTAGCTACCCCAGGCCCCGCCGCGCTACAAGGGGGAGCCTGACAGTGCAGCTGAAATATGCCTACGATCAAAACTGTTTGCTGTTTAAGTAGTGAAATCAGGGCAGCGTGGTGAACTGACTAATTGAAACTAATGAAACATTCAAAAAAATCCCCTGTATCATAGGAGCAAATGAACCAACCCCATTTGGTAGAAGTGACAAACCATGGAATAGGGAAAATAAAATAAAATAGAAACACTTACATTGTGCTCGCCGCATCATGGAGTCGGTGTTGCGGCGAGCGCAAGGTAAGTGGATTTATTTATTTATTTTCCCTATTCCATCATTTGTCACTTACACCGCCTTCCCCATCCCCCCCACCCCCCGGCCCACCGTGCTTACCTGCACGGGTCGCCACTGATGAATGCATGCGTATAGGAGACATCTACTGGAGTTAGGTTTGACAGCGACATCCTAGAAGGAACCTTTTTGATAGAGCCACCGACTTGTTTCAAGATGAGATTATTCCTAGCGCGGCTTTGAAAGGAGAAATAGACACTAATAGTTGTTCTCTAAACTGTACTTCACGCTCTCCAATGGCCTCTTTCAGGACTGCATGTGAGACATCCCGCAGTGGCTTGCAGCTCATTTCCTCAAGTTTAACTGGGATAAGACTGAGGTAGCTGCTTCTCGGGGTCTCTTCCAGGGCAGCTTATAGTGGCTTTTTGGCCGCTGGACCATAACTCCCAATTAATGTGTTGACTGTTTGGAATTGGACGTTTATATGGACAATGATCTTTCCCTCTGTACTGATGTTCATAAAACTCTCTTCCACTTGTTTGGACTGATGAGAGTCACTGTTGTCGACACGCTCTCTCTCTTGTGGTGCAGAGCATTATCTTGAGTAGACGCGACTATGGTCCGCCTTGTTTTAGGCGCTTCAAGCTATCTTGTTCACCACCTGCATTGTAGACACACAGGTGGCCGCAGCAAACCTTGCACTCTCTCTGCCACGTTATCCTTCTACCTCAGAGGCCCTGGACTCTCTCCATTGGCTCCCAGTAGGCAAGCGAATTCAGTTTAAATCACTGTGTATAGTACATAGGACCTTCCACCACATTGGACCGAACCCTCTTCGACACAAATTACAACTTTACATTCCACCTAGACAGTCACGTTCAGCTAGTGCTAAATTGTTGAAGGTTCCCAAATTTAGGAAAGCCTGTACTGGTGGTAGAGCGTTCTCCGGGCGGACATCCTTTAACTCCTTTAGGAACCTTCACGCTTTAGGAACCTTCACGCTTTAGGAACCTTCACGCTTTAGGAAGCTTCACGCTTTAGGAAGCTTCACGCTTTAGGAACCTTCACGCTTTAGGAACCTTCACGCTTTAGGAAGCTTCACGCTTTAGGAACCTTCACGCTTTAGGAACCTTCACGCTTTAGGAACCTTCACGCTTTAGGAAGCTTCACGCTTTAGGAACCTTCACGCTTTAGGAACCTTCACGCTTTAGGAACCTTCACGCTTTAGGAACCTTCACGCTTTAGGAAGCTTCACGCTTTAGGAACCTTCACGCTTTAGGAACCTTCACGCTTTAGGAACCTTCACGCTTTAGGAACCTTCACGCTTTAGGAACCTTCACGCTTTAGGAAGCTCTGGCTCTATGAGCTCTTACATTTACTACTTTGTTGCAGAAATATTTTACCTGAGAGCAGGAACATACCTGGCGATGGAGTTCTGTGCAACCTAGAGAGAGAAAGAACAAGAGAAAGTCAATAGAAATACCCTTGGCATCATTGTGTGCGTTGCTGTGGATGCTGAGGAGACACAGACTTGTCATTTTAGGAGATGCTCTGTGTTATGCCCGGTCTCCCCGAGTCTTCGGACTCTGCCTGCCTGCATGACGTCAGATTACTGAGAAGGTGTTGTCAAAAGGCAGCGGAATGTTAGTCTGGAGTGTTCCACCGCTGCCGGCTGGGGGTCTTTCCAGAATGGTCTGATCTACTTTCCTCATGCTCCTGGTGAGATATAGCCTGGAGCTAGGACATGATGAACATTTGTAGTGATACCTGGTACTTAGAATAGACTTATGGTACCTACACCTGGGAGGACAGTGTAACTGAATAGTTTAATCTTTCTGTTAAAATATCAATGTATGGGATCATTTGGGATAATTCCAGTATTCGGCATTAAAATCTAATCGAAGACTTGTGCAGTCAGTTACTGACCCACTCAGAGCCGTAGTGAGTTATTCTGAGTTTGACAGAGCGGGAGCCTCTCCGTACAATGCTGGTGCTCCCACTTCACCAAACTGCTGGTTGCTCCACTCAGTTTAGAGTCAGGAGAAACACTTGGGGCAGATTTATCATTTTTTGATGCAACACAGGGCCGCAAGACAGCGCTGCAACACAGTGCCTGCAAGACAGCTCAACAAGACAGCTCGCTGCGCTGTGTGGAATGGAGAGGGCAGGAAAGCGTCACATTTACCACAATGTGGCTCATCCCTGCTCTCGCCCTGCTCTGGCGCACAATCTGTTGCCTAGCACCAACGCAGGCACCCTTACACCATGGTGAAAAGGTGCCTGCATTGAAGGGACACCTTCCTGCACAGAGTTTTTCTTTTTGTAAGAGTTGCAAGTATGTAGCACACTTAGAAAGAGGAAACTCCTCGTTGCGGCTCTATCGGGAAGGCGTACAATGATGAGACATTCCCAGGTTTACCTGTCTTGGGAAATGTGGGAATGCTCCAGAAATCACCTTGGAATGTCTTCCCAGCGCAGAGTACCGCAAGGCAGCGACACGGGCTGTCCTGCATTAGTCCAGAATTACCAAGCAACGCAGGGCCTCGCAGGGTAAACCTGGCTTCAGCAATCCCTGGCCTGGGTGTGCACAATCCAGCTGTGGACCATTCTTTGGTTGGTTGTTTTGAAACTGACTGCATAGAAATGATCATTTTCTGCTTTTTTGGGGGGGGGGCGCAGAGAAAGAGGCACCTCCAGACTTTGGCTGGGTAGGATTTTGTGGGTGTGCTGTGACCTTGTCTGGCTTCATGAACTCTGGGAGGTTGTGTTTTGCTTCGAAGCTGAAAAGTGATTTGATTCGGGGTTCAGCTCTTTATTCCCCTGCCCATTATTGATTTGTGTATGTGCAATTGTTTTGTATCTATTTATCTATACATTACATGCTAATGAACATATGTTGAGCTATCAGCCCACGTTGATGGTGAAAGTTGACTTTTGCGCATAACATACTCGCTGTGGCTATCACCAAAGATCTCTAAGGGACGCTATCACCTCATCAAACACCAATCCCTTCTGGGGCAACAGAGAGAAACTGCCCTGGTTCTGTAGGGGGGTCACAAGAAAAGTAAACGTGGCATCTCCAGTCTCTTGTGTAAACCTGGCATCTCCAGCCTCTTGTGTAACCCTGGCTAGCTTGAATCCAGTGGCAAAGTGAGCAAGGGACCCACGTCTGGGCATACCCTGCCAACTTAGGGCGAACAAAGCGATACCAAAGGGGATGATGGACGGGGCGTTTGAGCTAATCAAACACTCACCCCCAGTCAACTGATCTGGGTTTAATCCATCATCATTCTTTAGCTCACTCCACCACCCCAGTTCAGACATGGCCATATGCAAATCAGTCTGACCCTGTGCCTCATGGGAACAGTCCAGCCCGAACTGCCAAGCCATGTCTTCCCTGGACCGGAAACAAGCATCCTGGGACCGGTTTCTGGCTATTCAGCCGTCATCAGCCAGGCTAGCTTGAATCCAGTGGCAAAGTGAGCAAGGGACCCACGTCTGGGCATACCCTGCCAACTTAGGGTGAACAAAGCGATACCAAAGGGGATGATGGACGGGGCGTTTGAGCTAATCAAACACTCACCCCCAGTCAAATGATCAAGCTAGCCTGGCTGATGACTGCTGAATAGCCAGAAACCGGTCCCAGGATGCTTGTTTCCGGTCCAGGGAAGACATGGCTTGGCAGTTCGGGCTGGACTGTTCCCATGAGGCACAGGGTCAGACTGATTTGCATATGGCCATGTCTGAACTGGGGTGGTGGAGTGAGCTAAAGAATGATGATGGATTAAACCCAGATCAGTTGACTGGGGGTGAGTGTTTGATTAGCTCAAACGCTCCGTCCATCATCCCCTTTGGTATCTCTTATGTAAACCTGGCATCTCCAGCCTCTTGTGTAATCCTGGCATCTCCAGCCTCTTGTGTAACCCTGGCATCTCCAGCCTCTTGTGTAACCCTGGCATCTCCAGCCTCTTGTGTAATCCTGGCATCTCCAGCCTTTTGTGTAAACCTGGCGTCTCCAGCCTCTTGTGTAACCCTGGCATCTCCAGCCTCTTGTGTAATCCTGGCATCTCCAGCCTTTTGTGTAAACCTGGCATCTCCAGCCTCTTGTGTAAACCTGGCGTCTCCAGCCTCTTGTGTAAATGTGGCGTCTCCAGCCTCTTGTGTAAACCTGGCGTCTCCGGCCTCTTGTGTAAACCTGGCATCTCCAGCCTCTTGTGTAAACCTGGCATCTCCGGCCTCTTGTGTAAACCTGGCATCTCCAGCCTCTTGTGTAAACCTGGCATCTCCAGCCTCTTGTGTAATCCTGGCATCTCCAGCCTCTTGTGTAAACCTGGCGTCTCCGGCCTCTTGTGTAAACCTGGCATCTCCAGCCTCTTGTGTAAACCTGGCATCTCCGGCCTCTTGTGTAAACGTGGCATCTCCAGCCTCTTGTGTAAACCTGGCGTCTCCAGCCTCTTGTGTAAACGTGGCGTCTCCGGCCTCTTGTGCAAACCTGGCATCTCCAGCCTCTTGTGTAAACCTGGCATCTCCAGCCTCTTGTGTAAACCTGGCGTCTCCAGCCTCTTGTGTAAACGTGGCGTCTCCAGCCTCTTGTGTAAACGTGGCGTCTCCGGCCTCTTGTGTAAACGTGGCATCTCCGGCCTCTTGTGTAACCCTGGCGTCTCCAGCCTCTTGTGTAACCCTGGCATCTCCAGCCTCTTGTGTAAACGTGGCATCTCCAGCCTCTTGTGTAACCCTGGCATCTCCAGCCTCTTGTGTAACCCTGGCATCTCCAGCCTCTTGTGTAAACCTGGCATCTCCAGCCTCTTGTGTAACCCTGGCATCTCCAGCCTCTTGTGTAAACCTGGCATCTCCAGCCTCTTGTGTAAACCTGGCATCTCCAGCCTCTTGTGTAAACGTGGCGTCTCCAGCCTCTTGTGTAATCCTGGCATCTCCAGCCTCTTGTGTAACCCTGGCATCTCCAGCCTCTTGTGTAAACCTGGCATCTCCAGCCTCTTGTGTAACCCTGGCATCTCCATCCTCTTGTGTAAACCTGGCATCTCCAGCCTCTTGTGTAAACCTGGCATCTCCAGCCTCTTGTGTAAACCTGGCGTCTCCAGCCTCTTGTGTAAACCTGGCATCTCCAGCCTCTTGTGTAAACGTGGCATCTCCAGCCTCTTGTGTAAACCTGGCATCTCCAGCCTCTTGTGTAAACCTGGCGTCTCCAGCCTCTTGTGTAAACCTGGCATCTCTAGCCTCTTGTGTAAACCTGGCATCTCCAGCCTCTTGTGTAATCCTGGCATCTCCAGCCTCTTGTGCTTGGTGGGTCTCAGTGTTTTAGTGTGCAGCCACTCCAACCCGCTCTGGCCGTGCGTCTGGGGGTCTATCCATCTGGATAATTTTGTTAACTGGTGGCCATTCAATTTGACTTTCAAGTTGTGCTTTTTAAGGGGGATTTGACCTTGTATATGATAGGTTTTTATAACAAAGATTTTGATAATATTCCAAACTTTAGGTTTCCTGGTTTGTTTATTTTTTTTGCAGTTTTATATAGCGCGATTTCGACCCGAAGATATTGGAGCGCTTTACACTAGCACCAGTTACCTTACACAAGGACGCATTCATTTTTTTTTTCTTGGTAGGCACGGGGAGATTAAGTGATTTGCCCAGAATCACAGGATGTGGACACGACCCCGAGGCTCGCACCTTGGTTTCCCAGCTCCAAAGTCGGCAGCTCTGGCCGTCAGACCACATCACCTCCCCAATTACATATATTGGGTCCCTTTTGAGGACAGTAACTGAAGATGTGCGCCAAGCACACTTGTGCCAAGCCGGGGACTTTAATGCAAGGTTCAGGGGTGTAACACAGGCCCCCGCAGCCCCCGTGGTGCGGGGGGGGAGGGGGCCAAGCTCCAGGGGGCCCCTCAGCACAGCACTCTGGCTGCAGAGCTCCTGATCGAGCCCGGAGAGGGGCCCTCCCCGTGCCTTGCAGGGAGGCCCCCTCAAGTTTCGTTATGCCAGTGGCAAGGCTGCCCCCCTCCATGCCACAGACTGATGACTGCTCCAGAGGGTTCAGACCAGGGAGGCCAGGAATGACTGTGCTCAGGAGGCTCAGACCAGGGAGGCCAGGAATGACTGAGCTCCAGAGGGTTCAGACCAGGGAGGCCAGGAATGACTGAGCTCCAGAGGGTTCAGACCAGGGAGGCCAGGAATGACTGAGCTCCAGAGGGTTCAGACCAGGGAGGCCAGGAATGACTGAGCTCCAGAGGGCTCAGACCAGGGAGGCCAGGAATGGCTGAGCTCCAGAGGGCTCAGACCAGGGAGGCCAGGAATGACTGAGCTCCAGAGGGCTCAGACCAGGGAGGCCAGGAATGACTGTGCTCCAGAGGGTTCAGACCAGGGAGGCCAGGAATGACTGAGCTCCAGAGGGTTCAGACCAGGGAGGCCAGGAATGACTGTGCTCCAGAGGGTTCAGACCAGGGAGGCCAGGAATGACTGAGCTCCAGAGAGTTCAGACCGGGGAGGCCAAGAATGACTGTGCTCCAGAGGGCTCCGACCAGGGAGGCTTCCTCGCCTCACTCCATTTGCATAATGTAATGGCTTGACCCTTGACCCTGTTCCAGGCAGGTCGCTCCCCACGCCGCGCAGCTCCACCTGACTGCGCCCGTGCTCCTGTGCCCAGCTGCTGCCGAGTGCCGAGTTCGAGGCCCGCCTCCACCCGCAGGCTTGTTTCCGTGATCGTTTTTCCCTCCTGTTATTTCTTTGCCCTTTGCCTTCTGTTTTCCCTTCGCCGTCCCTTCCTCCCGTTCTTCCCGCCGCTGCGTCCCCGCCCCCCCGCTCGCCCATTCGTCGTTCCCCCCTCCCAGCTGCTCCTCCCTCCCACCTCCCCTTCTTATGGCGGCCGCTGCGCGGCAGTGAGAGCGTCCCTTGACCCTGTTCCAGGCAGGTCGCTCCCCACGCCGCGCAGCTCCACCTGACTGCGCCCGTGCTCCTGCGTCCCTGCCCCCCCGCTCGCCCATTCGTCGTCCACCCCTCCCAGCTGCTCCTCCCTCCCACCTCCCCTTCTTATGGCGGCCGCTGCACGGCCGCGCCGCTGACGCGCCGAAGGCGCGCCTAAGGCAAGCCCGTCTGCGCCCGTCCGCGCCTGGACCCAGCCCAGCACCAGAACCCCTGGCCCCCGCGAACGCCACGACGCCCGACTCCGCTACGATGTCAGCTCCCTCCACGCACTCAACTCCGGACGAGAACACACCTGCTACCGGGCCACCCCGAAGCGCACCCAAGGATCCTTCACCTGCCGGAACTGCAGCTTCACCAGCATCTGCCCCGCCAAACCTCCGCCCAGGAAAGAACCCAACTACCTCAGATGCATCCTCCTCAACACCCTCTCCGCCCGCAAACACGCCGTCGAACTCTGGGACCTTCTCGACTCAACCTCCCCAGACGTCGCCTTCCTGACGGAGACCTGGCTGAACCCCGCCTCAGCACCCGACATCGCCATAGCCATGCCGGAAGGCTACAAGATCACCCGCAGGGATCGCACCAATGGAGTAGGAGGAGGAATCGCCATCGTCCACAAGAACACCCTCAGAGTCTCGACCAACACTGACGACACCCTCGGCACCGCCGAACACCTGCACTTCCAGATCCACACCGACCCCCAACACCACCCTCAGAGGAACCCTCGTCTACAGACCCCCCGGACCCCGACCACAGTTCAGCGACTCCATCGCCGACTTCATCAGCACACACGCCCTCGCCTCCACGGACTACATCCTCCTCGGGGACCTGAACTTCCACCTCGAGAGCAACAACGACACCAACTCCACCACCCTGATCGACAACCTCGCCAACCTCGGACTCAGACAGCTCGTGACAACACCCACTCATGCTGCCGGCCACACGCTTGACCCCATCTTCTCCGCAAGCTCCCACGTCTCCTTCAACCACACCACCGAACTCCACTGGACCGACCATCACTGCATCCACTTTGCCTTCAGGAAGCCCACCACGCACCACCGCACCCAACAGATGCCTCGCCGCTGCTGGAGCAAAGTCAGCGAAAACCATCTAACCACCACCCTCGCCCAGAGCCCACCCGCCGACCCCACCAACCCCGACACCGCCGCCCGCAACTTCAGACAGTGGATCAACGACTGCGCCAACACCCCGCCCCGCCCAAGAAACCCTCCAACAGCCACACCAGCAAGAAAGCCACCTGGTTCACCGAAGACCTCCAGGCCTCCAAACGAACATGCCGAAAACTGGAGAAGAACTGGATCCGCGAACAAACACCAGACAGCTACGCAGCCCACAAGAACGCCACCCGCAGACACCATCACCTCATCAGATCCGCCAAAAGGGCCTCACTCAAAGACCGCCTAGATAACAACGCACACAACAGCAAAGAGCTCTTCAACATCGTGAAGGAACTCTCCAACCCCAACTCCAACACCAACAACATCCCACCCTCGCAAGACCTGTGCGACTCACTGGCCACCTTCTTCCACCGCAAGATCGCCGACATCCACGACAGCTTCAACGCCACGACCGCCCGACAACCACTGAGACCTCCGCCCCACGACCACCACCCGCACCAACCGCCTGCTCTCCTGGACCAACATCAACGACGAGGACACCAGCAAGATTATGAGCACCATCCACTCCGGATCACCATTAGACCCATGCCCACACCACATCTTCAACAAAGCCAGCACAGCCATCGCACCCCATCTCCGGAAAGTAATCAACATCTCCTTCGAGACAGCAACTTTCCGGGAAAGCTGGAAGCACGCCGAGATCAACGCCTTACTCAAGAAACCCAACGCGGACCCCAAGGACCTCAAGAACTTCCGGCCCATCTCCCTGCTCCCGTTCCCGGCGAAGGTCATCGAGAAGACCGTCAACAAACAACTGACCCGCTACCTCGAGGAGAACAGCATCCTGGACCCGTCCCAGTCCGGGTTCCGCAGCAACCACAGCACCGAAACCGCCCTCATCGCCGCCACCGATGACATCAGGACCCTGCTAGACAACGGAGAAACAGCGGCCCTCATCCTCCTGGACCTGTCAGTCGCCTTCGACACGGTCTGCCACCGCACACTACGAACACGCCTACACGACGCCGGGATCCAAGAGAAGGGCCTGGACTGGACCACATCCTTCATCTCCGGCAGAACACAGAGCGTCCGCCTCCCCCCCTTCCGCTCCAATGCCACCGAGATCATCTGCGGCGTACCCCAGGGCTCATCCCTCAGCCCAACGCTGTTCAACATCTACATGGCACCTCTCGCCCACGTCGCCCGACAGCACGACCTCAACATCATCTCCTACGCCGATGACACCCAGCTGATCATCTCCTCACCAAAGACCCTCACACTGCCAAAACCAACCTCCACGAAGGAATGAAGGCTGTCGCCGAATGGATGAGGAACAGCCGACTGAAGCTGAACTCGGACAAGACGGAGGTCCTCATCCTCGGCTCCACCCCTTCGGCCTGGGATGACTCCTGGTGGCCGACCACACTGGGAACAGCTCCACCAGCCACCGACCACGCACGCAACCTAGGGGTCATCCTCGACTCCACCCTCTCCATGACTAAGCAGGTCAACGCCATCTCCTCCTCCTGCTTCAACACCCTCCGCATGCTCCGCAGGAATCTACAAGTGGATCCCCACCGAAACGAGAAGAACGGTCACCCAGGCCCTCGTCAGCAGCAGGTTGGACTACGGAAACGCCCTCTACGCAGGAACTTCGGCCAAACTCCTGAGACGGCTGCAACGCATCCAGAACGCCTCTGCACGTCTGATCCTCGACATCCCCCGCCGCAGCCGCATCACACCCCACCTGAGAGACCTGCACTGGCTCCCCGTCAACAAGAGGATAACCTTCAAGCTCCTCACCCATGCACACAAAGCACTCCACAACACTGGACCAGCATATCTCAACGGACGACTCAGCTTCTACACCCCCACCCGCCAGCTCCGCTACACCGGCCTCGCCCTCGCTGCAGTCCCCCACATCCAAAGAACGACTGCCGGTGGCAGATCTTTCTCCCACCTTGCCGCCAAGACCTGGAACACCCTCCCCACCCACCTACGGCAGACCCAAGACCTACTGACCTTCAGAAGACTCCTCAAGACCTGGCTCTTCGAGCAGTAGCAGCACACCCCAACCCCCAGCGCCTTGAGACCCTCACGGGTAAGTAGTGCGCTTTACAAGTGATATGATTGATTGATTGATTGAATGGCTGAGGTTCCATTAGTGACCCTGGGCTACCCTCACTCAGGGGCAGGGGCAACTCATCTGTTATCGAATACATTCTTACCACGAGTGATCGAACTAAGTTGCCATCATTTGTTCACAATTCGGAGACCATGACCCTATTGAATTAACTCTGGCCGAGTCATCCAGGACAACATTCAATATCAGCGCTGGGACGGGCACATCAGCGCCATCTGCTGGCAGTCTCATGGTGGTGTGGAAACTACAGAATCCGAAGAAAATTCCTGAGTAAAGGAGCGAATGAGAAGCTGAGGTTGGTTTTGAGCTGTCTGGCAGATGAGGGAGATAATGGGGGGATAGTCGCCTCTTTTAAATCTCTTTGCTTAGGGACTCCTGCGCCTGGGAAACAATACAAAGAGATGGAAGGAGTCTTCTCCCAGCAGGGGACACATCAGTCCTTGCAGCTTCCAGAAAGGACAGTGAGTCCTTTTAGAATGCTGTGACAGCCATGAGAACTCTCACCCACACTAGGACCACAACTGACTGTCTTATCACCATGGAGCTGTGAAGGCATACTTTCCTCAAATCTATTCTGCTTCTTCTTTAACAACACCAGTGGATGCCAGAGGTTTGCAACTACTCCTATATACAGACCACTAGGTGAAGTTGTCACCTCTATTCAACAGAGTGCTGCTGGAAAGGCCCCAGAGTCTCTATTGACCGGATTAAATTCCACTTCGAACTCTGTGCCCTACTACTGACTACTGTTTTTAATAATCTAAGGCAGTCATCAATACTGAGTTCCTGGGCCACATCCCCCATTGTTCCAATTTTTAAGAAAGGGAAGTGTTCCTTACCTAGTTGCTATCATCCCATCTCATTGATAGACACTGCCGTTGAAATTCCTCCGCATCAAAGCCTCGTAGAAGTGGCGCATTAAAATCTATAAGATTTCAGTGCACCACTTCTAGGACGTCAATGCGTCAAAACCCTACGAATGCCTCATGGCAGGCGTAAGGGTGACGCAGGCCCTTTCACATGGGGCTTACCCACTGTGAAAGGACACATTGCTGGAGTTGCGTCTGTTTTCAGACACCCCCCAGAAATGCGTTACTTTTGTGCCTACAGATACATCAGTAATACTGACATATTTGTAACTCCTTGCGACGTAGAGCGCTGTACTGTAAATACGGCGCATCCATGGTGTTGCAAGGAGGGCGCACTGAGAAGTGTTGCACCGCTGCTTTGCCGCAGCGATGCACCACTTTTTTTTTTAAACTCTATTTTCATTTTCAAACAAACATTAGTGTCCGTAATCATTACATTACATTCAGCGACAGCAAGGGCAATGAAACGCATCCTGAAGTTAACAGTCTACCTGGTACAGCATTCTACTGCACGAGCTATGGGGGTACAACGTTGTATATCAATATTAATACAATACTGTTTAGCAACCTGGGGCACAATATCACATATGCGTTGTCAACTAGCTCGTTCTTGTTACAAACATACATTAAACACTGTGCATATTAAGGATTTACCATAGTGTGTCAGGAGCCCACCCGATCCCCTCCGTGTTCTGTTCACCTTCTGATTCGGATGCCGCACCTTGCTTGGCCAGGTAGGCCCTGTACGGCTCCCAAATGTTCTTGGGTCTACTTCGCGCAGGTATAAGTGCGTATAAGTTTTCAGAGTGTACACTACAGTAGGTTAAATCCGCGCACCAATCCTTGAATGTGGGCGCTAGGCCTCTCACCCATCGCAATGCAATCCTTCACTTAGCCATTAAGATGCCCAGAGACAAGAGCCACCTTGTGGCTTTAGGGTATCCTTTAGTGTAGCCCAACAAGGCCTCTAGCGGCATCAGCCTCAGACCCACTCCTGCCATGTCCTGTAAGGCTAAGTGCACTGCCTCCCAGAACCCATATATTCCAGGGCAAGTCCAAGCGAGATGAGTGAAGTTAGCGTCTGGCACCCCACACCTTAGGCATCTATTGTCCTCTCTTAGGCCATATTTAAACAATCGAGCTGGAGTGTAATAAACTCTTTGTAAAAATGTAAAATGTATGAGGCGATGTTTGCCGTTTTGTGAGACAGACTTTGTGCTTGTGCAGCAGTATACCCACTGCTCTTCTGTGATGTCTATCTATAGCTCCGCATGCCACTCAAGTAATGCTTTCGCGTCTGAGAGTCCAGCCACTGTATCAGAGAGGGTGTATAGAAGAGATATCATATGGAGTGGAGATTTGGCTCTTAGCAAATAAGTTTAGGAAGTGTATTCCTGCAGCTCCCCCATTTACTCCCCCAGCACTGAGCGGCAGGCATGGCGCAAATCAAAATAATGATATTCAGTGAGCGTGGAGGCGTCTGGTGCATTCGATCGTATCATATTCCACTGCTTGACCACCCAGTCTTGGAAAAGGTCACCAACAGTATCGATTTCAAGTCCGCGCATTGCAGCGAGAAATTCCCTATCCTTCCCCATTGGTAACCAGCTGCACAGTTCGATCGGTAGTTCGGGAGAGTAGAGCGGAGTCACGCCCTGCTCGCTAGCAACTCTCCAGAGCAGGGTCCTGGTACACCCAACTGGGTCTATAATATGATAGCGGCGACGTGGCTCTGCCAACAGAAACTGTGGGAGCGACAAGGGGTGCACTGCCTCCCTCTCGATGAACCATTGAGGGCTATCCCGAGGCCCGTGTAACCACTGGTATGCATGCATCTGTTGAGCAGCACAATAGTATAATTCAAAATCGGATGCGTTAAGTCCACCTGCAGAGTATGGTTTGGTTAATATGTCACATTTCACTCGTGGCTGTTTACCGACCCAAACCAGCCGGATCAGGAGGGACCACAGTGTGCGTAAGAAGGAGTTTGGCAGTAATATGGGGATATTAACAAATAAAAACAGAAACCGCGGTAGTACGATCATTTTCAATAGCGATACTCAACCCAGTAGGGATAGCGGCAGCTTGACCCATTTCTCAATGGATTTGGAGAGTTTCTGTATCGCTCGCCCGTATTTTTCACGGACCACAATGTCTTGGTCAGTATGCACCTGCACTCCAAGGTAGCGGGTCGGCTCCGTGGTCCACTCGAGGGGATAACCAATCACCACTGGGTGAGTGGAAGAGGTCAGTGGGAACGCAATGGATTTACTCCAATTGATGCGTAAGCCCGAGTGCCGCCCGAAGCGTTCCACCGCCTGAAGTATGGGCATTAAATTCTTCGCCGGTTCGTTAAGATAAAGGAGCGTATCGTCTGCGTAAGCAGTGATTATCAAGTTGTATTGTGAGAGTCTTATACCGCGGTGACCATGTTATTCGCGCAGTACGCACGATAGCGGTTCCACCACTAGGGCGTAAAGCAGGGGAGAGAGGGTGCACCCCTGTCTAGTGCCCTAAGTGATATGTATTGGATCTGAGAGGAGCCCATTTACACGTATCCTCGCCGTGTGTTGCTCGCATAGGACATCCACTAGTTTAATAAAAATCTCCCCAACACATCTCAGCACGGCTCTCAGGAATTGCCACTCGACAGAATCGAAAGCCTTCTCGGCATCAAGAAAAATCTATAGTAGACAGGCTCTGCTGCATGGCTTCCAGTATGTGGCACAGATCTCCCCCCGGCTCAGGACCAGTAGCGCCTTGGTTCCCCAGTACAGCATCTGATTGCTCGTCTCTTGACCTGGCTGACTTACGTTGGTCGGACTGGAGCTTGGTTTGAGTTTTATCCGATTTTCGCATTGTCGCACAGGATTATAGCCAATGGTGGATCACAAGTCACCAAAACGCACAGGCAGAGAAACCGCGCCACTTATTAATCCACGGTTAAGGCCCCGTTACACTACTCAGAAGGATATGGGGAGTCGCTGTCCGCCGTCAAGTATTATTCAATGACAGGTGAGGCGTCCCAAACCACTGCATCACCACCAGCTAGGAAATCTCCCCCCCAACACCACAATCCCGCAGGCGAAGCACGCAAGACTATCCCAGCTCGGCAGCTCCGAGTTCCCGGACCGTCCAGAGAGATCAGGATATTGGATTTAGTGATTAGCGCCACACAGGTCTGTCTTCCTTGATATTTCTGGCTCCTGGAGGTAGGATTGGTTGCCACGTAAACTATGCCACACCAACATAGGGGCTCCCAGGGACGCAATCAACCTGTAGGCTCTCCACGCAGTTACAGCGTTAGATCAGAGGGGGGAGCTCTAGCCACCTCACAGTCTCTAATGTCATGCACAGGGAGGCTCAGGGTGCACAAGGTGGGAAGACAGCAAAGCACAGGCGCCTCTGCGCCACAGCGAGGCCTCCCATGCAGCGTAGTCCTTACCGCTCTCCGCGGCCCCTCGCCGGCAGTCAGCCTCGACCTCACAGCAGTGTCGCAGATGCGGTCCTTCTCCGTGTCGCGTAGCGGAGGGCCACGTCATCCAGCACTCGCCTCTCACGGCTCTCGTAGGCACCGCACAGGCCCTCAGACTGTACGGCAATCAGATTCAGTGCTGGGGGGCTCTCATAATTTGCCGCACTTCAGGCAATACTCATATGTGGCGGCCCGCGCCACGCAGGAGCACTACCCACAGCGGCAGAAGACCCCGCCTACCCATCTCTCTCAGCGTCATTTGCATGTAATGGAGGCCTGGCAGCAGTCAGCGCCACCTCCCGGGCAAGCAGGCACAGCTTCCCAGCAACTCCCCCACCTCGGCAATAATTGTGGAAGCGCGGTTGCGGGGGTCCAAAGAGCAATCTCCACCTCACGTCTCCTTACACAGTGGTACAGCGCTCAGGCCGGCGGGTAATGGCGGTGGCGGAGTAGGCCGCACGTTTGTTGCCGGACAAAACGGTATCTTCGCTCCCCCCGGCGGTCATTCTTGGTGGCGGAGACATCGCTGCACAGCTGCCGGGCACGATGCTATCAATCCTTGGTTTTGGGGCATATGTTGGTATCGGATGATGCTAATATTTAAAGGATAGTTGCGATGCGAGCAGGAGCTCGATCACATGGCGGCCATCTTAGGGCCAGGCAAGCTCCGCCCCAGCGATACAGCACCTCTCATAAATAAGGCCCATTATACCTGACGCAGGTACAAACCTGTCCTCTTCCTTTCTGGGCAGATGTGGCCACTGAGTGTGATGGATGGGCTGGCAGACCATCCCTCTGGGAAGGCGTGTTACACTGGCCATGCCCTTGGCTAGAGTCCTTTGTTCAGGTCTCTCATCTCACCAGCTGCAGGATCTCATATCATCAGCAGCAGGAGGACCTGGTGGAATTGGCTTGATCCAGGGAAGGTGGACATCAAGACATTTCCCAGCTCCAATAAAGAGGATATGAAACCAAACCAGAGTCATACGCTCAGCTTCGCACTGGCTACAGAAGGAAGGAGGGTATTTGCGGTGAATAGGAGTCAGCAGACTTCTGGCTACCTCTAAATGTATGACGCACACTGTGGACCCGAGTTAGAAATAGTTTACGCTGGTGCAGTGGCACCAAAAGTGATGAAAAAGGACAGTGGCACCAAAAGTGATGAAAAAGGGCAGTAAGAGTTGATTTGGGGTTTCCTTTCATGCACAAAGCTTATTTGAAAAGAAGCCCTGAAGCAACGCAAATCACTGCTATACTCTACATTCTGCTACTTTGCGTCATCGTACCTTGGTGGTACATGGTGTCCCATGCAACCACCCATGATGGAAAACCCTATCTACTAACATTTGTACACAGGGCTTTGAGACAAAAATATACAACTTCTCAAAGTCAGATGTAAAGTTGGAGAACATATTTTTTGTACACACTTTTAAAACTTTGCATGTGTGCTGTATCGTACAGTGGAAAAATCTAGGCATCAGACGGGATCCGGAAACTTTTACGTGAGTAGTACCCCAGCACGCCATCGGGTATCTTCTTTCGGTTTCGCGTGGCACCATTGGCACTGGAAATGATTGCGTTTACCTATATAGCCAGGCACGGAGACATCAGTTACTTTTCACGCCAGGAGCGGAGAGCCCTGAAGTGAACTGACTAATGTGTGTCCAAACTACGGCCCAGAAAAGGGAGCAAACTAGCCCTAGAAATGTGTCCGCAGAGCGGGGAGGCATGGGTGGGTCTGTAGTGAATCTGCAGCTAGATATCTGCAGCTACATATTGTCTCCACCAGATAATGTGTTAACAAAGGAAAGTAACTTGTTCATCTGATAGAGACTTCCAGCAGCAGATTCCTTACCTTTGAATAGATACCCAAGCCATACCATCCTGGTGGTGGGCTAAGGACAAATTAACTATACTAAGAAGTTCTGCAGGACCGGATAGGCGAAATGCCAGTCCCTGCAGGCCTGACTGTCCAGGCAGTAGTGTTTGGCAAATGTGCAGGGACGCCCACGTTGCTGCCTGGAAGATGTCCACGACTGGAACTCTGTGAACTAATGCCATGGTTGCAGTTTTTACCCTGGTGGAATGGGCCCATAAGCCCTCAGGAGGCTGCTCTTTAGCCAGGGCTTAGCAGATCTTGACACAGAGAACGGCCCAAATCGAAATGGTCAGTTTCTGAACTGCTCAACCTTTTTTAGCTCCTACACAGCCCACAAGGAGTTGGTCGTCCACACAGAACTCTTTTGTCCAGTCAAAGTAGAACGACAATGCTCTTTCTGGGTCCAGATGGTGGAGTTGCTCCTCTTCTTTAGAGGGATGTGGAGGCGCATAAAAGGTGGTCAGTGTGACTGAATATTTTAACTAGAATGGGGTCACCACTTTAGGTAGGTAAGAGGGGGCAAAGCACCACCTTGTCCGGGAATGCCAAAAGATAGGGAGGCTTTGATGATAAAGCCTGCAGCTCTCTCACCCTCCGGGCAGATGTTATTGCCACGAGAAAGGCTGTCTCTATGATAAGCAGGCGGAGGGGACAATTGTGTAGGGGCTCAAAGGTAGCACACATGAGGTAAGTGAGAACCTGGTTCACGACCCCACTGAGGAAAAATAAAGGGCGAAGGGGGAGACATATGCACAAGCCCTTTCAGAAACCTATGTACAACAGGGGACTTGAATAATGAGGGTTGGCCAGGCAGCCGCAGGAAGGGGGACAGAGCAGAGAGATAACACTTGAGAAAGCCCAGAGCACAACAAGAATGAAGAGAAGAATATCAGAAAGAGAAGCAGAAAGAGGGTCGATAGACTTTTCCATACAATATTTTACACATTTTTGCCAATGGCGGGTGTACACGGTTTTGGTGGAGGCCACCTGGCCGCCAAGATAGCATTACAGACTTCGGGAGGAAGGTCAGACGCTATCAACTTTCGCTGCTCAATCTCCATGCAAGGAGGCGGAAAGTTGACAGGTGCGGGTGGAGGACCCTCCCCTGCTGCTGCGACAGAAGTTCCTCCCGAAGGGGCAGCCTGATCGGATGATTGATGCTCATTTTCAGAAGCTTGGGATACCAGACTCTTTCTGCTCAGCCTGGAGCCACAAGAATGACTTTGGCCTGTCGTTATTGATCTTCTTGAGAACTCTAGGCAGAAGTGGTATGGGAGGAAAGGCGTACAAGAGCTCGGAGCTCCACTTGAGACAAAAAGCGGGTCCGAGCGAGAGCCGTCTTGGAAACTCCAGCACGCAATACTGTTGCCATTGCACAGTCTCTTCAGAGGCAAACAGATCTAACCAAGGCTCTCCCCACTGCTGAAAGATTCCTTGTGCCACCTCTGAATGGAGACACCACTCGTGATCCGCTAGGCAGAGTTTGTCTGGCCTGGCATTCAGAGAACCTGCCAGGCGTTGAATCACCAAGGTTATGCCCTGCTGTTCCAGCCATGTCCAGAGACACAGTGCCTCGCGACAAAGGATTTATAACCCCACCCTGCTTGTTGGAGTACCACATGGCAGTGGTGTTGTCTTTAAACATTTGCACTAACTTCATCCTTGACAAAGGGAAGAAATGCTTTCAATGCTAGTCGGATCGCCGTGAGCTCCAGCAGGTTGATATGTAGTCTGGATTCTTCCGGAGACCAGAGTCCTCTGATCTCCTCCTCTCCCAGATGGCCGCCCCATCCCAGAAGTGACTCATCTGTCACTACCGTCAGGTCTGGTTGGGGAAGGGAGAAGATTCTTCCTTTGACCCAATCGTGGTTTATAAGCGTCCACTGCAGGTCTTTTGCAGTTCCCTCCGACATCTGAACGATGTCGGAGAGATTCCCTTGATGCTGCGCCCACTGAATCTTCAGGTCACACTGCAGAGCCCGCATATGCCATCTGGCATGATTTACCATCAGGATGCAGGAGGCCATGAGGCCCAGCAGCCTCAGAGTCATTATCACCGAAATTCAGGATAGAGGCTGAAACATCGGTATCATAACCTGAATATCCTGGTCTCACTGCTCGGGAGGATAAGCCTGAAACTGCACTGTGTCCAGAACAGCTCAGATGAAAGGGAGCATCTGAGGTGTCAGGTGTGACATTGTAATGTTTATATTGAACAGCAGCGAATGCAGGAGGTACACCATAGTCTGGAGGTGGGAGACAACAGTCTGGGGCGAGGCCGCCTTCAACAGCCAGTTGAGGAGGGAGGTGAAGACTGAAACCCCTAAATTGCGCAGATGAGCTGCGACCACCGCCATCACCTTGGTGAACACCCGAGGGGCACTGGTAAGGCCGAAGGGGAGCACCGTGAACTGAAAGTGCTCATAGCATACCTTGAACTGCAGGTAACGCCTGTGGCCGGCAGGATGGGGATGTGAAAATACGCATCCTGCAAGTCCAATGCTACCAGCCAGTCTCCTTGATCTAGGGCAGACAAGACCTGCCTACTTCTGATATCGGATCCCTTTCTATAACCCCCTTGGCCAGGACAGCTGTAACTTCCTCTAGGAGCAAGATCAGATGATCCTCCGCAAGTCGTTCTTGAGATAGTAATAAAGGGGGAGGGAAAGAATGAAAAGGGAGGGAGTAACCCCTCCAAATTATCTGTAAGACTAATTTGTGCAATGTTATGGACTGCCAGTGGAGGAGATGAAGTTGGATTTTCCCTCCAACTGGGCACCCGTGGTCTTGCAGAACCAAACTAGGAGGACTTAGAGGTTGCAGCTGCTGGGGGGTTGGTGGCAGACGCCTTCTGGCTACCAGACCCACGGGTCGGAATACACCATGTTCACATCCTCGCACAGCTTGGAAAGCTTGTGTAGGACGGTGACTGGGATATGGATAGTGATGTGGCACGTCCCTTCCGTAGCCACAAAGGGGGCGAAAGGCAGATTGGGGATGAGGTGTCACCGAGAGGCCCAAGGACCTGGCCGTAGCCCGCGGGTCCTTGAAACGCTCCAGCACCAGGTCTGCCTTCTCTCCGAAGAGATGAGTCCCATTGAAGGGCATGTCCATGAAGTTAGCCTGGACATCCCCTGAAAAGCCAGATGTTCTCAGCCAGGCATCTCACCATAAGGCCACCATCTACAAAACCTCTCTGCTCAGAGAGTCAGTCGTATCCAGACCACATCTAATGGTGAATTTTGCGTCATCGCTCCTGTCTTTTACTGCTTCGGAGAGGATGGCCTTGGCCTCCTCCGGGACCTGCGGCAGCACCTGCACAATCGCGACTCAAAAGGCATGCAGTGTTCACCAACAGAATTGCCAGGGTGGTGTAAGAAAACATCTTCTTCCCAAGTGTGTCCAGCCTCTTGGATTCCACATCCGGGGGAGTGGCAGGAAACGTGCCATGTGAAGTCAAGGCTTGGATTACCAGTCTCTTGGGGGTGGGGTGTTGGCTGAGGAAACTAGGATCACCCGGGGCAGGGCGTTGGTGGTGGGCAATTGTCCTGTTCACAAGAGCCCCAGTGCTGGGCTTGGACTAAGTTCCCAGAAGGACATCAATGAGTGCCTCATTATAGGGCAATAGGGGTTCAGATGAGGAAGCCCCAGGCTGAAGCCCTTCGCCACCATTGCATAAGAAGCTCCCTCCTCCATAACTACTGTAGGTGGAGAGAGCAAACCATTATCTGGAGAGGTGCCCAGTTCACTGGCTTCTCCAAGATTATCATACCAGTCCAAAGTGTCACTAGGTGTGTACAACTGGTGTTCTAAAGGGTCCCAGTGACCCCTCCCACTCTTGTCGTCAGGGATGAGACTGGGGCTGGTTCCGCCATTGATCACCGGCGGCACCGGGAGCACTGACATCGGGTCCAGCACCGGATAAAGTCACAGTGGCACAACCGGCGTTGATCCGAGACTGGATCATTGAGACTCCATCGGAGCAGAGGACAGAGCCATTGGCGCGTAACCTGATGGAGCCTCCCTCCCCAACACCACAGGTCACAAAGGCTGTCCAGAGGGGTCATCCCACTCGAATACTTAGCGCATGGCCTTGTAAAACTCCTATTTGAGTAGAGATCAATCCGGCTCCCAGAAACGGGGGAGGAGCAAACTACGACCTGGCAACAGCTTTGCAGAACCGTGCCTGGAACGTTGATGTTCCCCACTTGTCTTGTCAATTGACAGATTAGGTGAAGTCAAAGTCTGTTTAGACATCATCTTCTTCTTGTGCCTCTTCCCCGAGTGTCCTGAGGACCTTGAGTCTGAAGAAGAGGACTTGGAGCCCCTGTAGTGGTCCTGCGACCTTCTTCTTGATCGATACCGAGACCGCCTAGGAGTTGCGCTAGATGGTGTCGACTGTCAGGCCGTAAGCATCTTTAAGGACCGCTCCTTAAAAGCTTTCGGCGCCATGGTCCGGCAGTCCGAACGACTTTGAGTCGTGGTCGCGGCTTAGACACCATAAGCACACATGGTGCAGGTTGGTAATTGAAATGGTGCGGTGACAGGCGCCACACGGCCAGAACCGTATCTTCCTGAAGGACATTCCTTGACACACAAGCAAATAATTTTTTACAAAATATCAAGAAAAGTCTGTCAAAAAGTGACAGAGTGGCGGCTCTTCTCCAGATCAGGGCTAATTGGCGCAGAAAGAAAATAACTGATGTCCGTACACCAACAACGCCAATGACACCACATGGAACAGAACGAAGCCACCCGATGGCGCAAGGGTACTTACTGCTCATGGAAAAGTTTCCGGATCCAGTCTGACGGCTGGGAATTTCAAAGGTAAGGAATCTGCAGCTAGAAGTCTCTATCAGATATGGGAGAGCAGTAAGTACAGTGGGGTGATACAGTCTGCAGTCATAGACTAAGAGATTGATTTAGATCTTGGCGCAGCCAGGACAACGGGACTTCTAAATCGGCTTGGCACAAACCTGTCGGCCTGACGGCAAGGGAGTACTGTTGCCGTGGCGGTCTACTGTCTATTGCCGCAACATCTAAATACAGCGGGCTGACCGCTGTCAGCTTGACGGAGCACTTGGAGCCGCGGTGCGACGTCGGCAGTCCCACCAACATCTAAATACAGCGGGCTGACTGCTGTCAGCTTGACGGAGCACTTGGAGCCGCGGTGCGACGACGGCAGTCCCACCAACATCTAAATACAGCGGGCTGACCGCTGTCAGCTTGACGGAGCACCAAGATCTAAATCAGGCCCTAAATGTCTTATGTAGTCCACGACTGGCGCCAACACTCAGCTGTGCCGTGGCCTGCTCAATGCGGGGGCTGGAACCAATCACAGTCGAGAACTACACTTGATGGATCCTTCAGGTCCCCAGAGCCTTGAATCCTGTTGGGAAGCAGCGAGCAAAGTCATGGAAAGCACCTGTAAAGGGACTCGGGCACAAGGCTCTTCCACAAAGAAGAATACAAGGTGAACCAGCAAGGTGGATTGAGGAGTGGGATGGCACATGTGGATCGCCCAGGTGGATTGAGGAGCGGGGTGGCACATGGGGATCGCCCAGGTATTCTGAACCACAGCAACTATGAAGGTTGTGCATGGTACTTCGCTTATTTCATGGCAAAAAAAACCACTTGTCTTCTAGTTCTGTAGGTAGCTACACCTTCTCTACTTCAGTTACCCCATGTTCAGTGCCAGGATACCCCTCACAGGTGATAGTGCGCTCTACAAATACACATAACATAACAAACCAATCATAGAATTCTGCCACTTTTGCCAAGTTCCACAGGATGCAATTTCTGCCCACTCCCCCTTGATGACATAGAGAGTTGTGGGGGTGTGCCCTCTAGGGCCGAGCCCCTCAAGAAGTAAATATTAAGGGCCATATGTATCAATCGCAAAGGTTTTGCGATTCTCAAATAGCGAATTTTTGAGAATCGCTATTTGAGAATCGCAAAACGAGATGTATGTAGGATTTGCAAAAAATTTGCGAATCCTACATATTCCCTAATTGCGAATCGCAAATTGAGATTCGCAATTAGAAACCCTCCCCATTCATTCCTATGGGCCTTGAGGCCCATAGGAATGAATGGGAAGACATTCTCAATTTGCGATTAGCAATTAGAGAATCGCAAATTGAGAATGCAATTTCAAGGGTGCAAGGGTGTCAAAAGGACACCCTGTTGCACCCCTGAAATAAGCATGGGTGCACATGTGGCGCACATACATGCCCTAAGGGATTGTGTGTGCGCCACATTGCACTTTGAAAAATGCAAAAAAGTGCATTTTTCAAAGAAATCGCAAATTACCACCAACTTGAAGTTGGTGGTAATTTGCGATTCCTTAAGGCCAAATTGCACTTTTTTTGTGCTTCTTACATTGCATTTAAGGAATCGCAATTTGCGATTCCTTAAATGCATTCGCAAAATAGGTATTTGCGATTCCTTATTTTGTGAGGCAGTTTTGCCTTCATACATACCACTTGGACAAATTGCGATCGCAAACGCTGAAATTCTGCGAATTTCAGCGTTTGCGATGGCAACTTTGGTTGATACATATGGCCCTAACCCTCTAGTTCATTACTGCTCTGATCCCTTCTCACCTTCAGGAAATCGATGTCTGGCAGAAGACACTGCTCTTCTATGTCTGTGAGCAGTTTGGTGAAGACGTTCTGTTGCTTCTCCAAAGCGGCCACTTCCCCCTGATTCTTCTTGAGGGTCTCTCTATGTTCATTCCCCAAACGGGCGAGGAGGCTTCGCTTCTCTTTTTCAACAAACTGTTCCAGATCCACAAATGGCCATAATATTTTTAGATGCTGGTTTCTGAATATTTTCTTTAAGATAAAGGAAGTAAAGAGACATAAATGCAGATATTTCTGTGTTGTAATTATTAAAAGCACATTTATAACTGTTGTACTGACACGCTAGGAAGTGCAGAAGTATAACGCCGGGACACTCTCTGGAGTAGCCGAGCGCGCTACAAATGCATATAACAATAACATGCATCCTTTGACCCGGATGTTATCTCCAGGACAGACAGGCTCCTGCTTCCAACCTCATCACGTAGGTTGTTAGCACAGGTCTTACCAGAGGGGCGCTTCCTGCCTATGTGCTGCCTGCCACCATGACTGCTGCTTGCCAACATCCTTTCAGCCTTGAGAATGTCGGCGGTCTGTACCAGAGATGACATCCTGATCAAAGAATGCGAATAACTGTGGAAGGAATAAATCATATACAACCTCAATTTTGCAAAAGAAGATTTTTTTCATTTGAATGCATTTGATACTTTTGACTTCCTTGAATCCCCAGGTATTTGTGTTTGAGACAGTTATACAGCGCAGCAGGCCACCTTGCGGCGCTGCTTGACTGGGAAAGGGCAGCAATGCGCTGTATTCAAAAGGATACAGCACATTCCTGCCTTTGTCCCGGCACTGGTTCAGTTTTGGCACCTAGTGCCAACGCAGGCAGCCTTGGGCAATGGTGCAAGGGTGCCTGCAGGGCTTTAAGTGGGCCGGGTCTGTCCGGGTCTGAGCACCGGCAGTTATTTTTAGGGGGCCTCGAAACGGGTCTCTATCGGGCTCTATTTTCGGGCCTCGCACAGGTAGTCCGTTTTCTTTTTTTTTAATTGGACTGCAGTGAGAGCATGCACATCGCTCACTACTGAGAAGTGGAGACGTCATGCCAGGTGAGCCGCATTGTAAGGGAAGGGAAATCCTTTAAAGAGAGCCATTTTCTCTCAGGATTTCCCTTCTCTTTTTAAAACGCAGGAGCAACATCATAGTGGGATGATTAGGAGAGAGTCGACCAGGCGTGCAACGCTCATTGCCCCGGGCTGAGACAGCTTCCTGGGCGCACACAGCCGCACCCGAGTACTTCACAGGTCTTTAAAAGACCATTTGCTTGTAAATGAGGCTCTGTTGTTTTTCACCCCTTTTAGAGCCCCTGCGTCCCCACTCTGCCTATTGCTGGAAGAATTAGCCTCCCCCCAAATTTGGCTCTAGTTGCGCCTCTGGAGACGACCACAGGCAGCCAACTCCAGCACGACCCTGCTCTGACCTTTCACAGTGTCTTGTTTTAGTGCTACGAAAACACACGCTTTGCCTGGCTCACTTAGTTCTCACACCCCCTCTTTAATATGAAGATAGTAGCGTTGGAATTACCTTTATATTCCTATACTGTGCTTCACATGGAAATATAGAAGGGCAGGTTCTCACCACCCCAAATTAGCTGTTTGGTATACTCTCTCAAATGTAAGAACTACAGGTATTCAGTGTCTGTCAGTCACGGCCAACGTAAAGCAGTGTTCCTATATAGAAATGGACAAAAGGTTATGTTTCTGAATAAGCGTCTTACACTGAAAAGCTGGTTTATATTTCTTTCGCTGGATCAACCTTTGTTTAAAACACCACCAGAGAAGGGTGGTGAACTATGGTCCACAAAGAGCAACTGAAAGCTTTCTTGTTCTTTATCAGAAACATCTGCCTGTCAATGGTTATCACCAGCCTTTTCGGCCCATTAAGAGGCTGTGTGGATGAGTATAATACGGGGTGTTTAGGATCGGGGGAGGAGGATGCACGGAAAGAAGGACGGATAGGTGAATAAAGGGCGAGTGGATGGATAAATGGATAGCTAGATGGATGGATGGATGAATGTATGGATGGATGGAAGGATGAATGGATGCATGGACCAGTACTTAGGATAGGCGGGTGGGCTGATAGATGCTTAGGATAGGTTCTGGGACAGATGTATGTATGGATGTAGGTAGGAATGTATGGATGGATGGATGGATGGCACAGTGCTTAGGATAGGCGGGTGGGCTGATAGATGCTTAGGATAGGTCCAGGGACACATGTATGGATGGATGGCTGGATGGATGGCTGGATGAATGAATGGGTTGCTGGCTGGATGAATGGATGAGTGGATGAATGGATGGATGGATGGAAGGATGAATGGATGAATGGACCAGTACTTAGGATAGGCGGGTGGGCTGATAGATGCTTAGGATAGGTGCAGGGACAGATGTATGTATGTATGTAGGTAGGAATGTATGGATGGATTGAAAGATGGTTGGATGGTGCAGTGCTTAGGATGGATGGATGCAGGGCTTTAAGTGGGACGGGGTCTGAGCACCGGCAGTTATTTTCAGGGGGCCTCGAAACGGGTCTCTATCGGGCTCTATTTTCGGGCCTCGCAAAGGTCCGTTTTCTTTTTTTTTTTTTTTTATTGGACTGCAGTGAGAGCATGCACATCGATATGCGCATGCTCATTTTGCTCACTACTGAGAAGTGGAGACGTCATGCTAGGTGAGCCGCGTTGTAGGAGGAAGGGAAATCCTTTAAAGAGAGTGTTTTCCGAAGGTAGGATAATAGGAGGATTTTCTTAAGCACACAATGCTAGTTATCTTGATTTAGACCACGCCCCTACATGGATAGGCCACACCCCTTTAAGAGGTTTGCCCCGCCCCTTTTAGAGCACCCCCAGTTTTTTTTTTCCCACTTAAATCACTGGGTGCCTGTGTTGCATGCAGGATTCTTTTTGTGCAGGAAGGAGCACCTTCCTGCACAAAAACCATCCCCTGAGGCAAATTCAGGCAGAATGCAGCACACATAGAAAGAGAAAGTAACGGGGAGAAGTAAAGATATTTCTCTTTGTTGCGCCTCACCTGGGAAGGTGTATGTTTTTCGCACATTTCCAGGTCTACGCGCAGTGTTGAATCCATGGGAGTTGCATGGGAAGACTCACGCAAGGGCCATGGAACGCCTTCTCAGGCCAGAGTAATGAAACACAGTGATGTGCGTTGCATTGCGTTATTCTAGATTAATGAAGCCACTTAGGGCCACCCAAGGTGGCCTTACGTGGCTTCATAAATCATATTTTGGGCTTGCATCGCGCATGCGCCACGTTGCGCGGTGCAAGAGCGACACAACCAAAAGTCATTAACATGCAGCAAGATCCACACATTGAAACTCACAACCCTCTTTAAAAACACTCCAGCGACTCCCCGAGGAGTTTAGCATCTGATTCAAAGTATGTTTGCATCAACATTGTAAGAAATTGGCTTACTGGCTAAAGGGGGGGGGAGACACCCTACTCAAGCAGCAACCACAATTTTAGTCAGGGTGAAACACAAGCAAACCCCAAATTAACCTGCGCTCAACTCTCTGGTAGCTTGGCACAAATCAGACAGGCTTAACTTAGAGGCAATGTGTAATGAATGGATGTAATGCTTCAAACAGAAATAATGGGAAAACACAACACAAAACTAATACCGCATCAATTTAGAAAAAAAGAGTCAAAGGTAATAAATTATTGAGACCAAAAACAACAAACATCCAATCAGTAGAACCGAAGATATACAAATTCAAATATTTCAGGTAAGTATAGCGCCTAAAAGCACAAAGTGCTACTCGTGGTTATCTGGTTGTGCAGGACCGAGTGAAAGTCATAAGTTCAGGCTGGCCGTGATGGAGCCCGGGCCGGACCAGGTCAGTCCCACTGAAAGAGTTACCTTCAAAAAGTCCAGCGTGAAGAATTGTGTTTGCAGTGGAGGGGGGCCCGGAGGAGCAGGGAAAGAGCCATTGATGGTCATTGATGTATCGCAAAGAGCAGGTTGGGCGTCGTGGACAGTCGTCGCTGTAGTGCGAAGATCCTGTGGGCGTCGCAGATGGTCATTGCTTGAGATTCAATCTTACTACAGGAGATGTGCAGCTATCACCTGGCCAGGCATCTCTGGTGGTCGCTGTAGCGCAGAGTCAGGTTCACCAAAGTTTTGCGTTGGTGGATGGTGCAGGCGTTAGGATCTTGGCCCGTATGTGGTCAAAGAGCCCAAAAATTCAGGATACTCCCTTCTTTGAAGGGGGAGCTCAAGTGATGCCACACCAACCGTCCAGGATCTGAGGGGGCACCCCTTGGGATCAGGACCTCACTCCAGAAGAGGCCAGAAGGGCTCAGGAAGGTCTTGTTGCAAGTCCAAGCAGCAGGTCGGCTGGGCAGGTGCAGGGAGCCTCTGGAGCTTATTACACAACAGGAGGTCTGTGGAAATAAAATCTATAATTATGCCCCTTTGCTGCCCTCTGCGCGATCTAATTATGCCCCTTTGCGCGATCCCCTTTGCGCGATTAATAATTGCCCACATTAAAAGCCGACACCATTTTGTTTTTAATTCACCCTTTGGTGTCCCAAGACCCCGAGCACGAGCACGACACCCCTGCACCTGGTTTTCCTCATTTTCACCATCTGTCTCTGTGGTTTCTGCCAAGTCCGGGAAACCAGTACATGAGTTCCTGCTCCCCCGCAGAGATGGTTCATGTTTCTGACATGAAGCACGAGCACAAACCCCCAAATGAGGAAGCCTTCCCCTTCCAACTGTCAGACTATTTCACATCGCAAGTCCCCTCACGAAGCCTAAGACACGCCCCCATTTCTTCACACTCTGCTCCTCTTGCTGAAACTTTGTTCCTCTATCTGCCACGACCTGTTTGTTCCTCTATTTTGCCTCGTGACCAAGACTGTATAAATATTCTGCTGTTGAAAATAAAGAACCCCCACTTAAAGAGAGGGACTTGAGAGATTGCTCCTGTGCCCGCTTGGTGCTGGAAGCGCTCCCTTTAACTCGAGTTATTGGTCTTCTCCTCCTTCATTTGAGCACCACGGACTCCTCGCTTTGCATTGACAAGAAATTATGATTTATTAAGCATAGAAATTCAGAAATGAGGTAATAAGTAAATTTAATTTACCACAGGTCAGTCAGCTGACACTTGGAGTCCCTTTAGCCTGGGATGATGGGTGTAGGTCCAGTCTTCCTTCTCAGCAAGAAGGGCAGAAGAGCAGCACAGCAGGTCCAGAGGTGTACTGAAAAGTTGGGTCTCAGTGTCCAGTATTTATACCTGGTGCCAGCACTGAAGTAGGAGAAGGTTCTGGAGGTTTCAACCGCAGAGGTGTTTGGAATTTCCTGCCTCTCTGCCCCTGGCCCTGGCCCAGTTTGTTTGGGGACACAAAAGACTAGCGTAAAAAATGTATGAGTGTGCTCAGGCAGAGCCTTTATGATGTGTAAAACAAAGGTAATATTGGCTTATCCCCAATTGGCATAGTTAATTTACTTGTAAGTCCCTAGTGGTACTACATATATCCAGGGCCTGTAAATTAAATGCTTCTCGGTGGCCTTCAGAACTTTTTGTGCCACCCACTTAAGTAGCCCTTTTTAGGTCTCGCCTACGCAGCGTTCATGCGCTGCATAGGGGGGACCTCTTGTAATCGGTTCGGTTTTGAGGCCAAAAACGTGCACGCATTGCATTGCTTTCAATGGCAACGCGTGCACGTTTGGCGATTCCCTTGCGGGAGCGAGCTTTAAAAAACCATCTGTTTGTAATTAACTTGCAAACAGATGGTGCTTTTGCTCGCTCCCGCAAGGGAAACGCGCCACTGAAACACCTTTCAGTGGTGCCCTCAGCGTCGCTTTAACTTTCGCGGCCGCGGGGCCGCGCTTGTTTTAGGACTTGTGCTCTGGAGATAAGCCCTCGTCGGGGTTGTTACACAGCAATGCGGAGCACGGGCGCGATAAGGCTCCGCAAGCCTGGTATTAAGGCAGAGTCCCCCATCTCTCCATCCGGTGAGGGCTCTCGTTACCCGCATGGCCAGTCCAGCCCTGGTAACATAGTCGGCTTTCCCTAATTACAGAACCCGAGAGATCCTCAGTATCTGTACTTGCCGCACGGCAGGGGTGGGGCAGAGGCAGAAATCGACATGAGCATGGCTGAGCCCGTAATGTAAAATTAAGCCACGCTCTATCCAGCAAGATCCAATATAATTATTTAAGACGACGGGGACACCCAGAATGGAATGTCGGCTAGCTTCACCTAACCAGGAAATGGACCGGCCTGACGCTGCCTCTGCTCATCCTGCTGTCAATGACGCACTGTTTATTAGTCATCCTGCGAGCTACAAACAATACCACTCAGAATAATTTTGCATCACCGATAACAATGCACAACATCGGACTGCTACGTTCGCACTATATAACTGCAATAGAAAGGTGCTGTCTGTTTGAAAACAAAGTTACACAGCTGAAAGAAATTAACAAAGCCAATAGCTACTGCATAGGGAAGACCTATTGGCTTTGCCAATGCTTGTTATTTGGTGTGAAGCACTCCACTAAAGCACCTGTGTTTTCGATCTGTCGCACTTGTGTACTTACCTTTCCCTGTCTTGCTTTCGGTCCCGCGGGTGCTTTCCCCGGCCGCTCTCCCTGTTGTGCTCACAGGTGTGCCTCCCCCACACCCTTCGTCTTGCTTTGCCTCCCCCACACCCTTCGTCTTGCTTTGCCTCCCCACACCCTTCGTCTTGCTTTGCCTCCCCCACACCCTCTATCTTGCTTTTTCATGTCTCCCGCCCATGTTATCTCATCCTTTGACTTTCCCAAATCCCTCCCACGTTGCACTGGGCATCCCAGGCAGACTAGACTGCATTTGGATTAGATACCGCAGTCCTTTCTTTCCTAGTTAGCAAGACAGTCCCGAGCGGTCATTGGGCATCGAATGTTGCATCTTCAAGCGATGTGTGATAAAGCATTTACTGCCCCGTAAAACCAGCGGCGCCTGCCTCCACCCCCCACCCAGAGCCGCCTGCCTCCACCCCCCACCCAGAGGCTACTTCACGGTCCCCTCCCCACGCTCGAGGCCGCCATCTTTATTCGATATATGCAAAAGAAACAATTGATGGACGGAATGCTGGACAATGCAAACATTCACCCCCAGTCACAAGGATCTGGGTTTAATCCATCATTCTTTTGCTCACCACACCACCCCAGTTTGGACCCAGCCATATGCAAATCAGTCTTGACCCTGTTCCTTGTGGGAACCGTCCAGCCCGAACTGCCAAGCAAGGTCCTCCCTGGACCGGAAACAAGCATCCTGGGACCGGTTTCAGGGCATGGATTTAGGCCCACGATGGATTTAGGCCCAGATCTCTGTACTGGGGTGAATGTACGACATTGTTCTGCATTCTGTCCATCAATTGTTGTTTTTGCATTTGTCACCCCGAGTGGGACGGGTATGCCCAGACGTGGGTCCCGTGCTCTCCATGCCACTGGAATCAAGCTATCCTGGCTGAAGAGGGGTGAAAGCCCGAAACCGGTCCTAGGATGCTTGTTACCAGTCCAGGGAGGACCTGGCCTGGCAGTTCGGGCTGGACTGTTCCCATGGGGCACAGGGTCAAGACTGATTTGCATATGGCTGGGTTCAAACTGGAATGGCACGGGGAGCAAAAAAACGATGGATTTAGGCCCAGATCTCTGTACTGGGGTGAATGTATGACATTGTTCTGCATTCTGTCCATCAATTGTTCTTTTTGCAGCCATCTTTATTCGAGGCCTCCTGCGTCGGGGAGCAGAAATGTTCCAGCAGAGTTGAGGCACACGCTGCTGGTGTGGGGCGAGAATGATCGGAGAGGGCTGGTTTTTTCAATTTTAACTTTCAAGAATGCTAAAAACACTCGAGTGTGCCCTGCGTCTTTTTTTTTCCATGTTAGAGTTCTCTTCGAAGTTAGTTGTAGGTATTGTATTGCCTTTGGTTTTTTGTAACTCAAGAAAGAAGGTGCCTAAAGCTGAAGAAAACATTCTGGACATGACAAGTCTAGTTTTATTCCACAGCAGTGAGTTGGTTTTTTGTCCTCTAGAAACCATCCAAGGGAAGCTGCCCCCCGCCGCCCTAGCTGTAGCACTGCAGCAGCCTCAGCCATGTTCGCAGTCCTTGCCTTTGGCTCAGAGCCAGAAGCCCCTGGGGTAGTCTGGCGCCTTCATTCTTTGTCATCATTGATGCGACTGACCTTGTCGGACCTGAATCTGTGGCATTTTGTGGTGTTCTTTGTGCTGATCGACGAGTTGCTCAATTTTGCATCGTTCGGGGATGGAAGAGAAGATGTGGTTTAACGGCTAGAGCGGCCGACTTTGATGCTGGGGAACCAGGTTCGGGTCTCGGCGTCGGCTCAGCACCCTGTGATTCTGGGTACATGAATGTACCCGTCTGTAATGCAACTGGGCTCTTGTAAAGCGCCCTGATGCCTTCGGGTCGTGTTCGCCCATATAAACTGAAAACATGTTCACGTTACACACACTGAACAGCATTTAACCAGTTTTCTTTCCCCAGGCTAGGGACTCTCATACTCTGTATAATGTTCAAGCATTACAATAGAGGGCGTCTCCCAAAAAGGGGAGAGGATGCGGTGTAAATAACCGGTGCTCATGGAAAGCCTCCAATATCTGCACAAAAAAGAAAACAAGTCCCCGAAAGTCTCTGCTGAGCAGTGACCCGTTAGACCCAGGTTACAAGTGCCCCCCACCCCCCCCCGGTACATGGCATTTATTGTCTGACACATCAGCCTGTATTCGTCTTTAGGTATTTTCTTGCACATTTTATCTGCTTGTTAAATTTATTTTCGTTTTTGTGAAAAAAGCTTTAACTAGCGTATTTCAATATTTATTTAAGCAATAAATAAATATTAAGGTAACCCTGTCAGTTCTCGTGTGCGGTGCACAGTGAGGTGAGAATGGGCAGGAGAGCAGTGTTAGTTGATGGTGTGTGGAGAGGAGCTGGACTCAGCACATCACATGTGCAGCTGCACCAGTCTTTCTAGGTCTGCCCTGCCGCTGCCAGGGGCATCCTTTACCAAACAAGGGCTTGGAGCTCGCCCATTGCTCATCCTTCATCGCCCTCATCACTGCCACCCTTATTTGCTGCCTCCAAAGCTGCCCGCACAGGCAGAGCTTCACTTTCTTGTCTTTCTGTGGAGCATGGCCCAAGGCAGATGAGTGCCCATCCATTGCTTGCACTCTGATGGAGGCGCCATTTCTTCTGCCCCTTACCTTGTTCTTTGCTGCTTCTTCCCCCTCTACATGGTGATGCCCCCATTCCCCACTCACTCCATTGTTGTTGCCGCCCGAACCCCAACACCCTTCCTCTTCCTAGCGTGCCCACCCCGCCCACCTTGTTCAGTCCAAAACAAAGCACTATGAGGGGCGCCAGCTCTGGCCACCACATAGCTTCTTTCCTAACTTTCAGCGATGCTGCGCAGGGGGGCTAACAGACAGTGACAAAGCCAACAGCTCTCACATAGCCCAGACCTATTGGCTTTGTCAATGCTTTTTTCCAGCCTGCTGCATATGTGGGCCAGATTGTGAAAGCTAAATACCTGGGCAAACCTGCAGCAAGGAAGCAGGCTTTAGTTTTGCTGCAATGATGGGACATAGAATGAAATCACTCACTGACAGCTCTCACCCAAATGACAATGTGGCACAAGCTTGGTGTTTATTTGTACCACAATGACACAGGAACAATCAAATGCAGCTTTAAGGCACAGCATCTGTGCCACTTAATTGCTTCTTGGTAAGTACTGCAAAATGATCCTGCACGCGTCTTCCTCTGTGCAAAATGATCCTGCACGCGTCTTCCTCTGTGCAAAATGATCCTGCACGCGTCTTCCTCTGTGCAAAATGATCCTGCACGCGTCTTCCTCTGTGCAAAATGATCCTGCACGCGTCTTCCTCTGTGCAAAATGATCCTGCACGCGTCTTCCTCTGTGCAAAATGATCCTGCACGCGTCTTCCTCTGTGCAAAATGATCCTGCACGCGTCTTCCTCTGTGCAAAATGATCCTGCACGCGTCTTCCTCTGTGCAAAATGATCCTGCACGCGTCTTCCTCTGTGCAAAATGCACCTGCACGCGTCTTCCTCTGTGCAAAATGCACCTGCACGCGTCTTCCTCTGTGCAAAATGATCCTGCACGCGTCTTCCTCTGTGCAAAATGATCCTGCACGCGTCTTCCTCTGTGCAAAATGATCCTGCACGCGTCTTCCTCTGTGCAAAATTGTCCATCTTTAAAGACCTTGACGTGACATTTACAGAAATGTACCCGGAAGACGTTCTCAATGTGCAAGTGCCAAGATGAATCTGTGATATATAGTCACCCTGGCCCAGGCCCTAGAAATGTCCATACTAAGCCCTAATGTTGTTGCTTCCTAGTGGATTTCTGTGTATAAACGCCCCCATGTGAATTTTTGACACAGAGTCACTGTTGCATGCCTCAGGCACACTCAATTCTATCTCGGGCATTCCACATAAAATTACCCCTGGGTTGTGCATCACTTTTTCTATCCGCTCTCCATGGAACTTGCCGCTTGTCTCTCTGCCCCCCCCCCCCCATACCACCATATTGGTTGTGGGGTTTTAGCAGCTGGAGGTCTCTCAATAAAGCCAATAATGCAGATTTGGCTGTCATGGATTACAGCTGGTGCTAGATTCCACCCCCTGGAGGTTGAGGGGAGGTCGGCGCGTGACGGTGACATCAAGAGCTGACCTATCACTACTAAAAAACTCTGCAGAATTACAGTCATGCCAGTGCTCAGGAATGTGTTCAAATGGTAACCCCCCCAATGAAAGGTGAACTGCTTTTGTCAAATATCATTATTTAGGGGTTATTTTTGTGGGCCAGTCTTACTTTAAATATTGACGCATGCTGCAATACACCCACAGTTTGTGGGGACATTCAGTGCATATGAATACAGTGGACTTTAATACCACAAATGGCAGTGCCACCATCTGCTGAGAGCGCAATGCAGTGTGATAAACTTCTTATAGCCAGGGTCACTGGATTTATGTGATTCCGTGGGCGCATAATTGTGAATGTGCAAGATTTGCTACGTAATCCATCATCTGCTGCATAATCTGCAGATTTTAACAAAAAATGTATCTACCTCAAAAATCTAACGTTACTAAAAATGTGACGACATGTTTGTATCTGATCCAGCGCGGCTAATATAATGTATAATGCTAATATAATGCATGTTTGTATGCAGTGGAGGCCCTTTGCAAAGGGTACCTGGTCTGTATGCAGTGGAGGCCCTTTGCAAAGGTTACCTGGTCTGTATGCAGTGGAGGCCCTTTGCAAAGGTTACCTGGTCTGTATGCAGTGGAGGCCCTTTGCAAAGGGTACCTGGTTTGTATGCAGTGGAGGCCCTTTGCAAAGGGTACCTGGTCTGTATGCAGTGGAGGCCCTTGGCAAAGGTTACCTGGTCTGTATGCAGTGGAGGCCCTTTGCAAAGGTTACCTGGTCTGTATGCAGTGGAGGCCCTTTGCAAAGGTTACCTGGTCTGTATGCAGTGGAGGCCCTTTGCAAAGGGTACCTGGTCTGTATGCAGTGAGGCCCTTTGCAAAGGTTACCTGGTCTGTATGCAGTGGAGGCCCTTTGCAAAGGTTACCTGGTCTGTATGCAGTGGAGGCCCTTTGCAAAGGTTACCTGGTCTGTATGCAGTGGAGGCCCTTTGCAAAGGTTACCTGGTCTGTATGCAGTGGAGGCCCTTTGCAAAGGTTACCTGGTCTGTATGCAGTGGGAGGCCCTTTGCAAAGGTTACCTGGTCTGTATGCAGTGGGAGGCCCTTTGCAAAGGTTACCTGGTCTGTATGCAGTGGAGGCCCTTTGCAAAGGTTACCTGGTCTGTATGCAGTGGAGGACCTTTGCAAAGGTTACCTGGTCTGTATGCAGTGGAGGCCCTTTGCAAAGGTTACCTGGTCTGTATGCAGTGGAGGCCCTTTGCAAAGGTTACCTGGTCTGTATGCAGTGGAGGCCCTTTGCAAAGGTTACCTGGTCTGTATGCAGTGGAGGCCCTTTGCAAAGGGTACCTGGTCTGTATGCAGTGGAGGCCCTTTGCAAAGGTTACCTGGTCACCTTTCAGTGACTTATATCTGCATTTGGTTGTTAAACTTGTACTAATGAGGTAATGAGATATCTTTGCACAGACAACATTACCATGTGTAATAATGTCAAAACAATGAAGTGATACTTTAAAATAAATGTGCTGTATTATGCCATACAATTGCCTTTTTTCGATTAATTTAGTCAACCCTGCTGCATAATTTGGTGCTCCCCTGCCACATCATTCCAGCAGCCTTGCTTATAGCCCATGTCATCATCAATTCATTCATTTCTTGTGTTAAGCACTCCATGAAAGTGTATGTGTTTTTCAAGCTGTCACCCTTGTGTACTCCTCTTCCCCTGCACTGTGTTGTGCTGTCACCCGAGTGCTTCTCCCCGCCCCCTCCCTTTTGCGCTTGCCCATGCGCTGCTCCCCATTGCTTTCCACCAACTCGTGGTCTCCAGCCTTCCACCTCGTTGCTTTCATCCCCTTTTGTTGCTTTTAAACCCCAATGTCCTACATGTTGCTTCTGTCTTCCGCCCACTTAAAATAATTAAATAATTTTGTATGTTTTGTTTTGTTTTTAGTTCAGTGGCGTAGCTAGCCCTTGTGCCGCCCATGGCGGTCACTGCTTTTGCCGCCCGGCAGCAACGTGAAGGGGGGGTGCTGGCGGATTTTGCATTGCCGCCCGTGGTGGCTGCATAAAATAGCAGGGGGTGGAGGCCACCACCCCCAAAACTCGTGCCACCCGGGGCGGACCGTACCTCCTTGCTACGCCACTGTTTTAGTTACTGATCCAACAAGGATTGGTAACTAAATAGAACAAGCATTGGCATAGCCAATAGGTCTCGCCTTTGGGACCTTATAAGTGTTTAGCCATGCAACAGTTGATGTTGTTGCACCAAGGATATTGTGCTGGATAACTAAACACTTATAAGGTCCCAAAGGCGAGACCTATTGGCTATGCCAATGCTTGTTAAACATGGCTCAGACCTGCCATTGCAGCGTGTGTCTGCAGTATTAAACTCATATTTTGACCTGAAAATAAACCTTTTGCCAGGCCCAATCCTTCCCTTTTAATACATATAAATCAGCCCCAGGGTAGGCCCTAAGCAGCCGGCAGGGCTCAATGTATTTAAAACGTAGGGCATGTAATTTAAGTTTTACATGTCCTGGTAGTGAAAAACTCTTAAATTCGTGTTTCACTACTGCAATCCTGCTTCGCCTATTGGATAACATTGGAGTTACCCTATTATATTTAATAAGTTATAACCTCCAAATGGGAATAGGTAAACAGTTCATGTTTGGGGTCTTTGGAATTGTAATGAAAATGTCTTTTTTATTGTGAAGTTGAATGTTTGGTTACAGTATTGAAAATGCCACTTTTGGAAAGTTGGCTTTTCCCTGCCTTAGCAATTTTGTACCTACAGTCTGTTTCTGGGTCACATTTCTGGGTGTATTTGGCAGTTAAGAGTTTGTGTATTCCTCCGAGACAGCCACACACAATACAGAGCTTAGATGTGCCTGAATTGGTCATCACTGGCAGGATGGGAGGGCGGAGTTAGGCACAGCCCCATTTACACCTGAATAGGCTGTATCCTGCCTCCACACAAATAATTGCATACCCCCTGTCAGGACCCAGGACAAAGGAGGCAAGAAACTTGTGCACTTCAAAGGGAAACCTGTAGAAGTTTCTCCTACTTCAAAAGAGGCACCAGGTATAAATGTCGGACCTCAAACACCAACTCTTCCGCACCTGGACCTGCGAATACTACAGAATAAGGACTGCTTGTGCTGCTTTGCTGTCAGAAGGACTGCTACTCAGCTGTCCTGCTTGCTGAAAAGGAAGATTGGACCTACACCCACCATCCCAGGCTGAAGTGAATCCAAGGGTCTACCAGTTGACCTGCTATTTTGAGCTACTGGGATATAACAAGCTCCCGAGTCGCCCCGCAACTGCGCAGCTGACCTGCAGCCTGGACCTGCAACTGGGCCTGCCTGTCACAGATGACCTCTGTTGGAGTAACTTCCTGTGGTGCCCCTGACGTCCTGGACCCTTGGTGTAGGTCAATTGAGCTCCTCTGAAGTTTTTTGCCTCTTCATGAATACAAAAGGTCGTGTTCGTGCCAACTGCCAATGCAATTTTCTGGTGAACCTACTCTTTGCGCTGCAGCATCAACTGCCGCGGTGACCATCAATGCAAAGCTGCAGCCACACCCGTCCACGAGGTAGGCAGTGTTTTTGCGTTGCAACAAAGACTATTCATGATGCCTGGCCTGTCCTTCTCACTACTTCGATGGACACCCATGATGCTCTCCCTGCTCCTAGTGGCCCCTTCCACAGTACACAATACTCTTTCAGCTGGACTAACCTGATCCCTGTATCCAACCCGCACTCCATCGAGTCGGCCTGAACGTGCGACTTTTTCCCGGTCAAGCACGACCTGATAGCCACAAGCGGCATTTTCTGCTTCTAGACACTATTGTCACCTAAATCTTTAAAATTGCATATGTCCGGTTCTACTGATTGGATTTTTGCTGTTTTGGTCTTGTTTTATTTATTACATTTTACTTAATTGGAGGAGGATTTTTCTTCTGTTATGTTTTCACATTATTACTGTTTGAATTGCTGTATAAATACTTTACACCTTGCCTCTAGGTTAAGCCTGACTGCTTGTGCCAAGCTACCAGAGGGTTGAGCACAAGTTAATTTGGAGTTACCTGTGACTTCACCCTGACAATGATTGTGGTTTCTACTGGAGTAGGGCTATCACCCTCAATCAACTAGTGTTGGAAAATGGCCCTCTTTGAAGGGTCACCCCAAACATTTCGCCTAAAATATGGTAACATTGACTTATCCACAATTGGCGTTTTTAATTTACTTCCAAGTCCCTTGTAATATGCACATGTGTGCCCAGGGCCTGTAAATTAAATGCTATTAGTGGGCCTGCAGCACTGATTGTGCCACCCACTTAAGTAACGTCTCAGGACAGCCACTGCAGAGCCTCTGTGTGCAGTTTTACTGCCATGTCAACTTGGCATTTAAACCCCCTTGCCAAGCTTTAAACTCCCCTTTTATTACAAATACGTCACCCCTAAGGTAGGCCCTAGGTAGCCCATAGGGCAGGGTACTGTGTGATTAAAAGGTAGGGCATGTACATTTAAGCTTTACATGTCCTAGAGGTGAAAAAAACCCATATTAGTTTTTCAGTACTGTGAGGCGTACCGCTCTCATAGATTAACAGTGGGAATTCCTTATTACACTTATAAATTGTAATTCCTGAGTGAGAAGGATTAGATCTGTCATATTTCATATCATTGGAATGGTAGTGATAAATTGTCTTTACTGGTCAAGATGAATTTGTCACTACCCTTTTAAAAATGACACTTTTAAAAAGTTGGAATTTTTCTGCTCTTAGCCCTGTGTGCCTGCAGTTTGTCTCCAATACACGTCTGGGGAGGGTGACAGCTGTCCTTTGGGCATTCCCTCTAAACAGCCACATACAAAGGTAACTTAGGTGTGACTGATGGGCCATTCTCATCCTGATGGGTCTTCATGAGCAGAACGGGGAGGGAGTATCTGGCACTTACACTTGAAAGAGCTATGTCCTGTACCCACACAAAGGACTGCTGAAACCACTGTAGTGAGTCTGGAGCCAGAGCTGGGAGGGAGGTCCTCTGTGCACTTCAAAGACCCTCTTCAAAGGCACCACTGGGTATGAGAACTGGACTTCTGACTCTACCACTTCAGTGAACTTCTGGAACAGTGGACACTCTGCCAGGAAGAAGGACTGCTGTACTGCTGAAGAGTTGCCACTCTGCTGGACTGCTGCTCTGGAAGAACAGCTTTTCTGCCGTGCTGATCTGCCTGCTGCCTGCTGCCCTCTCTGTCTGAGTGAGAAGGACTGGATCTAAACTACCTGAACCCAGAGTGACTCCAAGGGCGTTTCTGCTTGCCTCCTGTTATGAAGTCTCAGGGACATCAAAAACTTCCAGCAACTCTGCAACAGCACCTGGACTCTGCCATCTGCAAGTCCTGCCCTTCCAAGTGGTGCCAATCCAATCCTGGACCCTTGGGAGTGGGTTTTTTGTGCTGAAACCACAAAAATCCACGCATTGCCGTTATTGCGCAAGTCAGAACCAACGCATCTCGTCGTCGCCGACGCATTGACGATTCGAGGACATTACACTGCTGGCTGCGTGGCTCTACAATGGAGCATCGCCTTCATCAGTTGGGTGTGGCGATGACGCATCTCCAACTGCATGACTCCGAACTGACGCATCACCTACATCCTAAGGATCAATGCCGATGCATCGTCTCTAACTGCTACTCGCATCCTGTTTTTCAGCAGCGATGCAACCTCCAACAAGGTACTGTTTGCAATGGGCCTTGCGTGGCTCCTTTATATGATCCTCGCTCCATCGCCGTCAGTATGAACTTTTGGATTTGACCCGGTCAAGTGCGACCAGAGAGCCCCGGTCGGCGCTTTATGCTTTCAAGATATTCTTTAAAAATTCATATTTCGTCTTCTACTTTTTGGATTTTTGTTGTTTTGGTCTTGTTTTGTTCATAAAAATTCAAGTGTGTTTTCTAGATTGGTGTGGAGTCATTTTGAGGTGTTTACACAGTGTTACTGTTTGAAGTGTTGCACAAATACTCTGCACATTGCCTCTCAAGTTAAGCCTGCCTGCTCTGTGGCAAGCTACCAGAGGGTGAGCACAGGTTTATTTATAGTCTGTATCTGACATACCTTGATTAGGACTGTGGTTCCTGCTTGGACAGGATGCATACCTCTGGTAACCAGAAACCCAGGGGCTTATTTACAAGCCCATTGTGCTGTCGATGATGCGTCACTTTTATTGATGCACCTGCAGTGCAATGGGTATCCCCATATTTACATGGCCATGTGCAGTCACCCTGCGTGATTTTTCATGGCCTTGTAAATATGTTTCCGTTTCCACATAACTCTGTGTGAAAGGGGCATTCCATGGGTGTTGCTGTGGGTGTTCCATGGGTGATGCTGTGGGTGTTCCATGGGTGATGATGTGGGTGTTCCATGGGTGATGATGTGGGCATTCCATGGGTGTTGCTGTGGGTGTGTCTGCGTGAAAGGGGCGTTCCATGGGTGTTGCTGTGAGTGTTCCATGGGTGTTGCTGTGGGTGTTCCATGGGTGTTGCTGTGGGTGTGTCTGTGTGAAAGGGGCGTTCCATGGGTGTTGCTGTGGGTGTGTCTGTGTGAAAGGGGCGTTCCATGGGTGTTGCTGTGGGTGTTCCATGGGTGATGCTGTGGGCGTTCCATGGGTGATGCTGTGGGTGTTCCATGGGTGATGATGTGGGTGTTCCATGGGTGATGATGTGGGCATTCCATGGGTGTTGCTGTGGGTGTGTCTGCGTGAAAGGGGCGTTCCATGGGTGTTGCTGTGAGTGTTCCCACGCAACATCCATGCAACTTGTCGCATTCCCAGATATACAACATTTGATAAACCTGGGAATGCGTCAGAATCCTGCACCTCCCCAGGGGAGGATTAAGGAGGCGCAACAATTTTATTTCTCCTTGTTTTGTCCTCTTTCTATGCCATAGAAAGAGGAAAATGCCTTTAATGATTGTTTTTGTGCAGGAAGGGTCACCTTCCTGCACAAAATCAATCATCCCCTCAGTGCAGGCACCCTTGCAAAATAATGCAAGGGTGTCTGCACAGGCGCATGGCTGCTGTTTGTGCGCCAGTGCAGGGGAGAAGGAGAGGAATTTGCAATCTTGTAGATATGGCACATTCCTGCCCTTTTACTTTGACGCACAGCAGCGCAGCAGGAAGGCGTGCTTCACTGCATGCGTCAAAATATTCTAAATGAGGCCCCCAATTTCTAACAAACAGTAACCCGATTTCTTCCAATCAGCATGAGGGATAGAATATGGAGGGGCAAGAGGAGGACCTGAGCCCAGGACCTGCGCTGCAAAACTTACAGGAGGAGGGCAAGTTGTCTCCTGGAGTAAAGCTCACTGCCAGGGCCTGTCCCCAGAGGAACTGGAGGGCAGGAGGGCTGAGAGGGAATTCCAGGTGCATGTGGCCAAGATAAAAATGGATGAAAAGAAACTGGCCATGGAGGAGAAACTGACCTTATATAGACTGGCTCAAAGAGATGGCTATCAGAGACAGGCAGGTAGAGTCCAGCTGCAATGGTGGCAGCATACCTACAGTGTCCACTGGAGAAAAGAGAGTCCATGTTCCAAAGAAGCTGGTGCCTAACTTTGTTGTGGGGATGACATACACTGTTATCTCTAAACACATAAAAACTACAGCAACTTTGAAGTAAGCATACTGCGTTTACCAGAATGCAATAGGATTAAGTATGCTGGGATGAGAGGCAGTTTGCATCTCTACCCTTGTGTTTAAAAGTCTCCTTTGAGTCAACGAGCTGATGAGATCACCTGGGATGTACCTGTGTGCCTGTGCAGTGGTACTGTGGCCTGTGAAGACTTGGCCGCAGCATTTCAGCAACCCTAGAACTTTTCTCTGCTCTCTACTACTTTTGCTCTCAACTGATGAAAGCCTAAACCCAGAAAGGTGCATCTAGAGAGAACAGCACTACCTGCACCAACTTTGGGGAAAAACTACAGCAACTTTGAAGTAAGCATACTGCATTAACCAGAATGCAATGGGGTGAACCGTGCTGGGATAAGAAGTAGTGTGCTCTCTCCCCCCTTGTGGGATAGAGTGAAGTGGGGTAGAGTAGAGTGGCGTCCAGTAAAGTGGCGTAGAGTGCAGAGGTGCACAGTAATGTGCATTGGTGTAGAGCGCAGTGGAGTAGGATACAGTGACGAGGAGTGGAGTAGAGCACAGTGGCTTGGAGTGACATAAAGGACAGTGGCATAGAGTAGAGTGAAGTAGAATGCAGTGGTGTAGAATATAGTGGAGTAGAATACAGTGGCATATACTAGAGTGCGCAGAGTGAATTGGAGTAGAGTGAAGCGGGTATTGTGAAGTGGGGGTAGAGTGAAGAGGGTAGAGTAGAGTGGCATAGAGTACAGTGGCATGCAAAAGAGTGGCGTAGAATGAAATGGGGTAGAGTATAGTACCCTGGGGTACAGTGCTCTGGCATAGAGCAGAGTGGTGCAGAGTAGAGTGGCGTAGAATGGAGTAGAGTACAGTAGCTTTGAGTGTCGTACAGTAGAGTGGCATAGAGTACAGTGGCATACACTGCAGTGGTGTACAGTGCAGTGGTGTAGAGTACAGTGGCTCACAGTGCAGTGACATACAGTGTAGCGGCTGAGGGTGCTGTTGTTCACAGTGCAGTTACATAGAATGCAGTGACGTAGAGTGCAGTGGCACACACTGCAGTGACGTACAGTTCTGTGGCATAGACTGCAGTGGCATACTGTACTTTTTTTTTTATAGTTACCGCTGTTCAACCTTGATAGTTTTGAGGTGGTACCTTTCTGCACATAAACAATCCAAAAATCCTGAGGCATTTTCCTCCTTCTATACATGGAAAGAGGAAAGAATGAGGAGAAATAAACATATTTCTCCTCGTTACACCTCACCTGGGAAGGCATAGCAGTTTTTGCGCATTCCCAGGTCTACCACTTATGGTAAATCTGTGAATGCATCAAAACCCATGGGTGTTGCATGAGAACATCCACTCACCACCCATGGAACACCCACTCACCACCCATGGAACACCCACTCACAACCCATGGAACACCTCCCAGGGGAAGAGTAATGCAATGCAGCAATTTGCGTTGTGTTGCGTTCCTCCAGATTTATCAAGCCACTCAGGGACACGCAAGGTGGCCTTGCGTGGCTTGATAACTCACATTTATAAGTTGGGTCGCGCACACGTCAGGTTGTGTGGTACAATTGTGATGCAACTACTTGATAAATAGGGTCCTAAGCATTGAGAGAACTATATGGCTACCTTTTTATTTTTTAAAGGCTATCATCAGCCAATAATATTGTGTTTTGTCATCGCCATGTACAGTGGTATACTTCAAAATTATCGCAATATACTGTGGCCCAATATATCACTAAGTTTCTGCCCATATCCTACATTCCTGTCAAATTTCATAAAAATCCGTGTAGCCATTTTGCATCTACATCTGATGAAAAAGTCTATAGGAAATGCATTAGTGGAAAAACAAGTTTTGAGACCTCCCTCTTTTCTCTGCACCCCCTTAACTAATCACCAAGAAAGAGTTCATTGTCAGCCAATGTAGAAAAAGCAATAGGTCTGCAACGTTTTGTGGAGATTAGTCAAACGGTAGCAAAGTCATTTGCAATAAAAAAATCTGAGGAATTTCTATTTGTGGAAATCCTAACTAGAACTACAAAATGGGGGGGGTGTGTGTGTGTGTGTGTGTGTGTGTGCATGTGTGTATGTGTGTGTATTTCAAACGATCTCTTCCCCTGTGAAGTAGACAAGGGGACACAGCGGGGTCTCCAGGAAACCATTTATTATCACAACGGCATGACGCGTTTCGGCGGTAAGCCTTTTTCGAATACCTCTGACACCTGAGGCTTCTTTTGCTGTTCTCCTTTTTAAATGTGCTCCAGTTGCCAGTAGGTAGTTATAGTTAGGACTTACCTTCCATAGGAAGAGCAGATTTTCATTTGCCAAAGCTTTGGTGTCGTTTGACAAATTCTCGCGAAATTTTCAAAGCTAATACACCAGTCACTTGAGCTGCTATCTTGAAAGTTTCACGGTGATCCGTCAAGCGAGGGGCCGAGAAAAAGGGGGGCCCAAAATGCTTTTACTCCATGTTAAGTTCCATAGGAAACTTTGTTTAGGAGTCGCGAGTCCAACGCAACTCCTGCCAAATTTTTTTAAAAATATGTTTTGGAGGCCTGGGGGTCTCTGTGGGACCCTCCCAAGAGGCCTAGGGGGTCAGGGTGTTTCTACCCTGCCCCCTTTTCTTTTTTAAAAATCTTTTTTCTTGTGACTCGGTTCAGGAAAAAGAAAATCCAGCAAGTCGCCAGAGGCCACGCCCCCTTCACCACCAATCTGCCTCCTGGTGCAATGATGGTTGGGGAATGAAATCCTCTTGAATGCTGAGGGTCTTTGTACAACTTCCTTAATATCTCTTTAACAAAATGCATAACTTTTTCAGTGTAATCTACAACTGCATGCATCACTGCATCAGTAAGTCTCTCATTCACTGTATAAGTATTTCAGTGAATCTGTAAGACGGTGCATCAGTCTATCAATGCTTCTGTAACAAACTGCGTGACTGCCTCTATGAGTGGGTGCATCAGTGTCACAATGAGTCTGTGATTGGTTGCATAAGTCTCTCACTCAATCTGTGAGTAGGTGCAGGAGTGCCTTTGTGCATTTGTAAGTAAGTATATAACTATCTGACTAGATCTGTGAGTGGAAACATGAGTGTCTAAGTGGGTGTCTGAATGGGTGAGTGAGTGGGTGCTTGAGTGTTAGACTTGGCTTTTTCAGCAGGTTTACCCCCAGACGTCTTGCTTTTTGGCCTCCTGTTTTTGACCCTGTTTTTGTTGGTTTTAGGACACTGGGCACTTTTCACTGCTATTCAGTGCTAAAGTGCATATGCTCTCCGTGTAAATTGTGATTCTCCTATTACCATGACTACAGATTCTGGATTTCATTAAAGACACGGAGGCTAACATTATGCATACTTCTTTTAATGTAACTCCAAGCAGCCACTTGAAAGCATCACATCACAAAGTGAAAAGGTTCCAGAACAGAACATTAAGAACATACAATGTTCATGAGCACAGAACAGTCTGCCTCTTTTAAATGTGGTGAAATAGGAAATGGTTCAAAAATCATTCTTCTTTGCACTTCTTCTTTAAAACCAGTAGAAATGAAAGACAAGGAAGGATCAGAAGGTCAAACTTTGGATAATTATGAAGGTTTACCTGAAAAGAAGTGAGGTATAGTACTCCATTGGAACGAGAGGAGAAAAATGCGAAAAGAAAAACAATAAAACTCTATACATAATAATGCTATTTAAACAATCATTTAAAGACATTTAGATATGAATAGTTACAACTAAAGAGCAGAGTAAAACTAAACCATCCATGGGAAGAGATGAGTGGGATAATGTTAGCCTCCGTGTCTTTAATGAAATCCAGATTCTCTTGTCATGGTAATAGGAGAATCGCAATTTCATTACAAGACCGGAGGCTACCATTATGCATGTTGGTAGCTTTGTAAGACTACACCAGACAGATGTTCAATTGGTTTGCAGTAGTGTTGTGCAAAAGTGTTTGCATTAGACCAGTCGGCCGCCTTGAGAATGTCGTCTAACATACCTCCAGACCAGAAAGATTTACTGGCCATAGCACCTCTAAGGGAATGTGCTTGGAATTTCTTTGTCAATGCCAGCTAAATTCATTGCAGACTTAACCCATCTGGCAATAGAAGCAGAAGTTATAGCTTTGAAAGTTTTGACAAAGGAAATAAGTAATCGATTCACACCATGAGCACGAAGACCATTCATTCTGCAATCGTACTCTTTCATGCAATCTACAACACAAAGGGGCAGATTTACAAGCCCCTTACGCCACTTTTGCGCCGCCGTTGCATCACTTTTGTGACGCAGCGGCGGCGCAAATCATGCGCCATGCTGCGGGGATTTACAACGTGACGCATCTAGGGAGATGCGTCACGTTGTAAAGCCCTGCGCCACATGAAACCTGCGTCAGGTTTCATGTGGGCGTGCAGGCGCAGGGGGCGTTCCTGCGCAGTGAAGCCCCGTAAAGTGACGCAGTGAAATCTACAAGATTTCACGGAGTCACTTTTACGTCCCTGTTGCATCAAATCCTTACGCCTGCTTCAAGCAGGCGTAAGGAGTGACGCAGCATGTTAGGTATAGGGCACCCCTGAGCAGTACTGGAGTTACGTCGCACTTGCGACACGACTCCAGTACTGCGCCACCCTTCCGCCGACAGATGCGTCACGCATCTGTTTATCCTTGCGCCATGATGCGCCGCATTGTAAATGCGGCGCATCTGTGGTGGCGCAAGGGTAAACTTGCGTCACGCATCTTCCCTGGCGCATCCCTGCTGATTTGCAGGGATGCGCCAGGGAACGTAAATCTGCCCCAAAGTTTTTTGCATAAGTCAAGACGTGGCTAAAAAATTGAATCTGACATAGTTTTAGTTCTTCTAATTATCTCAAATTAAACTCCAAACATATTGTAAGATCTATTTGTGATTTCAAGAGCTTTGACATCAGAAACCCTTCGGCAAGAGATTAAACACAACAAGGTTGCAAGTTTAATGGATAGACTTTTCCTATCTAAATGTGTATTATCCGGCCAATTTGTGAAAAGGTCTAAAATTAGTTTTACGTCCCATAGCGACTCGTATTTGGGTTTAGGGGGTCTCCTTAGTCTGATACTTTTTAAGACTCTACAAACTATGATGTTCTTACCTATCGTTTTTTCCGTTGACTAGAGCGTGACCTGCAGAGATAGCCGATCTATAACAATTAATCGTTCTATAACTGAGACCCTTTTCAAACTGTTCTACAAGGAAGTTTACTATATGGATGATACGAGCCTCCATGGAATCCAGGTTCCTCTCCAGGCACCAACGTACCTATCTTCTCCAAATGTTGTTATACCTATAGTGTGTGCCGTGAGCCCAATACTCTCCGAGGAGAGTTGCAGCTGTCGACGAACGTCCAGAGACTTCATTGGATTTCCTGACACTTTCCAGGCAAGAAGGTTCAAATTCCCAGCCTGTACTAGGGGGCGGTCTCTTCTATCTACGTCTGTTAGGAGCTCCACCTCGGCTGGAATTAAGAAGGGAATGTTGCAAGCTAGTTCCAGAGTAGTGGGGAACCAAGCCTGAGATGGCCAAAAGGGGGTATTAGTACTAGGGAGCATTGGTCTTGTCTCACCTTCTGTAGAACTCTCTGAATCATGGCAACAAGAGGAAATGCGTATGCTTTGAGTTCTTTCCAGCAATGGAGAAAAGGCGTTTACTGCAAGAGAGCGTCCGGGTCTGACATCCAGCTGAAGTATTTCTCTAACTGGAAGGTTAGTCTGCTCGCAAACAGGTCTATTTCTAAGGGGCCCCATATTTTGTTGAGAGCCCTGAAGGCAGATGTGTTCAGTTTCCAATCGCTGTGATCTAAAAGGAATCTCGAGTTCCAATCTGCAGATATGTTTATCTTCCCTGGGAGGTATTCTGCTCTTAGGGCGATCTTGTACTCTAGACAAAACATCCAAAGTTTCTTTGCTAAGTTCGAGAGATCTGCTGATTTTGTCCCCCCTAAACGATTTATATAAGCTACCGCAGACATATTGTCCATTTTCAGAATGACAGATCTCCCTTGGAGTGAAAGTTTGAAGCTCATCAGTGCGTATAGACCAGCAGTCAGTTCTAGGTAGTTTATGTGATGAGAACACTCTTCTTGAGACCAAACACCACCCGTGTTCTGATCGAGAAGGTAAGCTCCCCAGCCATGAAGGCTGGCATCTGATTCCAGGATAAATTCTGGTGTTGACCCAAATATGGCTTTGCCATTCCAGGCATCCAAATTCTCTAGCCACCAAGTCAGTTCTGATTTGGCATCCTGATCTAGGGATATCCGATCTCCGTACCAAAGGCCAGATCTTAGAGCTCTCGCTTTTACCCTCTGAAGAGCTCGGTAATTCAGAGGACCCGGCAGGGAAGATGGCTTGAATAGATGAAGAGAGGAGGCCTAGGAGCCTGGCTAGTTCCCTTAGAGTTAGGCTTTCTTGTTTCAGAACAAGTCTTATTTCCTTTCGGATCTTGGTTACTTTGAGGGAAGTAAAAGGAGGCATTTTGTTGTATCTACAGTGAATCCTAAGAATTCCAGGGTTCTGGAGAGAGACAGTATCGATTTTTCTTTGTTTATAATGAACCATAAGCTTTCTATCAGATCCATAACTGTCTTCAGATCTTGAATTATTTGTGTGTGGTGTTGGGACATTATGAGGATGTCGTCCAGGTATATAATTAGTCGAATACCACTTTCTCTTAAGAGTGAGGAGATTGTCCTCATGACCTTGGTGAAACACCAGGGGGCAGAAGATGGCCCGAAAGGGAGGGCTTGAAATTGGAACAGATGGTTGTTCCAAATAAACTGAAGGAAGGGTTGATGAATTTTGGCCATTGGGATGGTAAAGTATGCATCCTTTTAATCTAGTTTGACTAACCAGTCTCCATCTAATAACAAATCCCTCAGGAGGTGGATGCCCTCCATCTTAAAGTGCCTGTAAACAAGATATTTGTTTAGTTCCCTGAGGTTTATAATGGGTCTCCATCCCTTGTCCTTTTTTTGAACGAGGAAGAATGTACTTACAAATCTCATTGATTCCAATGCTACTTCTATTATTGCCCCTTTCTGAAGCATGGAGGTTATTTCCTCCTCTATTTTTTGTTGTTCTCTTGTGAGTGGGATGTCTTTCGGGTAAGATGTTTGTGTAGGAGTTTCTACGAAATCTATCATGAAACCTTTGACAGTATTTAATACAAATGGGTCTTGAGTGATTAATCTCCAATTCTGATAGAAGAATTTGAGTCTGCCTCCCACCTTTTGAGGGGAAGAAAGAAGGGAGGGAAGGGTACTCACTCTGAAAGTTGTTGTTGTTGGAGACTCCACGTGATCTGAACCCTCTGTTGCGAGAACCTCTCCCTCTTTGTGGGTAGAATTGGGGAGGAGTGGAAGGTTGGTAACCTCTTCTGAAACCTCTGAATCTCGAATAGGGCCTTGGATTGAAGCGGCCGGAAGAGAGGCCCTTCTTTTGGCCCGACCAAAAAGGTTTGGGTTGAAAACACGTCTCATATTGTGTTGTGCTTTGTCCAGTGCCGTGAAGGTTGACACATATTTGTCGAGGGACTTGATCAAATCTTCACCGCAGAGTAAACCTTTAGGGTTTTGGGAAGGTTCTTTGTCTGCCATATCGCTCAGTTTGGGATTTATTTTTGTAAGAACCACTCTTCTTTCAGCGTTGAGGCTGGCGTTAGCATTTCCCAGAAGGATCATTGCTCTTTGGCTCCATCCCCTGATTAGTTCAGTATCTAGGGGTGTGCCATTAATATGGCTTTCTTCAGCCGTAATGATAATCCTGGTCAAAGGGCCCAGAACGTCGAGAAGGCAGTCTTGACAGGCCTTAAGGGATCTTTCCATCCCCTTCCTGGGGTCTCTCCCGAGTTTGAAAAGGAATTTAATTAGTTCCAGATCAAGGTTGGGGGTTTGACAGATTTTATCTTGAATAGAGGGTCTTGAGCATTCAGCTCTGAGAATGTTACGGGTATCTTTTTCAAGTAGGTTCCTAAGCCATTTCTTAATAAACTGGGCTACGTGATCTTGTGGCCACCATTCCGAGCTTCTCGGATGTTTAATGTTGTAGGGTGAGAACATTTCTTCACCCAAAGGATTAACTACATTGTCCTTTGAAGAGGAAGGAAGTTCGTCTTCAGTAAGTTGGCTATTGAATTCGTGATCGTCTTAATCTAGATCAAGGACATATTCATCAAAGATGTTAGTAGTTTCATCATCATCCTGTATTTCATTATCAGTAAAGTCGTAGTGAGCACTTTGATAGTTTGGGCCGCTAAGGACATCCGTATGTTTTGTGCCGCTGTAGACACCTGTACAGTTTGTGCCGCTGAGGACACCTGAAGAGTTTGAGGTGCGAGAACCTCTATTAATATGAGGTGCTGAGACCTCCTGTATTGTTTGAGGTGCTAGGACCTCCCATCCTGCTCCGGGGGGTTGGGTATTCAATAGTTTTACTTTCCTTTAGTCTTTTCCCCCTATTTTAAGTGAGATCGTCAATGACTTGTAGGTTTTGGCTTTCTGTGGTGTCATCCTCCTCTGTAGGGAGGGATCTTTTGGATGCCATAACTTGGTTTAAGGTTTCTAACATGCAAGATCTCATCTTTCTATGAATAATTTTCTTGAAAGCCTCGTTATCCATATTAGGGATGGGGGCAACTGCATCATCAGAATCAATATCAGACATTTGAACTTATTTAATTAATAAAATGGCTTGGAAATGAAAAGGTAGGTGATTAGTTATAAAATTAGAAGGCAATAGAGTATTTGAATCTTTAGGTCGAGTTGTGGTTCGTAGATAAATCATCAAAATTAGGATAGGCTCTTTATCTCAAAGGTAAATCAATTAAATAGAGCCACTAATGAATCATTTAAGAGAACAATTAAGCCCTTGGTTCTAGTGTTTAAGATTATTTCTTAAATCATTTAATTTAGCGAGCTGTAAAATATCCCCCTTTTTTTTCTTTTTTTTTAATGAAATAATTAGTACTCACATGTAACTTGAATCTTCCAGCAGCTGATCGCGAAAAAACGGAGCAACTGACGCTCTAAGAGCTCAAACGATCAGCTGCTGTCATTTCCATGGGGACATGAGGCCTCGAGAGCGATCGTATTTGGCAGCGATCAGCTGCTGTCGGTCTCCATAGGAACAGGAGGCCTCGTGACAAAGATTGTAATTGGAAGAAGAATAGCCCTTGGCAACGGGGGGACGTAACACTCCCGTTGCCAAGGTGCACTCCTCTAATGGCTTCCGTAACTCCCAGAACAGAAAGGAAGCCGAAGCCTGGCATCGCGTCTTATCGTGAGGGGAGAGAGACTGCGATAATCTGCGCAAATGTCTCTCTCCGTCAGTCCCGCCAAGGATCGGGTAGGTCTCAGTGAGATTGGCAATTAAATGAATTCCGAAAAACTGAATCGATTCCGCAAGATTAAAAGAAGGGGAAAAAAGGCGGAATACAGTAAAGAGAAAGGAGGGTTGAGCCCCGGTGTTTGTTGCTTGGGGAATTAAAAAGAAAAAGAAAGGGTGAAATATCTCCGTAAACTGGAGATCGGTAGAGAAACATTGGGTAAGGGAGTGGGGCTAGTCCCAGGAAAAGTGCTTTAAGGGGAAATTAGAGGATAATTATTATCAAATTAAGGTTAACAAGAGTAGAAGAATCAAATTAAGATCAAGTAATAAAAGGTTGAACTTATCTGCTTGGAGCCGCATTTAAAAGAGGCAGACTGTTCTGTGCTCATGACTATTGTACGATCTTAATGTTCTGTTCCTGAACCTTGTCACTTTGTGATGTAATGCTTTCAAGTGGCTGCTTGGAGTTACATTAAAAGAAATATGCATAATGTTTAGCCTCCGGTCTTGTAATGAAATTGAGTTTATGGATTGGTGTTTCCATAATTGCCTTATTTTGATTTACTACTAAGTCCCTAGTATAGTGCACCGTGTGTGCCAGGGCCTGTAAATCAAATGCTGCTGGTGGGCCTGCAGCACTGGTTGTGCCACCCCCACAAGCAGCATTTCAAAGGGTTCTCAGATCTGCCACTGCAGTGTCTGTGCGCAGTTTGTAACTGCCATGTCGTCTTGGCAACTGCACCCACTTGCCAGGCCCTAACCTTCCCTTTTCTTACATGTATGTCACCCCTAAGGTAGGCCCAAGGTACCCCTGTGAGCAGAGTGCAGTGTAAGTGAAAGGTAAGTCATGTACTGGTGTGTCTAACATGTCCTGGTAGTGAATTACAGTGTATTTCATTTTTCACTACTGAAAGGCTATCTGTCCCATAGGATAGAATGGGAGTTTATTTATAACATTTTATAAATATAACTTCCCATTGGGACAAGATGGAAAGATGGAGTTTAGTATGCCTGAACTCAGAATATAAAAATGCATCTTTTAGTAAAGATGATTTTTATATTGTGTGGTTGAAAATACCACTTTTAGAAAGTGGCTATTTTCTTGCTTAGCCATCCTGTGTGCCTATACTGGGTTGTGGATTGACTGTCTGGTTTTGGAGTGACAGGGGCTGGGGAGGTACATTCTCTCAGACATCCACTGGGGGCGGGGGGTAATGTGTGTCCTGTCTTTCCTGAATGAGTCAGGGCTGGGCTGAAGAGACCTGGGCTGATTTCAGAGTAGGGGGAGGAGATTCCCCTTGCACCTGAATAGGCCCTGCCTGCCTTGGACAATGCTGTCTCCACCTCCTGCCGGGAAGCTGGACCAGAGAGGACAGAACTGGTTTGGGCTGAGCACAGACACTCTCTGCCCAAAAGAACAAAGAGAAACTGAGTATAAATATTGGGGCCAGACCCCAGAACTTTGAATTACTGCTGAACTAAGAAACCTGCCAGGAAGAAGGGCTGGAAAAGCTGTCAGGAGGAACTGCCACTTTGCTGCATGCTTTGCTGTGTTGACCTGCATCTTGCTGCTTCCGTCTTGGGCAGGGAAAGGACGCGGTTGTACTTTCATCATCCTGCTGTCAGAGTTTTTTCTTAGGGCTTGAAGTAAAGCTTGCCTCCTGTTGGAAGTGTCAGGGAGATAAAAGACTTCAGAGAACTCACTGGAATCAAGGAACCTGCCAAGAAGAAGAGCTAGAAGAACTGCTAGGAGGAGTACTGCCCCTTTGCTGTGTTGTTGTGTTGCTGGGTTGGCCTGCAGTTGCTGCTTATGCCTTGGGCAGTGAGAGAACTGGACTGAACTTTCTTTACTTGCGCTGAGTATCTCCAAGGGCTTGAAGTAGAACTTTCCTCCTGTTCTGAAGTCTCAGGGACTGCAAAGACTTTACCAACCTCCGGGGACCTCTTCTGGAACCATTGTTTCAGTTGCCACAGAGAAGGGAAAAGCAACAGACTCCGTCACCGACTCCGTCGCTGGCTCCATGTCCTGAAGGCACCGCCGCATCTCGCACCGCAAACCTGGTCTCACCAACGATGATGACCGCCACCGTCGCCACCGAGCCGCTGCTTGCACCGTGACCTGTGGGCACCGCACTCTGCAACGCCTCACTTCAGTTCGCTGCCCTGGTCTCCCCGACGCGATCCCTGCCTGCTGACTTCGACACCCGTGACCGCATCGTGGCTTGGGGGCACCGCTCACAAGTCTCATGAAGCACCGCCCAGTCCCACACCGCAGTCGGACCGACTGACGCCAGCTCCCCACAACTGGCACTGTCGCCTGCACCGTGATCTGTCAGCACCACAACGAGCACCACTTTCACTCCGCACTGCAGCCCTGGTCTCATCAACGCCACTGGACGACCGTCACTGAACCGCTGCCTGCAACGCGATTTGAAGGCACCACACACCGCTACGCTTCACATTGCAACAACGATGGTTGCCACGACCGCCCGCACCAACGTGTCGGCCGCAACACAAAAGGTACTGTTTACAGGTCTGCCGACACCCCCGAACGACACGTTCAAATGGAACTGTTGGAGTCTGTTTTTTTCAGTATCGCGGTAGCCCCGGACGGGGCTACCAACTCGGAAGAACTGTGTTTTTGAGATATTTCTGCAAAGTAAATATTTTTACGTACTGTACGTATAAAGATAATGTATATTTTTATAAACTGGTGTGGTGTCCTTTTGCAGTATTTTTACTGTACTACTGTTGGTTATGTGCAAATGCTTTACACACTGTCTCTGCGATAAGCCTGACTGCTCGTGCCAAGCTACCAAGGGGGTGAACAGGGGTTATTTTAGGAGTGTGACTCCCTTACCCTGACTAGGAAGAAGGGTTGGACGAAAGTACCTACCTCTGCCAACTAGAGACCCCCATTTCTAACATTGGTTTTCAGCGGTGAGGATAGGACTTGCGTTTGCACTTGACTTACAGTGATTGGTGTACACTACTACCATATCGCAGACCACTTCGTACCACATACGGGGATGCCGTTTTTCTGTGCCCTGCTGCCGCTGCCTGGATTGCCTGCAAGGGGACTCCATTCCCCAGAGACCTTTACACTCCCAGGAGGGAGGAGGGAGGAGGAGCCGCACTCGCGCTTTTAAGCGCTACAGTTCTCCAGCGACGCGGGACGCCATTTTTCTGTGCCCTGCTGCTGCTGCCTGGATTGCCTGCAAGGGGACTCCATTCCCCAGGGACCTTTACACTCCCAGGAGGGAGGAGGAGCCGCACTCGCGCTTTTAAGCGCTACAGTTCTCCCGCGATGCGGGACGCCGTTTTTCTGTGCCCTGCTGCCGCTGCCTGGATTGCCTGCAAGGGGACTCCATTCCCCAGAGACCTTTACACTCCCAGGAGGGAGAAGGAGCCGCACTCGCGCTTTTAAGCGCTACAGTTCTCCCACGCCGCGGGACGCCGTTTTTCTGTGCCCTGCTGCCGCTGCCTGGATTGCCTGCAAGGGGACTCCATTCCCCAGAGACCTTTACACTCCCAGGAGGGAGGAGGAGCCGCACTCGTGCTTTTAAGCGCTACAGTTCTCCCGCGACGCGGGACGCCGTATTTCTGTGCCCTGCTGCCACTGCCTGGATTGCCTGCAAGGGGACTCCATTCCCCAGAGACCTTTACACTCCCAGGAGGGAGGAGGAGCCGCACTCGCTCTTTTAAGCGCTACAGTTCTCCTGTGATGCGGGACGCCGTTTTTCTGTGCCCTGCTGCCGCTGCCTGGATTGCCTGCAAGGGGACTCCATTCCCCAGAGACCTTTACACTCCCAGGAGGGAGGAGGAGCCACACTCATGCTTTTAAGCGTTACAGTTCTCCCGCGACGCGGGACGCCGTTTTTCTGTGCCCTGCTGCCGCTGCCTGGATTGCCTGCAAGGGGACTCCATTCCCCAGAGACCTTTACACTCCCAGGAGGGAGGAGGAGCTGCACTCGCGCTTTTAAGCGCTACAGTTCTCCCGCGATGCGGGACGCCATTTTTCTGTGCCCTGCTGCCGCTGCCTGGATTGCCTGCAAGGGGACTCCATTCCCCAGAGACCTTTACACTCCCAGGAGGGAGGAGGAGCCGCACTCGCGCTTTTAAGCGCTACAGTTCTCCCGCGACGCAAGACGCGCGCAGGCTGTGCCCGGGCAAAGCTTGGGCCAAGGGCAGGCCCGTCCTTGCCCGTCAGTGCCAGGAAGAGGCAGGGCAGGGCCACCCCCCTTTCATCCAACACCGGGTCTGGGACGTAGAACTACCTACAATCTAACAAGGTACTGTGCCATGTGACATTGACATTGAGCCTACCAGGGTCCTCCTTTCCAATTATGTTTTAAACAGGGCCTTTATGTGATTCGGACATTGTAAGCTTCATTTAGGGCCCTTGGTCCCAGAAGGAAAAGTTGGACTAAAACTAACATTTGTCTTGGGTATTGTGGGTAGAAACATTCTGAGGGATCATTGCATTGCATTGCATTGCATTGCATTCTGGTGACATACTAACCCAATAGGGGCTATAAGATGGGTAAAAGAAAATCGATGGAGGGAGCGGGGGTGGGCAATGGCTCTAACGGGGCGACAGGGAAGGGTAAAAAAGCAAAGAAGATACACAAACTTGCCACCAATGACTGTGTGATGGATAGGATAGATACCCTTATCCACGAGTGTGAAGACATTCTCGACACAGAATTGCCACCATTCAATCCAAATACTCAACCATCACCCAAAAGTGCTAGTGCACTCCATACATCGACTATTCCTAAAATGTTTCGGAAGCACTCCCGCAAGGGAGCATCCGCAACCAATAATGAAACACCATTGGAGTCCACCAAAGCGCAGACGACAGAACCCATGTCCCTTTTCCCCAACTTTTAACCCTTCCAACTAGAATTGGCAAAAGTCAGCCTGGCCCCCCGTTCTTTGCACGAATATGTTCGCAGTCTTGGCAGATATCCCCGTTGCCGTTGAGGCCGAGACTACGCTCCCATCACCCTCAATTCCAACGGAGAGTAGCAAAGAGGTGATAATATCATCGCAAGACCTCCACCAGCTTGTTAGCTCTCTCAGGTTGGAAATTGGAGTCATGAGAGATAAGATCGAAGAGCTCATTACTACTGTCAAACTCTTAAACTCGAAGCAGTCCTCACATCCATTGTTCGAACAGCGCCCACAGGTCCAGCGAACTTGTCCACCTACTCGGAAAGAAAAAAGCCCAACAGGCGATAGATCCATTGTGCCCCCTCCAGTAACACACAAACAGGCTCCACTAACCCTTAACTCAGGACAGGTCGTTAATTCGAAACCTCATCTCCAGAACCTAGTCCCTCGACAGGCCCCTGCACATTACACAAGCCAGCGAAATGTACCCACAGCCACATGTCCCACTGCGATAAACTCCCAACAGAGGAAACCTTCAGTACCTATTCCCACTTCAAAGGCACAAATAATCTTTATGGTTAATGCCCCTAAATTAGACCTAGTGGGTGGTTACGAAAATGAGGACTCATTAATTAACAAGTCGATACACTGGATTCGTCATGTTAGGGGCTGTCGATCACTTATCCGAGAGGACATTGTTAGGGCTCGGAGATGTACGTCTCCCACTCAACCATTGGACTACATCGAGCTCACCTTGACCAATGCTGATCTGGCCGAAAATCTTCTTATATTGGAGTTTCGCACTTGTCCCCCAGGTTCCTCATTAATACAGCTTAGGCGATTTCCAACTGCAGCGCCACCAGAAAGATCAAATGGTATGCATTTGCTAAATGCCCCCAGAGGCCAGACTCCATTTGAAACTGTCGATTGACTGCTAAACGAGACCCAGACACTCCAGGCTCCACAGATTACTTCCTCACTCACTGATCATAGCCCTAGAAACAACTCAATCCCTTATCTTGATCTCGAACTACCATTAGCCAGCCCGGAATTTGTTACTCAAACTCCTCACCATATGGGCATCACGAGGGCTCAGAAGGCTATTGTCCTAGTGGCCACTGATTCCCTTGTTTTGCCGCTAGCCCCAGTCCACACTCCCAATATAGAAATAATTTATGACACAGTCCCTCCCCAACAGCTAAAAATCATTTCCTGGAACGTCGCTGGCCTTAGCAGTAAATTATCTTTGCCCCACTGGAATGATCTAATAGAGGGCTATGACATCTGCGCTTTCCAGGAAACGTGGAGCTTGGTTCCTTTATATAAATCAGGCTATAGTTGTTATCATATACCGGCTACTACTATAGGGAAGGGCCGTCCCTCGGGAGGGCTGATCGTATGGGTTAATATTGCTCTGAATTGCAGAATTTTCGAACACCAAAGCTCGAGCCCGGACATTATGAGGCTTTCAATTAAGGGCCCAAGGGGGGGAGAAACAATGGATTTATTCAATGTTTATATAAGGGGGACTGCAGGGGGCAAACCTTCACCCATTGTTACACTACTAGAACAAGGTCTGTCTAGCTGCTTGTCCCATTCCAGAGTTGTGATTGCAGGCGATTTCAACTGCACTTTCGAGCCTCTTAGTACAGAGGACATATTTGGGATAGAGGAAGATGATAGAAAATGGGCCGTCCCTCCGTTAAGCATACCGCCTGTAAACAGATGGTCACAGATAGCAATTCAATTTAATGCACTGACTATGGAATTTGGTTTGAGGGCAGTGAACGGCAGGACAAAATCTGATACCAAGGGGGCGAAGACCTATAATAGAGTTAGCTGCCCGTCTCGTATCGACTACGTCCTATTAGACGTAAGGCTTTGGGGGCTTGTAGTGGACATGGAGGTGGGGAGCACAATTGATAGTGACCATAACCCTCTCTGCGTGCCCATGAAGTCCCTATGGGCGCCTCCCTGCCCTATTTTGAGCATTCATATGCTATCTGCAACAAACGAGGTGGTTCCCTCAAACTCTAGAAGAGCCCTCAAGATGCGAAGATAGAGGCCATCAGGCAGGTGCTGAGTAGGAACACCATCGAGCTACGCGAAGCAACAACAACTACAGTTGGGCTCACTGATGTTCCTACTATTCATTTGCGCACAATAGAGCAGATCAGTGTACACTTTCAAGCATCAAAAAGGACCATTAAGTCCGTTGTGCAACCGAGGAGCAGGCAATCATGGTATACCAAGGACTGCAGACTTAAGAGGAAGGCTTTAGCAGCAGCCATTAGAACTAAGAATTGCTCTGCGATCAAAGCAACAAGGAAAGATTATAGAGCGGCCCTGCTTTTAGCAAGGCTAGATTGGGACGAAACCCGCTGGCAAGACCTAAAAGACGCTAGCATAGCAAGGGACACCAATCTCTTTTGGACTCTTGTTAGACGGGCAAACACGGGGGAAATAGACCAAATCTCCAACCACATTCCATCTCAGGTCTGGTATGACCACTTTGGGGAACTTTACTCTGGGCCCAACGATGTAAGCATGGATGGCCCACGTGACTATTCCCTGACTTATTTGGGGGATGGCATTAGTGATCCATTCACGCTGAACGAAGTAGAGTCTGCGATAAGCAGGATAGTCCCTGCCAAAGCCCCGGGACCAGATGGTCTCCCTGGAGATTTGTTCCTCGCAGATCGCCGAAACTGGGCCGAGTATATTTGCTCCTTATTAATTCTATCTCTAGCGGATGCCCAGTCCCGGAATCTTGGAAGGGTGCGGAGGTAGTCCCAATTTTTAAGAAGGGAGCCAGAGAGGACCCTGCCAACTATAGACCAATCAGTTTGATTGATGCAATGCAGAAGATAGCCGACAGGGTCATACTGCAGAGAATTCAATCTTGGGCAGGGTCAGAAGATATCCTCTCCCAATACCAGGCGGGATTCCAGGCCAACACAGGAACTGTGGACCAGGTTTTCAGGCTCCTTTTGATTTACTGGAAAGTGGTAGTGATTGGCAAGGGCAGTCTCTATCTCGCTTTTATTGACCTAAAGACTGCCTTTGATTTGGTCCCTAGGAAAAGGTTATGGGAAATATTGAGAGACATGAGCATCCCACCACTAATTCTCAACCTGCTTATGCGGCTCCACGAGGGTAATTATGCACAGGTTAGATGGGGGTCTCAAGGCCAGCTTACGGAAAAGATCCAAGTAAACAGGGGAGTACGCCAGGGCTGCGTGATGGCACCCACCCTGTTCTCTTTATATGTGAACGGGGTGGTTAGCTTCTTGCAAGAAATACCAGCCGATGCCCCGGCCCTGGCGGAAAACAAGGTACCAACTCTCCTGTTTGCGGACGACACATTGCTGATCTCTAAAACTCCAGCTGGCCTCCAAAAACTATTGAACAGATTTCAGCTATTTTGTAGTTCTCGGGGGCTGGTCATAAACACATCTAAGACAAAATTCATGACATTCAATCCCCATAAACCGTTTAGAAATAACATCACCCTAGATGGGATACGCTTAGAGAGAGTCAGTACTTTTGATTATCTTGGGATACGACTCTCGGAAAAAATGCAGTGGTGACCCCACCTCGATAAAATGCTTCTGAATCACAAACGCGCCGTCGGAGCACTGAGCAAAGAACACCGCTCTTCATTAAGTAGACCGGTTGCCCCGGCACTTGTTGTTTATGGCGCAAAGGCAGTTAGCTCGGCCCTTTATGGAGCCGAGCTTTGGGGTTTCGACAATGTAGAAGAGATCAGCAGGTCAGAACATAAGTTCTTCAGGGACCTGATCATGCTACCCCGGGGTGTCCCTCTAATCCCCTTGACATATGACTTGGGCAGGTGCTCTTTTAGCGACTTGGCTAAACTCCGCCCACTGCTTTTTTGGGCTCGCCTAAGGCGGACCCCAGAACTCTCAAACTATGCATAGGAATTCGCAGAAGTAAAGAACTTGGACACCAACCTGGGGGTCAAATGGATTTCTAATGTTAAGGCTCTAATGATAACTCTTGGTCTCAAGGAATCCTGGGACACCCAAAACCCCCCGAGCAAGGCGGAGCTCAAACGTATTTACTGGGACTGGTAGATGCCAGGGATCTCAATAATCCAAATATGGGAAGGCTAATGGAAGAATTCTTCCAGCATAAACAATCTAGAAGCCTTGAACCATACTTGGATATAATCCAGATCCCAAGAGACAGAGCACTTTATAGCCAATTTAGATTTGGCTCACTCCCAGTCCACGAATTTACCGCGAAGTGGCGCCCTCCATATTAGACCACTGAAGAATCCCCTTGCTGTGGGGCATCGAGAGAGAGTGTCGCTCATCTTATGTTTGCTTGCCCAGGCTATGTAAATGCGAGGTCTAGATGGCTTGAGCCAATTTGTAAACAAATAGGCACTCTCGATCATCGTGTTGCCCTGCGAATACTAAATTCCGATGCGAGAACCCTCTTTGCTTGCGGAGCCGCCAAGTTTCTAGGCTGTGCCTGGATTATCAGGCATAGAGCTATACGAAGGGTGACCTAATCTCACCTCACAAGTTCCATGAGCAACACAGCTGAGCCTAAGAAGAGGTCCAATGTAAAGCGAATTTCCTGGTATGCATTGCTTTGCACATAGAACATCAAATATTCTCACTTTTAAGTAAGGTTTTATCGCTTTTTATCCAAAAATGAAATATTTGAGTTATGATGAAATGTTTTTATATTCTGACTATTTTTAACTCATGCATTATGTTTTAAAATATAAGTTTTAACTGATTATACTGTATCTTTTTTCTTTCCCTTCTTATACATTGACGAATTGTCTGATGCTTTTATGATACTTGCTATCGAAATAAAGCTATTTGACTAATCATACTGGGTTTTTCCTTTTTGATCTAGTTTTGTCCTTCCCTACTTTTGAACTTGAACTTCCTACTGCGTAATGCCTCAGTCAAGAGCATCGTCAGTTACATTCCTAGAATTGGTTTTTAAGGAGGATAGGTTGAAAACCTACACCGTAAAGGAACTGAAGGCAGTTTGCAAAAACCTCAAAGTCCCATTGAGAGGTCTCACCAAAAAGGAGGAGCTACGAATGGAGCTGAGGGCCTGGGAAGCAGCCAGGAATGCTTGTGAGCATCCTTTGGCTCCTAGTGTGGAGATCAGTGAGCTAATTCAAAGGGAAGATGTGCTGAGGATGCAGAAGCTGTTAGGAGGGGAGGTACCCTTTGGGTCAGGCAGCAGTAGTCCCTCTCCAGGTCTATCTCCAGAGGAGCTGGAGAATAGGAGGAGAGCCAGGAGGCTCGAGCTGGAGCAGGTAAAAAGACAAATAGAGCGGATGGAAAGGGAAATGATTTTAGCTTATGAGCTTAAAGTGAGAGAGCTGGAGCTGGACTGGGAAGCCAGGAGGGCTAGGTCCAGCCCAGATGGTGTTAGTAAAAGTGTTAGGTCCAGTACTGACCAGGGAGATGCACACACAACACAGGCTTGGTGCCCTGATTCAAGGAGGGGGTTGACATACACCAGGGGGTTCAGGATTGTGAGGTAACTCCAGTGGTGCACAGTGTCCCTGAGGTGGATTGGGGAACTGGCACAGGGGATCATTTTGCTAGTGGTGGGAGGGACACTCTACTGACTCTAGATCAGAGGTGCAGGGAGAGGGGTTCCTCCATGTAGAAGTCCTGGTATGTGAGTGTGGGTTGAGCGACAGCAACAGTCAGACACTGTCTCACCAGTCTTGCGAGGGTGTTGTGGAGTACTTTCCTGAGGGACTGGATGGTTGGGTGAAGGGTAGTTTGGTTGACACATGTGAGGGGCTGTGTAATTTGGATACTGGAAAGCATATGTTCAGTCCCTGTTTTCCAGAGCTATGCCAACACCCGGTGGAGTGCAAGTTTTCTGACCCCAGGGAACTTGCACTGGAGGAAGACTTTTTGGTGGATTCCGGAGGGTCTGAGGAGGCATCTGGGGGTGATCCTGAAGGAGGTGGCTCAGGTTTTGCCCAACCAAGTGAGGTAGGGGAATGTTGTGGTAACCCAGATAGGTCCCAGAGTAGTGGGAGGGGTGTATGGTGCCATGTCCTCTCTCAGAGGAGAAGGAATGGGAGTGGGCTGTGTCCCGAGGTGCCCGAAACCCAGTCTCAAGGCCCGGTGGTTGGTTCCATGAGGGAACACCAGGCTGGGGGCCTGGTCTGTAACCGGAGGCCATCCCCTGAGGGGGATCCCAAGGTGTCAGGTGAGCTGGGAGGGGGGGGGTCTGCTGTAACTAGCGTCCCACCAGTTCTGGTGTCTGGCACCACCTCTCCAGTTGGGAGGGTGTATGAGTCCAGAGAGAGGGGTGAGAGGGGGACGCATTCCCCAGTGGAAGGACCAGTGGGTCAGGGGTTCCCAGCTCGGCGGTCAGAGCACCCCAGGACAGACCCTGGTGAAGTCACTTCTTGCCTAGGGTGTCTTCATGCTCTGTCACGTGGACAGGAGGCTGGAGACCTGCGCCAGGCAGACTCTTGCACAACTCTAGAGGAGTGTGTTTCCCTTGGGGTGGGTCGGTGTCCTCCCCGGGAAGTCCTGGGTTGTCAGGCACAGGTCCAGCCTGAGGGTGCAGACCCTGGGTTGGAGGGCCAGGTTCAGGGTGTCCCCACTGACCTGCAGGGAGGGGCGACTGCTAACAGTACCCCTACTGGTTTGTCTTCTGGGGCATTGCTCCAAGTGGGAGGATGCAGAGTCACAGGAGGAGGGGCAGGGAGAAGGCAGCCTCACCCCTGACCCCTGCCCGGCCTAAGGGTACAGACCCCGGGCTGGTGTATTAGTTACAGGACAGCATCCCTGAACTGGTGGGTGAATTGTGCAGGACACCTGCCACAGGTGCCTTGACAATTCTGGAATCTGGGGGTACCACTCCCGGTGGTAGGGTGCAGAGCCCTAGGGAGGAGGACACCGTGTGGGAGAGCCCACCCCGTCTCCTTTCCAGTCTCAGGGTACAGACCCTGGGGCTGGTGGGTCAGTGTCAGGATGTCATCCCTGACCTGACAGGAGAGTGGAGAAAAGGTGCCAGGCACCTTGGGCTAGCACCCCCCACTCTCGAACACCACAGAGGTTAGAGAGCACTGAGAGGCATGAGGCCTGGCTCTCGTCAATGACAGCTGTCAGTGGCCACTGTGGCTTGTTTTCCAGGTGGACAGAGGTGCCCCTGGGGAGGGGACCGGAGTCACACCCCAGGGGTGAATTGGGCCACACCACTGTGTTGGTCATGTGGGTACTGTCTGCCTGCGGGGACACACCTGTGAGCAAGCTAAGGTTAGGTGCTGCACAGATGGTGTCCACAGGTGAGGGGAAGGTTTCCCCATGGGTTAGCTTAGTGGGCCCTGAGAGTATGAACAGAGAGATCCAACTGAGTTCAGCAAGGCGTAGAACCAGAACGTGCCCCCGCTGTTGTGGGCCAGTTCTAGGTTCTATCGCCCCAAGCTGGGAAGTCCATCCAGGGATTGATTAGTCTACCTGGCTTTAGGCTGGGAGGGGGTTATGTAAGACTTGGCTTTTTCAGTGGGTTTACCCCCAGACTTTTTGTTTTTTGGACTCCTGTTTTTGACCCTGTTTTTGTTGGGTTTAGGACTCTGGGCACTTTACCACCGCTATTCAGTGCTAAAGTGCATATGCTCTCCATGTAAATTGTGTTTATGGATTGGTATTTCCATAATGTGCTTATTTTGATTTTCTACTAAGTCCCTAGTATAGTGCACCGTGTGTGCCAGGGCCTGTAAATCAAATGCTGCTAGTAGGCTTGCAGCACCGGTTGTGCCACCCACACAAGCAGCCTTTCAAAGGGTTCTTAGACCTGCCACTTTAGTGTCGACGCACAGTTTGTAACTGCCATGTCGCCTTGGCAAGTGCACCCACTTGCCAGATCCTAACCTTCCCCTTTCTTACATGTAAGTCAGCCCTAAGGTAGGCCCAAGGTACCGCTGGAGGCAGGGTGCAGTGTATGTGAAAGGTAGGGCATGTACTGCTGTGTGTAACATGTCCTGGTAGTGAATTACAGTGTATTTCGTTTTTCACTATTGAAAGGCTATCTGTCCCATAGGATAGAATGGGAGTTTATTTAAAACATCTTATAAATATAACTTCCCATTGGGACAAGATGGAAAGGTGGAGTTTAGTATGCCTGAACTCAGAATATAAAAATGCATCTTTTAGTAAAGATTTTTATATTAAGTGTTTGAAAATAGCACTTTTAGAAAGTGGGTATTTTCTTGCTTAGCCATCCTGTGTGCCTCTGCTGAGTTGTGGATTGACTGTCTGGCTTTGAAGTGACAGGGGCTGGGGATGTGCATTCTCTCAGACAGCCACTGGGGGGGTTGATGTGTGTCCTGCCTTTTCTGGATGAGTAAGGGCTGGGCTGATTAGACCTGGGCTGCATTCAGAGTAGTGGGAGGAGATTCCCCTTGCACCTGAATAGGCCCTGTCTGCCTTGGACAATGCTGTCTCCACCTCCTGCTGGGAAGCTGGACCAGAGAGGACAGAACTGGTTTGGGCTGAGCACAGACACTCTCTGCCCAAAAGAACAAAGAGAAATTGAGTATAAATATTGGGGCCCAGACCCCAGAACTTTAGATTACTGCTGAACTAAGGAACCTGCCTGTCAGCTCGATGATTCCTCGGGAACGGTTCAATGCCAAAAAGGGTTCCACCTCTCGACAGTCCCAACCCTGAATGCTATAACAGCACAGGTGAGTGGGATGATCAAGTGGGGGAAGGAAAGGAAGGGGACTGCTGGGAGGGAGATCTGTAAAGCAAAACAACACAGGTAAGTACAGATTTATACCAGGTATCCCTCTTGCTACCTATTGAGCCTTGCATACCTGTAAAGCAAATAACTTTCCTCGTTCCAAGGAAAGGACTGTATAATAACCTTATCCTCAGGTTCGCAGGGAAGGGGGATTGCGCTAGGAAAGGGGTCAAAACAGAAGGAGCCTTAATCACCAGGTTTCACAAGAAGTGTTAGATGGCCCATACACAGGTATTATATATAACATGACATTCACTATTGTACTGTACACACCATCATGCCTGGCAGTGTCCGCTTCACAGGGGAAGAGCAGAAGGCCGCCTCTTGAACCCCCTGTTAGAAATACACAAATAACAATCACCAAAATAATCCTTTTGGTTTACTGCGCAGGAAATAATATTTCATGCCATAAGAATTTGTGCGCAATCATCTGTTTCATCGTACATTATACCTAAACACCTAATGCACCCACTGGTGCTTGTAGTTCTGCGTGCAACAAGTTTTTTGACACGGACCGTTATGTTGAGGTTGAAGACACTCCAAACACACGACCGGCAAATGTTATCGAATTGTCTCAAGTAAAGGTTCATAAACAGTGCCTGTAAAGCGATTACCGCTTATTATGCAAAAGTCTCGTTCTAGTGGTGCATGTGCACCCTTACCGGTACCAGGGAAGCAAACAGGGGCTGGCAGCGCAGCGCGCTGTAGTAACGAAGAATAATCAGCTCCGAGTCCAGCACCGGAGGCTCTTTTGAACTCCTCCGCTTCCGGGTCACGTGTTTCCTTCCCGTGAGGCAATCGCGGAACTTCCGCTTTGCCTCATGGGAACTATAGTCTTTGGCCCCTTCCGACCGCGCGCTCCTCGCGCTGAACGTCGGAACGCTCTTCCACCCTGCTTTTGCTGGCCCACCACCCCTCCACCCAGGACCAGGCTCTGCAGATCGCCACCGGAAGGGATGTGTCAACTGGAGACGGGAGAACACACTGCATGGCGGTAGGTGAGCTGAGTATGCGTGTGACACTGCCAGGAAGAAGGGCTGGAAAAGCTGTCAGGATGAACAGCCACTTTGCTGCGTGCTTTGCTGTGTTGACCTGCTTCTTGCTGCTTCATTCTTGGTCAGGGAAAGGACTGGATTGTACTGTCATTATCCTGCTGTTAGAGTTTTCTCCAAGGGCTTGAAGTAGAGCTTGCCTCCTGTTAGAAGTCTCAGGGAGATAAAAGACTTCAGAGAACTCGCTGGAATCAAGGAACCTGCCAAGAAGAAGAGCTAGAAGAACTGCTACAAGGAGTACTGCCCCTTTGCTGTGTTGTTGCTTTGCTGGGTTGGCCTGCAGTTGCTCCTTCTGCCTTGGGCAGTGAAAGGACTGGACTGAACTTTCTTTACTTGCGCTGAGTATCTCCAAGGGATTGAAGTAGATCTTGCCTCGTGTTCTGAAGTCTCAGGGACTGCAAAGACTTCACGAACCTCTGGGGACCGCTTCTGGAACCATTGTTTCAGTTGCCATAGAGAAGGGAAAAGCAACCGACTCCATTACTGGCTCCATGTCCTGAAGGCACCGCAGAAGGCACCGCCGCATCTCGCACCGCAAACCTGGTCTCACTGACGACGACGACGACAGACGCCACCACCACCGAGCCACTGCTTGCACCGTGACCTGTGGGCACCGCACTCTGCACCGCCGCGCTTCACTTCGCCACACTGGTCTCACCGACGCCAACGCTGCCTGCTGACTTCGACACCCGTGACCGCATCGTGGCATGGGGGCACTGCTCTTAAGTCTAATTGAAGCACCACCCGTCCCACACCGCAGTCCGGACCGACCATCACCAGTTCCCTACAACTGGCTCTTTCGCCTGCACCTTGATCTGTCAGCACCGCAAAGAGCACCGCATCGTTCCGCACCGCAGCCCTGGTCTCACCGACGCCCCTGGACGACCGTCACCGAGCCCCTGCCTGCACCGCACGCTGCACCACTACGCTTCACATCGCAACTACGACGGTTGCCACGACCGGCCCGCACCAACGTGTCGGCCGCAATACAAAAGGGACTGTTTACGAGTCTACCGACAACCCCGACCGACGCGGTCAAACAGAACAGTTGGATTCTGTTCTTTTCAGTATCACGGTAGCCCCATACGGAGCTACCGACTCGGAAGAACTGTGTTTTTGAGATATTTCTGCAAAGTACATATTTGTAAGTACTGTATGTTGGACTCTTATCGTTTTGGTCTTGTTTTGGAAACATAAAGACATTGGATATTTTTCTAAACTGGTGTGGTGTCCTTTTGTACTGTTTTCACTATATTACTGTTGGTTATGTGCAAATGCTTTACACACTGCCTCTGAGATAAGCCTGACTGCTACCAAGAGGGTGAGCAGGGGTTATTTTAGGAGTGTAACTCCCTTACCCTGACTAGGAAGAAGGGTCTCTACTTGGACAAAGGTACCTACCTCTGCCAACTAGAGGCTCCCATTTCTAACAATGAGTGTCTGAGTGGGTCTGTGACTGAGTGCATAAGTCTCTCAGTGGGTCTATCACTGGCAGGGTGAATGTCTGAGTGGTTCTGTCAGCGGGTGCGTGGGTCTCTGAGTGTGACTGTGAGTGGGTACATGAGTCCCTGAGTGTATAACTGACTGGGTGCATAAGTCTCTGAGTGGGTCTATGAGTGGGTGTGTGAGTGACTGTATGGGTGTGTAAGTGTCTGAGTGGGTCCGTGATTGGATGTATGAGTGTCTGAGTGGATTTGTGAGTGGGTGTATGAGTGTCTCAATGTGTCTGTGAATGAGACTATAAGTCTCTGAGTGGGTGAGTGAATGGGTGCATGCATGAGTGTCTAAGTGGATCTGTGACTGGTAGGGCGAGTGTTTGGGTGGGTCTGTGAGTAGATGCATGAGCCTTGAGTGGGTGAGTGAGTGGGTGTGTGTATATCTGAATGAGTTTGTGAGTGGGTGTGTGAGTTTCTGAGTGTATGAGTGACTGAGTTTATAAGTCTCTGAGAAGGTCTGTGACCGAGTGTGGGGGTGACTATATGAGTGTGTAAATGGGTGTATGAGTGTCTGAGTGAATCTGTAAGTGGGTGTATGAGTGTCTAAAGTTAGAAGATCTAAGTGATCTACTAGGTGTGTACCATCTGAATTTCTGGTTTAATTCTTGTGGTCCTTGCTAGTGCAGTGCTATGTACACAATGAACAGAGCTTTGAATTGTATGTTCTCCTTCACCGGCAGCCAGTGTAGTTGTTTGATTGTTTTCCTAACTGATATGTACTTATGGGTACAGGAGAGAACTCTGAAGGCTGCGTTTTGCAGTACCTGAAGTTTCCTAAGGTGCTAGGCCCGCAGGTTAAGGTATAGGCCATTACAGTAATCTAATCTGGCCAATATCAACGCTGATATGACCAGTTGTTGAGAATTTACTGGGATGAAAGGCAGGATCTTTCTAATTTTTTTCAGAATAAAAAAGTGGAAGATGTCAGGGCATTGATATTTGGACAGGGCATGTTGTAGGCGTCCTTTCAAAATACTAAATTGGTATGTGAAGTATCAATCTTTTGCTACCTAAATGCGGTCGCAAATCATGAACAAATTACTCATCTCTGAGTTGGGTTGGTGGGCCATTTGCCGAAGGGGGCCCCTTTACCTTTCTGTATGATGAAAACTTTGGGCTCGATTCTCAAAGGCAAACTTACACTTTTATGTAAGTTTACTATTTTTTTGCAATTCATGAATTCCCAGTTAAAGGTAAGTTTACAACTGTAGGGACTCCGCAGTTGGAGCGGAGAGCGCCACACATAAAAAGATAGTATTGTGTGGAGTTCTCCACCCTGAAAGCGCAGACTCCACAGTTATAAACTTATTATAAACTCGAGTTTGTGAATAGAAAACAAATTGTGAACTTACACAAAATTTTACTTTTGTGAATCAAGCCCTTTCTTTTTTAAATGCAGCAGAAAAAAGTATACTTTATTGAAGGCTGTCACAGACATGGTGGTCTGCTGAGCTCTCAGGCCAACATCCCTGCGAGGGCCGCCAATCACAGTAAGTAGCAATTTGTGGCCTAACTTATGAATATTAAGGCAGTAGTGCAGGTTATGTGACCTATTAGTACATAGGCTGTTTCATAAAACTCAGTTCTGGTCCCAAGTTGCTGACAGTGCTTTGGATTAGTATTTAGCAGGCCAGGCCCCGCGTGCTGTCAAAGATGCTCCGGAGTAGTGTTGACAAGTTTGGTGGAGATGGGGGATGGTGCTGTTGCAGGTAGTGTTGACAAGTTTGGTGGAGATGGGGGATGGTGCTGTTGCAGGTAGTGTTGACAAGTTTGGTGGAGATGGGGGATGGTGCTGTTGCAGGTAGTGTTGACAAGTTTGGTGGAGATGGGGGATGGTGCTGTTGCAGGTAGTGTTGACAAGTTTGGTGGAGATGGGGGATGGTGCTGTTGCAGGTAGTGTTGACAAGTTTGGTGGAGATGGGGGATGGTGCTGTTGCAGGTAGTGTTGACAAGTTTGGTGGAGATGGGGGATGGTGCTGTTGCAGGTAGTGTTGACAAGTTTGGTGGAGATGGGGGATGGTACTGTTGCAGGTAGTGTTGACAAGTTTGGTGGAGATGGGGGAATGGTGCTGTTGCAGTTTGGCCTTATACTTCTTGCTACTCTTTTTTTTCCTTTGCTTTTCAAGTTGGGATTCTGAGTCAGAATCCAAAAAAGGCTGCCCTAGCCCTTTGCTATTGTTCTAGTGATGAAGGAATAAACTTATGCCATGAGCTGAAGCAGAAACATTTATTGATATGATGACTACGTAGTGCCTAGAAGCTAATGTATGGCTTGTGAGCCGCACAGAAGGGGGTTGGTGACATGAAAGTCATGCTAACTTTAACGTATGACATGCCATGGCGTCTTTAGTAGACCAGTAACCCTGAGCTCTCACTTTGCAGCGTGAAGGTGTTTGCATCTTGGTACCTGTAGGGCCTTGCTTTGTGTAGAGACTTCGGAAGGTGACTTGCTTGGACTCCTGCGTAAGACCCTAGTCTAGAAACTTCTCCATTTTGGTATAAAAGTGTGTGCTGTGCTTGCCTCTTTGCCAATGCTTGTTATATGGAAGCCTAATTAAAATAATAGCAATCAGCACATATGGTATAGAAAATGTATTATAGAAGCCAAGATAATACAAATAAGTGCAGCACGGAGACAGTCAGCATAGCCGCTGAGTGTCCAACAAGGAGGAGTCTTCCAAAGCTATTTATTGGTGAAAACCACAAGTCACTATTCATGCCAATATGTTCAGCAAAAGTACAGGATTAGGACACTTCTTAAGAAATTAAGCAAAGGGGACGGCTCCTGCCCATCAGCAGCCTCAGCAAGTTACACAAGTATAGAACACTAGGCCAATCAGAAGAGGCCAACACTGCATGATACCTGCCTGGGCTGAGTTGCTGTGACTTGTTGCTACCCACATGATCTTTTTTAGTGACATTTTGGGACTGTCTAAGCTAATGCAATGTAACAGTAATTTCTACAGAAGTGACTTTGCAACATCTGGTCTAGTGAAGTGCACGTAGACTGTGCTATTTCCACATATTGTGTGCCCAAGCTCTTGTGGCGAAGCTCGCATCATGTACTGTCTGAATGTGGTTCTTGAGCAAGCCTTGTGTTACAAAAGCAGCTTGACTTTGAGCCGTGGAAAGGTACACGCATTTGTCTGGTGATTTTATGTCAACTTTGCGAGGGCCTGAAAAGAAAGACATTTGGTATCAAAGATGGTTTCCAGAGTTAGACCTCTGCTCACGATCTGAGCTGTTTTTTAATAATTGCATTTTGCAGACCCGCCCTAAATGCAAGGCGCTGCAGTTTTTTAACAATAACCATTGTGAATCCTCTCACCTCCCATTCAGTAGATGTTTCTTCCTTCTCGCTTTTCCAGTTTTGAAGCGTTGCCAGGGCACCTTTCAGGTTTGGCAGGATGTTCTTAAGAGGAACCTAAAAATAAACACATACAATGTTACAAATTAATGATTCAATGAACATTCATCAATGATTAATTAATCAGCGAAAACGTGATCGCTCCAATTTCCAACTAACCACACCCTGACACCTCCCAGGATATTACGCAGTACCTGTCTAGAGTCCGCCCCAGAACCATGAGGGTCCATGTGCATAGAACATCAACATGCCACATTCACCACAACCCCATGAAACTCTTCGGCCGAGCTAGTCATTCTCCCATTGACAGTGATTCACCCACTGACAGTCATTCACCCACTGACAGTCATTCACCCACTGCACCACAGTAGACAAATGGTTAACTTGGAAACCATTCACCTGAAAGAAACCTACCACAAAACACACCTTGTGCTCTCAGGCAGCTCCTCGAGGGGCTCACCGTGCCAGGAGTGAGACCCCACACTTGTCACATGCACACCTTGTGCTCTCAGGCACGTACACACCTTGTGCTCTTCGGCAGCCCCCCGAGGAGCTCACAGTGCCAGGAGTGTGACCCCACACATGTCACATACACACCTTGTGCTCTTCGACAGCTCCTCTGGGGGCTCACCGTGCCAGGAGTGTGACCCCACACTTGTCACATACACACCATGTGCTCTTCGGCAGCTCCTCGAGGGGTTCAGAGTGCCAGGAGTGTGACCCCACGCTTGTCACATACACACCTTGTGCTCTTCGGCAGCCCCTCGAGGGGCTCACCGTGCCAGGAGTGTGACCCCACGCTTGTCACATACACACCTTGTGCTCTTCGGCAGCTCCTCGAGGGGCTCAGAGTGCCAGGAGTGTGACCCCACGCTTGTCACATACACACCTTGTGCTCTTCGGCAGCTCCTCGAGGGGCTCAGAGTGCCAGGAGTGTGACCCCACGCTTGTCACATACACACCTTGTGCTCTTCGGCAGCCCCTCGAGGGGCTCACAGTGCCAGGAGTGTGACCCCACACTTGTCACATACACACCTTGTGCCCTTCGGCAGCCCCTCGAGGGGCTCACCGTGCCAGGAGTGTGACCCCACACTTGTCACATACACACCTTGTGCTCTCAGGCACGTACACACCTTGTGCTCTTCGGCAGCCCCCCGAGGAGCTCACAGTGCCAGGAGTGTGACACCACACTTGTCACATACACACCATGTGCTCTTCGACAGCTCCTCGGGGGCTCACCGTGCCAGGAGTGTGACCCCACGCTTGTCACATACACACCTTGTGCTCTTCTGCAGCTCCTCGGGGGGCTCAGAGTGCCAGGAGTGTGACCCCACGCTTGTCACAGACACACTTTGTGCTCTTCGGCAGCCCCTCGAGGGGCTCACCGTGCCAGGAGTGTGACCCCACGCTTGTCACATACACACCTTGTGCTCTTCGGCAGCCCTCGAGGGGCTCACAGTGCCAGGAGTGTGACCCCACACTTGTCACATACACATCTTGTGCCCTTCGGCAGCTCCTCGAGGGGCTCACCATGCCAGGAGTGTGACCCCACACTTGTCACATACACACTGTGTCCTCTGTCCTTACACCCCTTGACTTATTCTCACATTTACCAACTCATGCATAGGAACTTGCTAATTAACAAAGAAGTGGTTTCACTTTTAAGAAGGCAGCTTGATTGGCTTTGTAGCGCCTGGTTTCACCTGTGTTGTTTATTGCTTGCTTTCACGGCCCCTGCAGGGCTGTCAAGCATCGCTGCATTTCATTTACCTTTCATGTAAACTTTCAGCGCTTAGAAGAGTCTAGGGTCTGTCAGCAGGTGCTATTCATCAGAATTTAGCTGGTCATTTAAATAAATATTACTTGTGTTACAATGTTACTAAGGTTTTTAATCTTTTCAAAGTTAACTATGCCAAACATGTAAACGACAAAGCCCTGGATGAATCTCATACTAGGTTGAGAGTTCATGGTTACATCACACAACTAGGCGTGAGTTATGTTATGTCTATTTGTTAATCGCTCTATTACCCGCAAGGGTATCCTGGCACTGAGCAGGTGGGCGCACCTAGCTCCGCCTAGAGTAGGTTGGTTAATCACCCACAAGGCTATCCTGGTGCTGAGCAGGTGTGTGTGCCTATCCCCGCCTAGGGTAGGTTGGTTAATCACCCACAAGGGTATCCTGGTGCTGAGCAGGTATGTGTGCCTAGCCCTGCCTAGGGTAGGATGGTTAATCACCCGTGAGAGTATCCTGGCTCTGAGCAGGTGTGCAGCTAACCATGGCTAAGGCAGACTGGTAATTCAAAAGTCAGGTTTTCAGCTTCTTGCAGAATTCACGGAGAGGAGGAAGCTCTGATGTGGAGTAGGCGGCCGTTCCATGTTTTAGGAGTGGGTTAATGTCTGGCCGTAATCTCTGACCTATGCATGTTCAATTTCTTGTGGTCAGGCCAGTTCTACTGAGCCCGTAGGACTCGCAGGTCCTGAGCTAGTAACTGTTAGAAATGGAGTTACTGATTGGCTGACATGTGAGCCCTGATCAAGCAGCAACCACAATTCTAGTCAGGGTAAAGCACACGAAAACCCCAAAATAACCTGTGCTCAACCCCCTGGTAGCTTGTCAGAGAGCAGTCAGGGTTAACTTAGAGGCGATGTGTAAAGTATTTGTGCAACACTTCAAACAGCAAAACAGCGAAAACACCACAAAAAGGATCCAACACCATGTTGGAAAAATAGAGCGCAATTTAATAAATAAAACAAGGCCAGAATGACAAACAACCAGTCAGTAGAATCAGTTATGATTTTTTAAGAATGAACTGCAATACAGCACCTCAAAGCTATCTAGTCATACTAGACCGAATCAAAGTCAAGAGTTCAGACTGACTGCGATGGAGCACGGGTCGGATACAGTCCTAGATTAGTCCTGCTGAAGGGTTACCTTCTCAGGTTTTGTGCCAAGAATCCGTTCGCATTGGAGAGGGTCGTGGGGATCAAGGAGAGCATCGCTGGCGGTGACCGGCGTGGCGCGAAGAGCAGGCCGGGTGTTGCAGACGGGCTGACGGGAGTGTCGTGTTGGCTTTCCTCCAAAGTGATCGACGCTTGCTGTGCGAGGACACGGGCGGGAGGTGGCTTGTGCTGAATTTCAGTGTGAGCAGCGCAGTTCCAGTATAAATGGGACTATCGGGGAGAGCCCAAAAGCTTCTACCACCAAGAGACTGTTGAGTCACACCAGGGGTCCAGGATCTGAGGGGCACCACTTGGGGGGTCAGGAACTCGCTGAAGACGGGTCCAGGAGCTGTTGGGTAGCCTATGTCCCAAGGTTCAGATCAGGAGGCTAGCAGACTAGTCCTTTGAGTCACTGTGGGGTCCTGGGTCCAAGATGGAGTTGCAGGTTCAGTTCTTCTTCCCCAGCCAACAGGTCAGCACAGCGGGGCAGCAGTTCCTTGTAAAGCAGCAGTCCAGCTGAGTGGCAGCCCTCGGAGCAGCACAGCAGTACTTCGTCTGGGCAGAGTATCCACAGGAGAAGTGTACTAAAGTGGTGGTGTCTGAGGTTCCTCTTTTATACCTTATATCCTGGTTCTAGAACGTGGTAGAAGCTTCTAGACACTGTCTTTGAAGTGTATGGAATTCAATACCTCCCCTACCCTTTCTCCAGACTGGCTGAAGTGACAATGCAGGGCCCTTAGGGACACAGCCTACTCAGGTGTAAGTGAGGCTGGCCCCAGCTCCTCCCTCCCATCCTGCCAGTGATGACCCATCCAGTCACACCTAAGCTCCCATTAGGTGTGGCTGTTTAGGAGGAATACACAAAGCCGGACTGCCAACTACACCCAGTCCTGTGACTGGAGACAGGCTCCAGGCACCACATGGCTAAGGCAAGAAAATGCTGACTTCCTAAAGTGGCATTTTCAGAACTGTATTTCAATTCCAACTTCACCTTAAGTTAGTATTTTACATTAGACTTACAGAGACACCAAACATGAAATGGTTATCCCTTCCTGTTTAGAAATTAAATGTATAAAATATAATAAAGCAACTCCAATGTTAATCTATGGGAGCAATAGGCCTTGCAAGTAGTGAAACAAATGTAAGAGTTTTCTACTACCCGAACATGTAAAACCTAAAGGTGCATGTCCCACAGGGAGCAGCATACCTAGGGAGCAGAGAGAGAGCACAGGAACCAGCAGGCTTAGGGAGCAGAGAGAGCACAGGGAGCAACAGGCCTGGGGAGCAGAGAGAGCACAGGGAGCAGGAGGCCTGGGGAGTAGGGAGAGAGCACAGGGACCAGCAGACCCGTGGAGCAGAGCGACAGAGAGAGAGAGCACAGGGAGCAGCAGGCCTGGGGAGCAGAGAGAGAGCACAGGGAGAAGTAGGCCAGGGGAGCATAGATCGCACAGAGCAGCAGGTCTGGGAGCAGAGTGAGTATAGGGACTAGCAGGCCTGGGGAGCAGAGAGAGCACAGTGGCCAGCAGGCATGGGGAGCAGAGAGAGAGCACAGGGAGCAGCAGGCCTGAGGCGCAAAAAGAGAGAAAGCCCAGGGAGCAGCATGCCTGGGGGACAGAGAGAGAGAACAGGAAGCAGCAGGACTGGGGAGCACAGGGTCCAGAAGGCCTTGAGAGCAGAGAGAGAGAGAGCACTGGAACCAGCAGGACTGGGGAGCAGAGAGAGAGAAAGCACAGGAAGCAGCATGCCTGGGGGGCAGAGAGAGAGAACAGGAACCAGCAGGCCTGGGGAGCAGAGAGAGAGCACAGGAACCAGCAGGACTGGGGAGCAGAGAGAGAGCACAGGAACCAGCAGGACTGGGGAGCAGAGAGAGAGAAAGCACAGGGAGCAGCAGGCCTGGGGAGCAGAGAGAGAGCACAGGAACCAGCAGGCCTGGGGAGGAGAGAGAGAGCACAGGAACCAGCAGGACTGGGGAGCAGAGAGAGAGCACAGGAACCAGCAGGACTGGGGAGCAGAGAGAGAGAGAGCACTGGAACCAGCAGGACTGGGGAGCAGAGAGAGAGAAAGCACAGGGAGCAGCAGGCCTGGGGAGCAGAGAGAGAGCACAGGGACCAGCAGGACTGGGGAGCAGAGAGAGAGAAAGCACAGGGAGAAGCAGGCCTGGGGAGCAGAGAGAGAGCACAGGAACCAGCAGGACTGGGGAGCAGAGAGAGAGAAAGCACAGGGAGCAGCAGGCCTGGGGAGCAGAGAGAGAGCACAGGAACCAGCAGGCCTGGGGAGGAGAGAGAGAGAGCCGAAGGACCAGCAGGACTGGGAAGCAGAGAAAGAGAGCACAGGGAGCAGCAGGCCTGGGGAGCAGAGAGAGAGCACAGTGTCCAGAAGGCCTGGAGAGCAGAGAGAGACTACAAGGGACAGCCGTCCCAGGAGCAGAGAGAGAGAGCACAGGAACCAGCAGGCCTGGGGTGCAGAGAGAGAGCACAGGGACCACCAGGCTTTGTGAACAGAGAGACAGCACAGGGACTAGCAGTCCTCATGAGCAGAGAGAGCACAGCGAGCACCAGGCCTGGGGAGCTGGGAGAGAGAGAGAGTGCACAGGGAGCAGCAGGCCTGGGGAGCAGAGGGAGCACAGGAAGCAGGAGGCCTGGGGAGTAGGGAGAGCACAGGGACCAGCAGTCCTGGGCAGCAGAGAGAGAGAGAGCACAGGAACTAGCAGGCCTGGGGAGCAAAGAGAGAGAAAGCACAGGGAGCAGCAGGCCTGGGGAGCAGAGGGAGCACAGGGAGCAGGAGGCCTGGGGAGCAGAGAGAGAGAGAGAGAGCACAGGGAGCAGCAGGCCTGGGGAGCAGAGAGAGAGCACAGGAACTAGCAGGCCTGGGGAGCTGGGGGAGAGAGAGAGAGAGAGAGCACAGGGAGACGCAGGTTTGGGGAGCAGAGAGAGAGCACAGGGGGGCAGCAGGCCTGGGGAGCAGAGAGGGCAGAGGGAGCAGCAGGATCTCTGTATAGTTAGGGGCCTGAAACTCAATATGACCAAAACCAAGCTGATGACTTCCAACCTCCATAAAACTTTAAAAAGAGCCTAGAATTAGGAGGGGGTAGGAGGGGACACTATTAAAAACTGTTCACAGCTTCACGTATCTGGGCATCATTTTTAGCTGTGACATGTCTTGGAAGCCTCACTCGACAAAAGAGGATTTAAAAGTCAAGCAACTAACGGGGGCAGTTCAAAAAGAGTTTAAAGCCTCCTACACTAAACCTGTGAGGCCAGCTCTCCATTTGTAGGAGTCCAGGGTGTTGGGGTCAGTGTTCTGTGGGGCAGAGTTCTGTGGGGCAGAGTTATGGGAACACGCAAACATACATGCACTATTACTGAAAATAAAGTTTATTGTAAATTGGCATCTCTCCCTGCTAGTACCCCTCGGGTACCACTTTTTTCAGACCTGTGTGCAAGAAGCATATATGACGAAGCTAGACTTTGTCCCTGTCATATTGGAGGCCTTTCTGCACATTCTACTTCTGCCCTCCAGGATGTCATCTCTGCCGGTCACTCTGTCAACATCCCCTGGCTCTTGCATATCAAAGAGCTTCTGCCCTTCATCGGGGCTCCTGGGCTCGTCTTTTGTGCTTGTACCACCTCCGCACGTCCCCTCTAGCACTGGTTAGCCCCCACTCGCACGTCCCCGCTAGCACTGGTTAGCCCCCACTCGCACGTCCCCGCAAGCACTGGTTAGCCCCCACTAGCACTGGTTAGCCCCTCACTCGCACATCCCCGCAAGCACTGGTTAGCTCCCACTCGCACGTCCCCACAAGCACTGGTTAGCCCCCACCAGCACTGGTTAGCCCCCACTCGCATGTCCCCGCAAGCACTGGTTAGCCCCCACTCGCACGTCCCCGCAAGCACTGGTTAGCCCCCACTTGCACATCCCGGCAAGCACTGGTTAGATCCCACTAGCACTGGTTAGCCCCCACTCGCACGCCCCCACTAGCACTGGTTAGCCCCCACTCGCATGTCCCCACAAGCACTGGTTAGCCCCCACTAGCACTGCTAAGCCCCCACTCGCACGTCCCCACAAGCACTGGTTAGCCCCCACTTGCACGTCCCCGCAAGCACTGGTTAGCCCCCACTAGCACTGGTTAGCCCCCACAAGAACTGGTTAGCCCCCACTCACACATCCCCGCAAGCACTGGTTAGCCCCCACTAGCATTGGTTAGCCCCGACTCGCACGTCCCCACAAGCACTGGTTAGCCCCCACTCGCACATCCCCGCAAGCACTGTTTAGCCCCCACTCGCACGTCCCCGCAAGCACTGCTTAGCCCCCACTCGCACGTCTCCACAAGCACTGGTTAGCCCCCACTCACACGTCCCCACTAGCGCTTGTTAGACCCCACTCGCACATCCCCGCAAGCACTGGTTAGCCCCCACTCGCACTGGTTAGCCCCCACTCGCACGTCCCCACAAGCACTGGTTAGCCCCCACTCGCACATCCCCGCAAGCATTGGTTTGCCCCCACTAGCACTGGTTAGCCCCCACTCGCACGGCCCCGCAAACACTGGTTATCCCCCACTCGCATGTCCCCGCAAGCACTGGTTAGCCCCCACTCGCACGGCCCCGCAAACACTGGTTATCCCCCACTCGCACGTCCCCGCAAGCACTGGTTAGCCCCCACTAGCACTGGTTAGCCCCCACTCGCATGTCCCCGCAAGCACTGGTTAGCTCCCACTCGCACGTCCCCGCAAGCACTGGTTAGCCCCCACTTGCACATCCCGGCAAGCACTGGTTAGATCCCACTAGCACTGGTTAGCCCCCACTCGCACGCCCCACTAGCACTGGTTAGCCCCCACTCGCATGTCCCCACAAGCACTGGTTAGCCCCCACTAGCACTGGTTAGCCCCCACAAGAACTGGTTAGCCCTCACTCACATGTCCCCGCAAGCACTGGTTAGCCCCCACTAGCACTGGTTAGCCCCCACTCGCACGTCCCCACAAGCACTGGTTAGCCCCCACTTGCACGTCCCCGCAAGCACTGGTTAGCCCCCACTAGCACTGGTTAGCCCCCACTCGCACGTCCCCACAAGCACTGGTTAGCCCCCACTCACACGTCCCCGCAAGCACTGGTTAGCCCCCACTAGCATTGGTTAGCCCCCACTCGCACATCCCCACAAGCACTGTTTAGCCCCCACTTGCACGTCCCCGCAAGCACTGCTCACCCCCACTCACACGTCCCCGCAAGCACTGCTTAGCCCCCACTCGCACGTCCCCACTAGCACTGGTTAGACCCCACTCGCACATCCCCGCAAGCACTGGTTAGCCCCCACTCGCACTGGTTAGCCCCCACTTGCATGTCCCCACAAGCACTGGTTAGCCCCCACTCGCACGTCCCCGCAAGCACTGGTTAGCCCCCACTAGCACTGGTTAGCCTCCACTCGCACGTCCCCACAAGCACTGGTTAGCCCCCCACTTGCACGTCCCCGCATGCACTGGTTAGCCCCCACTAGCACTGGTTAGCCCGCACTCGCACGTCCCCACAAGCACTGGTTAGCCCCCACCCGCACGTCCCCACAAGCACTGGTTAGCCCCCACTCGCACGTCCCTGCAAGCACTGGTTAGCCCCTACTAGCACTGGTTAGCCCCCACTCGCACGTCCCCACAACCACTGGTTAGCCCCCACTCGCACGTCCCCACAACCACTGGTTAGCCCCCACTCGCACGTCCCCACAACTGGTTTGGTTAGCCCCCACTCGCATGTCCCCGCAAGCACTGGTTAGCCCCCACTAGCACTGGTTAGCCCCCACTCGCACGTCCCCACAAGCAATGGTTAGCCCCCCACTCGCACGTCCCCACAAGCACTGGTTAGCCCCCCACTCGCACGTCCCCGCAAGCACTGGCTAGCCCCCACTAGCACTGGTAAGCCCCCACTAGCATGTCCATGCAAGCACTGGTTGGCCCCCACTCGCACGTCCCCGCAAGCACTGGTTAGCCCCCACTTGCACATCCTGGCAAGCACTGGTTAGATCCCACTAGCACTGGTTAGCTCCCACTCGCACGCCCCCACTAGCACTGGTTAGCCCCCACTCGCATGTCCCCACAAGCACTGGTTAGCCCCCACTAGCACTGGTTAGCCCCCACTCGCACGTCCCCACAAGCACTGGTTAGCCCCCACTTGCACGTCCCCGCAAGCACTGGTTAGCCCCCACTAGCACTGGTTAGCCCCACTCGCACGTCCCCACAAGCACTGGTTAGCCCCCACTCACACTTCCCCGCAAGCACTGGTTAGCCCCCACTAGCATTGGTTAGCCCCCACTCGCACATCCCCACAAGCACTGGTTAGCCCCCACTCGCACATCCCCGCAAGCACTGTTTAGCCCCCACTTGCACGTCCCCGCAACTGGTTTGGTTAGCCCCCACTAGCACTGGTTAGCCCCACTCGCACGTCCCCACAAGCACTGGTTAGCCCCCACTCACACGTCCCCGCAAGCACTGGTTAGCCCCCACTAGCATTGGTTAGCCCCCACTCGCACGTCCCCACAAGCACTGGTTAGCCCCCACCCGCACGTCCCCACAAGCACTGGTTAGCCCCCACTCGCACGTCCCTGCAAGCACTGGTTAGCCCCTACTAGCACTGGTTAGCCCCCACTCGCACGTCCCCACAAGCACTGGTTAGCCTCCACTCGCACGTCCCCACAACCACTGGTTAGCCCCCACTCGCACGTCCCCACAACCACTGGTTAGCCCCCACTCGCACGTCCCCACAACTGGTTTGGTTAGCCCCCACTCGCATGTCCCCGCAAGCACTGGTTAGCCCCCACTAGCACTGGTTAGCCCCCACTCGCACGTCCCCACAAGCACTGGTTAGCCCCCCACTCGCACGTCCCCGCAAGCACTGGTTAGCCCCCACTAGCACTGGTAAGACCCCACTCGCACGTCCATGCAAGCACTGGTTAGCCCCCACTCGCACGTCCCCGCAAGCACTAGTTAGCATCCACTAGCACTGGTTAGCCCCCACGTGCACGTCTCCGCAAGCACTGGTTAGCCCCCACTCGCACGTCCCAGCAAGCACTGGTTAGCCCCCACTAGCACTGGTTAGCCCCCACTCGCACATCCCCGCAAGCAGTGGTTAGCCCCCACTGGCACGTCCCCACAAGCAGTGGTTAGCCCCCACTTACACGTCCCCACAAGTACTGGTTAGCCCCCAATCGCATGCGCTGACGCCAGCGTAGCCAGTTAGCCGCTCTCTGCACTTAGAGTTGTAACAAACAACAGTGTCTCAAACAAGGGTATTATTTTACGTACAAGTACATGTGGCACAATTAATTGCAATCGATTTAATCCAAAGGGGGAGAAAACCAGGGAGACATTTTCTTGTAGAGGTAAATTGTATTTCAATCGAAGAACATGTTGGACATATTAAACTTCATATGTACAAGCACATGGGACGGTAGCACTGCGTTACATTCAATGACATGTAACCTACAAAATACTGTGCACAAGTGCTCATGAAGTTTGGTGACGGCGCAAGTGACACGTGACGTGGTATATACAGCGATAGTGGTGGGCGCAACAAAAGACAATTTGAATTTAAAAACTCTTTTACATGTTTGGGATACCAAAGCAATTAATGGTGCATGAATACATAAGTGAGTAGGGTATCCGTAAATGGGGGCGCCACGAGATCCTGGCTGTCTGGATTCACTCCCGTGTTCTGCTGATTTACCCAAGCAACACGACCAAGACCCCCCTGCAATTGGCTTAACTCATTGCCCCCCCCCTGTTACTGATTAAGTTCTACATGTGCACCACAGTGTTTTCCTGGACGGAGCCCGCCCATGAATCTCGACACTGCATTTAAATAATTCGTAACCTGGTCCTGAAGATGGCCTAACAACTCTGCAGGCCGAAACGCCGTCGACTTCAACAGCGGAACTCGTGGCGCCCCCATTTACGGATACCCTACTCACTTATGTATTCATGCACCATTAATTGCTTTGGTATCCCAAACATGTAAAAGAGTTTTTAAATTCAAATTGCCTTTTGTTGCGCCCACCACTATCGCTGTATATACCACGTCACGTGTCACTTGCGCCGTCACCAAACTTCACGAGCACTTGTGCACAGTATTTTGTAGGTTACATGTCATGTCATTGAATGTAACGCAGTGCTTCCGTCCCATGTGCTTGTACATATGAAGTATATATGAAATATATTAATGGCTGCTTCCAAACCGAGATGATCATTATTAAAGGTAATAATGTAACACAGTGTTTTCCTGTGGAACAGACTTGTCCTGAGGGGGTGCATAGAATCAGTCTGCACCATCCCAAATGTTTTGCTGTGCACATACGCGCAGTCCTATCGTAGGGTGGAAACTGCATGACGCCCTGTCTTAAGGGCAGTAAGCCTAACTGTGGATGACTTATAAAAACAGTGTCACTGCAGTGGATGCATAATAGGTGCTGAAGTCCACTGATGACATTTAAATTACAGGCCCTGGGTAGACCTTTTGTACCATATACCACGGACATAGAGGTCCATTTTGGTATAATGGCAATTTCATCATGTTGAAAAGGGGAGCACAGGCGCGTTACAGCTGGTCAGCAGGAGGAAAGTGTACAGACGTCTAAAGCCAGCAAAAGCAGTTGATGCAAAGATCTGGGACAGAACCGCGCAAAAGGTGGTTATTTCCAACATGTCATGTAACTTTCTGTGATGCCATCATTACATGACTTGCTTCCTTTCAAACATGAAGCATTTTCGCCTCTTTTTGTGACAAGTGTGACGTGATGGATCTGACACACCTTCTGCCTGGACACTCAGGTGGCATCGGGGGCAGGGATGCTTCAATGCCCACGTGAGGGATGCAGGGTGTAACCGTCCATAAACAGGAGGACTGTGTTGTGTTCTGTACAGTTAGAATACACCTGTATCTTTTATCGGCAGAGGACCTCACCCCCCCCCCCCTCACCCCCCATCCCCAGCCAGGGTTTGCAGACAGATATCAGATGCCTTCTGCCCCCTCCCAAACCCCTAAACCTGAGCTCTGTACCTGCTTGAGATACCAAGGGGTCCTCGGACCGCCAGGGAAGGGCCCTCGGGCCACCAGGGATGGGCCCTCGGGCCGCCAGGGAAGGGCCCTCGGGCCGCCAGGGAAGGGCCCTCGGGCCGCCAGGGAAGGGTCCTCGGGCCGCCAGGGATGGGCCCTCGGGCCGCCAGGGAAGGGTCCTCGGGCCGCCAGGGAAGGGCCCTCGGGCCGCCAGGGAAGGGCCCTCGGGCCGCCAGGGATGGGCCCTCGGGATCGCCAGGGAAGGGCCCTCGGGCCGCCAGGGAAGGGTCCTCGGGCTGCCAGGGAAGGGCCCTCGGGCCGCCAGGGAAGGGCCCTTGGGCCGCCAGGGAAGGGCCCTCGGACCGCCAGGGAAGGGCCCTCGGGCCGCCAGGGAAGGGCCCTCGATTCCGGTGTGCATCCCACGGATTACATGAGAGTTCTGCCAACATCTGTCTTACAACTGTCTAGAGATGGTGGGCCAGATGTACGACCATTCCAAATTGCGACTCGCAATTTGGAATGTACAACAGTGTCAGAGACACTGATTGCGATTCCCAATGGAGTCGCAAAATGTGAGGCTCATGAATATTAATGAGGCTGTCGCAATTTGCAACCCCATTGGGAATGGCTGGCCCTCCCAGGGATGGTGGCCTGCTGGGCTCAGCAGACCTTCATGTCTGGGACTGCTTTTAAATAAAGCAGTTTTTTTTTTTTTAAATGCAGCTCGTTTTCCTTAAAGGAAAATGGGATGCATTCAAAAAAACAAAAAAAAAATGAAACGTTGGGGACCACTGCCTGCCCTTAAAAAATATTTTCAGAGCCAGTCACAAAGGGGAAGGGGTCCCCTTTGTGACTGGCTCTTCCTAAAGGCAAGCTGCAAAACCTATTTAGCGAGTCGCAAATAAATTGCGACTCGCTAAATAGGCTTTGTACATGGCCATGTAGGTTTTTGCATGCGCAAACGGGTCGCATGCAAAAACGGGTCGTAAACTGGCCCGGTGTGTGCCAAAAGGGAGAGGATGTAGCCTAATGGCTGGAGCTGCCGACCTTGGAGCTGGTGAACCAGGTTCGAGTCTCAGCGTTGGCACAGCTTCCTGTGATTCTGGGCAAATCACTTAATCTTCCTGCGCCTACCAAAAATGAATGTGTCCTTGTGTAACGTAACTGGTGCTCATGTAAAGCGCTCCAATACCTTCGGGTCGAGTTGGCGCTATATAAATCTGCATTAAAAAAATGTCACGGACTGACACAGGCGAATGGCGTTCATCTCAAACCTGGCTCTGACGTCACCGCAGTCAGAATTAGCACCCTACCTACCAAACATAAAAATAAATATCTTTCTCTACAGAGCCCCAAAAATGGACAGCATGTGTTTGTTGACAGACTCTGTAGAGCATTGAATGGGCAAGTGTCCTTTTGCCTGCAGAAGCAAGCATTCCTAGCACAGAGGCCAAGGAGTGAATGGGCATGGGGACTGAATTGCAGACTCCTCCAGTTTAGCAGACAGCCAGTGTAAGTACGCCCAGCCCAGGAATGACTGAGAGACGAATGATGGAATGAAGGGGGGTCCCGCGCACTTCAGCAGGTAGTTTCGGGGAGATGGACCACGAGACACCTTCAGACATGCACCACCCAAGCCCCACGCTGGCAAGTGGCGTCAACATATAGCCCAGGGGCAGAATAGGCTCGCAGACCGCCAAAACCATCCCATAGACATGTGCAGGCCGTCTCGGCAGAGAGTCCCTATAATGAATGGGAATGCAGGCGAATTGGTCCCATTTCAGCATACAGTGTTGTCAGAGACGCCAAGGAACGGATGGGCATGCAGACTCTGCTTTCTGCTGGCCTGCTCGCTTGGACTTGTGGGACAGCGAGGCGCAGTGTGAGGGTGTTAAGCCCCGACGTACTTGGTTGAAAAGCTGTAAAAGCGTCGAATAAACATCCTACACGTATCTGTCAGCTCTCCGTAGATTGGGCCCACCCTCCCTGTACTTGGGTGGTCTCACCCTCTAAGACCCCTCAGTCTCACCCTGCCCTGATCCCTCAAAGCTCAAGGACAGGCCCCAGGTGCCCAGTGGCTGCAGGAGTCCACTCCCAGCGCGCACTCACATACCTTGTGCTCATCGGCAGCCTCCTGGACCGTCACGACGCCGTGGCCCCGGTGCTCCCTGGACCTGTCGCACACCACACAGATGGGGGTCTGGTCCGTGGTGCAGAACATCAGCAGCCTCTCCCCGTGGGCCCGGCACAGGTGTCTGTCCGGCTCCTGCAGGCCCCTCAGCCTCGCCACTATGTTCCTCAGCTGCCTGTTGGGCCGCAGGAGGCCCTGGGGGGCCACTGCCCTGCACTCGGGGCAGAGGAAGCTCTGCTGGGCCCCCCTCCAGGACAGAGTGATACAGGGGCTGCAGAAGTTGTGTCCACAGTCCAGGGCCACGGGGTCCTGGAAGAGGCCCAGGCAGATGGAGCAGGTGGCCTCGTCCCTCAGGGCCTGGAGCTGGCCTGCAGTCGCCATGGCCCCGGAAGTGAAGGAGGTAAGTTTCACTTCTTGGGCGTGGAGTGTATTTCCTCCTACGAACACGCCTGACTGGTGTCTTTGTGTCAAAGGCTGAGAGCTGGGAGTGTTCGTGCCCCGCCTCAGCACCGACCTCAGGGACATCTAAAGGATTTGTGGGGCCCCAGGCCAAAAATAATTTGGGGCCCCCTTCTCGTATAAACTCTGGATTTATGATCCCATTCCAGCTCATTCCCACCATCAGCAGCTATGATCCGATCTTTGACAACCCTCCTTGTTGGCCGCCAAACCTTTAAGGGGTCCCCAGTCATTCAGGGGGGCATTCAGTGCAAAGCCTTTGAATATTTATGGGATATTGGGGACCTGGGAGCGCCCTTTCATATTATGCAGGGTGCCCCATTATTTTTGTGTCATGCCACTCTCTGGAACTGTCCTGAAAGCCTAGTGATGGCCAGAGCCCACTGTGCCCATGCCTTCGAACGTCTCTGACCCTTGGCACAGCAGTGGACGGGCACACAAGCCCACATGAACCCAGAGGTCCGAAGGTGACCATTAGGGGACGTATTGCACCGCCGGGACACTTTGGTATTACAGAAAAAGACATTAGTGCCAGGAGTAGGTTCTGGATTACAAATTGGTGCACTGTTCCGATTTGTGCCGCAGAGCACCCATGACCGGGTGTGTCAAACACAGAGCAGGACACGGCACCCTCTTAAAATAAAAGACACGCCATCCTCAGTGCAGGACGGAATTCTGACAGTGAAAGATATAGTAAGGCCACTGACTGGTGAGTGAAACTGCTCTCCCACCCCCGCAGCTCCACCATTAAGTGAGGCCTCTCCTGAGCCCCTGCACTCCCGTAGTGTTGGTGTTCGAGGCCCTCCTCCACCCGCAGGTTATACCTGCCCCTCATCCCTGGTGGTCCAGTGGACCTCTGACTCCTTTCTCTCGCTCCACTTTCTGCCCCTTTCTGCTCCGTTTTCACCCTTTACCTTTTTCACCCTTTCACTCTTTATAGCACTTTTCTTCTGCTTTCTGCTCTGTTTCACCCTTTATTCTTCTCACCCTTTTACTCTTTAAATCTTTTTCTTTTCTTTTTATTGTTTTTCCCGCCGCTGCTGCCCCCGTGGCCCCTCCCCCCCAGCGCGACCAACCCAAGCCAGTTCCCCTCCCCGCCTCCCAGCTGACCAGCCCTCCCCGACCCCTATTTAATGGCGGCCGCTGCGCGCAGGGCACCAAAGGCAAGTGCGCCCGTCGTGACCCGACCGCGACCAGCGCCAGGAACCCTGGACCACCGCAACGCTAACGCTACAACCCAGCAGCACTCCACGCACTCAACCCAGGCCGCAACAATAACTTCAAGCTAGCAGCACCGCTGCCGGCACACCTATAGCACCGCCAGGAACACGGACCCAGCACAACCAGACTGCAAGAACACTCCCGAGCCAAAGACCATGCAATGCATCCTCCTCAACGTCAGATCACTCCACAAACACGCCACTGAAATCTGGGACCTCCTCGACAGCACCGCCCCAGATCTAGCATTCCTCACCGAAACCTGGACCAACACCACCTCAGGACCGGACATCGCCATCGCCATTCCCCAAGGATACAAGATCTCCAGGAAAGACCGCCCCACCTGCCCGGGAGGAGGAATCGCCATCTTCCACAAATCCACCCTTCGCCTGAGCACACTCCCCGACGAGCCCACAGACCTGATGGAACACCTTCACTTCAAGATACTGGCCAGCCCTACCACCACCCTCCGAGGAACCCTCATCTACAGACCCCCTGGACCCCGCTGACCATTCGCCAACTCCATCACGGACATCATCTCCCCGCATGCCATCGCGTCCACCAACTACACCCTGCTGGGAGACCTCAACTTCCACCTCGACAACCAACTGGACCCCAACACCACATCCCTCCTGGACAACCTTCACAACATTGGACTCTGCCAGATCGTGACTGAACCCACGCACTCAGCAGGCCACACCCTCGACCCCCTCTTCACAACAGGAAACTCCACCACTTTCAGACACACCACCGAACTCCCGTGGACAGACCACCGATGTGTCCATTTCACCTTAAGAACACCCACCATCCACAGACACCAGCACCTGCTCCCTCGTAGAAACTGGACCAAAATCACCGATGACCAGCTCACTGCCTCACTCGGCAACTCCACCCCAACCATCGCGGAAGACGACGACCCCAACACCGCAGCCCGAACTCTGCACAGATGGATCTCCGACAGCGCCAACACCATAGCCCCCCTCAAGAAGAACAACAACAATGCCAAGAAAGCCAGATGGTTTACCACCGAACTTCGAGAGTCCAGACGCACATGCCGCCACCTCGAAAAGGCCTGGAGGAACTCCAAATCCACAGAAGCCCACAACAACTTCAGAGCCACCATCAACGCCCACCACCAACTCATCAGAAATACGAGAAAAACAGCAATCGAAGACAGAATCTCCACACATGCACACAACAACAAAGAACTCTTCAGCATCATCAAGGAGTTAGCCCAACCCACCAGTGAGTCCACTGACATTCCTCCCTCACAAGACCTCTGCAACAAACTCAGCACCTTCTTCCACCACAAAATCAAGAACATTTACGACAACCTCGATGAAGACAACCCGCACACTGAACCCTCACCAGCCACCCCGACATCCTGAAGCCAACGATTGACAGCTGCACAGCCCTCACCACCGAAGACACACTGAAGACGATGAAGTCAATCCACTCCGGGGCCCCCACGGACCCCTGCCCCCACCACATCTTCAACAGAGCCGCCAACACTATCGCACCCATGCTTCGCCACACCATCAACCGCTCCCTGGCGAACGCCTCCTTCCCCGACGACTGGAAACACGCCGAGATCAACCCCCTCCTGAAATAGCCCTCGGCGGACCCCACCGACCTCAAAAACTACAGACCCATCTCCCTGCTCCCGTTCCCAGCAAAAGTCATTAAGAAAGCCATCAACAGCCAACTCGCCACCTTCATCGAAGAGCACAACATCCTCGACTCCTCCCAATCCGGCTTCAGAAAAAACCACAGCACAGAAACCGCCCTCCTCGCCACAACAGACGACATCCGCTCCCTACTGGACAGAGGAGAAACAGTAGCCCTCATCCTCCCAGACCTCTCAGCAGCCTTCGACACAGTCTCCCACTGCACCCTAACACGCATACTCCACGACGCAGGAATCCGGGACAAGGCCCTCGACTGGATCCAGTCTTTCCTCTCCGGCAGAACGCAGCGGGTCAGACTCCCTCCTTTCCTCTCGGACCCTACACCAACCACCTGCGGAGTCCCCCAGGGGTCCTCCCCCAGCCCCACGCTCTTCAATGTCTACATGGCTCCGCTCGCCCCCATCGTCAGAACCCACGGACTCAACATTGTTTCATACGCAGACGACACCCAACTCATCCTCTCCCTATCCAACGAACCCAACGCAGCCAAACACAACTTTCAAGAAGGCATGGAAGCAGTCGCCAAATGGATGAAAAGCAGCTGCCTACAACTCAACACCGACAAAACAGAAGTACTCATCATGGGCCCTCACCCCGATGCCTGGAACGACACCTGGTGGCCCCCCGCCCTCGGAAGCCCACCCACCCCCACGGACCACGCACGCAACCTTGGAATCATCCTGGACTCCGAGCTCAAAATGGACCGCCAGATCAACTCCGTCGCATCCTCCTGCTTCCACACCCTCCGGCTCCTACGTAAGACCTTCAAATGGATCCCCCTCAAGCACAGAAAGACCGTCACTCACGCCCTCGTCACCAGCAGACTAGACTATGGCAACGCACTCTACGCCGGAATAAACAAAAACCTCACCAGCAAGCTACAAAACATCCAGAACACCGCCGCAAGACTGGTCCTCAACCTGCCAAGACACTGACATATCTCCCAGCACCTGCGCACACTCCACTGGCTCCCCATCGAGGCTAGAACCAACTTCAAGATTCTCACTCAGGCACACAAAGCCTTCCACAACGCCGGACCAGCATACCTGAACAGCCGACTCAAATTCCACGCACCCCAAAGGACCCTACAATCAGCCCAGCTCTCCTACTCCGTGGTCCCCCGCGCCAGAAAGTCCAGATCGGGAGGCCGCTCCTTCTCCTTCCTCACAGTCAGAGCCTGGAACGCCCTACCGCTCCACCTCAGACAGACAACATCGCTCCCCATCTTCACGAGAAACCTCAAAACTTGGCTCTTCGACAGACCCCCTCCTTGATGGACTGGAACCTGCACCCCCCCCCCCCACCCCTAGCGCCTTGAGACCCTTACGGGTGAGTAGTCGCGCTCAACAAACACATGATTGATTCATTGATTGAGTGTTAAAAATATGGGTCTGTGAGGAAATGGGGGGTATTATGTGATGCAATGGTGCGACCTTACCATGAAATACGCTTCCCAACCTCTTTAGGACCCTTAGGTTTCATCTGTTAAACCTTCACCTCAACCCTGGGTAGCTGTGGCTCTGGGTAGCTGTGGCTCTGAGCAGCAAGGCTCTGAGCAGCAAGGCTCTGAGCAGCAAGGCTTACACAGAGGAACAAGTGTCAAACATTTAAACAACACCAAAACAATTGGAGAAGAAATTGACACAACACTCAAGAAAAAGAATACCAATTTATAAAAATAGGATGCATTTTTATATAAATTCAAGCACCAGAATGAAAAAAACCACTGGAGGGTTCTGGAGATATAAATTATACAAGAATTAATAAATCAAAGGATTTTCACCAAGCTTTGAACAAGCCACAGCAAATTCAATGCATCTGACACAAACCTTTTCAAGGAAAACTTGTGAGTGTCAATACAGTCAATAGAAGTACTTGGGGTGACGAGCTCCGGCAGAGAGGTAATCAGGGGGACCAGCTCCGGCAGGGAGGTAGTCAGGGGGACCAGCTCCGGCAGGGAGGTAATCAGGGGGACCAGCTCCGGCAGGAGGTAGTCAGGGGACCAGCTCCGGCAGGGAGGTAATCAGGGGACCAGCTCCGGCAGAGAGGTAATCAGGGGGACCAGCTCCGGCAGGGAGGTAATCAGGGGGACCAGCTCCGGCAGGGAGGTAATCAGGGGGACCAGCTCCGGCAGAGAGGTAGTCAGGGGGACCAGCTCCTGCAGGGAGGTAATCAGGGGGACCAGCTCCGGCAGGGAGGTAATCAAGGGGAGCAGCTCCGGCAGGGAGGTAATCAGGGGGACCAGCTCCGGCAGGGAGGTAATCAGGGGGAGCAGCTCCGGCAGGGAGGTAATCAGGGGAGCAGCTCCGGCAGGGAGGTAATCAGGGGAGCAGCTCCAGCAGGGAGGTAATCAAGGGGACCAGCTCCGGCAGGGAGGTAATCAGGGGGACCAGCTCTGGCAGGGAGGTAATCAGGGGACCAGCTCCGGCAGGGAGGTAATCAGGGGGACCAGCTCCGGCAGGGAGGTAATCAGGGGAGCAGCTCCAGCAGGGAGATAGTCAGGGGAACCAGCTCCGGCAGGAGGTAATCAGGGGGACCAGCTCCGGCAGGGAGGTAATCAGGGGGAGCAGCTCCAGCAGGGAGGTAATCAGGGGGACCAGCTCCGGCAGGAGGTAATCAGGGGGACCAGCTCCGGCAGGGAGGTAATCAGGGGACCAGCTCCGGCAGGGAGGTAATCAGGGGAGCAGCTCCAGCAGGGAGGTAATCAGGGAGAGCAGCTCCGGCAGGGAGGTAATCAGGGGGAGCAGCTCCGGCAGGGAGGTAATCAGGGGGACCAGCTCCGGCAGGGAGGTAATCAGGGGGAGCAGCTCCAGCAGGGAGGTAATCAAGGGGACCAGCTCCGGCAGGGAGGTAATCAGGGGGACCAGCTCTGGCAGGGAGGTAATCAGGGGGACCAGCTCCGGCAGGGAGGTAATCAGGGGGACCAGCTCCGGCAGGGAGGTAATCAGGGGGAGCAGCTCCAGCAGGGAGGTAATCAGGGGGACCAGCTCCGGCAGGGAGGTAATCAGGGGGAGCAGCTCCAGCAGGGAGGTAATCAAGGGGACCAGCTCCGGCAGGGAGGTAATCAGGGGGACCAGCTCTGGCAGGGAGGTAATCAGGGGGACCAGCTCCGGCAGGGAGGTAATCAGGGGGAGCAGCTCCAGCAGGGAGATAGTCAGGGGAACCAGCTCCGGCAGGGAGGTAATCAGGGGGACCAGCTCCGGCAGGGAGGTAATCAGGGGGAGCAGCTCCAGCAGGGAGGTAATCAGGGGGACCAGCTCCGGCAGGGAGGTAATCAGGGGGACCAGCTCTGGCAGGGAGGTAATCAGGGGGACCAGCTCCGGCAGGGAGGTAATCAGGGGGAGCAGCTCCAGCAGGGAGGTAATCAGGGGGACCAGCTCCGGCAGGGAGGTAATCAGGGGGAGCAGCTCCAGCAGGGAGGTAATCAAGGGGACCAGCTCCGGCAGGGAGGTAATCAGGGGGAGCAGCTCCAGCAGGAGGTAATCAGGGAGAGCAGCTCCGGCAGGGAGGTAATCAGGGGAGCAGCTCCGGCAGGGAGGTAGTCAGGGGGACGAGCTCCGGCAGGGAGGTAATCAGGGGGATGAGCTCCGGCAGGGAGGTAATCAGGGGGACCAGCTCCGGCAGGGAGGTAATCAGGGGGACCAGCTCCGGCAGGGAGGTAATCAGGGGGACCAGCTCCGGCAGGGAGGTAATCAGGGGGAGCAGCTCCAGCAGGGAGGTAATCAGGGGGACCAGCTCCGGCAGGGAGGTAATCAGGGGGAGCAGCTCCAACAGGGAGGTAATCAGGGGGACCAGCTCCGGCAGGGAGGTAGTCAGGGGGACCAGCTCCGGCAGGGAGGTAATCAAGGGGACCAGCTCCGGCAGGGAGGTAATCAGGGGGAGCAGCTCCGGTAGGGAGGTAATCAGGGGGAGCAGCTCCAGCAGGGAGATAGTCAGGGGAACCAGCAAGGTCCTTAGAAACAGTTCCCGCCACAGAAGAAGCCGTCTTCTAGCAGATCCGCATTGCAATTGAGTCCCATGGAGTGGTCCCGTAGGGCCTTGAAGCCATGGTCCAGCGAGGCGCAGAGGAGGGATCCCCTCCTCCATAGGGCCTTGAAGCCATGGTCAAGCGCAGCGAGGTGCAGAGGACTCCCCCCTCCTCCGTAGGGCCTTGAAGCCATGGTCCAGCGCACCGAGGCACAGAGGAGGGCCCCCTCCTCTGTAGGGCCTGGTAGCCATGGTCCAGCGAGGCGCAGAGGAGGGATCCCCTCCTCCGTAGGGCCTTGAAGCCATGGTCCAGCGCAGCGAGACGCAGAGGAGGGATCCCCTCCGCCGTAGGGCCTTGAGGCCAAGGTCCAGCGCAGCGAGGCGCAGAGGAGGGATCCCCTCCTCCGTAGGGCCTAGAAAGCCATGGTCCAGCGCAGCGAGGTGCAGAGGACTCCCCCCTCCTCCGTAGGGCCTTGAAGCCATGGTCCAGCGCACCGAGGCACAGAGGAGGGATCCCTTCTCCATTGGGCCTTGAAGCCATGGTCCAGAGCAGTGAGGCGCAGAGGACGGCCCCCTCCTCCATAGGGCCTTGCAGCCACGGTCCAGCGCAGCGAGGCGCAGAGGAGGGATCCCCTCCTCCGTAGGGCCTTGAGGCCAAGGTCCAGCGCAGTGAGGCGCAGAGGACGGCCCCCTCCTCTGTAAGGCCTTGAAGCCATAGTCCAGTGCAGCGAGGCACAGAGGACTGCCCCCTCCTCCATAGGGCCTTGAAGCCATGGTCCAGCGCAGCGGGGCACAGAGGGCTGCCCCCTCCTCCGTAGGGCCTTGAAGCCATGGTCCAGCGCAGCGAGGCGCAGAGGACGGCCCCCTCCTCCGTAAGGCCTTGAAACCATGGTCCAGCGCAGCGAGGCGCAGAGGACTGCCCCCTCCTTCGTAGGGCCTTTGAAGCCATGGTACAGCTCAGCGAGGCGCAGAGGACGGCCCCTTCCTCCATAGGGCCTTGAAGCCATGGTTCAGTGCAGCGAGATGCAGAGGAGGGATCCCCTCCTCCCTAGGGCCTTGAAGCCATGGTCCAGTGCAGCGAGGCGCAGAGGAGGGATCCCCTCCTCCGTAGGGCCTTGAGGCCAAGGTCCAGCGCAGTGAGGCGCAGAGGACGGCCCCCTCCTCTGTAAGGCCTTGAAGCCATGGTCCAGCGCAGCGGGGCACAGAGGACTGCCCCCTCCTCCGTAGGGCCTTGAAGCCATGGTCCAGTGCAGCGAGACGCAGAGGAGGGATCCCCTCCTCCGTAGGGCCTTGAGGCCAAGGTCCAGCGCAGTGAGGCGCAGAGGACGGCCCCCTCCTCTGTAAGGCCTTGAAGCCATGGTCCAGCGCAGCGGGGCACAGAGGACTGCCCCCTCCTCCGTAGGGCCTTGAAGTTATGGTCCAGCGCAGCGAGGCCCAGAGGACGGTCCCCTCCTCCGTAAGGCCTTGAAACCATGGTCCAGCGCAGCGAGGCGCAGAGGAGGGCCCCCTCCTTCGTAGGGCCTTGAAGCCATGGTCCAGCCTAGTGAATCCCAGGGGAGGTTACCCACTTCCATGAGCTAGTAGCAGTGGTCCAGTGTAGCAAGGCCTATGGGAGGGTGTCCCTTCTCTTGGACTTCACAGCCATGGTCCAGCGAGGCGCAGAGGAGGGTTCCCCCCTCCCTGGGTCGAGCAGCCATGGTCCAGTGCAGTGAGGTCCAGCAGAGAGGTCCCCCATGTCTGGGCCCAGCAGCCATGGTCCGGGGCACTGAGTCCCGGGGTAGAGTCTGCTCTCCCTGTGCCTTGGAGGAATGATGAGGCACAGAGAGGCCCATGGAACGATTGTCACCTCCCTGAGTCTGGCAGCCATGGACCGGTGAAGTGAGGCTGAGCAGAGAGGTCCACCGTGCCTAGGCCCAGCAGCTGGTATAGGGCAGCGAGTCCCAGGGGAGGGTGGGAAGGGTGGCCACCCACCCAGAGCCACGGTGCCCACCCTCCCAGAGCCACGGTGCCCACCCTCCCAGAGCCACGGTACCCACCCTCCAAGAGCCACGGTGCCCACCCTCCCAGAGCCACGTTACACACCCTCCCAGAGCCACGGTACCCACCCTCCAAGAGCCACGGTGCCCACCCTCCCAGAGCCACGTTACACACCCTCCCAGAGCCACGGTGCCCACCCTCCCAGAGCCACGGCGCCCACCCTCCCAGAGCCACGGTACCCACCCTCCCAGAGCCAGGGTGCTCACCCTCCCAGAGCTACGGTGCCCACCCTCCCAGAGCCAGGGTGCCCACCCTCCCAGAGCTACGGTGCCCACCCTCCCAGAGCCACGCAGTCATAGCCCCGTGCAAAGAGAAAGGCAGATGTGAAAAGCTGAGGTGCCCGGGCACGGGTCCACATAGTGAACAGCTGCTTGAATTAAATATAAAAAGTGTGATCTGGCCCAGTGACATAGCAAGTGAGTCCTGGTGCAGGCAGGGAGGATGGGCCCTCCGTCAGCTGGCTGAGTGGTAAAATACAGCTATAGTTGGGGTTCAATGGGCACTTTTGTCTCCTGGACCCCGGTGTCACTGCACGCTCTGCACTACTGACAGCTACCCGCCAGGCTCAGGCAGCTCGAGATGGGGGCAGTGATGGGTTATCACGGTCTTTCAGCCCTTTGCTTTCACTGTCCCTTTCAGCCTCTAGTGCCTGGCACAGTTTCTGCCCAGGATGTTTCTGGAGAGTTTATTCCACGTGCGCAGAGTGAGGCACATTTACTAATATGTCATGCGGTGCAGCGCAGCACAGCACTCAGGGGCAGATTTTCAAAACTTTTGCGCTGGTTCAGCGCAAATTTTTGTTTTTCTATTTTCTTTCCCTGTAAGTAGCGCAAAGCAGCGCGAAGCACTACTTTGCGCCGAGGGGGCGTTACATGGGTGGTACTTGGGCATTCCCATGCAACCACCCATGCCTTTTGACACAAAACCATATTTACAAAGATTTGTAAACATGTCTTTGCGCCAAAAGTTAACGCCCCTTCAAAGGAGGCGCTAGCAGGAGAAATGTTTTCATTTCTCCTTCCTTTTCCAACTTTCCTTGCGTGCTGCACTGTGCAGCACGTATGCAAAGTGGGAAAAGCTTTGCTTCGTGCCTTGCATAGTATTTTGTACAGGAAGGGTACCCTTCCTGTACAAAACCTATGCTACACTCATGCACACACCCTAGCGCTGCGGTGCTAAGGTGTGTGCATGGCGCACAGCAGCTGAAATCAGCGCCGGCGCAAGGGAAAGGGGAGGAGAGAGACATATCTCTGAAGATATGGCGCTCTCCGGCTCCCTTACTGTCGCAAAACGCGGTGCAGCCTTGCGGGGGGCTATGCTGCATTGCGCAACTTTTTTGAAAATCTCCCCCTCAGAGTTGTTGCACTGCGTTGCGCGAGAGGGAGAGAGTAGTTCAGCTCTGCATCGACTAAGATATGATGTTGCTGCTGTCTTCCTAAGCGCTGGCATACTTTCCGGCTGTCTAGCTCCGCGCATAGAGCGCCGCACTATTGTGCAAGGCTCCTTCGTGAATGGAGCATAGCTCTGTATTGGAAGGGTGTCCGCTAAGTACAAAATACTATGCTTAGACATACTTTAAACCTTTCAAAAATGTGTGCTGGACACTGCAGCATGTTATGTTTGAAAACTTTATATAAAAAAACGACTGGAAGTAGGTGTAATATTATAGCTCAAAGCTTTGTCTACCAGAAGAAAGAGCTCTGCATCAAAAGCCATGCGTGCAGCGTAGGACCACCCATGTACCACCCATGGGACGCCTGCCATGTAGCACAAAAAGCCCCCCTAAGCACTACTTTTCCTTGCTTTAGGGATCTCTCAGCGCAAACAAAGCTTTACATTGGAAAGTGAACAGTTTATCAAGACTTTGCACCAGTTTGCGTCACTTTTTGTGACTTTGCACCAGCGCAAAGGGTTTTTTCCTAGACTCAATGCTTGCAGACATAAGCACTCCCCCAGCTTTGACCCCCACTCCTCCTGCAGGATCTCGTCTCCAGTTTGTCTCCGTTCCTTTCAGCACCTCCTTCGCTTCGTTCCCTCCACTGCGATGCGCACGTCTCTCCCTCACGGAAATGAACAGGTTTTACCACATTGTGCTTAAGTCAAAAATGCAAATTTGGTCCGAACAGGGGCATTCTTGCCGTGTTTCCACTCCTCACTGTAATGTAAATACTTCACATTCCTCTTTACAGTCACGAACATCTTTAAAATGTATAAACAGACCCTAATCTCAACCTTTACATCGCTCCTAGCGTCTAGAAGCCTTCCTTGGTGACCGCGCGCTTTATAAGAAATAAATAAAAAATTCGGACCCAGGAGCCTCTCTTAAGTGGCTGGTTCCTGTGAGGCAAACGAACCGGTCCCAATTCAGACTTGTTCTTCCTTTCGTTCAGTTTTTATTCGGTTTTGTTGACATTTCTACACGTGGCGTAAACAGGATAAAAGCCAATATAAATTAAGAGTCAAACCAATAAATATTTTAACGTTTATTCGTAAAGCGCGTGTTCACCCAGAAGGGTATCTTGGCGCTAAATAACATGTTCATTGTTACCCAACAGCACTCATTGTATCAACCTCGGAAGGATGATAGGGCTGAGCTGACTCCGCAGGATCTGAACCTTTGACCGTGAGGTCGAACACAGACCTCTGCAGCAGGTGCACGACCTACCGAGCTACCAGACTCATCAGTCAGAGAGGTCCAAGCAACAATCACTCTCATTAAGTATCTTTGCAATGGACTGTAACCCAGCAGCCTAGTAAAAGATATTACATTAACTGACGCACCTGTGGGGGGCATGGCGAGGGGGGGGGGGGTAACCTGGCCGGGTGGAGCTGCAGATACTGGGACCTCAGTGTGACTCAAACCTCTTGTACGGCCAAAGCCATCTCTTCCTCCTCCCTGGACTGTACCATGGTCCCTGCTCCTTCTCCCTGGACTGTACCATAATCGCTGCTCCATCTCTCCGGACTGTACCATGGTCGCTGCTCCTTCTCCCGAGATTGTAAAAGTTCCTATAAAAAGTATACAGGATCTGCGCGTTTAGACAACATACACTGTAGGATTGGTGTCAGACGAACTCTGATCACCCGCACCGGGTATGTTGGCCTTTTGTACCAACTAGCTCACAGTGCCACTAGAATCTCCTCTTATCGGGGAGAGAATAGTTCCTGGCAACCATCGAACATGACAACCCTGATCCCTCAGGACCGTGGAAACAATCTACTACCTTTCGCTCAGTCACTCGTGCTTACTTAGTTTGTCTCAGAGAAATACACAGAATAAACAGGCTGGGCGTTTTCAATAAGAATTTATTGAACAGTTGTTATTCTGGTGTAAAATAGATGAGCTGTAACAACTGTTAGGCAGTATAAGATATAAATGATTAACAGTACGATAAAGGTGAATGGATGGTATAGCTCTACCATCTTTCTATAATCATGAATAGATACGAATATATAAAACACATGATAAAAGATGCGTACTCCTACGATGCCTCCCTAACTAGATGTACCTAAGTGTACCTAGCCTGTGTGTAGGTGTTAAGCCAAGAATCCCTCTAGAATTTAGTCAACCCCATTACCTGAAGTGAGAGACTGTGGGACCCCGCCCTGGTCTCGAGTTGGACACCCCGCAAGGGATGTTAGACCACTGCGAGCTGGAGTGTCTGCATGCAGGAACCTTAGCGTCTCTGATCAGTATGTCGGCCGGGAAGTCTCGGTCTCCTCTGCTCTATCTTAGCAAGATGTGATGTATATATACCCATAGGTCTCCCCAGGGGTCCTACCTTGCTGTATTACTGTGTCGGCCTAAGGATGATGTTGGGCATGAACTTTGTACATAGATTTTATACAGGAGATGGTAGTCCTGCTGTGCTTGCAAGAATCCTCATGCATAATGTATGAGATTTCGAACTAGGGAAAACCTGCGTTCTCAATGCAGTGTCATATCTAGGTAAAAGGTCAGTCCCTGTAAACCGTGACAAGTGTAATGTAGGGAAGAATATAGGTAAAGGGCAATGAAGTTACCGAGGCCTATATTATGGTACCTATATGGAATATAACACCCACTCCTCTTCCGAATGGACGACATAGTTAAATTCTAAACGTACTACTAGGCTGAATAGATACTGGTATGCAAATAGTAAAAAAAACATTAGTTTTTTTCATGCTTAAAAACAATGTTTAAAACGTTTAAAGAAAGGTTTTTAAAAAATTCTAAAAAGAGGTAAAAATGGAAATTGACATTCAAGCTATAGCTCTAATATGTCCGTTGGTATAGTTTGAACTACTACAAGCATTTGAAAGCCATGCATGCTCAAAAAGAATGTCAATTTTTATACGGAGTTCCAATTTTCCGTTTGTTTTCCAAAAGTCATATTTTTCCCCAGCACACGACGGGCCAAATGACTCAAATGTTTGTGTCTTGGCTGGTAGACGCAACATTCTCGTTGCCTGCCTCTGCAGTTGGCGGTCCCTGTAACACCTCGCATATTATGTCAATTGAGCACAGATGATCTTACGTACTGTCCACAGCCGACGCTGGGCCAGCCTGTGCGCCATCCAAGGCCTGGGTGTCAGAGGAGGAGCCGGTGTCCATACCAACAGGAGCAGATACTACCTGTGGTTGCTCTAGGAATGCCGCCATCAACATCGGAATACGCAGGGAACACTGCAGAACATGGATCGTTATCGGGTCCAGTAAAGCATCAACATCCGGTTGCGCAACTGATGGGAGTGTCAGACAGAGATCCAACAGGCATTCTTCTCCGCAAAACAGGCATCGGAGGACAGGTAAGATGCAGTCCATCCAGACTGGTCTAAACAAGAACCAAGAAGCACTTAGTTCTCTTAGGCGAGGTGTGCCTAGAAGTTGTACCATGCAATCACGGTATTTTCTCTCCAGGAGTACTGTTTCCATCTCCTTGGTGACTGGGACGTCCATTGCATAGCAGAAAAATGACAATCAGGATACCTGCTATTAGAAACAGGATCAGCGGCAGCCCTACAAATATGCTTCCAAAGACGGAGTCTAGAAAGTTTGGTATAACTCCGAGGACCGTCTGAACGGTGCTTATTAGTCCAGAACCTATGGTCTTAAATAGGTGGACAATGCCTGTCGATTCAGACATGTTAAAGATACGATTTACCATTTCTGCAAAATGGAAAGGGCAATTTGTACATATAAGTGCCTGTATCTCTGCCGAAGGCCTTGCTACTTGAAGATCAAAGGTCTCTCGAGCGGAGGTTAAGGGCATGGGCTTCTGTATAAGCATGGCTTTCATTCTGCTCAAAGTATCAAACCGTATTAATGAAATATTTAGTGAAGGTCATAACGGCGCCTCCCTGACTGTATGTGTTGGGGGAAACAATACTTGCATACAGCAAGTAACCCTGGAACTCACAGTTACCAGATATGCGATGCCCGGAAGCATCCCACAGCAACCTTGATCGTTCAGCATCAAGTAACTCCCATTTGAAAGTAGCCTGAACATTGGAGTGAACACGGCAGCTGGGGCACCCTTTAAGTGACAGGATAAGTTTGCTACTGAACCGTTACAGGCCCCATGAAGCATTATATCCTAGCATATAAGTGATCCACTTAAAGTATTCTCGCAGTTTGTACCGCTTAGAAACACTTCTTTTTCCCCACTCCGGCATCGAAATCTGTACGGTAATTCCCAAGATTCCTTGATGAATTCCCTACCCATTTCTTCATAGCTGCCTGCCTGCATTTGTTCAAGGCAATATTGAAATTGAAAAGTAGTGACCGGAAGAGTTTTGTGGCCATGGATTAACCATTCTGTGGACGGTGACTCTACCACTGTAAAGGACAATCTGTCCAGTTTTTCGATGTCCAGCATTGTATACTTCGCTCCCCTTTGTGCCATTTCTATCTGTTTTTCCGTCAGATTGTACGAGGAAAACAGAGACGTGCTGTTTATGAAACGCCAAGGCACATAGCCTGCGCGCAAAGATTGCAGCGTCGAGCTTAACAACATAATAGAACGCAATTGTGATCGCCCATGTTGTAATATGGAAAAATCTTGTTTTAGTACATCGATAGCAGATGATACAATGTTGCCCAGTGAATATATTCTGGACGTTAGTGTCAGTAACCCATTGTCGGCCACTGCTAGAGCTTTCTCTAGGTTTATACGATCTATTTCTTGTAATCTTTCCGCGGCCTCTTGTTGTGATATTTTCCAAATCTCATTTTAGACAGCGTAATAGAAACTTTTGTGACGTGTCTTTCTAGGACCTAATAAAAAATCCTGTAGGTCCACATCCTCTGAAAGTAAGGATAAGTGTTGTTTCACGTGTATGTGAGTGTTGAGGTCTTTAGCCAATCGAGGCATAACTTCCCAACACTGTAAGATGTCACTACCCCTGGGTGTTGTCTCTGTACATAACGTGGATCTGGCCTATTGATACTAAATCCTTTAGTTTTACCCAAGAATCTTTCCTGACAGTTATTGGTGTCTACGGGCCAAATCAACCATCCCTTCCAATCGGGGTCTGATCTATTGTATTACAGGATGTCAACTAGTGTAACCTCTTCTTGCAATGTTATATTACCCTCAGTGTGTGATGGTGTGGGCATCCAAGGTGTATTCAAATCTTTATTCTTGGCTAATCCAAGACAGGTCATTTGTTGCACTGTTTCATTCAAAAACATTATTTGCTGAGGAATAAGGCATGCTCTAAATAGTGCCTCTGTTCCCTGTACCTGCCAGTCCCTAGTACCCCAGACCGATTTTAAGTCTATGGTGTCTTTCCATAAGTTGAAACCCTGTTCAGACAATTGGGCAATAAAGGAAGCAGAATAAATCTGTTTGGTGTTTGTTAGCATATTTTTCCATGCTGGTGTTGGTGCAACCGTATAATATTATGAGGCTGAATCTGATTTGATAAACCCTGAAAAATGCGGAAATTTCTGTGCAAATCTTTTGAACTGCCTTTCGGCGGTGTTGGGCAATGTTCCCATTGGTGGTATGTGAAAACATTTCTGGGATTAGCAGATTTATGCAGAAAGTGATGACCATAATGTTGATAGCAATACATTGTTTCAAAGTGTGATGTGCCCTCTAACATTTCATTATTAGAAAAAGCAGCAGATTATTCTAAATTAGACATCATATTATTTACAGTTTCATAATCCCAATCATCGGAAAATGTACTAGAGGTAATGATATCACTCAATGATATTTTAAATAAATGTGGTATTTTTAAACGTTCGGTTGGGACAAATATATCGTAATCAACCTTGTCCCATACTATACCGTCAGGTATAGGAACTGCTGTAATGTTCACTGATGACAGGTCTCTGCTTTCACGATGTGATGATAGGTGCGGTTTCAGGATCTCATTCACTTTTTGTGCCGCAGAGCTTTCTCGAAGATAAGTTCCATTAATAAGCATACTAAAAACAGTTACTAGGCCTATCCAGAAAAGAAAGAAAAGTATTCCGGTAGATACCCAGAGTTCCACCCAAGGTGATACCAGGTAAGTCTTTTTAAGAAAGTTCAGAAAATCTTTAAATCGCTGTAGACGAGTTTTTGGGGCTGACGTCGTTTCAGGTTTGCTTGGATCTAACGAAAACGTGTCAAAGTCAATGAAATAGCCAAATGCAGTTCGATCAATTTTTGGTAGTTCCGCAGGTTTTGTAGAAACTGTAGCTTGCTCTTGTTGGGGCATGTCGACGTAGATATCTGTGTTTGGTCGAATAGAAATTTGTCTTTCCGTGGAGTTCTCATTTTGAACTTCAGTTTCAAGAGGAACGAGTTCCATTGCATTGCTGCTTAGTCCTTCATTCCGTGCAGATGACCCTTCAAATGCGATGAGTCTTTCTGTTTGAACTTCTTGTATAGTTGTGAGAGGAGGGTGTCTGTTACTCCGGAGTCCACGCGGCCTACTAATCAGTATTGGCCACATACTGTGGTTTGATTAGGTCAATTGAGACAAATCTTTTCTCCTTTTTACCGGCAAGAGGTGGCAGAAGTACTGTTCTTGTTCCTTCAACTACCAGGACAAGTACAGGCTTTCTGTATGATGGCCCTCTTTTTTGTCTGCTATTTTCTCTCTGAACAGATCCCCGACTTTAGGGATCCAGACAGGTCTTGCCGTGACACTTTTTACTTCCCCAGTGGCGGTCCTTTTTGTCTGGACATTACTCTGTAGTGCCCTGGATTCATTCAGATCCTGTAAAACAGCCAAACGTTTATGGATGTCAAAAGGTTTATCATCCGCCACTGTGCCTTCACAATCAAGATCAGGTACCCACATTCTCGTCCCAAAGAGGACCTCATAAGGAGTGATATCCCCTAGAGAGCTTCTTGGCTGATTATTTAATGCCCTTTGTACTCCAAACAGATGTTTTACCCAATTTCCACCTGAGCCTAATACTCTAGCTGTTAAAGACTGCTTTAAGTCCCGGTTTTTGTTCGCCACAACCGAATTACCCTCGGGGTGGTACGGAGAGGAGTACCGCAATGCTACACCCACACCTCCCATGGCCTCCTTGTAAGCCCTAGAGCTAAACGCGGGGCCACGGTCAGAATGTAATGTGCCAATTGCGTATGTCCCTATAAAGACTCGGAAATCTTTTATAACAGTTCGAGCGTCAGCCAAGCACTGGGGCCACACCCATAGGAACCTAGAGCAGGAATCCACTGCAACCATGATATACTTGTAAGCCCCATCAGATTGTAAGGGGCCGCAGTGGTTCAAATAAACACACGCCAGTGGTTTGTCTGATATTAGTAATGGTGTCTGCACTGGACGTGTTACGGTGGAGCCTTTCATCTGCTGGCAGATGTCGCATTTCAAGACGTAGTCCTTAGTCTGCTTTCTTAGTCCAGGCCACCAATAGAGCTGTTTCAATAGAGAAACAGTTGCTGTAACTCCTGCATGTGCAGACCCTATACCCTTGTGTGCTGCTAGAATTAATCCTAACCTACGATCCAGATTTGGTATTACTCTATCCCCCACTCCAGGAATTTGAGCAAATGGAACATTGTTTGCATCTAACTTGTAGGAGTATTTGAGTGGGAACCTCTTGGTGGTACTGCTGAGTTATTGTGTGTAGCAATAATCGCAACCATTATCTCACCGTCTATTCTCGTTTTTGAATGAGTGATTGCAGCTACGGAAGCCGTACGTACAGCCCCCTTTTCGGCTTCGTCAGCCAATGAATTCCCTTCAACGTGAACGCCATCACGATGATGACTCAATGTGTGTATCACGTGAGCCCTTGGTAGTTTGTTTTTCAACTCCACTACCTGTTCCCATAGCGTTTTGTGCTTAATTTTGCCACCTTTTGCATCTTTAAACCCATTCTGTCCCCAGTGATGTAAATATTCATTATATGACTGTACACAGTAAAAGGAATTACACACAATTAGTGTGGGGAATTCTCGATCTGTATTCACCAGTGCCAGTATTAGTGCTTTTAGTTCTGCCAGCTGTGCCGTGCAGTCTCCTAGAGACTGTGTTTTTGTATACTTCGGGTGAAACTTTCCATCCCGCATACGTCCTTTAACGATAGCACACACGGCGCTGTATTGCTGTTTACTCCCTATGGCCGGTTGCACAGAACCATCAGTGTAAATAATGTATTCATACTGATCTAGAGGCATTATTTCATTTGGTAGAGGATATTCTTGTTCGTATTGCAGAAATGCTTGTGTTTTTAGATTTGGGTCGTACCTGTATTCTACATCTGTTGCAGTGAGAGAATTGGCCCATTGTATCCATCTTGGATGTAAGGCTTTAGCTTTGGGAACGCTTGCCTTTGTTGCAGCCTCTAAGGCTGGAACCGGGGTAAAGACTATTATACGCTTTTCCGTGGGCCAGGGCTCTTTCTCTGACTACAGCAGTCTGTACTGCTGTTAATATTTTCTCAGTTGATGCAAAACGCATCTCAGCATTTGTGTATAAATGTGATTTATATGCTATTGGTACTGTTTCACCTTCGTTATATGTTAGATAGGTGTACCCAGATTGACCCGCAACTATACGGATCACCAGGTTGCGTACGTTTACTCGTGTCTGTTAGTGTTTTGAAGCTATCATGTCAGCTTGTAAGGAACGAAGAGTATCTGTCTGTTCCTGTGTCCACTGTCTAACTGAAAAGTCAGGTTTTATTAAATCGTAGAAAGGTTTTACTCTTTCTGCGTAATCCAAAATGTATGTTCTGCAAAGTTCAGGAATCCCAGGATTGATTGTAAATTTTTTAATGATTTTGGAGGTTGGAGCAGCGCGCATTTTTCTAAAAAGTTAGCTGCTAGACTTTTCCCTTCACTTGAAAGCTCATATCCTAGAAAAAGGACATTAAGGTGGGCAATCTTCGATTTTTTGAAGTTGAATTTGTAACCCTCAGAAGAAAATCCCAAAATTATGGTGTTTACTTTGTACAAGTGTTCCTCCAGGTCATCATTCGTCAGATAAATATCATCTATGTAGGACAATGCCTCTTCATCCAGATTTTGAAGTAATTCAGTTACCCTAGCCGAAAACAACCCCGGGCTGTTCTTATACCCCAGGGGGAGTCGGCAAAATTGACGCTGGGACCCTAGCGCTGAGAATGCTGTCAAATATCTGCTCTCAGGCGCTATATTTTGGCAAAAAAATCCATTTGAGATACCTAGTGTCGTTTTTTTTTCCGTACAATGTTATTCATTAATGCGGCACTGTGTGCATTCTGCACTGCAAATGTTTTAGTGCAAGTGTTTACATTTCTCTAATCCAATACTAGATAGTATGAATTGTCTGGTTTTGATACAGAAAACAAAGGGTTATTCATTTGAGAGGTGCATGTTTCAATCACTCTTTGGTATTCAAGTTGATCTAAGATCTCCCTGACCTGTTTTTTAGCTTCTTGCTTTATTGGATACTGCCTTTGTGCAGTTGGTGTTTTTTGTAATGGAATTATGTGGTGGGTTGAATCCTCATCCCATCCAACATGGTTTTTGTATAATGCTGGGGCCTGGGCTACCGCCCACTCCCGTGCATATGTATATTTTAAATATTTGGGAACATGGTCGAAGAATGCTGGTAAAAATACAGTTTCTCCCCTAGGGCAATCCATGAGGAATGCTGGCGGCCAATCTTGTTCAGCTAACAAAATGTCATAGCCAAACGTTAGGTTCTCCCAAAAGAGACCTCTAACTGTCCTGCATTTGTCCCTCTCCATTTGGAGTGTAATTTCATATAATTTGTGTGGGACACTTACCCTAGTATCAGGTGTTTCTACAGTGATATAATCATTCAAGTCCGCTGTCACCAGAAATTCCATCAGGTTCTGGCGAGCTATTGTTACTTCTGCCGCACTGTCTAGCATCGTCAGAGCCCATTACCCGTTCAGTAGTCGAGTCCAGAGAATTCTGGGCATGTCTGATCTTTAGACCTGCAACCTTCTTCTTTTTGAACTGTGGTTTTGGTTTGGCTTTATCTTCTTTTTTGGAAGTATAGTCTTGAGCGTTCTGCTTGTCACTGGAGAGAGGTAAGGACGGTCAGACAGACAAGAAGAGCATACAATTATCCCACTTCTTTTTAGAAGAAGTAGGTGTCTGCTTGGAAGTATCCTTCTCGGGACTACCCATCAGTTGTGGTTTTAATAACTCTGCATACGCAGTTTCAATTATTTTGGGTAGTTCGATCTCCTGTTGTAAAGGACTGAACTCCCTTAGGCGTTGGGGGATGGCCACTGATGCTGCCTCCCCTTTAATATTTGCCAGTATTATTTCTGATACCTGGGCATAGTTACCTAGTAACCTCATCCCCAAGTTCAGAGCAGGCTCTGCTCCATACTCATTTTGTATTTGTCTTAATACGTCTGGTATTACTGCTAATGACGGGATACCATGAGTTCTGGTATATATGGCATCGAAAACTGTACCCCAAGAGGTACAATCCTCTATCTGTGGTGTTATGCCCATGGGAAAGCAGATTGTTAGCATTCTGTTTTTTTCATAAGGGCTAGTATTTGGAAATACTGCTTCTAGCTGCGTTATCTTCTGAGCTACCCAGAATGGCATGTGTTCACGTTTTATGGGTATTTTACCCATTACTGCATGTAATGTTTTTGGTGTAATTTTAGTCGCTGTGTTCTGAACGTGAGCAGTATTTGTTGTTACAATTGCTGGCTGGACCGTAAGTGTCCTCATGACATATTGCGTCATGTTTCTGTAAAGTTTTATTAATTCTTTGTGAAGTATGAGTAAGTCTGTTCCTGGCATTGTTTCGATGTCAGGATGTGGGGTGTAGGCTGCTAAGATTGGCCATGTTGCCCCTTCTCTTCCGAGCGGACCGAGTCTCACTCTTCTTCTTGTATGGGGGAGGGCACCTTTAAACCAGTATAAATGTTCCTGGTAGTGAGCAAAACCTCAGTGTCCTCATACGGACAATATTCCGCTGGTGCATCACCTTCTGTGTAGAAGTGAAATTTTTTTGTTCTTGCATTTGCTGCTGGGAATGTAACCTACGAATAAAATACCTCTGTTCTGTACGATTCGTGTGCCTCAAACACGAAAGCTACTATGCCACCCCTAGGTGTTAAACCATGTGCAAGCAGTTTCAGGGTGACTGCATTTCTAATATTTTCTGCATTCTGAATTGCATTTGCATCTTCATTGTCATCTGTGAGGTGCAAGTTTTGCACAACTCCTCCCGCGTTATCCGCGTCTTCAGTCATTGTTTTAAGGAGGAAGTATTTTCCAAGGAAACTAAGATAAGGTGTTTTGCACAATTTTATGAACACTGTGTCCTTCAAGCTTAATTAACCAACAGCTAATAAATAGGATTTTTGCCTACCCAGCTGTGGCGGAGTTTAGCCCACCCACTCCAGACGTCACTGGTGTTTTTTGAACAGGGATTTCTGAGAATAGCACGACTGAACTACTCAGATTCTACTGTTAAATAAGTACCCAACCAACGTTGGTGGTGCCATGTTGTGTAGTTCCTATAAAAAGTATACAGGATCTGCGCGTTTAGACAACATACACTGTAGCATTGGTGTCAGACAAACTCTGATCACCCGCACCGGGTATGTTGGCCTTTTGTACCAACTAGCTCACAGTGCCACTAGAATCTCCTCTTACCAAGGAGAGAATAGTTCCTGGCAACCATCGAACATGACAACCCTGATCCCTGACCGTGGAAACAATATACTACCTTTCGCTCAGTCACTCGTGCTTACTTAGTCTGTCTCAGAGAAATACACAGAATAAACAGGCTGGGCATTTTCAATAAGAATTTATTGAACAGTTGTTATTCTGGTGTAAAATAGATGAGCTGTAACAACTGTTAGGCAGTATAAGATATAAATGATTAACAGTACGATAAAGGTGAATGGATGGTATAGCTCTACCATCTTTCTATAATCATGAATAGATACGAATATATAAAACACATGATAAAAGATGCGTACTCCTACGATGCTTCCCTAACTAGATGTACCTGTGTACCTAGTCTGTGTGTAGGTGTTAAGCCAAGAATCCCTCTAGAATTTAGTCAACCCCATTATCTGAAGTGAGAGACTGTGGGACCCCGTCCTGGTCTCGAGTTGGACATCCCGCGAGGGATGTTAGACCACTGCGAGCTGGAGTGTCTGCATGCAGGAGCCTCAGCGTCTCTGGTCAGTGTGTCGGCCGGGATGTCTCGGTCTCCTCTGTCTTATCTTAGCAAGATATGATGCATATATACCCATAGGTCTCCCCAGGGGTCCTACCTTGCTGTATTACTGGGTCGGCCTAAGGATGACGTTGGGCATGAACTTTGTACATAGATTTTATACAGGAGATGGTAGTCCTGCTGTGCTTGCAAGAATCCTCATGCATAATGTATGAGATTTAAAACTAGGGAAAACCCGTGTTCTGAATGCAGTGTAATATCTAGGTAAAAGGTTGGTCCCTGTAAACCGTGACAAGTGTAATGTAGGGAGAGAATATAGGTGAAGGGTAATGAGATTACCGGGCCTATATTATGATACCTATATGGAATATAACAGGGTCGCTGCTTCTTCTCTCCGGACTGTACCATGGTCGCTGCTCCTTCTCCCTGGACTGTACCATGGTCGCTGCTCCTTCTCTCTGGACTGTACCATAGTCACTACTCCTCCTCCCTGGACTTTACCATGGTCGCTGCTCCTTCTCTCTGGACTGTACCATAGTTGCTGCTCCTCCTCCCTGCACTTTAACATGGTCGCTGCTCCTTCTCCCGGGACCGTACCATGGTCACTGCCCCTTCTCTCTGGACTGTACCATGGTCGCTGCCCCTTCTCCCGAGACTGTACCATGGTCGCTGCTCCTTCTCCCCAGACTGTACCATAATCGCTACTCCTTCTCTCCGGGCTGTACCACGGTCGCTGCTCCTTCTCCCCGGACTGTACCATGGTTGCTGCTCCTTCTCCCCGGACTGTACTATGCTTGCTGCTCCTTCTCTCTGGACTGTACCCTGGTCGCTGCTCCTTCTCCCCTGGATTGTACCATGGTCGCTGCTCCTCCTCCTTGGACTTTACCATGGTCGCTGCTCCTTCTCCCCGGACTGTACCATGGTCGCTGCTCCTTCTCTCTGGACTGTACCCTGGTCGCTGCTCCTTCTCTATGGACAGTTCCTTCTCCCCGGACTGTACCATGGTTGCAGTTCCTTCTCCCTGGACTTTACCATGGTCGCTGCTCCTTCTCCCGGGACTGTACCATGGTCGCTGCTCCTTCTCTCTGGACTGTACCATGGTCGCTGCTCCTTCTCCCCGGATTGTACCATGGTCGCTGCTCCTCCTCCTTGGACTTTAACATGGTCGCTGCTCCTTCTCCCCGGACTGTACCATGGTCGCTGCTCCTTCTCTCTGGACTGTACCATGCTCGCTGCTCCTTCTCCCAAGACTGTACCATAGTCGCTGCTCCTTCTCCCTGGACTGTACCATAATCGCTGCTCCTTTTTTCTGGACTGTACCCTGGTCACTGCTCCTTCTCCCGAGACTGTACCATGGTCGCTGTTCCTTCTCCCCGGACTGTACCATAATCGCTGCTCCTCTCTGGAATGTACCCTGGTCGCTGCTCCTTCTCTCTGGACTGTTCCTTCTCCCCGGACTGTACCATGGTTGCGGCTCCTTCTCCCGGGACTGTACCATGGTCGGTGCTCCTTCTCCCGGGACTCTACCATGGTCGCTGCTCCTTCTCTCTGGACCGTACCATAGTCGCTGCTCCTTCTCCCTGGACTTTACCATGGTTGCTTCTCCTTCTCCCGGGACTGTACCATGGTCACTGCTCCTTCTCTATGGACTGTACCCTGGTTGCTGCTCCTTCTCCCTGGATTGTTCCATGGTCCCTGATCCTCCTCCCTGGACTTTACCCTGGTCGCTGCTCCTTCTCCCCGGACTGTACCACGGTCGCTGCTCCTTCTCCCTGGACTTTACCATGGTCGCTGCTCATTCTCCCCGGACTGTACCATAATCGCTGCTCCTCTCTGGAATGTACCCTGGTCGCTGCTCCTTCTCTCTGGACTGTTCCTTCTCCCCGGACTGTACCATGGTTGCGGCTCCTTCTCCCGGGACTGTACCATGGTCGGTGCTCCTTCTCCCGGGACTCTACCATGGTCGCTGCTCATTCTCCCCGGACTGTACCATAATCGCTGCTCCTCTCTGGAATGTACCCTGGTCGCTGCTCCTTCTCTCTGGACTGTTCCTTCTCCCTGGACTGTACCATGGTTGCGGCTCCTTCTCCCGGGACTGTACCATGGTCGGTGCTCCTTCTCCCGGGACTCTACCATGGTCGCTGCTCCTTCTCTCTGGACCGTACCATAGTCGCTGCTCCTTCTCCCTGGACTTTACCATGGTTGCTTCTCCTTCTCCCGGGACTGTACCACGGTCGCTTCTCCTCCCGTACTGTACCATGGTTGCTGCTCCTTCTCCCTGGATTGTTCCATGGTCCCTGCTTCTCCTCCCTGGACTTTACCCTGGTCGCTGCTCCTTCTCCCCGGACTGTACCACGGTCGCTGCTCCTTCTCCCTGGACTTTACCATGGTCGCTGCTCATTCTCCCCGGACTGTACCATAATCGCTGCTCCTTCTCTCTGGACTGTACCATGGTCGCTGCTCCTTCTCCTGAGACTGTACCATGGTCGCTGCTCCATCTCCCCGGACTGTACCATAATTGCTGCTCCTTCTCTCTGGACTGTACCCTGGTCTCTGCTCCTTCTCCCGGGACTGTACCCTGGTCTCTGCTCCTTCTCCCGGGACTTTACCATAGTCGCTGCTCCTTCTCCCTGGACTTTACCATGGTCGCTGCTCCTTCTCCCGGGACTGTACCATGGCCGCTGCTCCTGCTCCCCGGATTGTACCATAATCGCTGCTCCTTCTCTCTGGACTGTACCCTGGTCGCTGCTCCTCCCTTGACTGTACGATGGTCGCTGCTCCTTCTCCCTGGATTATACCATGGTCGCTGCTCCTCCTCCCTGGACTTTACCATGGTCGCAGCTCCTTCTCCCCGGACTGTACCATGGTCGCAGCTCCTTCTCCCCGGACTGTACCCTGGTCGCTGCTCCTTCTCTCTGACTGTACCATGGTCGCTGTTCCTTCTCCCTGGACTGTACCATGGTTGCGGCTCCTTCTCCTGGGACTGCACCATGGTTGCTGCTGCCAGGATGCGTGATGTCACCCACACACAATTCAAATATTTAGTAGTGGTTTACTACACATCTCTGCTCCATAAACAACTGGTAAGACACTGGGTTATTGGTTGAGGGGGTTAGAAGCCCTGCTCAGGCAACAACCACAATCCTTGCAGGTTGAACCACAAAAGGTACTAAGTTAACCTATGTTTCACACTCTGGTAGTTTGGCACAAAAGCAGTCAGGCTTAACTTATAGACAATGTATAAAGTATTAATTCAGCACACAAGCAGTAACAAAGTGGAAACACAATAACTGAAAAATCCCTAACCAATTTAGAAAAACAGAGTAAACTTTAATAAATAAAATGAGACCATACCAACAAAAATCTAATCAGTAGAACTAAAGATATGCAATTTTAAAGGTTTAAGTAGATACAGCACTTAAAATGACAAAGCAGCAGTCGTGGTCATCTGGTCGGGGGAATGTCGCATGTTCAAGCTGACAACGATGAAGTGCCGGTTGGATACAGGGACCAGGTTAGTGTTGCTGAAAAAGTTACCTTCTCGAAGTCCAGTGTTAGGAGTTTGGTTTGCGGTGGAGAAGGCCATGAGGAGCAGGGAGAGAGTTGTGGATGGTTGTTGCTGTACATGAAGAGCAGGCATGGTGTCGTGGATGGCCGTTGCTGTTGCGCAAAGTTCCGGTGAGGTGTAGTGGACGTTGGATGCTGGAGCTTCATGTTGTCAGTCACCATGGACTGTCGTTGCTGTGAAGAGTCATTGAAGGTTTGCAGTGTTGGTTGTTGCCTGAGACAGAGTCACGGCACGAACAGGGCTGGCCACGTTCATGAAGAACCTTAAACTTCAAGATTTTTCCTGTTCATAAAGATGGTGTGCACTCTGATGCCTGTCAAGGGACCAGGACCTGGGGAGGCACCTCTGGGGCATCAGGGACTCACTCTAGCAGAGGTGAGCAGGGTCAGGCAGGTCCAGGCTGGTCAGGTCCAACACATCAGCTGGGCAGTTGCATAGAGTCCTTTGGAGCTCAGACAGCCAGTCAGCCAACTGACCCTTGGAGTCGCTCAGGTAGCCTGGGATGAAGGGAGCAGGTCCAGTCCTCCGTCTCAGAAACGAGGCAGACTTCAAGCAACAGGGCAGTGCTGCTCTGAGAGCAGCAGTGCAGTTTTCTGTGTAGAGGGGGCAAGGCAGTCCTTCTTCAGTAAAGTCCACAGGCCCAAGAGTATACTAAAAGTGGCACAGGAGGGCAAATATTTATATGTGGTGCCAGCCTTGTGTGTCTGGGGTAAAACTCAGTCCTACCCCTACATTTGGTTCTGGAAAGTTCTTCTATTCCCTTTCAAGGCTCCAAAAGGTTTGGGGTGACAAAAGGCTGGTGCCAGTGCCATTTATGTGTGTTGGAGGGAAGCCCTTTGAAATGTAAGTGGGGCAAGGCACAACTCCATCCTCGCCATCCTGCCCACAACTAATCATCTTTTGTGTCATTATCCCACAGGAACACAAAAAGTAAAAAACCCTAAAAGTAGAGCCATTCACAGCCATGTGAGACAGGACACTGGCAGGAGGCACAAACGTTTAGGACAAGAAAATAGCAACTTTCTTAAAGTGGCATTTCCAGAATTGTGTCTTAAAATCCGACTTTACCATTAAAGAGATTTTAAATGAACAACTCATTTGAGTGTGCCGGCCACTTGTCTCCTCTGAGGCCATGATCAGGGGGTTGTCATTCTCCCCCTCGATATCCTCCTCCATATCCTCGTCCTCCTCTTGGTCCTGTGCTGTAGACTGTAACTGACGGGCTTCCTCCCGGGCCCTGAGGGCCTTCTGGGGCTCCTGCTTCTTGTAGCTCTGGGTTACTGGGCCTCTGGGAGGGTGTCCCGTCTCTTGGACTTCGCAGCCATGCTCCAGCGCAGTGAGGCCCAAAGGAGGATACCCCCTCCCTGGGTCTAGAAGACATGGTCCAGCACACTCCCTGGCCGATACGGCCTTCTGGAGCTCCTGCTTCTTGTAGCTCTGGGTTACTGGGCCTCTGGGAGGGTGCCCCGTCTCTTGGACTTCGCAGCCATGCTCCAGCGCAGTGAGGCCCAAAGGAGGATACCCCCTCCCTGGGTCTAGAAGACATGGTCCAGCACACTCCCTGGCCGATACGGCCTACTGGAGCTCCTGCTTCTTGTAGCTCTGGGTTACTGGGCCTCTGGGAGGGTGCCCCGTCTCTTGACTTCGCAGCCATGCTCCAGCGCAGTGAGGCCCAAAGGAGGATACCCCTCCCTGGGTCTAGAAGACATGGTCCAGCACACTCCCTGGCCGATACGGCCTACTGGAGCTCCTGCTTCTTGTAGCTCTGGGTTACTGGGCCTCTGGGAGGGTGCCCCGTCTCTTGGACTTCGCAGCCATGCTCCAGCGCAGTGAGGCCCAAAGGAGGATACCCCTCCCTGGGTCTAGAAGACATGGTCCAGCACACTCCCTGGCCGATACGGCCTACTGGAGCTCCTGCTTCTTGTAGCTCTGGGTTACTGGGCCTCTGGGAGGGTGCCCCGTCTCTTGGACTTCGCAGCCATGCTCCAGCGCAGTGAGGCCCAAAGGAGGATACCCCCTCCCTGGGTCTAGAAGACATGGTCCAGCACACTCCCTGGCCGATACGGCCTACTGGAGCTCCTGCTTCTTGTAGCTCTGGGTTACTGGGCCTCTGGGAGGGTGCCCCGTCTCTTGGACTTCGCAGCCATGCTCCAGCGCAGTGAGGCCCAAAGGAGGATACCCCTCCCTGGGTCTAGAAGACATGGTCCAGCACACTCCCTGGCCGATACGGCCTACTGGAGCTCCTGCTTCTTGTAGCTCTGGGTTACTGGGCCTCTGGGAGGGTGCCCCGTCTCTTGGACTTCGCAGCCATGCTCCAGCGCAGTGAGGCCCAAAGGAGGGTACCCCCTCCCTGGGTCTAGAAGACATGGTCCGGCACACTCCCTGGCCGATACGGCCTACTGGAGCTCCTGCTTCTTGGAGCTCTGGGTTACTGGAGCCCCCTCTCCCTGCAGAATACCTTGAGCTCAAACGGTATGACAGTAAATGTAGAGAAAACCAACGTTGTGATCTTTGGATGGAACACGAAGAAACTAACGGTACATGGAATTTTAACAATCACCGTCTGTCTACTGCTTCTAGATATAAGTACCTCGGCTGTTGGTTAGACAATAAGGGTGGGCATTTAACTCACAAGAACTCTCTTAAACCAAAGCATGCGTCTTTACTATTTACATTCCAATCCATTCTCAATCACACTAAACAACCATCCATAGAACCCTTGCTGAAAATAGTTAAATCCAAGCTAATTCCTATGTTAGCATACAGTTCGGAAGCCTTTCCCGGGAAACTTGGCTCTTTTTTAACAAAACCCAGAGCCATGTTTTTAGATCCCTGTTTAAACTCCCAAATCATTCTGCAGCTGCTCAAATTAGATTAGAATTTGCATTGTGCGACCAAGTTTTAGCTCAAAAGGCCTGCACCCTTAAATATGTACATGCTATACCTGCTGCCAAAGAAGGAACGCTGAAAAGTTTAATTTGGAAGAAGTATCATCAAAGAACCATATAGCAGCCCAAAATTCTTGGACGACTTCTCTTGATAAAGACTTGAAAGTTAAATCAACGGCAAGAGTATGGAATCTGAATCTTCCACATCAGAATTTAAAAAAAGAGCTAAACCGATTAACACAAAAGGCATCATTCGTACAAGATCGTCGGGTCCTTATGGCTCGGGAACATGCGCATTTGATACAAAGAAGCTACAACAAAAGAGGTATTCAAAAATACTTAACAGATTCCTTTCACTGTGTACTATAAAATTAAGTTTTGTCTTATCGGGATGGGAAATTTTACATCTCTTGACCTTTCACCCCCATGGTTGATAGGCCCAGTATCAACTATGTGTCGGCTGTGTGCTCAATCTCAAGAGAACCTATGTCATCTACTCTGCATTTGTCCGGCTTTAATAAACGACCGCAGGAAATTTCTTCGCAAGTTGTGGATTTTACAAGGTTCTCGCACAATTCAAGAGGCAGTAGATTTCCTGCCATTTGTAAGTTGATTAAATTCCTAAATAAAACAGAAAAGTTGCTAAGAGCTGCTAAACTGCCAGACACTTGTGGAGTATGATGGGCGCCTCCTATCCCTTTGCGCATCTGTGCTTTGGTCCTTGAAGTTTGACTGTCAGGTTTCCTAATATTATCCCTATTCCTAAGGTTATACCTCCTTTCGGAGGGTTATGCACTTTTAACAATTACGATTTATACTTTTTTCCCATAAACACATGAATTATGGATCCACGGGTAATTAAATAAGTCTTCTTATTCACGCTGGTCTTTGATATAAAATTCTCCTTATCAAATACGTATTACTATTTATTCATTTGAAAGTCATTGATAGTTTTTTTCGTTGTTTTCCAATGGATTTTATAATTGTTTCCAAATGTAAACACGTTTTAAAATGGGTTCTGAATCTATAATAGTAGTTTTAAAATTGTTTTTTGAAACTTGTTTTATGATATGTTTTGTATTTACAACTAATCTAACTGTTTTTCTAATAAGGTCTTATCAGTTTTGTAATGGCTTTTATTAGCTGTGCAAAAACCAATAAACTTGAAACTTGAAACCTTGAGCTCAGCCACAGTGCAGCTCTCCGGGCTGTTGACCTCAAACTCCATGCTTGCAGCAGGCAGAGTCACAGGTGCACAAACACAAGTACTGGATCCCACCACTGAACACCAATGTAAGGAATTGGGTTATTGGTTGAGGTGGTTGGGAGCCCCAACTCAGGCAACAACCACAATCCTTGTCAGGGTAAACCGCAAAGTCACTAAATTAATCTGTGCCTAACCCTCAGGTAGCTTCTCACAAAAGCTTAACTTAGAGGCAATGTGTAAAGTATTCAGGCAGCACACAAGCAGTAACAAAGTGAGAACACAACACAAGAAAAATAGAGTAAATATTAATAAATGCAATTAAACTAAAACAACAAAAATCCTATCAGTAGAACTGGAGATACGCAATTCTAAAGGTTTAGGTGGACATAGTGCGTAAAAACACAAAGCGTCTTTAGTGGTCATCTGCTCATGCTGGACTTTGGGAAAGTCACAAGCTCATGCCGACTGCAATGGACCACGTGCCGGATACATATATGAAGTTAGTCCCATTGAAAAGTTACCATCTTAAAGGCCGGCACAAAGAGTTCCGTTCACGGTGAAGGAGGCCGCGAGGAGCAGAGAGAGCATTGCACATGGTCGTCGCTGTAGCTCGAAAAGCAGGCTTGGTGTCACGTATGGTGATCACTGTCATGCGAGGATCCGGTCGGGCGTAGCAGATGGTCGTTGCTGGAGCTTTGCGATGCTGGTCACCGCAGGCTGTCATTACTATAGCTCAAAGTGCAGATGTCGCATTGCCACTCGTCATTGGCAGTGACTGTAGCGTGAAGTGTTGAGTTCACCGGAGCTTCACACTGTCGGTCTCTGCAGGAACGGTCCTATTCGAAGTCATGAAGAGCCCAAAACCTCAACATTTCTCCTTTTCTTGAAGAGGAGTGCACTCTGATGCCAGTCAAGGGTCAAGGACCTGGGGAGGCACCTCAGGGACTCACTCTGGCAGAGGCCAGCAGGGCTCAGGCAGATGCAGTTGCATGTCCAGCCAGGCCAGTTACAGCAGGTCAACTGGGCAGTTGCAGGGAGGCCTAGGGAGCTAGTTGTGTCTCCGTAGCTCAGACAGGAGGTCAACCAACTGACCCCTGGAATCGCTCAGGTAGTGTGGGATGAACGGAGCATGTCCAGTCTTCCTTCTCAGACAGCAAGGCAGTCCTCAAGCAACAGGGAAATCATCTGGGAGCAGCAGGGCAGTTCTCTGGGAGAACAAGGCAGTGCTTCTTCTGTAATGTCTACAGGTCCAGGAGTGTACTGAAAAGTGGCTCAGGAGGTCCAATATTTATATCTGGTGCCAGTCTTTGTGTGTGGGGGAAAACTCTGACCTACCCCCGACATCTAGTTCTGGAACATTCTTCTCTTCCGCAGTCAAGGCTCTTAGAAGTCTGTGGTGACAAAAGGCTAGTGTAAGGGTCCTTTGTGTGTGTAGGAGGAAAGCCCTTTCAGAATTGGGGGTTACAATCTTAATTTACCATTAAATAGGATTTTAAATTACAATTCAGTGCAGTCTAAACAGCATACCATCATCTACTCCCAATCCAAAGTTAACACCTATTAAAAGTAATAGGGTAACTAGGTGTTAGTCAATGGAAGAGATAGGCCTTGCAGTAATTAAAAAACGACTTTAGGAGTTTTTCATACCAGGACATGTAAAACCTAAACACGCATGTCCTACTTTTAAGTGCAATGCACCCTGACCTATGGGTCTTTAGGGCTTACCCTAGGGGCGTCTCCTATGTACTAAAAAGGAAGCTTTAGGCTTGTCAAAAGGTTTATTTTGTCAGTTCGAAATGGCATTTTGAAACTACATTATAGGCTGTAGTAGCAGGCCTGAGACATGATTTTTAAAAGGCTACTCTAGTGGCTGGCACAGCGCATGCTGACGGTCCAATAATAGCATTTAATTTACACGCCCTGGGTACATGTAGCACCATTTTACTTGGGTTTTACAAGTAGATTAAATGTTCCAATTAGGTTTAAACCAATTTTACCATGTTTGCAGGAGAGCACACGCATGTTATCACTGGTTAGCAGTGGTAAAGTGCACAGAGTCCTAAAGCCAAATTCAGCAAATCAAGAGGAGTGAAGGCAAAATGTTTGGGGAAATACCACGCCAATTATGTCAGGTCTAACACAACTAAAATATAAAATATAACGTACAAGGATCTACAAAAGACAATAAAAGTAAAACAACCATTGGCAAAGCTCATAGGTCTGGCTGTTTTGTGAGAACGTAATAACTCTCATTAGCTAGTTGTGAAGAAGCCAGCAAGGAGGGTATACAAACCAGAACGGCTGTTCTACCTGTAGTCTCCGCAAGAACCGCATGGCCAGGAAAGAGTTGAAGATTGTAGTGATACACAGTACACCTTGAAACAAGGAATATATAACTAATAGTAAATAGATTGACTAAAATATAGCACAAAGAGGGTGAATGATAAACTCTCCTTCCAAAGGCCAGGTTGGCGCTGCTGTCTCAGGAGGAACTTGTAAGACTTCAAAGATGAACAAGGGCTCTTCAGCAAACAAAAGGAAGGGAAGAGAGGGCAAGCAAGGCAATGCAACAGAAAGCCAGTTAAGAAAGGACGACCAAGGATTGGAAAAAACAAGAAAAGTCCACAGCACATGGAAATAGGGACTACAAAACATGGAGTAAACTGTGGGCGGTAATCTGGTAGCTAGAAGTGGTATGTAGAAAGCCAAACCTTGTTGCCAACTTGATAAATAGGAGCAAAATGTCAAAGACTATCTGCATACGTTTTATAATCAGCATTAGGAATCAATCAATCAGTAGATTTGTAAACTGCTTCTTGGCCCTCATGATGGTATTCAGGCTCTGAGGTTTGTGAACACTGAGGTATGTAAAGACATTTTGATGGACAGATCATAATTTGTTCAGACGTGAATCACTCAAGGGAATAAAGTTGATGAACCAAAAAGCAGTAGTCTAATATGAAATCCATAGGTGCAGAAGAAATAAGAGTAGTGAAAAGTACTTGCACTGTGAATCAAATTGTTATAAACAAATTCTGATACTGGAATCCATCAAACCCAATCAGATTGTTACTATATGAGTACATAGTGTAAATATTGTTCGATTGCTTAATTCACTCTTTTCGTCTGGCCACCTGATTGAGGATGATAGCTGCTGGGTATATGACCCCCACTCTCTAGTAAGCCTAAAAGAATGGACGAGAAGCTGGAGATGAACTAAGAATCATTGTCTGCGACTTTGACAAACAGAAGTCCATATAAAAATTCTATTTCTTTCTAGAAGACAGAAGCTAATATTGTGAGTGAGGGTAAAGCATATATAGGTTTTAAATGAAAACCTGATGTTGTAAATGACGATGTCTTTTACCCATGTGTTTTGGTTTGGAGTGGAGTGGAGTGTGTTATGGTGTGGAGTGGCATTATGTGGGTTTGATTGGAATTGTTAGTTGTGGAATTGTGTGTGGTGGAATTGTGTGGTGTTGAGTGGATTAGTGTAGTGGAATTATGTGGCACGGTGGATCAATAGGGGTGAGAGATGCACAGAATAGATAGGCCGTATCGGGATGTGTAGACACCAATATATACTGAGGTCATGATATGCTGGCGTGAAGATACATTAAGGTATGCCGATGTCAAGATAGGCTGACATCAAAATATGCTGATGTCAAGATGCGCCGTCGTCAAGAAATGCCAACTTCAGCATACAGCAACATCAGAATATGCTGATGTCAAAGCCTGAAAAAGTTGTAGTGCTGGCTCCAGAATGCACTTAACACAACTGGACATCTGCGCGTGTGTGTGTGCCTACTTGTGTATGAGTGTGTTTAGTTACATTGTTGATGCATGAATTTAAATGTATATTATCTAGCAAATAAAGTGCATGCATGTCACCTATCTTTAATACTCATTAGGTACATATCAATATTTGCATATTATACACCTGCATGGGAAATAGATGGACGGACGGAGGTGGGTGTTGGAAAGGCAGTGGGTGGGTAAATGGACAGACAGATGTAGATGGTTGTTGGAAGGACAGTGCATGTGTGGACCAATGGAGGGAGTTGGGTGTTAGAAGGATAGTGGGAGAGTGGATAGACAGACTGGCAAAGGGGTTTGTTGGAAGGACAATGAGTGGGTGCATGGACGGGCAGAGGTGGGTGTTGGAACTGGAGATTTTTCTCTGGAGCGGAGTTTTTTCTCTGGAGCAGCTCGCCAAGGTTATGTTGGTGAGCGTTTGTGAGAAAACATTGCACTCTAGACCTCCTCCCGGTGAGATTCCTTAATGCGGGTGGTCACGACAGGTCACCACCACTCATGTTGGAACTGGAGAACCGGATTCAGTTTTTGGAGTGCTCTCCCCATGATAACCAAATAAAAAAGCACTGTCAAAGTCAATACGAGCAGCGAGGGCTCTCACCAAAGACTCATCCCCGCTCACCACAGCTCCGGTCGGATCACTTCGCTGTGAATTTGAGGGGCTAAATGGAAAGTGGGTGAAGCGCTGAAGCTAGGATTTAAAGGCCCAGTCACTTCTAAGAAGAGCTTGATGTAAATAATAAAAAGGAATCGGATGCCTCGCTAAATGGGAAGTGGTTGCGCCCCAAAAAGCATAAATTAAAATACCATCGGACGAAGTACGGCGTACCCCAAAAAGCATAAGAGTGTGCATAAATTAAAAGAACATCGCACCTGGGTGTCTGGGAAGCGTGTGACACAACCAACTCTTGAAGAAGTGCTTGATTAGCATTGAAGCTAAGTGGGAAGTGCTCAGTCTGAATCTAAAAAAAAGTTCCAAAGACACGAAATACAATGGCAGAAGCGGAAGAGGACAAGTCCTGCGGCGATACTCCATGGAAGTTAACAATTGAGGACAAGAGGTTGGACACAGGCTTTGTGGGTCGGAGGCACCAGGAAAGGTAGTCGTTGCCCGGATTCAGTGAGGGGCATCGGGGTAGTGTCTGAACTACGGCCCGAGAGTGTGCTGCTGCTTCCTCCTGGAGCGAGGCGAGAAGTTATTTTGAGGAAAGCTGCTGTGAAAATAAGTCTATAACGGCCTTAGCATTTATGCAAGGCACATAAAGCAATCTCCAGAGAACAGGAAGCGGAGTGGGGTGCCGCAGCTTATAAAGCAATCAGGAGAACCACAAAGAATGGCTCTACCAACGCTTTTTGATACAAGTGCCCACAAGATATTTTTTACACTTCTCCATTGGGGGCAACTGGGAGCTCTATGCGGGCCCCTCTCTGAGATAAGAAGGCAAGTCTGGGCCTGTACCAGACGGTAATGGTTGCCATAACAGACTGATCCGCCCCAACATATAACATGAGTAATTTATATTTTTAAAAATTAGTCCACAATATTTCCTTCTCATACAGAGACTGAACATTTCATATGATAATTGTTCTTTTCGAGGCCACAAAACTACTAGTTAAGCCTTGATGAGACGTCTTTCCTAAAGGACAATGGTGACGTCATCGGCACCAATGTCATGAATTCGATAATGAATATGGAATTACAGGGAAATTGGGCTGTAATACTGTGCTACACGTCACGTGAAGAGATACAAAAAAGGCTGGTATTATGGTTGAATATTTCATAATTCAGATCATATACTTTAGATGTGCCCTCCTGAGCAGGTTAAACTATTGCCAACAAGGATAGCCTTTCACACAAGTTTGGTCGTGTGCAACTCTCCCCCTCCTGCCAGGCCCTTGAGACCGGGACAGCGAGCACAGTCCCCACTACCCCCAGTTCAAGACAGTTGTTGGAGGTCCTCTGGGCTGGCCAGTTCTTCTGTTGGGTTCCGCAAATTTTAATTTGATTTATTTTGGTTCCAGTTCCAGTTTTAGCCTGTATTTTAATTTTCTACTGGGGTTACTCTTTTTTGGGGGGTTTCTAAGTAGGCTGTAGCCTTCCTCTTTTCCGGCCTGCTCCCACCGTTTTTTCTTCCCACCTTCATCGTATTCCCGCTCCCACCCTCCTGCCTCTCTCAAAGCCCCTCCCCCTCCCTGGACTACTTACGGAGGCCACTGCCCGGTCCCCAGCAAGTAGCCCTTGACCTTTTTGGCTGTGTACAACTCTCCCGCTCCTGCCAGCTCCTTGAGACTGGGACAGCAAGCCCAGTCCCTACTGTCCCAGGTCGTAGACTTCTTGTTTTCCCACCTGCTCCCGCCAGTTTTCCTTGCCACCCTCCGGCCTCCCTCACAGGCCCTAACAAGGACTACTTATAGAGGCTGATGTGCAGCCGCGCAGCCGCTGTGCCGCTGGCACACTGAAGGTGCACCAAACGCAAACCCTTTTGCGTCTGTTCTTGCCTAGACCGCGCCGAGCGCCAGAACCGCTGGCCCTCCAACCATCCCCTGCTACACCACCAATAGAGCTCCTAACCCTGGACCTCACATACTGGAACAGCGGCTGCTTCACGGCCTCCTCAAACTCAACTAAAGGACTCTTCATCTGCCGCCACTGCCGCTTTACCTGCCACACAGGACCCCCCCAACATTGGACTCCACACTGCGCCCACTCAGAAGCCCATGGACAATCCAACACTGCTCCAATGCATTCTTCTCAACACCCACTCCTTCTGCAAGCACGCCATGGAAATCTGGGTCACCATCTCCACCCTCTCCCTGGGCATTGCCTTCCTCACCGAAACATGGCTCACACCTTCCTCGAACCCTGACAGCGCCACCGCCACTCCCAACAGGTACCCCCCACATCCATCGCAGCCGCAGCAGTGGCCACGCCTTCTCCTTCATCATGGCCAAGACCTGAAACAACCTGCCCCTCCACCTCCAAGCAGCTCCCTACCTAGCGTACTTCAGAAAGAAACTCACAACCTGGCTTTTCGACAGAGACACGGCACACTCAGCGCCCTGATACCCCTAGGGGTGAAAGTGCTGCACTATACAAATACGTATTGATTGATTGATTAACACTATACTAAACTCTCCATAGTGCTTGGATGGGTATTCAAACTAGCTCTATATAATAAAAATAAATTGCTACAGTTACCATACATTTCTAGCATGAGGTGGGTGTGATCTGGGAGATGGGGGGGGGCAGGAGGTTAGTGTGGCTTCATCCATGACTGTGTGGCAGTCCTTTCAGAGGGGAAGGGGCTCTCCTAAATCAACACGGCAGGTCTGTGACCGTATCTGATTGTGCACGTGAAAGCAAAGGAATACACTTTCCCATCATCTCCTCACTCCAGAGCCCTCCCTGTGTGGCTAATGGCGGTCAGTGCATGACCAAGCGTGGTAAGGAGCGCAGGCAACCGGCTAGGATTAATAACGAAAAACGCCAACTCCCTTGACTGCACAGGACGAGGGAAAGCACCACATCTACAGAGCACCATATCACCCTGCGAGGATTAAAATGCTTCAGGGAGCCCCTAAAGGTGTCCCATCCCAGACAAACTGTGGATGTCAGCTACCACAACAAAGGTCTGATGCTTTGAAGCAGTCATTCACAGACTAAGCGCTTTACAAAATAACTCAAATACAAAAAGGAAGAAATACAAAATGCTTTGAGCATCAAATGCTTCAATAAGTCGGAATACTATGAATATACAGTGAGCATCAAATATTCCACTGTACTCAAGAATTCTAATCATATTCTGAACCTCAAAGATTTTCTGAGTCTCAGGTACTTAATTGATTTTCTCAGGACGAAATACTCTAAAAGACCTGTTTAGCCATAACCCTCAGTAGTAGTCTAAAGGGATACCTTTACTCATCTCTTTAAAAGTGACAGGTCCCACGCCCCTGAAATGAGGCAGAAATGGCGCAGAAATGACATAGATGAGTGTGTGAGAGCGCTCCCCGGAACTGACGTAGGTGTGGGATTGGGCACATGTGTTGTGAGATAACGTGCGCCTGTTAGGAGGCCAGTGTTAGGTTAATAGCAGCATGTGGTTAGGGTTTTGGAGACAAAGCAGTGTGCGCACAAGTGTCTGTGTCTAAGAGGGGCATGCCAGGGCATGTTCAAGCCATGACAAAAAAAAAATGAGCTGCGACAGAAATGTCACTGTGCGAGGAGTTGGGAAACGAGCAGGCAGCCACAGCCCCCAGCCGTTTGTGGACACAGCTCAGAGGGGGATGGTTAAATGTGCCATTTAAAAAGAAGAGTCTCTGAAAAGGAATTAAGCACAGATGGAACTGCAAAAGGGGCCAAACAAGGAAGCTCCTAAAGTCCTGAAATGTAATTAAGCATAGATGCTGAGTCAAACGTCCCCAAAAAGATGTGACAGGCCGGATTCGCAGATGGCCCAGGATAAGTTACCCATAGCAGGATGCGCCCTAGAGCATGTGAAATGTAATTAAGCACAGATGCTGCGACTGCAAACTTCCCCAAAGGTGGTGTCAATCATGCTTAGCAGAAGACAGAGTACAAGGTGATCACACAAGGAAGCATCTTAAAGTCATAGATGCTGAGTCAAACGTCCCTAAAAAAGAGGTGACAGTCTTGATTAGCAGATGGCTCAGGATAAGTTGCCCGCAACAGGATGACCCATAGGGCCTGTGCAATGAACTTAAGCACAGATGCTGATGCAGCCTAACCCAAAAAGAGATGTCAATCATGATTCGCAGATATCATAGTACAAGTTGCTCCCACAGGTAAGCCCTCCGGGGGTTGGGAAATGAAACCACAAATCAATGCACTATCACCTATTAAGAGCCCACACTCCACAAAGGATGGCCTGCGCATAATTAGCATACCATACAAAGTATAAAAGCCCCCCAAACACAAGACTTAAACACAAAACACATACAGAGGCCACCCCTTTTGGAACTGCGTATTGTGGATTTGCATTGGTACAGGACTGCCCACAGGACCCTTAGGAGATAAAGAATGGCGCAACAAGCCCCAGAATGATGCGGCATTCTGTACTCTACTGGGGGTAAATAAATAGGGATGGCACATTGCTGCAGTCGTAAGGATTTAAGCGCGTATCTAAAGTATCAGGGGGAATGCATTTAATGTGAACAATGTTGTAGTTTTAAAAGGTGCTTAGCGCAATGTAGAATTGTATCCTTGCTGTTTTAATTAATGTTTAAGGCTTTGTGGTATGCTGCTTAATGTGAATATTTTATGGGACTTGAGGTGAAATGTGGTTGTAGTTTTAAGGTTTTAAATGGCACTTAGCGCAAGGCGAGACTGTATTGAAGGTGAATAATTGTGATGGTTTTGGGGGGTGGCACAGGGTTGCATCCTTAACCTTGTAAGTGTTGTTTAACGCATGAGGGGTTGGAATTTAATGTGGATGATGCTAGAGGCTTCGAGGTGGTAAATGCTTGCAACTTAAGGCTTTTAATGGATGTTAAAAACATGATGGGAGTGTGTTTAATATGAATAATGCGGATGGTTTTGGTGGCTGAACGGGGCTGCAGTTTAAAGAATTTTAAGCATGTTTAGCGCATAGGGGAGTGTATTTAAAATGAATAAGTATGCAGCATGATGTTAGATGTTTTAGGGTTTTGAGACAAGGGATTGTGACCTTAAGAGCCCATTTTTTCCAGTGTGTGTGTGTGTGTGTGTGAGTGGTCAGAACACACCTATATACAATAGTTTTTAACAAAAATCAATAAATAAATAATACATTTGTGTACTCACCACCCTTGGTAGGACCTGGAGTTTGATAGTGGTGTGGGGTAGATGTATGGTTCCCCATCTGACCCATGGTGAGGCAGGGCCACCGTAGTGTGGTGGGGGCTCATGGCTGACCCAGGGGGATGCTGGGAGTGGCACCGTTGTTCCAGGTTGTGGTAGGAACGCCAAGATAATGTAAATTTTAAAAAAAGTGCCCAGGCCGGTGTGGGCTTGAGGCCCTAGACAATGGGTAAGAACGCCCTCAGAGCTCTGGTGTGGCCTCATCTGACCCGCACAGGGCCCCTCAGCACACGAACCCCAGAGCGCCGCACAGAACGTCGCGGGCTCTGAGGGCTTTCTAACCCATTGTCTAGGGCCTCGAGCCCACACCGGAATCGCCCTCATCAGGCCCCAGAGCCCCGCACGGAACCCCGCGGGCTCTTGGGTCAACAGAAGCTTTGGGGCCCCTGTCCCACACCGGACCCTGCCACAAACCCCAGAGCACCGCAAGTAACATCGCAGGCTCTGGGTCTAATTAAATTCATTGGGGGCTGCGATCCCCACACAGACCTCGGACCTAACCTTACACGATGGCGGCGCTGTAGTTTCAGGGAAGCCTTCCGCAGCGTTGCGAAGGCCGGCCCGCCCCTCCGTGATGTCAGGGGTGTCCCCAACGATGACATCCCGGAGGGGCGGGTCCTTCCTTCGCTAACGGTAGCTCAAGGCTTGGGGATTCCTCCACAACGGGTTACAGCCCCAAGGGCCGAAAAAAAAAAAAAAAAATAATGTATTTACAGCTGCAGGGACCGGATTAGCAGTGATCCTGTGGCTTTTAGGATTTTTTTTGGGGGGGGGGGATTTATATAGCACGAACACGACCCGAAGGTCTTGGAGCGCTTTTACTTGAGCACCTGTTACGTTACACAAGGACACATTCATTTTAGGCATGTATGGGTAGATTAAGTGATTAGCCCCGAATCACAAGATGTTGAGCTGGCGTAGAGGCTCGAACATGATTCCACAGCTCAAAGGTCGGCAGATCTAGCCCCGAGACCAAGGGCATTATGTGTAGGGATTCCCGCATAAGACTGTGGTATTTTCTTTTACAGCCATGGGCATCATTAACAGAGCTGTAGGCTGTAAAATTATTATCTGGGTCCAACGTGCAGTCCACAGGTGATGTCAGAGTGTTTCTAGCGTTTTAGAGTTCCTCTCCCTAATACTCATAAGTAGGATGGTGTCTTCCAGGGGATCTGTCTTTGTATGTTTATTTATTTATCTTTTTCTAAAAGCACATGATGCAGAGTACCCAGCCACCATCAATTATGCCTATATACCTGTAGCATTTATTGTATACCCTCCAGCCCACAGTGTGTATATAATGTAACTGAGTTGGGGAGCCCAGTTTTTTCAGAGAGATAGCCTTTTTTGGTACATGCAGTTACAAGTTAAAATACCTGCCATAGAGCAGCGTTTTATTAAATGGAGGCTGTGAACAAAATGCATCCTGCATAGTATCGATCCGAGAATAGATTAACGGTTCACAAGAATGGGCATGCGGGGTAGTTATTAAAAAAGTAACAGCCACTACATGGTTCTTTTTTCTTTTCAATTGTGACTTTATGCTTCACCAAATTTAACTAGGTTGTGTATCAGTAGGTCTGACATGTTGTTCTTACAGGCCTATGTAACATTTTCCTATACGCTGATTTACATATGCCATATGTATGGATGATTGTCTCTATGTAATATGTATATGTGTTTTCTAAGGTGACCGTGACAAGCGGTAACGCTATGTTTATGAACGCTAGTTTTAAAACAGCCATGTTTGATCTAACCCACAGGACCTCCAGGAAATAACTATCAGTGATGAAGACCTACTGACCTTTCCGCAAGGTATATGTATTTAGAGTTCTATAGTTCTGAGTAGGTATTGTACACTGGTGTCTCAGAAACTCTGCTTTTCTAATGGTGTTTCCGTGTATGGGTGTTTTACAGGTTATGACGCCGAAGTACAGCTGGCTGTTGACGTTCTACAGCAACTCTTGGAGGGTCAAGACGTGGCGCACAACGTGCAAAACAACACAGTTCTTACAGGTAAATAAAAAAGGCCTCGGTTCTTTAAACTGTCTAAGACTTATGCTGGGCTAGTCCAAAACCACAGCGGTGAACTGTAGGAGGGCTCCTCAGAAGGGTTGCTAAGGGCTTGGTTTATACTGCAAATGTGACTTTTATTTTCCTTACAGGTACCCTGAAGTCATGTCAGGTCGGTGGGGTGGCGCAATAGGCAGAGCCGCGAGCGAAAAAAGGGCCGCTAAAAAGGAAGTCTACAACGTCTAAAGAGGTCCCGGTTATGAAGAAAGGAGCTTTGAAAAGGCCTTTAACAGGTGTGTTTTTTTTACAAAAGGGTGTTAAAAAGAACTCTCAGGTTTTTATTCTCTCAAACAGAAAGGGGCACCAACATGTAGTACTGGTTGTATAAAGGGCCCTGTAGAAGTTATGGTGTTGGTGGGGTGGCTGTGGCTAGTGTAAGCAGTTTGTACAGGTTTCTTATTTTTCTAATATATATATTTTTATGTTTACATTCTAGAAGCGACACAAAAGCTCTCTGGAGAAGATGCGTGTAAGGCTAAGAGGACGGCGGCCCCTTTAAGCGACATCACAAAGACTGTGCAGAACATCAAGCCTACAGCAAAATGTGTGAGTAGGCGTGTACGCCAGGACAAACTATGCTCTTACTATGCACATATCCTACAGAGACCAGCCGCAGCCATGGCATTTCAAGTCAAGCCAACGTCCAACATGTTGAACACTCCTACAGGAATGTCAATTCTGCAAGGGTTGGGAGACTCTAGAGGAGGAGTGTTTACAGCCTCAGACACGTCACTTCAGGGTTTGTGTAAAAGCGGTGCCGCGAATCTGAACCCACTCCAGACCTCAAAAGTGAATCGCCTCTCCAAAAAACCACCCCTTAAGAAGAAGCAGGGGGTCCCAGAGTCCCAAGCAACACCATTAAACCTTAAGAAGAAGCGGGGGATCCCCGATTCCCAAACTGCGCCTTTAAATCTTAAGAAGAAGAAGCATGTGGTCCCAGAGTCCCAATCAGCTCCATCAAACCTTAAGAAGAAGCAGGGGGTCCCAGAGTCCCAAACAGAGCCTTTAAACCTTAAGAAGAAGCAACAGGTGGTCCCAGAGCCTCAGACCGAGCCTTTACACCTCTCTTTAACAAAGGCTGTTACGCCACAGAATGAACCCATCACCCCCCAAATCTCTAAAGGTCCAACGGCTACAACATCTGTTGTAGAAGCTCTGAACCAACTCCAGACCCCGAAACTGAATCGTCTCTCAAGAAAAAACCTTAAGAAGAAGCAGGTGGGTCCTGAGTTACAAGTAGAGCAACTAGAAGGCAGCTTAAACAAGACCTTTACACCGCAGCCCCCTTCCCATACCCTGAAGGACTCTATAGTTCCAATGAATGCGATGGCCCATGTAGAAGCACTCCCCCCAGGAGCACCCCCAAAACCCACTATAAACAGTGCTAACAGGCTTAGGGACTCTATACATGAAAATGATCAAGCCATAAGAACACCTTATACCGACAGCATAGGGTATCTCAAGGCCCTGGCCGGGTTGGTGGACAGCATTGATAGAACCTCAGAAGCCGTGCATGGGGGGGCCTTCTAACATGAACAATGGGGGGTTGCACTCGACGGTTAGACATTCACCCGACCATAACCCTGCCAATTCCTCCACCGTTGGTGCCCTTGATTATTTCAACCAGCATTTAAACTCCCCGTACCCTATGTCTCCTATCACCCCACCAGGAGCGTACAACCTAACCAGCCCCGCGTCCAGTGTAAGCCCCACATCACCCCAATCAATAGTACACGCCGAAAACAGTGCGGTTTGGAGCGACTGTCCAAATCAAAGTTTGGAAGTCGTATCTAGGGAGGATCCGGCCTCGGAAGCCCCAGGGTGTTCACATTGGGACCCTATTTCTTTGATCCCGGCACACCCACAGTTACAGAATGGTGTTGTGGAGGACAGCCTGAGAGAGGCCTCGGGGGTGCTACAGGGCAATATACAGCCAGGTCCTGTGTTCATCCCTAATCCCCCACAATATGATTCTGTAGACCCAAAAGAGGTACTAGGGGCGCAGGTGAAAGATATACAGATGGCGGTCAGAAAACTAAAACGGCAAGTGAACGCCGCAAGCTTAAAACTGGGGAAGGCGGGAAGCGGTGACCGGGTCATGACTGAGGCACAGCGGAAGATACTGCAAAGGGTTGAGCTGTTTAAAAGTGTGATCCTACAAGCGTGTCAATCAACAGCGTCAGACATAGGGATTATCCCGGCGTGACTAGGTCCACGGAGTCCCCTAAAGAGCCCCTATTCCAAGGGTATTAATAAAAGTACACATACATCAAAATATAACACCAAGGTCCACACCATACTGACGAAGTCCCTGCGCTTTTTACGGTGGCTCAAGTGTAAAAAGTACATAGAGCCCCTCAAACAAAGTCATGCAGTTTCATGACCACCGCCAGAAATATATAAAGCAGTAGCCAGAACCCATCAATACATAAGTTCAGGAGAGAACATCCCGAGGGTCGGGCGCTTGAAGCACTCAAGGGGTAGAGCTGCAATACACCGACACCAGGAACACACAGAGGGGCCACAGGTAGGGCCTGTAGCAGACGCCTCTACAAGTACGTCACTCACAGGCACAAACCATATGGTTCAAATAGGCTGGAGGCTTTTGCCCAAAAAAGGGTGGGCCCGTAAAAAGCAAAAGTGGGCTAATAGCGCTAAGCAGCGCAGGTTTTTAATAAGTAAACTAAAGAAAGCCAGAATATGCGCTACACAGCGGATTAAAAAAAACCCAGAGAACGTGCTAAGCCAGAACCCCCAAAATGATACAACAGCGAGCTCCACAACAAGTCCAATGCCTCAAACTGAGGATTCAGAGTCAGAGTTTTTAGAGAGCGTTAGAAGTTACAGTCGTACTGTAGAGAGATTTAACGCTACCGAACACTACGAGGAATTTAGGTTTGTTAACCTCCACCAGTTAAGGTCCTTCGATCATGGGGTTTTAGCAATACATCAGGCTGTGCAAACGCTTACAGAAAGGTTGTTGTGCGATGTGGGTCCTAATGATTTCTTCCAACTACGCTTCCAGGGGCAGGGTCTTGACAGTCCATTGTTCACCAAACGGAGACATTGTGATGTGTTTGACGCTGTGGAATTTCTAGAAAACCTCTCTAGGCTTTTACAGAGTAAGGCTGAACTAGTCGCTTATGGCACTTTCAGAGTCATAGCCCTCATTGTACGGGTCTGTGAGGGGAGTGTTTCCCGAACCTTAAAGAGTGTGCTGTACAGCAAAATCATGGGTAAGAAACAGCATTGGCTGCTCAACTTTAACAACGGAGCGGCCAACACCTGTCTGGCGGCCAGCATCGTGGGGTTGCTGCTGGGGCGCAACACCCCCGATGCGGTCATCATGTCTAGAGCGGCTGAAGCCCATGAAGTGCTTGAAATACCTCCAGACCACATGGTCGGCTTTGGCGACATAGGTCTTTTTGAGAACTATTTCTCCGTTATGGTGAAAGTTCTTTATCACAATGGTTCTTGGAAGTACTTTACAACCAGGGACCTTGTGAAAAACAAGACTGTATATGTCCTCCACCACAAAAATCACTTTTACGGTATCTTGAACCTTAAAAGTTTTGTAGGAGCCAACTATGTGTGCAAACATTGCGATCACATATACAACACTAAGGCATATCATCAGTGTGAAATGCACTGTAAGGTGTGTCAGAGGGACAGATGCGTCGTAGACGCCGTCCTGAAGGTGAGGTGTCGCACCTGTAAGCTGTTTTGTCGCTCGCAAGAATGCTTGAGCATACACCGCAACACTATTAAATGCTTCCCTAAAATGGATTGTCGTGAGTGTGGTAAGTATGTGGCAGCAGACCACGAATGTAAAGGTATGAAATGCCCAAGGTGTCATACTCCTTTTAGGGCAGGAACCAATCACCGCTGTTACACTGTTAAAGGGCGGCCACAGACCAAAACCGAAGACTACATAGTGTTCGACATAGAGTGTACACAAGAGACGGGAGTACACCAACCTAACTATATTTGCACACACCATCTAACTTCCGATGACAACTGGGAGTTTGAAGGGCGCTCATGTGTGGCAGACTTCCTTAACAAGTTCATGCAAACAAAATTCAAAGGGTATACCATGCTGGCCCATAACTCGAAAGCATACAACTCCTTCTTTATTCTGCAAAATATGATTCGCAAAAAGATACAGATAGAACTCATCACCCAGGGTTCTAAACTGATGTTGCTAACGGTGGTCCCATTACAAATAAGGTTCATAGACACCTTGAATTTCCTACCCATGAAATTGAGCAAGCTGCTAAAAAGCCTTTGGTTTTCTGGGATGTAAAGGCTATTTTCCACACTTTTTAACACTTGGGCGAACCAGAATTATGTGGGACCCATGCCGCCTCCTGACAGCTAAGGTGTTGAGTGTATGATGCCTACCGAGAAAGAGAGCTTTCTACAATGGTACGCTGAAAACCGCGAAAATGAGTTTCATTTTCAAACAGAATTGAAAGCTTATTGTCAGGCTGATGTAATGATCCTGCGAAAAGCATGCAACCTTGACTTGCTGGTCCCACCTAACTATAACATCATTAGACTTGATAGACAAATAAAAAAAGGTGGAGGCATTGCATGCATCTACCGCTCAGACCTCCTTGTCACAGAACTCCATGCAGAACCCACGGACTCCTGTGAATATCTTGCTCTCTCCGTTAGTAACAACACTACTCAGTTATGCAAATTGCACGTCTTCTACCACCCCCCAGGCAAGAATGAGACTTTCACGGATCTCCTCATGGAAATCATCACTGCTAAGGTCTCCCCCCACTCCAATGACATCTTCCACAGTGACTTCAATCTGCATTGGAACGACCCCAATGACCCCCAAGTCAACGCCATCAAAGTCTTCCTTGCCGACCAATCACTCACCCAGGCATGCACCCTGCCTACCCACACAAAAGGCGCCACTTTGGATTGAATAATCGCTAAGGCATCAGCGATCAGACTGAATTCAATAGTGCCATGCGACTGGTCAGACCACCACGCCATCACCTTCACAATATCTGACCACCGCCTGAAATGTCTTGGACAACCTTCTCCTACTTCTTGAAGATCCTTCTCCTACCTGGCTGCCAAGACGTGGAACTCCCTACCCATCCACCTCCACCTGACCCAAGACCACCTCTCCTTCAGGAAGCAACTCAAGACCTGGCTGTTCGAACAGTAGCGGACCCCCCTCCCCCTAGCGCCTTGAGACCCTCCGGGTGAGTAGCGCGCTATACAAATGCTTGATTGATTGATTGATTGATTGACAACCGGTGAAACCAAAACACTGGCTCAGAGACACTAAGAGCCTTAACCTCGAGATGCTGACTGCTCGCTGCGAGAGCGACCTACACCCCCCCTTAATCTTTCTAAGGTCAATGACCTCACTGAGCACTACAATTCGACTATGACTAACATTCTGGATGATCTGGCCCCGCTTAAACTCAAAAGGTCCCAAATCAAAGACAAAAACCCCTGTTTCAGCGGACCCCTCAATAACGAAAGGAGAGCTCTCCGACTCAAAGAAAGAAACTGGAGGCAGCACCCCTCAGCTTCCCATCTTAATCTACTCCGCCAGGCCAGAAATACTTACAACAAGAATATCCTCTGGTCCAAAAAAGAGTTCTTTAAATCAGAACTGGAAAATGCCATAAACAGACCACGTAAACTCTTCAAAATAGACCTATTTCGAATATTCCCCTTCTTGCGAAAGTGCTGGAGAAATGTGTGCAGCTACAACTAAGCCAACACATTGCTAATTTCAATTTACTTGACGATTTCCAATCTGGGTTCAGGCCTGGGCACAGCACTGAAACTACTATTCTTCATATTGTAGACAATGCTCTCCTAGCCCTTGACCAAGGCAAAACCTGTCTCTTGATCCTTCTGGATCTCTCCTCAGCATTCAACACAGTCAACCATGAGAAACTTCTTGAACGCCTCGAACACAGAATGGGCCTAGGAGGTACCGTCATCAAATGGTTTGGTTCCTTCCTCCAGAACCGCACCCAGGGATTCTTAGTCAACAACAACCTATCTGCTCCTTCCCCGATCTCTATCGGTGTCCCTCAAGGCTCTACTCTGTCCCCTACCCTCTTTAATCTCTACCTTGAACCATTAGCTGAAATTCTTCGCATGGCCAACATCTCTTTCCACATGTACGCCGACGATACTCAGATATACATCAAAATCTCCTCTCTTGAGGAGATTACCTATCTGAATGATGCCCTGAAATTGACTGTTCAATGGCTCGCCAACAACCAGCTCAAACTGAATGCCCAAAAAACAGAGTTCCTTCTCATCTCCCCCCCCAAAAAATCCAATGACATCCCTGAATGGATTAACTCGATCACAGCACTCAACTGCACGCTGACCATAGTGGATTCATCCAAATCCCTCGGGATAACTTTGGACAGTAATCTGAATATGCGCGAACACATCAACTCGATGGCCAAAACTGCCAGATTCCATCTGAGCTACTTGAAAAAACTAAAACCTTTCCTGGAAACCGCCGACCTAAAAACCGCAGTTCAGGCGCTAGTTATTTCCAGAATTGAATACGGCTGCTCTACCCTATCTGGCCTACCAAAGACTTCGACAGCCCCCCTGAAATCTTGCCTCAACGCAGCAGCTAGACTCTTATCTTGCTCAAAAAAATTTGACCACATTTCACCACATCTGAAGGCCTTGAACTGGCTTCCACTTGAAGGCAGAATCCAGCTCAAACTGGCCTGCATCACTCACAAAGCCTTGTACACAAACTCCCCGAAGTATCTCGCCCAGAAAATTATGATATCCGGGAGAACGAGAAACTCCCGGTCCGCCAAAGACCGTGTGCTCCAGCCTCCCCGCTTCCGCAATGTAAAAATATATAACCGAGCGTTCTCTGTGGCCGCACCAAGAATCTGGAACTGACTCCCTCCCTCCATCAGAAGAATTCCTACTTTGTCGCACTTCAAAAGGAAGCGAAAACATCCCTAATGAGCAAATTCCTCCAATAACTCCCCCTTTGCTGCGCTTACCGCCTTTTTATGGCTTTGTGTCTCTGCATAATCTCCTGTATTCGCTTGGCCCTCTCTGTATATTAACTGTTCGTCCTGTTTTACTGCTTACATGTCGCTCGCTGTTTTTGTACTGTACTACTTATTGTATATAACTCTTGCTTTTATCCTACTGTAGTCATTTCCCTAACCCTCATCCCTATATTTTGCCAATGCCTATCTTGTACGTAACGTGTTTTTCCCTGTAAATCGCTCTGATACCCTAACGGGTCATGTTCGCGCTATATAAAACCTCAAATAAAATAAAATAAAATAACCTCTTCAGACATGTTGTGGTGGAGATGACTAAGAAAGTCAGGGTCTTGAAGCCCAACACCCCTCAAATGACAAAAACCATAGAATACATCGACCCATTTCAAAACATCACTTTGGCTTCCATGTGTATGTCCATCAACAAACACATGTTTTTAAGACACACAAGTATCCCTCTAGTGCCACCAGACCTCTATAACGGTAAACAGAAACGTTATTCAACCCCCTCTATCTAATGGCTCATGTACGTCTCTGAAAAGGAAGACATGCATATTCAGCACGCCTTACAGGGGGGTAAATACCGCCTGGGTCCTTATTACCTGGATGGGAACGCCGTAATTAAGGGGGTGCCAACGACCTTTGAATACAACAGATGCTTTTACCACGGCTGTCCTCAGTGTTACAAGCCCCACAAGCTTAACAGACTGTTGGGTACCAATTTTGAACACTTACACCGGCGTACTCTGATGAAGGCACAATATATTGAAAAATGTGGCTTTGAAATGAGGTCGCTATGGGAGCATGAGTGGTTAGATATGCTAACAACCGATACAGAACTCTGCTCTTTCCTTAAGAGTCGTGATTTACCAGAGCCTCTGGAGCCCCGCGATGCCTTATTCGGGGGTCGTACAAATGCCATACAGCTGTACAGGGCTGCTGGTGAGGGTGAGAAAATACACTACTACGATTTCACTAGTTTGTACCCATTCTGAACAAAATAAAGGTATACCCCTTAGGGCACCCCCAATCATATATAGAGATTTTAAGCCCATATCCGAATACTTTGGGCTAGTCAAATGCCAAATCTATCCTCCAAGGCAACTTTACTTTCCCGTGTTACCATACAGAGTCGATGGTAAGTTGATGTTCCCCCTATGTCGAACATGTGCTGTGAGTAAAGAGGTTAGTGGGTGTAGACACACTGAAGAACAAAGGATGCTGACAGGGACCTGGTGTAGCATTGAGGTACAAGTTGCCTTAGAGAAAGGCTGCAGGCTCAGCAGAGTACACGAAGTGTGGCATTTTAAAAGGACCACGACACAACTCTTTTCCCCCTACATTAATTTGTTTCTCAGAGACAAACAGGAGGCATCAGGGTATCCAGATTGGTGTACTAGTCAGGATGCAAAGCAGAAATACATCGATGACTACTACGCTCATGAGGGTATACGCTTAAGCCCCCATTTGATAGAGGTCAACCCAGCCCGACGTCAATTAGCCAAACTCTGCCTCAACTCCTTATGGGGAAAATTTGCCCAGCGTACAAACCTGTCAAACACTACCATAATAACAGATCCTGACGAGCTGTTTAAGTACCTTTTTGCCCCGTGTTATGAGGTGTCCAGCTGCGAGTTTATCGATGATGAGACCGTGGCTGTGTGTTGGAAATACACAAAAGAGTACCCCACAACGTGTAACAACATAAACATCTTCATAGCGTGCTTCACGACCGCACACACGCACCTAGAGCTTTACAGGGTTATGAATGAACTACAGGACCGCTGTTTGTATCATGATACCGACTCTGTGATTTTTGTGAGTAAACCCGGGGATGAAGACCCACCACTAGGTGATTATCTGGGTAATCTGACCAGCGAACTTGATATGGATGAATATATAGTCGAATTCTCCTCATCAGGACCTAAGACCTACTCTTACAAAACAAACAACAACAACGTGTGTATGAAGGTCAAAGGTATAACATTAAATGTCAGCAACACCCTAAAAATCAATTTTGACATCCTGAAGGATCTGGTGCACGAATACGCGGCATCGGATGATTGTGAAAAGGCTAAAACCATAGTTGTGAATCAGCCCTGCATAGTCAGATCCAAAAAGAAGTGGAAAATTACAAACCAGCCCTTACATAAGACCTTGCGCGTTGTTTTTGACAAAAAGGGTCCTGACTGCGGACTATAAAACACTGCCGTACGGTTATTAGACACATTAGACCAACTGACCCCTACACTATGGACACCCGATTATAGCATCCGTTCTCCTGCGCTTTAGTAGGACCCTCAAACTGCGGTAAAAGCTACTTTATAAAAAAGCTCTTAGAAAATGCTGCAGGTGCTTTATCCCAAACACCTAGTAACATTGTGTGGCTTTATTTGTGCTGGCAAGATCTTTATAACGAACTATCACACAGTTTCCCGCATATCAGGTTTATAGAAGGTATACCTAATAATCTCAACGACGATGAGCTGCTGCCCCCGACACTTGTAAACATGGTAATTGTCGATGACCTTATGCGTGAAGGTGGGGATCATCCTGAGTTAGAGAAAGCTTTTACTCAATATTCACACCACCGTAATCTAAGCATATGCTACATTGTGCAGAACTTGTTTTACAAGGGTAAGTCGCTCTATAGCTCTCAACGCCTCATACCTTGTTTTATTTAAAACTCCCCGTGACAAACAGCAAATATCCATCATAGCTAAACAGATGTACCCGGGAAACACACACTTCTTTATGAAGGCCTTTAACGACGCTACAGCAAAACCCCACGGCTACCTGCTGGTCGACTTAAAAAATAATACTCTAGAAGACTACAGACTACGGTCTGATATTTTTCCCCCTGATCTCCCAGTTGCTTACACACCTAAGACCAAGCCCAAAGCCTATAAAAAGACATGCTGAGGACTTTTATTGACATTTACAGTCCTAACTTTATAATATAAGGTGTTGACCATGTCTGACCGCCTACGCCGTAATTTAGCTCTCCTGAAAATGTTGGTTACAGCCAGTCCCCAACACAGAAAGGCCATCCTATGCGCGGCTTCTGACGACTTAGTGGCGGCCATTTCAGAAATAGCCCTAAACACCCTAAAAGGTAACGTCCCTATATGAAAGAGTCAGTTACAGGTGTTGAAGAAGAAGCAGAACATTATCAAGAAGCTCAGTAATAAAAGAGCCTCCCTCATTACCAAGAAGAAACTGGTGAAACAGTCTGGGGGTTTTATAGGCTCTTTGTTGGGCATAGCTATACCCCTTATTACAAGTCTTCTCTCGGGACGGTGATGGAGCATGCCACGAAGATGTATTTGGTGCCTAGACAACAGGTGGAACAGCTGGGCCCTTCTGCGGACAATGCCTGGGATATACAGAGAAAGGAGACTCTGCGGCTGGATGCTGAAATGAAAGACATTTTGAACAGGACTGATCTAAATCCGTACGACAAAGCTAACCTTTACACCAACACCCTCAAGCACTTTTTAAGCTACTACAAACAATGGAATACCGAAAAAAATAAGCTAACTCTATATGCCCCAGACTCTAAACAACCAACCGCACCACCGGCTGCGCCTCAACCCCAACAGCCACAGCCCGTCCTTGCACCACCCTCAGATATCTTTGTTGACGACCTCTTAAAAAATATAAGTCAGAGGCACCGGGGGACCGTGCAAATGCTGATGAGTAAACTCGCAGCTTCTAAGGACCTAACATCGTGGAATGAACAAGGCGAATTTCTCTACAAGGGGCAGCCGGTTGCTGGGTCACACATGTATGATCTAGTCAAAGGTCTCATGCACAACAAAACCCTAATGCCCCCAAATGCTCCTAGAGGTTGGGATCAGTTTCTGCGAGCCTCTGCTGAACTCAACATCCCTTCCACACTCGTGGGTAATAACGATCACAGACGCCTGCTTGAAAGTTTGAAGGTGCCCCTCCCTCCATCGCCAGCCGCCTCTGACGTTCCACGGCTATCCCCCTCATGGAGCACACCTGTTGCACCGGCTGTACGACGAAAAAAGCCCCTGGCCAAAACCCACACTTGGATTGCACCCTGATGTTTCTACAGACTTTTTGAATAATTGTGCCTATTACGTGTATGTATAGCTATGTCTGATTTTTTCTTCATATATTTCTTTAGTAAAGCTTTTCAATGTAATGCACACCCTACACATCTGCTTGTAATAAACACTTTTTTTTAAACTTTTCAACCTGTCTCAGTCGTTTTTTAAAGCATTTTAATTATGTTGTATGTGTCAGAATAGAAATACAAAGTCTGAATGCATGTTTTAAAAATGCCTTTATTTTAGACGTTCATCATTAAACATACACACGTTACAAGACCTTACAATTTTGACAAACACCATATTCCGTTTTCACAGGTCTGACAGGGGCCCCTGTGTTTTCTTTTACATATTTCACAACTAACCGGTGATCGATAACCCAGGCCCCGGATGTTGAAGTCTCCCACTAAAATTGGGGCATGAGTGTGGTGTTTGTTTAATAATCCTTCGTTTGCAGTGCAAAGGTTGTCTAAGGCCTGTTTTTTTTATGTTTCTGTCCTGCGTTAACGTAACAGTTTAAAAGCAGCAGTGGGAGTGATTTGTGGTTACATTTTAGGCCTTTAATTAGCAGCGCTTGGAGTGCAGGTAAATTGGTGCTTATGGCAGTAATGTCTAATTATCGGTCATGTTTCACGTAGACCGTCAGGCCTCCCAAAGGACAGCCAAAGACACTGCTTTTGGTCGCTGGGGAAAGAAACTCGTAGTAGCCTGGCAGCTCCGTTGCACCTGTGGTCCAAGTCTCCAGAAGACAGAGGATGTCTCCTGTGCACAAGTAGCCAGAAGCTGAGTTGGCCTCTTTAATGTGTGTAACACCTCCCACATGCCATGAAATGATTCTCAGCTGGGGACGGAGAGGGGGCTCGTCTGGGTTATCGCTGTTAGTCGCATTAGGTATAGCGTTGATGTTGACTCGAGCCAGCCACCCCTGGTCTCTGGCCACCTGAGGATGCCCCACCCTCTGCTCGTTTATACATGATATTGTGAGAAATGTGCCCTTGCCATGTTCTGATTGGTTTTAGTAGATGGAGTGGGTGCTGTTTGCATCTCAAAGTATGGCATTGGCCTCTTGCTTTGAATGCTGGGCCTGGAGCACGGGTGGGTATTTCTTGACTTCTATCCTCCATTCAGCGAGACGGTGCGCTTCCTTGAGCATAGCGCCTTGAGGTGATTGTTGGCGCATGCCTGCTATGGTTGACTCCCTGTGAGCCTCTCTGCCTTTGAGACCTGACCCAGCGAGGTCTTCGGTGCATGTGGGCTCCGAGTGTAGGCATAGAATATTACCCATATTTACAATATTATGATGGGCTTTTTGTTATAGGGGGTGTTAGCACTATCTCACAATGGCTGTTGAGGCATCTGAGGTGTTTGTTTCTAGTGTTCTAGTGTGGGGACAAGGTGGACAGGTCGGGACCCTGAATTGGGGGTGCATTTAGGGTAAATGTGGCTGTGGAAGGGTCGATGACCTGACAGTTTGGGACTGAGAGCATGTGAGCAAGTCCCAAAGACCTGGTGGTTTCTATGTGTGGTTCACTGTTTAGTTCAACTTGGGCCCTTGCATCCGCCCTCCCGTACTTATCAAGGAGTGAATGTTTGTCTTGGGGGTTGGCCTTGGAGAAGCAGAGCCTTTCATGTTCCCCATGGCCTCCCTTGGAGCGAATATTGGGTACAGAGGGGCAGCTTCACACTCAACTAAGGGTTTGGAAGTTTTGCAGGCCACTGACAACAGCGCCACTTTTTTGGATTTTGTAGTTGTCTTGAGTTGTTTCTTTAATTTTTGTCTTCACTCTCTGTGGGAGTCGCACAGAAGGCTGGGCCAGGGGGAGGAGTTCTGGCTCCTTGATGTCACCTTCAGCTGACTGGCCGAGGTTGTGTGAGGTGTTGTCACTGTTGAAGAGTTGTTGGTTTTGAGAAGGCTTTGGGTTGTGTTCCCTTTGTTGTAGTTGAGGACGTTCTGCTGTATTCATGAGTGTTCTCTTGCTCGTACTGGCGGTGTCTTTGTTTGCCATGTTTTCATGTGTGGGTTGCCTGTTGGCTGCGGAAGTGTTGGCTGTGGAAGGGTTGGCTCTGTAAGTGTTGGCTGTGGAAGTGTTGTCTGCAGAAGTGTTGGCTATGGATGTGTTGGCTGTGGAAGTGTTGTCTGCGGAAGTGTTGGCTGTGGAACTGTTGGCTGTGGAAGTGTTGTCTGTGGAAGTGTTGGCTGTGGAAGTGTTGGCTGTGGAAGTGTTGGCTGCAAAAATGTTGTCTGTGGAAGTGTTGTCTGTGGAAGTGTTTGCTGTGGAAGTGTTTGCTGTGGAAGTGTTTGCTGTGGAAGTGTTGGCTGTCGAAGTGTTGGCTGTGGAAGTGTTGGCTGTGGAAGTGTTGGTTGTGGAAGAGTTGTCTGCAGAAGTGTTGTCTGTGGAAGTGTTGCATCTGGGAGTGTTGTCCGTGGAAGTGTTGGCTGTGGAAGTGTTGGCTGTGGAAGTGTTGGCTGTGGAAGTGTTGTCCGCGGAAGTTTTGTCCGCAGAAGTGTTGGCTGTGGAAGTGTTGTCCGTGGAAGTGTTGTCTGTAGAAGTGTTGTCTGTGGTAGTGTTTGCTGTCGAAGTGTTGGCTGTCAAAGTGTTGGCTGTCGAAGTGTTGGCTGTGGAAGTGTTTGCTGTGGAAGTGTTGGTGGTAGAAGAGTTGTCTGCAGAAGTGTTGTCTGTGGAAGTGTTGGCTCTGGGAGTGTTGTCCATGGGAGTGTTGTCCGTGGAAGTGTTGTCCGTGGAAGTGTTGTCCGTGAAAGTGTTGGCTGTGGAAGTGTTGGCTGTGGAAGTGTTGTCCGCAGAAGTATTGTCCGCAGAAGTGTTGGCTGTGGAAGTGTGTGGAAGTTTTGGCTGTGGAAGTGTTGGCCGTGGAAGTGTTGGCCGTGGAAGTGTTGGCTGTGGAAGTGTTGGTTGTGGAAGTGTTGGCTCTGGGAGTGTTGTCCATGGGAGTGTTGTCCGTGGAAGTGTTGTCCGTGGAAGTGTTGTCCGTGGAAGTGTTGGCTGTGGAAGTGTTGGCTGTGGAAGTGTTGGCTGTGGAAGTGTTGTCCGCAGAAGTATTGTCCGCAGAAGTGTTGGCTGTGGAAGTGTGTGGAAGTTTTGGCTGTGGAAGTGTTGGCCGTGGAAGTGTTGGCCGTGGAAGTGTTGGCTGTGGAAGTGTTGGTTGTGGAAGTGTTGGCTGTGGAAGTGTTGGCTGTGGAAGTATTGTCTGTGGAAGTGTTGTCCGTGGAAGTGTTGTCCGTGGAAGTGTTGTCCGTGGAAGTGTTGGCTGTGGAAGTGTTGTCCGTGGAAGTGTTGGCTGTGAAAGTGTTTGCTGTGGAAGTGTTGGCTGTGGAAGTGTTGGCTGTGGAAGTGATGTCTGTGGAAGTGTTGTCTGCGGAAGTGTTGTCTGCGGAAGTGTTGGCTGTGGAAGTGTTGGCTGTGGAGGTGTTGTCTGCGGAAGTGTTGTCTGCGGAAGTGTTGGCTGTGGAAGTGTTGGCTGTGGAAGTGTTGGCTGTGGAAGTGTTGGCTGTGGAAGTGTTGGCTGTGGAAATGTTAGCTGTGGAAGTGTTGTCTGTGGAAGTGTTGTCTGTGGAAGTGTTGTCCGTTGAAGTGTTGGCCGTGGAAGTGTTGCCTGTGGAAGTGTTGCCTGTGGAAGTGTTGACTGTGGAAGTGTTGAGTGTGGAAGTGTTGAGTGTGGAAGTGTTGGCTGCGGAAGTGTTGGGTGTGGAAGTGTTGGGTGTGGAAGTGTTGGTTGTGGAAGTGTTGGCTGTGGAAGTGTTGTCCGTGGAAGTGTTGGCCGCGGAGATGTTGTTTGTGGAAGTGTTGGCTGTGGAAGTGTTGGCTGTGGAAGTGTTGTCTGTGGAAGTGTTGTCTGTGGAAGTGTTGTCTGTGGAAGTGTTGGCAGTGGAAGTGTTGGCTGTGGAAGTGTTGGCTGTGGAAGTGTTGGCTGTGAAAGTGTTGTCCGTGGAAGTGTTGGCCACGGAGATGTTGTTTGTGGAAGTGTTGGCTATGGAAGTGTTGGCTGTGGAAGTGTTGACCGTGGAAGTGTTGGCCCTGGAAGTGTTGGCTGTGGAAGTGTTGCCTGTGGAAGTGTTGGCTGTGGAAGTGTTGTCCGTGGAAGTATTGTCTATGGAAGTATTGTCTGTGGAAGTGTTGTCTGTGGAAGTGTTGTCTGTGGAAGTGTTGTCTGCGGAAGTGTTGTCTGTGGAAGTGTTGTCTGTGGAAGTGTTGGCAGTGGAAGTGTTGGCTGTGGAAGTGTTGTCTGCGGAAGTGTTGGCCGTGGAGATGTTGTTTGTGGAAGTGTTGGCTGTGGAAGTGTTGACCGTGGAAGTGTTGGCCGTGGAAGTGTTGCCCGTGGAAGTGTTGCCTGTGGAAGTGTTGGCTGTGGAAGTGTTGGCTGTGGAAGTGTTGGGTGTGGAAGTGCTGGCTGTGGAAGTGTTGGCTGTGGAAGTGTTGTCCATGGAAGTGTTGGCCACGGAGATGTTGTTTGTGGAAGTTTTGGCTGTGGAAGTGTTGGATGTGGAAGTGTTGGCTGTGGAAGTGTTGTCCGTGGAAGTGTTGTCTGTGGAAGTGTTGTCTGTGGAAGTGTTGGCTCTGTAAGTGTTGGCTGTGGAAGTGTTGGCTGTAGAAGTGTTGGCTGTGGAAGTTTTGTCTGTGGAAGTGTTGGCAGTGGAAGTGTTGGCTGTGGAAGTGTTGTCCGTGGAAGTGTTGGCTGTGGAAGTCTTGGCTGTGGAAGGCTTGGCTGTGGAAGTGTTGTCCGCAGAAGTGTTGTCTGCGGAAGTGTTGGCTGTGGATGTGTGTGGAAGTGTTGGCTGTGGAAGTGTTGGCTGTGGAAGTGTTGTCCGTGGAGGTGTTGGCTGTGGAAGTGTTGTCCGTAGAAGTGTTGTCTGCCGAAGTGTTGGCTGTGGAAGTGTTGTCTGTGGAAGTGTTGGATGTGGAAGTGTTGGCTGTGGAAGTGTTTGCTGTGGAAGTGTTTGCTGTGGAAGTGTTGCCTGTGGAAGTGTTGACTCTGTAAGTGTTTGCTGTGGAAGTGCTGGCTCTAGAAGTGTTTGCTGTGGAAGTGCTTGCTGTTTAAGTGTTTGCTGTGGAAGTGTTGTCTGTGGAAGTGTTGGCAGTGGAAGTGTTGGCTGTGGAAGTGTTGGCTGTGGAAGTGTTGGCTGTGGAAGTGTTGTCCGTGGAAGTGTTGGCCACGGAGATGTTGTTTGTGGAAGTGTTGGCTATGGAAGTGTTGGCTGTGGAAGTGTTGACCGTGGAAGTGTTGGCCCTGGAAGTGTTGGCTGTGGAAGTGTTGCCTGTGGAAGTGTTGGCTGTGGAAGTGTTGTCCGTGGAAGTATTGTCTATGGAAGTATTGTCTGTGGAAGTGTTGTCTGTGGAAGTGTTGTCTGTGGAAGTGTTGTCTGCGGAAGTGTTGTCTGTGGAAGTGTTGGCTGTGGAAGTGTTGTCTGCGGAAGTGTTGGCCGTGGAGATGTTGTTTGTGGAAGTGTTGGCTGTGGAAGTGTTGACCGTGGAAGTGTTGGCCGTGGAAGTGTTGCCCGTGGAAGTGTTGCCTGTGGAAGTGTTGGCTGTGGAAGTGTTGGCTGTGGAAGTGTTGGGTGTGGAAGTGCTGGCTGTGGAAGTGTTGGCTGTGGAAGTGTTGTCCGTGGAAGTGTTGGCCACGGAGATGTTGTTTGTGGAAGTTTTGGCTGTGGAAGTGTTGGATGTGGAAGTGTTGGCTGTGGAAGTGTTGTCCGTGGAAGTGTTGTCTGTGGAAGTGTTGTCTGTGGAAGTGTTGGCTCTGTAAGTGTTGGCTGTGGAAGTGTTGGCTGTAGAAGTGTTGGCTGTGGAAGTTTTGTCCGTGGAAGTGTTGGCTGTGGAAGTCTTGGCTGTGGAAGGCTTGGCTGTGGAAGTGTTGTCCGCAGAAGTGTTGTCTGCGGAAGTGTTGGCTGTGGATGTGTGTGGAAGTGTTGGCTGTGGAAGTGTTGTCCGTGGAGGTGTTGGCTGTGGAAGTGTTGTCCGTAGAAGTGTTGTCTGCCGAAGTGTTGGCTGTGGAAGTGTTGTCTGTGGAAGTGTTGGATGTGGAAGTGTTGGCTGTGGAAGTGTTTGCTGTGGAAGTGTTTGCTGTGGAAGTGTTGCCTGTGGAAGTGTTGACTCTGTAAGTGTTTGCTGTGGAAGTGCTGGCTCTAGAAGTGTTTGCTGTGGAAGTGCTTGCTATTTAAGTGTTTGCTGTGGAAGTGTTGGCTGTGGAAGTGTTGGCTGTGGAGGTGTTGGCTGTGGAAGTGTTGGCTCTGTAAGTGTTGGCTGTAGAAGTGGTGGCTGTATAAGTGTTGTCTGCGGAAGTGTTGTCTGCGGAAGTGTTGGCTGTGGAAGTGTTGGCTGTGGAAGTGTTGGCTGTGGAAGTGTTGGCTGTGGAGGTGTTGGCTGTGGAAGTGTTGGCTCTGTAAGTGTTGGCTGTAGAAGTGGTGGCTGTAGAAGTGTTGTCTGTGGAAGTGTTGCCTGTGGAAGTGTTGCCTGTGGAAGTGTTGGCTGTGGAAGTGTTGGCTGTGGATGTGTTGGCTGTGGAAGTGTTGGCTCTGTAAGTGTTGGCTGTAGAAGTGGTGGCTGTAGAAGTGTTGTCTGCGGAAGTGTTGGCTGTGGAAGTGGTGTCTGCAGAAGTGTTGTCTGCGGAAGTGTTGGCTGTGGAAGTGTTGTCTGTGGAAGTGTTGGCATGCGTCTAACTGAGGCGACGAGGTCCCTTGGAACCTCCGGCAGTGTGCCCAGTCTGTCAGTGATGGGGGCATATGGACAGGACCCGCCTTCCAGTATGCCTTGGATTTTGGCAATGAGATCGACCTTGGTGCTCAGATCCTCTAGGCAGAGCGCCAAATATTGTAAAAGATTAATTAGGAGCTCCATTTTGGAGGACGGCCATAGAGGTGCACTGGCCATTGCGTCTTAAGAGGCACAAATGGAGTCCATGTGCAAATCGGCGGATTGGGGATGATCCGAGGGGTCATTCCTTGTTGTGCCAGATACTCTGAACAGCTTCGCGCGAGCTCCATTGTTCTTTTGATTTTTGATTCAAGGTTTTGATAAAAAGATGCTAAGAGTTTGTCTAGATCATAGTTATTTTCCATAGCACAATTTACGTTTTGGCCAACTGAACCTAACATGCCTGCCTGGGTCGAAGCTGCTTGACCTGTGAGAATAGAGTAAGTAATATTTTTCTAAAGCTCGCAAATGCCAAAGCGTCTTAGCGCTAGAAATTGCTGCCACTGATCAGGTTATTGTAGAGACTTACTTGGCACTGGGGACAAAGAAACAGGTGTGGATTTGTACAACGGTTACATTGTGTCACGATTCACTCACTGTGCTCTTGTTCCCACCACCAGGGGGCCGAATTGGGGGGCTTTCCAGTATTCTAATATGCTTCCAGACACTCCCCTGTGTGCATATCCTGACTTCCAGGCATTTGGACATCATTTAAGAATTGACATCCGTTCCCAATCCATGCCGGGTTTTGTGGAAGCCAGTCTGCTCATGCTGGAAACTCCATTACCTATAATCCCCTGCTCACTGCTTTGTCTCCATCCCTGCAGGCCAAGGATGGGTGGAGGAATTCAGCTCACCTGTTGCTGGCTGCTGCTAGCCTGCTCACAACTGATGCATGTGATTACTGTGAGTGCTTTTAAGCCCCAGCTCCCTTCAGCCCAGTGTTGGTCATTGTAGCTGTATACCGGTGAGGCCGATCCTTGTTTCCAGTGTTTCCTGAGCTTTTGATATCCTGGTTTCCAGTGTTTCCTGAGATATTGTTGTTCCTTGTTCCTGAATTGCAGCAGTTTCCCTTGTTCCTGAATTAGCACTGCCTGCAGTGCTACCTTGACTCCTGAGCTTTAGCTCAATTCTAGTTCCTGCTCCTGAGCCTTAGCATTCCTTGTTCCTGAGCTACAGCAGTTTCCCTTGTTCCTGAATTAGCACTGCCTGCAGTGCTACCTTGACTCCTGAGCTTTAGCTCAATTCTAGTTCCTGCTCCTGTGCCTTAGCATTCCTTGTTCCTGAGCTACAGCAGTTTCCCTTGTTCCTGAACTAGCACTGCCTGCAGTGCTATCTTGGCTTTTGAGCTTTAGCTCAATTCTAGTTCCTGCTCCTGAGCCTTAGCATTCCTTGTTCCTGAGCTACAGCAGTTTCCCTTGTTCCTGAATTAGCACTGCCTGCAGTGCTACCTTGACTCCTGAGCTTTAGCTCAATTCTAGTTCCTGCTCCTGAGCCTTAGCATTCCTTGTTCCTGAGCTACAGCAGTTTCCCTTGTTCCTGAACTAGCACTGCCTGCAGTGCTATCTTGGCTTTTGAGCTTTTGCTAAATTCTTGTTCCTGCCCCAGCACTGCCTTCTATGCTACTTTGTTTTCTTGATTCCCGACCCTGCACTATTCTAGTATACCCTTGTAGCCTCCCCTTCTGTATATCCTTTTCCAGTCCCTGCTTTTCTTCCCATTTCCTTAGTTCCAGTTCTAGTTTGCTGTCTTTCTATTCTGCTGTCTTGCTTCTGTTACCTTGTATGTTTGTTACCTGCTTTCTGCCAAGTATGCCCTGTGATTTCCTTCCTTTCCTGTTAAGCACTCCTCCTTGCTAGCTCCTTGTCTATTGTGCTTGTGTTTAGTTCTACCCCTTTGCTGTTACTGCCTTGCGTGTTCCTGTTTGATCGCCAGGATCCGTGGGTACAGCTGACTACCTAGGTGGTGTTTCTTGTTCACTGTGAGTATTGTCTTTGAGTTACTGTTATAACATCACCATAGGTATAAGCTCCACAGACCCTGCCTTTGCATACATATCCTATATGTGGGTATTTTCAGTCAGTATCTGTAACAGCAATTGTGGGTGAGGAACTTACTAAGCTTCAGTCTTACCGTATGGAGCTCCTGAGTGCTTTACCCCACATTCCCTTTATTGTTAATGTTGTATTATAAATATGTCTTGCACATCCGTCCTGGGTGTAGTTAGTCTGAATGCTAAATTGCCTTGTGAGTGCCCTTCTTTTCTGAGTCTTAGCCATCTTGTACAGGCTTCCCCTTTGGATCCCTTTTTCTCCTCTGACTCCTTGTGTGATCCTGGGCAGTGCTGTACTCCTCTCTGTGCATGTTTTCTACCCCGTTCCCAGTCCTTGCTCAAGTCCCTGACTGTGTTCCCGACATAGTCCCGGACAGTCCCTGACACATTGACATCTTTTGCTGGGGCCTCAAAGGTGTGTGTCTTGGGGGGTGTTATCAGTCTTGGCCTAATGCTTCTAGGTAATTAATTCTGCCCCATGGTTCTGGAGGGGCAGCTGTGAAAGGTGGCTGACACACCCCGGGTCCCCACTCAGTTAGAATAACTGCTCCATAGTCTGTCAATGACTACCAAGCCGTGCCGTGACAGATGCATTGGTGCGCCCCTCCGCTCCACTCCCCCTGCCCGTTGCTCGCACTCACAGAGGGCCAAGGATGAACTGGAAGGGGAGCAAGACATGGCAGCAAAGTTACAGTTGCGTGGGGGAGCCAGAAGAGGCCCTGTGACACCAGCTCCTCACTGACTGCCCTCGGCACCAGGCTCCGTTCAACAAACTGCCGGGGGCCGGCTGGGATACAAACTCGACTCCTTGACCCAGCCTACTTTGCTTTGTTTGCCCTAATTTGGCAGGGTACCGGCAGTAGGCTCGTTAACCCACTGGGCGAGTTACCATCTCTTAGAGCACAGCTCTTCATCCTTTGACTCACATCCTTGAGGCAAAGGAACGATTTGCGTGAGTTTGTTTATACTGAATGCTAAGCACCCCTGCTGACTATCAATGCATACAGGGGCAAGATGTCTTAGGTAGCCCGGTTAATTGCAATATGTGAGTTTCCCCTATAAGTGCACATAACGCAATTATGAGTTTTGTGATAAATGTCTGGCTTTTACTGGCTTGATAAATTCAGTCAGATTTTGTCAGATGCAATATTTATCACACTGGGCAGCTTGGTATGAAGGCCCATGTGAGTTAAATGCTCTTTACTGACATCTGTTATGATATACAGGTCAAAAGCCCCAGTCTCAGCAAGGCCAACTCAGTTATTCATCTTTCTGAGGTCAGCTGTAGTGAATGGCACAAGAAGGAATAACTAGTTTAGTATAAGCAAGACACTAAGGCAGAGCCCAGCAGGCTAGCCACCTCTGAAAGTGTTTAAAACCCATCTCCCCTTCCTGTTTGAGACTGCTTCCCCTATCTTTGACTCTGAGCACAGAAGTTCCTTCTCAGCCACTTCCTGTCTCCTTATTCACACTTACAATACAAGCAGATGGAGCTAGGGGGCTCACTGGGATTAACTCGACAAGAACATCAACATGCGGAAACACATCAGTGACGCCACCGAAGGAGCGAATCACCAAATTAACATTCTAAGAAAATTAAAACCCTTCCTCCTCCCAACGATGTCAAGCATGCAGTGAAAGCTCTAGTGATTCCCAGGTTCGACTATGCAAGTGCAACCCTCTCTGGTCTGCCCAGATCTATACTGGCTTCTCTGAGAGCCTAGCTGAACTCTGCTGGTAGGCTCATCACCGGCTCAAAAAGAAACAACCACATTGCCCCGGATCTGAAACCCTCAACTGGCTCATTTTCAAAGCAAGAATCTAGCTAAAAATTGCTTGCATGACACACAAACCCCTCCACTTCAAACCCCCTAGGTATCTTGCTCAGAAACTAGAACTCTCTGGTGGTTCCAGATCATCCAGAAGCTCCAACACCTTTCTTCTGAAACCTCAGAAATTCCACAAGAAGAAAACCTACAACCGATCTTTCCCGATGATTACACCAAGAATTTGGAACACCTTGCCCCCGAAGTCAGAATGAATCCCTCAACTGTATCCTTCAAGACGAAGTTAAAGTACTCCTGATAAACAAATGTCTTCCCTAGATCCTAAGATACCCTTCCCGATTCCTCAATTTTCCTCTTGACTACAGAATATCGACTACTTTGCATTTTTGACTTCTCAGTCCTGACACTACCCTCCATTTTCTCTGCACTTCATGAACCTGCAGTTTTTCTTCACTATTATACTTTTGTTTTTACTGGTTTATCTGCTTTGCTCTTTGAACATTGCTAAGCATTCCCTTCCTTTCTGGCTATTACTTTGTACTGTATTTTTCGCGAATATGTTAATATTGTTATTATTACTCTGCTCTCTGTATACTTGTAAAGCGCTCTGATACCCACAAGGGTCAAGTTTGCTCTATAAAAAACTATAAAAATAAATAAAAGTATCCTTTAATTTCAAACTGTGCTTATATAGTCTGTACGTTTACATCCTGGTTCAGAATGGGTTCCTGGGTCATCATACTCCAAAATAAGGCTCTTCCAGGATCCAGGCCCCACATCTTTCCTTTTTAACCAGTTTTTAGGTCTCGTCTTCAGACAGCTTGGTTCTCTGTTGGACAGTATCAATACTGGACTTTTTGTCCGCCCCTTGCTTATCATTAGTTGACTTTACTGTCAATCTCATTTTTCTTATTCAGTCACTTTCCTTCCTCTTCTGGTGTCCGCTGGAGCACAGCTTGTTTACCCGTCCTGGTTGGATGACATATATCCTTCCACTGTTTACATTCAGGGTTCTATTTCTTTCTCTTTCGCTCCGCAATCTAAAGGAATGCATGTGTTTTCTTGCTTTTGTCCCTTGTGTGTCACCCCACATGCTCTCTGTGTTGCAGCCTCTTCACGTGTTGCTTCTCCTGGCCCTCTCTGTCTCTCTCATTTTTAGGTCTGGCCTATGAAACAGCTTTTTATGTTTCACCAGTCTATTGTTTTTTCAAAAAAAATTGCTTCATAATATACATAAATATCAGAGCTTTTGGTCAGTGGTCTTCATCCATTGGTCTGTTAAACTGCAATTCACACTTTACTTCCGCCCACCACAGCATAGAGCGTGGGGCACTGGCCATCCTCCTTCAGTCATTGGCTTCCGTCTGTGTGAGTAACCGCATTATGCACTTGCTTAATGTGTAGATCTGGTATATAAGTAGTTCTAGGGCTGGAGGGCAAATGCATGCTTTATTTTATTTTTTTATTTTTTAATACAATTTCTTGCTGTAAACTATGATCAGTTATGTCAGTGAGTGGGATTGCAATTTACTAATTAATGTGAACAAGTTTGTGCAGTGCCAACAAACACATAAAAAGCTTTTCACATACATATGCCTGCAAGGCACATATCAAAGTTGTATTGTAATCAGCTTTCACTTTCAGTGCCCCACCTCTGACTTTAAAGCTAAAGAAGAAACTAACATTGAGGATTTCCACCTCAGCTCTAGAAAGCTTAGGGCCACATCTACTAAATTTAGGAATCGTGATTCATACTGAATCACATTTAGGAAATCGCGATTCCTAATATACAGAAATGTACACTTTTTAAATAGCAATACCTAGTGGGTCGCAAATCAACCTACCTCATGAATATTAATGAGGTAGATCAAAGTTTGCAATCCATTCAGAATGATAGCCATCAGAGGGCAAGAGGCAAGAGAGCAGCAGGCACCAGGTCAGCACAGCAAAGCAGGAGTCCAACAGAGTGCAGAGTGGCAGAGTGGCAGTCCTTCAGCAGCACAGTAGTATCCACAGGCCCAGAGTTGTACTGAAGTGGTGGTGTCTAAGGTCCTTCTTTTAGACATAGTTGTGCCTTTGAAGTAGAGAGAATCTTCTAGAGGCATGCTTTTGAAGTGCACAAATGCCCTGCCTTCCTGGCCATGGCTCCAGACTAACCCAGGAGGTATGGGGCCCTTTATATGGAGGCAGGACACAGCATATTCAGGGGTAACCGAGGCTGGGCCCAGCCACACCTAAGCTCCCATTGTGTGTGGGTATGTCTAGGGGGAATACACAAAACCCAACTGCCAACTACACAGAGTCATGTGAATAGACGCAGGCTGCAGTCACCAAATGGCTAAGGCAAGAAAATGCCACCTTGTAATTTAGAATCCGACTTCACTATAAGTTAGGATTTTAAATTGGAATTCCAGAGACACCAAACATGAAGCAGTTAATGTTAATGTTACTGGGCACTTGTAAAGCGCACGGCTACTCCATGGAGTGTCCCGGCGCTGAGAAAGAGAACCAGTGACAGAGCAGTACAGGCACCCACCCGACAGCTGAATTACTGTGAGAAAAGCCAGGTTTTAGACCTTGCCTAAAACTGAGGAGATCCTGAGCCTGACGTAAGGCTGGCGGCAGGCTGTTCCAAAGCTGAGAGGCTACCACCTGAAAGGAACGTCCACCCAGGCGAGAGCGGGAGAAATTACACTTTTAAATGTAATAAGACATTTCCAATGTTATCCTATGGGAGAGATAGGCCTTGCAGCAGTGAAAAGTAAATGTAAGAGTTTTTCACAACCAGGATATGTAAATCTTAAAAGAACATATTCAACTTTTTAGAATACCCTGCCCCTGGAATGGGCCTACCTTAGGGGTGACTTATATGTAATTAAAAAGAAGGTTTTGACCAAGCAAAAGGTATATTTTGTAAGCCTGGGCGTAGTTCGCGAAGTAGCGCTACGCGAAGCTACGCAAAGTGCAGTTCGCACTACGCGAGCTACGCGTAGCACTACGCGAACTGCGTAGTGCGCTGTTCGCAATGATTGCACAGTGCCGGATGCTTGTCCGCACTGTGCAATCATTGAAAACGGCATCTTGCACAGTGCAAGCTGTCTTTTACTGCCGCTCGAGTAGATTTTTACTCGAGCGGCAGCTTCTCAACGCGGACTGGTAGTTTCTCATCGCGAGCGGTCGCGAGCATACGCGACCACTCGCAATGAGAAACCTGACCTCCCGCGTTGAGAATCTCGCCGGGAGGTTTATTTTCCACGATCGCGATCGGCAACTTGATGTTGCTGATCGCGAACGAGGAAAAAGTCTCGCCGGGATGTCATTTTGCTTGCTTGCGGTCGCCAACTTGACGTTGAGGACCGCGAGCAAGCAAAAAATGACCGCTGCACTACGCTACGCTACGCGTGTTTGAACTGTGCTACGTGCAATTCGCGTTGTGCGAAGTAGCGCAAACTTCGCAAACTACGCGAGCGTAGCGTAGTGCTTTGCCCAGGGTTAATATTTTGTCAAGTCAACATGGCAGGTTATAACAGCACACATAGGCTCTGCAATGGCAGGCCTGAGACATGTTTAAAGGCTACTTCAGTGGGTGACACAATTAGTGCTGCAGGCCCACTAGTAACATTTAATTTACAGGCCTTGGGCACGTAAAGTGCACTTTACTAGGGACTTATAAGTAAATTAAAAATGCCAATTGGATATAGCCAATGTTGTCATGGTTTGAGCAGAACTGGTTAGCAGGGGTAAAGTGTACAGAGTCCCAAGGCCAGCAAAAACAAAGTCAACAAAAACAGGAGGTCTGAAGGCAAAAAGTTAGGGGGAAAGCACATCAAGGATGCCAGCTCTAATACGTGTCTCCCCAGTGGAAAGTGTGGAGAATCACCCAACACCTTGGGATTTCTCTTCACTAAGGGAGAAGAACTTGGAGAGACCATCAGCACTGGCGTGGACTGGTCCAGGGTGGTGTTCCACGTAAAGTCCATTCCCTGTAGGGAAGCAGCGGCTTCTGATGGCGATCTGGAGTCGATGGCGCTTGTGTCCGTGGGCCAAGACTGCGATGTGGGATGAGGCAGTGCATCGAGTAACCTTAGAGCGGTGCCCCCAAACCACGGTCCAGGCAGTGGCTTCGCTGTCAGCTTGGAGCGTCGTCATCAGTGAGACCAAGTCTGCGGTGTGAAGTGGGACGGTGTTTCGTGTTATCCACAAGCGGTGTCCACGCTGCAAGCAGCGATGTGGTGACGGTGTTGCGGACCAAGGCGGCGGTGTGAAGCGAGGTGGTGCAGAGTGCGGTGCCCACAGGTCACGTTGCAAGCAGCGGCTTGGTGGCGGCGATGGGCATTGTCGTTGGTGAGACCAGGTTTGCGGTGCCTTCAGGTCATGGAGCCGGCAGCGGCATTGTTGACGGTGTCGGGGTGCCTTTTTCCTCTGTGGCAGTTGAAACATCCAGTTCCAGAAGCCGGTACCCAGAAAGAGTTGAAGTCTTTGATTTCCATGAGACTTCCAACAGGAGGCAATCTCTACATCAAGCCTTTGGAGATACGTAGGATGCAGAAAGCACATTCCAGTCCTTTCCCTGCCCAAGACAGAAGCAGCAACAGCAGGCCAATCCAGCAATGCACACAGCAAAGTGGTAGTCTCTCCTCACAGCCCTTCCAGCTCTTCTTCCTGGCAGGTTCCTCAGTCCAGCAGTAATCAAACGTTCTGGGGTCAGGGCCGCAATATTTATACCACATTTCCCTTTGAAGTTTGCACAAACAAAGTTCCACTGGCATACATAATCCGGTTCTGCGTGACTCAGGTCAGGCTCACTCCAGGGGGTGGAGATAGCATTGTGGAAGGCAGGCACAGTCCATTCAGGTGCAAGCAAGAACTCCTCCCCCCGGTGTCTGTCTAGTGTGAATGCACAAACCAGCCCCTGCCAGTCTAAAACCCAGACAGTGAATACCCAACAGACAGAGGCACATAGATGGTTAGACAAGAAAATACCCACTTTCTAAAAGTGGTATTTTCAAACACACAATATCAAAATTATCTTTCCTAAAAGATGTATTTTTAAATCCTGAGTTCAGGCACACTAAACTCTATTTCTCTATCTTGTCCCTAAGGAAAGTCAAGCTTGTAAGATTTTACAAGGTAACCCCATGTAAGCCTATTGGACAGATAGCCTTTCAATAGTGAAAAACAAACTCCACAGTATTACACTATCAGGACATGTAACACACACCGGTACATGTCCTACCTTTCACATACACTGCACCCTGCCCAAGGAGTACCTTGGGAGTGTCTTATATTTTAAGAAAATGCAAGGTTAGGGCCTGGCAAGTAGGTGCACTTGCCAGGTGGACATGGCAGTGGAACACTGCGCGCAGACACTGCAGTGGTAGGTTTGAGAGACCTTTCAAAAGCTACTTGTGGTGGTGGCACAATCAGTGCTGCAGGCCCACTAGAAGCATTTGATGTACAGGCCCTGGGCACACTTGTGCACTGTACTAGGCACTTAGTAGTAAATCAAATATGCCAATGATGGAAACATCAATTCATAAACACAATTTGCATGGAGAGCATATGTACTTTAGCACTGAATAGCAGTGGTAAAATGCCCAGAGTCCTAAAACCAACAAAAGCAAGGTCAAAACAGGAGGCCAAAAAGCAAAAGGTCTGGGGGCAAACCCGCTGAAAAAGCCAAGTCAAACAGGCCTCTTTAGCCAAATTGGTTGATTTGCATGGTCTGGTGACTATCTCATATGCAGATGATGCCCAATTGCTTCTCACCTTCGCTGCTTGTCTGAGGGATGGCCGTAACTGGATGCACAAGAGCTCCATTCAGTGCAGTGCAGACAAAAGGAGATCCTACTGTTTGGTAACGACAGAGGCCAGTGGATAAACCATAGCTGGCCGAGTGATCTTCTCCTCCCTCCTCCCACATCGGATGCTAAGAATCTCAGAGTCAGAATAGATGATAAGCTATTTATGGATTGCCCAATTGCATCAGTAGCGGGGACCTGTTTTCGTCTGCTTCGGTCATTAAGGACATTCTTAGACTTTCTACCATCAGAGGCTCGCAGAACATTAGTCCCCGCGCTGAGAAGATCTAGGCTGGACTATCGACCCGCCTCTGTCTTGGGGCACTGGTATATAAGGTCAGAAGACTCCATGGGCTCTATTACGTATAGGGCGCACTTTCCCTGTTCGCGCCACAGCACAACTTTAAACAGGTGCACTGTGCGCAAACAGGGAAAGTGCGCCCTATTAGATTGAATGCGCTGCCCTCAGGGCAGACACAAATTCGTACTGCCCTGAGGATAGTGCATTCAAGTGAAATAGAAATACGGAGCGGCTGCTTGAAAGCCGCTCTGTGTTTCACTGTGCAGGCAACTCCTGCCTGCACTTTTAAGAGGGGAGAGAGATCCCCTTGCAGGCAGGTACAGTGAGTGACTGCACCCGCCTGCAAGGGAATGTCTGGGGGGTCCACCTTTTTGTGGCACACTGTCAGTGCGCCTCCTGACAGCTCTTTACCTTTGTGTCTGCACCCATTATGCCGCACAGTCATAGAGGTAAAGAGATTCCCTCATTTGCATGGTGTCAAACCCATGCAAATGAGTGAACGACCTCTTGCGATAGCGCTGGTGCAAACTTGTGTGCCAGCGCTATCTGTATTAAATTAGGGCTGCACAATTGCCTGCTGCTCTTTCTTTAATACCAAAATGCCCCGGGGCGCACAAAGTGGGCACAAATGGCCGTTGCGCCCCGGGGCACTTCAGTAATATGGGCCTAGGTGGTGCACAATGCAGCATCGCGCCTCATCCTGAGTCTATCTAGGAAGGAGTGTGATGATAATTCTGTTCAAGGTCCTGACTGGTATTCATTCTGCCTTCTAAAAGCGAGGCCCTATGTATTTAATTTCTAGGACACTACATTACAATCCTCCCAGAACTCTTTGTGCATCTAGATTACGCCTGGCTAAGAGCAGAGGGCGGTCCTTTTCGATACAGGCCAGCAAAGCATGGAATAAGCTTCTGGTATCACTTCATTTCATCTCTTAGCGCTCATTTACCTAACGCCGGCTATCGCAGGTTTTTATCGCGGAGATATCGCGTTATTTGCAACGCGTATCTCCAAGGCGATAAAGATTCCTGCGATAGCGGGGAAATCGCCGTTTTGCATAGAACATCGCTGGTTTTCCAGCGATGTTCCCTGCAAAACGGCGATAACCTTGCTGATACGACCCTGTGGTCGCATCAGCGGAATCCACCCCCTATGTTAGGGACAGCTAAGTCAGCATTTTAGCAGACGTTAGATTTTGGCGAAAACGGCCGTTTTCGCCAAGATCTAACCTCTGCTAAAATCATGTGGGCTGCCTTGTAAATATCGCGATGTGAACATCAGCGATGTTTGCAACGTAGTCCATCCAGGGTACGCCCAGTAACGCCCACTTTGCATCTCATTGGAGATGCAAAGGGAGGCGTTGGGAAAAAGGGTGCTAACATGCGATTGTGCATGTTAGCACCCTCTTGTTGATAGGGCGATAGTTTTATCTCCGTTTTTCTGGCTTTTAAAGCCAGAAAAATGGAGATAAAGCCCTTGCTGATATGCCCCTTTGTTAGGATGTCATTAACGTGTCTGTCCATTACCTTATCAAGAACAGGTAAGAGGGAGACAGAAATGTTTAGGTTTGGAAGCATCCAAAGATGGTGTCTTCAAGAGAGGGATAAGTGGCTTGAAACCATTCCCTAGAATATTTTGTAACTTTTTCTGATCACCTGGAAAGGTCTTTTGCATATGTTCTAAGGGAGTCTCCATAGTCCCCAGTATTTCTAGCAGTTTTATAGTCTAATCTTTTATCTGTCTACTCGAGATTTCTTCTTTACATTTCTAAAACTACTACTCATCATCAAAGATCTTTAATCATATTTTGAACAATCCATAAAAGATATATAAAATAAATTATATATATGAAATTATCATAAAATCATTTAAAAAAACTCTATGTTAACAGATCAAGTTATATATGTTACATAAAATTAAAATTATACACTGGACGACATCTCTTATAATCAAATAATGGCTTAGTTTTATGCCTTAAATCAATTCAGACTATTAGTGAATCTTCTATGACTATTATATACTTGATAAAACATTTGTTTGAAAATATACGTTCAGCCAGGTCAAAACATAATCATGGTAGGATTTAATTTTCGTATCTTATCTTGTCTAGAGCTGTTAAATTTTACGTTCTTGCTATTACACGGTCAATGTAGGTAGAAACAGTATAACAAATTGTTGTGTTCTCCAAATTACATAAAACTTAAAAGCATCTTGATAGAAAAAGAATTTCTCGGTTAAAAATAAGGTTTGTAACAGGCTTTTCCTAATATATCTTTTCCTAAAATAACATAAGATGGACGGCTGAATGTGATGCCCGGCCATCACAAGGACCTTTTGGTAGTTTTTTTGTGTCCAAGCATTTCTTTTGGGGCAAGCTTGAAGCTGAGGCGAAATACCCAGCTGGATTCGTGTGAGATAAAATCTCTGCTGGGTATTTGTTACCATAATTGATACATGGATAAACCCTGATGTTCCTTCCCTGAGAGATATCTAGATACGGAGGGTTTATGACTTTCTCTCATCCCTCTTGCACTCCTGCTAATTTTGTTAAACATTACTTTTAACTCCTTCTTACTAAACTGCAGGATACTGGTTGTATTTATTACAGGTTTACTAGATCAAAAGCGCTGCTCAGATCAGCAGAGCATAAGTGAATATGTCCCTGCTTTACCTCGGTGTATTTGCTAATCAAAAGGTTAAGATTAATACATTGTTAAATTGATCCAATTTCTCCACTAAAGCCATATTGTGTCTCAGTTACTATGTAGTATTCCTACGTCCAAACCTCTAATCTATCTAAAATAATTCAACCCATAATGTTTGCATTTGAATCAAGGAGAGCTATTGGCTGATAGCATTGGGCTTCTCTCCTATTGCCTTTTTTAAAAATGGGCACCATGACACTCTCGGTCCAGGAGGGCGGGATTATCCCATTTGCTGCAGCATTATATACCTGGGTTAATATAGGGGCCCATAGTGGGATGTCCACCGGGACCCCATCAGGGCCCGAGGTCTTCCTGCTAGTACTCACAAATAAGAAATAAATCAATTTGTTTTTTCAGTCAATAATTAAACATTATACATCAAAACAACACTGTACAATAACATCAATCAGTGGCCACATTTCTATTCACATGCACACATGCACATTCATCATCAACATATTTAAAAATAGAAACATTTCAACTACTTCTAAATGTTAATCACAGTTGTTTGACTCTAAACTGTAAACTAAGTCAGCAGCAACTGGTCACTTCTCCCCACACTCAAGAGAGGATAACCCTCAAACGATGCGTCTCATAGACCATGGAATGACTTCTGGACCTTAGGTCGAGGACAGTAATTCAAGTGTTCAGATCCTACTTGGAGGTAAAGTTTAGTGACATCTGCCTTTCAGACGTCCCTCTATGTCAAAATATTGGAACACATATGGAACTCCCAACTTTGAATCACCCACATTGACCACTTCGAACATTATTTTGGGATAAACACCCAATGACTATGCAGCACCTGAGCTTAATATTGTGCAACACTTGTACACAATCTTGCATGTGATAACCCTATTTACATTATATCTACATTTACCATTGCCAAAGAAACAAGTCATACAATATACAAAACAGGGAACAGAGTTTGCATTATCCTCACCTTAAAGTAGGCAACTTGGGGTCCTACCTGTCCAAGTGAATAGACAGAACCTTAGAGAAAATGATGTCTGCTCACCTCATCAAAGATGCGCAATAATCTATGCAGCGGGTGTAGGCAGTATTCCAGCAGCAGCAGTAGGTTGAAGATAAATGGGACTCCTATCCGGCTCGCCAACTGTTGCGGGGAAACTGTAATAATAAAAAACAGGACTCCTCTAGGCGAGGCGAAACAGGTTTACTGTGGTGGCAGGGAGAGTAGCTATCCTCACACAGGTAAACAGCGGGTTTTAAATGGCTCTTCGTAATGAGCCACTTAAATAGTCACATGAACAATGTGATTTCACAAAATGTAAAGAACAAGTTACTCAACAATTACATAGTTTTTACAAAAACATCACATCTCCTGTGTCTTCAAACTTCTGACCTTTTCTCTACACATTTTTATTGTAATTCCAACAATGCTTATCAAACCATTTATTTACTTCTTTCGTATGCATGTGTGCTTTATTGTTCTGCTCCCAAGACTTCTTATCAGATTCTGTGTACTCTTGGCTAACTCTATCTCCTGCTCATATTCTTCAGTCACGTTTTCAATTTACCAAGATCACATAATACGGGCTTGTTGTGCTGTGACCATGAATTCCTTTAGGCTTGCAAACATGAGTTTTCCTTTAAGTAATACCTTGCTGATCACGCACTCTATTTCGGAGTGAGCTCTTCACCTGTCTTGCATCTTTGTGGAACTTAGGCCTGCATTGATTTTCACCACATATAACTCTGTGACACTCTCTACTGATGTCTGCGTTAGTGCAACTTCTTCACGTTTAGTTTCCTCTCTAACATACATATAGACCGTGCTTACAGGTGATTTTCTTCAGCATACATTTGGTGTGCACCGGTAGGTGATGACTGAACCCCAGTCCATGTCCCCAGTTAAAGAACTGAAACTGAAATAGACATTTATCTGCTTTGGGAACTGTTGTGGAATGTTAGTAATCCTGCACTTATTGTAAGGGTTCATAATTGTAGTGAAGTACTTCCTGTGATTTCATCTGGGTTAAAGGTCATGTGATATCATTTTCATTGAAGACACTGGGGTCATATATCATATGATGTCACATTCTGTGAAGTTACTGGGATCCCTTGCACTGTACCGGTTCTTTTGGTGAATTTGTGCCCTCTTGTGCCTGACACCCAAGCCTTCTCTTGTAGGAGCTGAGAGCCAAGGCCTAACCAGTGCATTTTTACAAATACAAGAGATGGTCTTCTAATATTTTGTCACTTCTGTTTCAACTGTTTGCTTCACCCAGTTCTTCTTTCTCAGCAGACATCTTGCAGAGACCGTCCAGGTTCAGACATGGTGTGAAGTGGCGTGTATTTTGGGACATGGTTTGCCTACAATTTAAATGTTAGGAAGAAATGCATTTTCTGGCTCACAGCTCTGCAGAAGGGGCTCTCTGAGATAGCCATTAAGAGAGAAGGCCAGGCTCATCCACTGACACTAATGTGATTTGTTGCATTTTCAGGTCGGCACCAATGGACTCCTGTCTTTCTTGATACCAGTCTCCACATGGGCGCCTCCTCCATTTCCTCAGGCGGGAGGCACCGCTGTGGTGGCCGTCTACTGGGCAGATGTGGACATCCGAGTAGCAGGAGAGATTTACTACAGACAAAGCACAGACCCAGAACTTTTACAAAATGCCACCTCAGACATCAGGACCTACGCCACATGGATGTTCATCGCCACCTGGGACCGCGTGGCATCTGCAGAAAATCCAAGTATGGTCAGTAAACTTCATTTTAAATCGATGCCTTTAATGTTTTAAAGCTGTGGTCTCAAATGGGTAGCTCGGGAGCTATTGGTAGCTGGCTAGAACCCTGTAAGTAGCACCCTTAAGTGCAGCCCAGCACAGTATTTAATTCAGAGGGACGACCCTAGCCACATTGAAGAAGGTCCCTAGGCAAGAAAGTGACAAGGGGCATATTTACATGAAATGGCGCAGCACGGCACCGCAAGCTATTGTGCTGCACTGAGCTGCGTCATTTCAAAAACATAGGGATGCTCCATATTTCCAGGCATTCGGCGCATCCCTGTACTCTCACTAGTGCTAAACAGCAGCCGTGCGCCAATGCAGGCACCCTTGCACCCTCGTGCAAGGGTGCTTGCTTTGCAGGGAGGATTGTGTTTGTGCAGGAAGGGACACCTTCCTGCAAAAAAAATCATTAATGACTTTTTGCTCCTTCTATGTGTGCTGCAGAATGCAGCACACGTGGAAAGAGGAAACAACGAGGAGATATATTCTCCTTGTTGTTCCACTTTAAAGCCTCCCCTTGGAAGACATTAGTTTTTGGCGCTGCCTCAGATTTACAAATCCTTGTAGATCTGGGGCTGTGTCAAATAGCCATGGGTGTTGCATGGGAACACCCACAGCATCACCCATGACACGCCCCTTTAACGCAGAATACTGTGTGAAAGAGGGCCATATTTACAAGGCCTTGTAAAGCCACGCAAAGTGGCTTTGTGTGGCCTTGTAAATATGGGCCAGCACACAGCGCCACCGTAGCGTCAAAAAAGTGATGCTCTGGTGGGGCAGGGGCTTGTAAATATGCCCCATATCTTTTGCGAACTGATATGCTGATTTTTGTAAACAAAATGATTAAAAATACAAAACAAATTTTAAATACCCTTTCAATGATAGTTCATATCGAGCTGTGCCCCATATGTATTAACTGCTGTGACTCTCCTCTCACTATTCATGTGAAGGCATTTTATTATGATAAAGCTATTCCTGCGTTTGCTGTTAGTAACTCCATCATTTGCATTGGGATGGTTGGAGTTCGACTAAAATATTGAATGTTGACTATCACCCAGTCAAAATATTGTCTCCAGAGTGTAGACTGCCACAACATCATGAAGGTAAGTATAGTTATCGTTATGTTTTTATCCCCACGTCTATTTATCTTGGAGCCATACATCTCCAACGTACGTAGATGTGGAATTTAAATAGTAAATCTGTACCCACCTTTATATAGAGCTTTATGGTGTTGTATTAGTTAATATTCTGGATATAAAATGTTGGCATCACTCAGTACTCTGAAATACGTCTGAGTGTCCGCTACTAGGAATTCTGTAAGGCGCGGCTACTACTGTGATTGCCTCTGGTGTGGTCACTACTTCAACAGTCGTCAACGTCATTAGTAGCTCAGGACTATTTTTTTTTTTTTCTGTTTTTATTACCCATTCTTTATTGAATTGTCAGTGGTTCACAGCTATAAACAATTGCCAGTCAGCTAAATCAGAAATCATTGACTCTATATCCTAGCTGGTCTTTCCAGCAATCGTCATATGCTTGTCAAAATCAAAACTTGTTTACTCAACTTTGTTTAGCTTCTTTACGCTCTTTGTGAGTAAGGGTATCCCTCCTTCGTTAGGAAGCATATTTATTGGAGCGGGTGAATGTGTCCAATTGGTCATTTAGGCTGTTAAGTCTGTAAATGACCTGTTCATAAGTGACTATTTATGCATTTCCTCTACCCATGCTTGTATGTCTGGGCTATGCGGGGTTCTTCAAATTCGGAGTATACAAAGTTTAGCCGTTGCTAGAGCAGTCACGAGCCATCTTGTCATTTGGGGCCAGATGTACAACCCTTACAATTTGCGAGACGCAAATTGCGACGTTTTGCGACTCCCAATTTGTGACTCGCAAAGTGTCATTTACAACAGTGTATCAGACACTGTTTGCAAATCCTAATGGGGTCGCAAATTGCATGCCTCATTAATATTCATGAGGCAGGTGCAATTTGCGACCCCATTGGGAATGGCCAGCACTCACAGGGATGGTAGCCTGCTGGGGTCAGCAGACCACCATGTCTGTGACTGCTTTTTAAATAAAGCAGGTTTTTCATTAAATGCAGCCCGTTTTCCTTGAAACATTTCTGTTTCTTTTTTAAGAATAGGCAGTGGTCCATGGGACCACTGCCTGCTCTTAAAAAATATTTTCGCATCCATTCAAAAGGGGAAGGGGTCCCCTGGGGACCCCATCCCGTTTGCGAGTGGCTTACCACCTACTTAAAGTAGGTGGTAAACTGCGACTGTTTTGCGACCACAATTGCGGTCCCAAACCAATTGTACATTGAAGTGCGAGTCGCTATTAGGAAGGGACACCCTTGGCACGCCCCTTCCTAATAGCGAGTCGCAAACCCTATTTTGCGAGTCGGTAATAGGTTACCGACTTGCAAAATAGGGTTTGTACACATGGGGCAGACCAATTTTGAGGTCGCAAACTGGCCGATTTCCCATTTGCGACCGCAAAAAACGGTTGTACATCTGGCCCTTGGTGCGTGACATCCGGGAAATCTGCAGTATCATGCTGAAGTGCTGCCCGACTTGTGAACGGGCCAAATGGTCCCAGGGTGCTTTTCATGTACCACCAGGCCACTTCCCAGTAGTGTGCTATTGATGGGCATTCCCAAAGGATAGGTGCGATGTCACACCCCAGAAGGTTCAACTCCAGCACTTTACACCTGGTAGTAAGGTAAGCAAGGTGCGTTGCTGCGCTGCCCTTTGCCAAAATGCCATAAATGAGGCCACTAATAGCCAGTAGCTATTGGTGAGACCATCCTGGTCCAAAATGTTATGATGCTTCAAGCAGTGGCTGGAGGAGACTAAGCCAACAAAACCAGTGGCTGAAAGGGGTTGACCCAAAGCCACTCTTTGTATGTTTTATGGTGTTGATGGCAGGAGGTTTAGCAGAGAACTAAAGCTGTGTATAGCCAGACCTACAAACCACGGGCCTGATTCACAAAGGTAAACTGAGATGAAAGTCTAACTTTACGACTTTTGGTATTCACAAAGGGCATTAACGAGTAGTAAAGTTAGACTTTTGTCTCAGTTAAACTTAAGTTTTGGTCTTAAGTTTCACTGAGACCAAAACTGAGACAAAAGTCTAACTTTACTACTCATAAATGCCCTTGATAAATACCAAAAGCCACGTCTTTATAATATGTAGTTCTGCTCACACGTGTGATTGTGGAAGCCCTGAAAACTTAAGTGGATGTTACCATTCATCCAGCTTCTGAAAACAGTAGTGTGAACTATTTGTTCTTTTTTCCATCCTCACTGACGCAGGTGAACACCTTTCAAGTGGTTTTGATTTCCGACGACTCCCGCTCCTTTGTACTGCTGAACTATGGCAGCATCCAGTGGGCTAATTCTATTTTAGAGGTAAGTCTCTGTTATGGAGTTCACTCTGATACAAACTTCTCTTTGTGCCGAATCTCACTGTTTTGGATTACTCTGATCTGTGTTGGGCAGCACACCTGTCTAAGGCTTATTGACTCCTCCCTGACACCAGGGATTCTATATCTCTTTGTCCTGCCCTGTCCATTGGAATGTTTTTTAGGCCGAGCCTAGCGGCAGAGCGCATGCGCTGCTCGCTCTGCGATACTGCTGTAGTAGAGTATGGGAGAGAAGCCGCGCCCACTCTCCTCCCATAATTTTCATTGGCTTGTGTCATTGTCTTTCGTAAATGCTGCCTTTGGATTCGTTAATAGGCTTGTTAGTCCCTCCTTAGTACGACCTTGTCTTCATTTGTAACTTCTCATGGCTACTGGCCCCTTTACTTCAGTTGTTACACAGGACCTGTTATTTAGTCTGTAAGCACTATTTACTTTATTGAGTTTCTCTTACTGCAGACTGGACATGCGCTGCTTCAGCTGAAACCGCTTGTGTTTTTTTAAGCAGCACGGTCACCCCGTAACACAGGCGCCTGCTTTCAATCATTTTAACCAGGCATTATCTTGTGTCTGTTTCAACACTCCCCCCTAAGTAAAATGGATTTAGAAATGATTAGCGAATTAAGTCATGTGAATTCCAGGTAGCACATAATCCTGTGCTAATGGGGTGAAGCTGACAACAGCACATCTGTGTTACATGTGATCATTACTAAAGTAACCTGAAGGGTTGTTTTCAAAAGCCTGTTTTATTAACAACAACACCACCATCACCAATACCACCACCACCAATACCACTACCACCAATACCACCACCACCAATACCACCACCTCCTCCAATACCACCAATACCACCACCACCAATACCACCAATACCACCACCACCACCAATACCACCAACGCTGCCAATATCACTACCACCACCAATACCACCACTACCACCATCAATACCACCACCAATACCACCACCAATACCACCACCAAAACCACCACCAGTACCACCACTAATACCACAAATACCACCACCAATACCACCACCACCACCAATACCACCACCACCAATATCACCGCCAATGCCAATACCACCACCACCACCAATACCACCACCACCAATACCACCACCACCAATACCACGACCACCAACAATAACACCACCGCCATTACCACCGCCACCAATACCACTGCCACCAATACCACCACCAATACCACCACCAATACCACCACTAATACCACCACCAATACCACCACCAATACCACAACCAATACCACCACCACCAATATCACCACCACCAATACCACCACTACCACCACCAATACAACCACCAATACCACCACCACCAATACTACTACCACCAACACTTCCACCACCACCACCAATATCAATACACCACCACCAATACCACCACCACCGCCAGCAATGCGACCAATACCACCACCACCACCACCAATACCACCACCAACACTACCACCACCAATACCACCACCACCAATACCACCACCACCACCAATACCACCACCAATACCACCACCACCAATATCACCACCACCACCACCAATACCACCACCACCAGTACCACACAGGCGCCTGCTTTCAATCACTTTAACCCGGCATTATCTTTTGGCTTTTTCAACACCCCCTCCCTAAGTAAAATGGATTTAGAAATGATTAGCGAATTAAGTCATGTGAATTCCAGGTAGCACATAATCCTGTGCTAATGGGCTGAAGCTGACAACAGCACATCTGTGTTACATGTGATCTGTACTAAAGTGACCTGACGGGTTGTTTTCAAAAGCCTGTTTTATTAACAACACCACCACCAATACCACCACCACCACCAATACCACCACCATCAATACCACTACCACCAATACCACCACCACCACCAATACCACCACCATCAATACCACCACCTCCACCAATACCACCACCAATACCACCACCAATACCACCACCAAAACCACCACCAATACCACCACTAATACCACAAATACCACCACCAATACCACCACCACCATCAATACCACCACCTCCACCACCACCAATACCACCACCACCAATACCACCACCACCAATACCACCAATATCACCACCACCAATACCACCACCAATACCACCACCACCAATACCACCACCATCAATATCACCGCCAATGCCAATACCACCACCAATACCACCACCACAAATACCACAACCAATACCACCACCACCACCAATATCACCACCACCAATAACACCACTGCCAATACCACCACCACCAATACCACCACCACCAATACCACCACCACGAATACCACCACCACCACGAATACCACCACCAATACCAGCACCAATACCACCACCAATACCACCACCAATACCACCACCACCACCAATATCACCAACACCAATACCACCAATACCACCACCAATACCACCACCACCAATACCACCACCACCAAAACCACTACCACCACCACTTCCACCACCACCACCAATACCAATACACAACCACCAATACCACCACCACCAATACCACCACCACCAATACCACCAATACCACCACCACCACCAATACCACCACCACCAATACCACCACCATCACCAATACCACCACCACCACCAACACTACCACCACAAATACCACCACCAATACCACCACCAATACCACCACCACCAATATCACCACCACCACCAATACCACCACCACCAGTAACACCACCACAAATCCAATACCACCACCACCAATACCTCCACAACCAATACCACCAATACCAATACCACCACCATCAATACCAATACCACCACCACCAATACCACCACCACCACTACTACCACCACCACCAATACCACCACCACCAATACCACCACCACCACCAATACCAATAACACCACCACCAGTACCACCAATACCACTACCACCACCACCAATACCACCACCAATACCTCCACCAATACCACCATCACCACCAATACCTCCACTAATACCACCACCACCAATACCACTACCAATACCACCACCACCACCAATACCACCCCCACCAGTACCACCACCACCAATACCACCGCCACCAATACCACCAATATCACCACCAATACCACCACCACCAATACCACCTCCAATACCACCACCACCACCAATACCACCAATACCACCACCACCACCAATACCACCACGAGTACCACCACCAATACCACCACAACCTATACTACCACCACCAATACCACCACCAATACCACCACCAATACCACCACCACCACCAATGCCACCAATACCAATACCACCACCAGTACCACCAATACCATCACCACCACCAATACCACCACCAATACCACCACCACCAATACCACCACCAATGCCAATACCACCACCACCAATACCACCAGTACCACCCCCAATACCACCACCAATACCACCACTACCACTAATACCACCACCAATACCACCACCAATACCACCACCAGTACCACCACCAATACCACCACCAATACCACCACTAATACCACCACCAATACCACCACCAATACCACCACCAATACCACCACCAATATCACCACCACCAATACCACCACCACCACCAATACCACCACCACCACCAATACCACCACCAATACCACCTCCACCAATACCACTACCACCACCAATACCACCACCAATACCACCACCACCAATACCACCACCACCAATACCACCACCAATCCCACCACCACCACCTATCCCACCACCACCAATCCCACCACCACCAATACCACCACCACCAATCCCACCACCACCAATATCACCACCACCAATACCACCACCACCAATACCACCACCACCAATCCAATACCACCACCACCAATTCCAATACCGCCGCCAATACCAATACCAATACCACCACCAATACCACCACCACCAATACCTCCACCACTAATACCACCACCACCAATACCAATACCAATACCACCACCACCAATACCACCAATACCACCACCACTAATACCTCCACTAATACCAACACCAATACCACCACCACCAATACCACCACCAATACCAATAACACCACCACCAGTACCACCAATACCTATACCACCACCACCACCAATATCTTCATCACCACCAATACCACCACCAATACCACCATCACCACCAATCCCACCCCTACCAATATCACCACCAATACCACCACCACCAATATCACCACCACCAATACCACCACCACCAGCACCACCACCACCACCACTAATACCACCAATACCACCACCACCAATACCACTACCACAAAAACCACCACCAATACCACCACCACCAATATCACCACCACCACCACCACCAATACCACCACCACCAATCCAATACCACCACCACTGTAGGAGAGTAGGATCTGCTTCTTATGGTTCCCCCCACTTTTTGCTGATGTTTCACTGTTTTTCGACTTAGCCAGACAGTGGCCCTGCTAATCAGGACCCCAGTCTATCTGCTTTCTACTCTAAATTGATTCCATGTACTTTAGGTACACTCCAGATTGGATTCTGGGGTACCCTTGTGAGTCCCTAGTGTATGGTATACTATGTACCCAGGGCATAGGTACCCCAGAGGCCCACCAGGGGCTGCAGCATGTATTATGCCACCCCTGGGAAGCCTGTTAAAATGACACAACAGGTCTGCTACAGCAGCCTGTGTAAGGTGGTGTATTCACCCCTTACTGAGATATAGGTTTACTATATCTCTCCATATCACTACACATGTACACCTATCAGTCACCCCTATGGCAGGCCTTAACAATCCTGAAGGCAGGGTGCTGGGTTTCATGTGAGAGGGTGCCCATGCATGAGCAGAGCCCCTCTGCAGCTTTTGGAATCTTTATTCCGGGGTTGTCTGTGATGCAGCCCAACCATATACCCTTAAGTGCATTATAACCTCGCGGTAAATGCTAACTTTATGATGGCTGCATGGAAACATGTTGTGTTTGGTGTCAAACACCTTGGAATCATACCCCCACACCAGTAACTGGTGTGGGAGTATGATCCCACACTTCTAGAGGGAGACACATGATTGCACCGGTATACCCGGTACCAGCTAAACAGAACCCTGGCATCACAAAATGGATGCTGCAGCCACAGACACGAGTCTGACCTCCTGCTGCTGGGCGAAACCCCGGCAGGGGAGGCCTGGACAATAGGTTTCCTGTCACAGGAAGGTGTAACCACCTCCCAGACAGGCTTTAGTGTATTGGGGCTGGGTGGGTGCACTCTGAGAGTGCTTTGAAGTCTGCACTGGGGGCACACTTGGTGTCCCTGTGCATAGCCCAGTTCAAACCGGTTGCAGGGGCTACCAGCCCCTGCTCTGGCGCGAAACTGGACAAAGGAAATGGGTGTAGCCACCCCTCGTTCCTGACCCTCCCATAGGTGGGTCCCCAGAGTTTGTCCCACCCCTTCCTTGGGTATACAGTAGGAACCCCTGTCCATTGGACTTTAGATTACACCTGGACGAAACTCTGACACTGAATCCTGGAACTTTGACGATCTACAAGGCGCTAGATGACTGAAGAATCTCCCTTGGAGTAAAGGAGTTACTCCCCTGCTTGGCAGGCACCAAAGACGCATCTGACCGGTCTGCATCTCCGAAGCTCCTGAGGACTCCGAAGAACCTTGCAACACAGGAGGTGGGTTCCCGTGGTCTTAGAGGTCGATCTGTGCCCACAGCAAGTCTGAGGCCCGTATCCCTCGTGGTGACCGTGCAACCTGAACCCCTGTGCACCGCGTCACTTTGCAGAAGCATCAGCTTTCCAGCAACTCCTGCAGCTGAGCTTTGGGTTACTTGTAGCCCTGACCCCGAGCACCAAATCCACCGAAGATTGGCCGCCTACACTCCACGAGTGTTCCGTGAGCAGCCCCTTTGTGTTTTGTCTTGAGGTCCCTTCGCGATCCCTGGTCCATTGACCTGTGGGTCCCCAAGAAGGCAACTCTTACTTTAATTGGGCTTCCCTGTGTGAGAAGTTGGCCTGGCATATGCTGTCCACTAATTATAGTGGGCACCGTGCACCAGTCCAAATCGACTCTTATGGTAGGTAGGTTAAAGACAACCTTATTGAAAGCTATCCTAGTGGTAGCTATGGAGAGCAGCCTTCAGGCTAAGTCTTGAAGGAATGTAAAGCAGCTTGTTTTACCAGTCTATAATCTCTTGAGTGACCAAATGAAAGAGCACCACACCAGGTATATATTCAAAATATATGTATTTATTACTAAACACACCCCTCTAGTCTCTTTATGAGGCTAGAGTTCGAAGTACATAGGTTATAAGATCTTAAATCACAGTAATAGCACAAATACACGTTTGGGCCCTAGGGGCGTACCAAACCATATACCAATAAAGTGGTATGCGAACCACGACTGAACTAGACACTAGGCCTAGAGCCTCTAGAAGTGCTTGGACCACAAGGAACCACCCACGGTAGTGACACAGGGGACCCACGGAGACGCGTGCAGTGTAAATACACAACCGCGATACGCCGTTAACTTCTATGGAGAAAGTCGGGATCGGGAAAATAGAGGAAAGGGACACTTAAAAGAGGACTAGGACAAAACCCTTTGAGATCTAGGACTTTGAAGAGTCTCTACCCACGGGAGCACCGGAGTACTCGTGTTACCTCACCCAGGGAAGCCGGGTGCATAGGTGCCTTTCGGGGTCGGGTTTCGTCGTCGGTTCTTATGGCGATCTGCTGCAAAGTGCTGCTGGCGACCAGGAGAAAAGTGTCCGGGTGGATCCAAGAGTGGATCGGAGTTCTGGAAGAGCCTGAAAGCAGAGGGGACAGAGTCTGGGTCACTAGCCAGTGACCAGGGAGGCGATGGACAGATGCCCACCGATGTCGAGTGCTTCAGGTTCGATGACGGTTGTCTTGACTCTTCAGCCACGAGGTCCGGGAAGCGTTGTCGGCGACCAGGAGCAGGATTCGGGCTGTTGCTCGATGTCTGTCGAGTGCAGAGGTGTCGGCGACCAGATTGGACCCAACAAGCCTTGGCAACGGCAAGTCTCGAGTAAGATGTAGATCGTCGATGATGCAGACCAGCAAGGTCTGGGGGACTCACCCAGCGAGGGTAAGTGAGGGCAGGCCTGGAGCAACCAGACTGCCAAGTAAAGAAAAGATTGGCCTTCGTTAAGGGCTACTAGCCAACGGGCTAGCGACCGCGAAGGAGCCTCGTGACGCCGCACGTGGAGCTGGCTTACAGGACACTCGTGGAGTGGGGGCCAGTGATCTTTGGTGCAGGTGGTGCTGGAGGCTAGGGCTACTCGGAGCCCAAAGCACGACTTCTTGGGAGACCTAGAAGATGGTGCACTTGCAAATGTGCTCGGTGTCCAGGGGTCACGGTCTCAAGTCACCCACGATAGCCACGGGCCTCAGCTTTGCTGGGGACTCAGGGTAGCCTCGGGAAGTCTGAGAATCCACCTCTGGTGATGCGATGACTTCGGCGTCCGACAGGAGCTTCAGTGATGCGAACCGGACATATGCTTCTTTGGTGCCTGCCAAGCAGGGAGTCACTCCTTGACCCCAAGGGAGATTCTTCAGTCCTCTAATCGTGAGTAGAGCGTCGAAGGTCCAGGATTCTGTTTCAGAGTTTCGTCCAGGTATAATCTAAAGTCCTAGGGACTGGGTTCCTACCTTTATTCTAAAAATAGGGGATGGACTACTCTGTGGCCCCACCTATGGGTGGGTCAGGGCAAAGGGTGGCTACACCCCTTTCCCTTTGTCCAGTTCGCGCCAAAGCAGGGGCTGCAAGCCCCTGATCCGGTTTGAACTGGGGTATGCACAGGGACACCAAATGTGCCCCCAGTGCAGGACTTCAAAGCACCCGAAAGTGCTCCCGCCCAGCCCCAATACACATTGTCCTGTCTGGGAGGTGGTCACACCTCCCTGGGACAGGAAACCTATTGTCCAGGCCTCCCCTGCCGGAGTTTCGTCCAGCAGCAGGAGGCCAGACTCGTGTCTGTGGCAGCAGCATCCATTTTGTGATGCCAGGGCTCTGGAAAGAAGTTACCGGACTCGTCAGAGTTAACATGCCTTTCCCTCTAGAAGGGTGGAATGCTACCCCCGCCGCCAGGATTGGCGGGGGGTAGTATTCCAAGATGTTTGACACCAAACACGACATGTTTAGGTGCAGCCATTCCATAGTTAGCATTTTACCGCGAGGATATAATGCGTTTAAGAGTATATGGTCAGGCTGCACTACAAACAGCATCAGAGATGGTCTCCGAACGCTGCAGAGGGGCCCTGCTCATGCAGGGGCACCCTCTCACATAGGAACCATGCACTCTGCCTTTAGGATTGATAAGGCCTGCCTTAGGAGTGACTTATAGGTTTATATGTGTGTATGCATTTAGTGATATAGGTAACCTATACCACAGCAAGGGGTGCATGCACCACCTTACCCAGGCTGCAGTAGCAGACCTGTGGTGTCAGTTTGGATGGCCTACCAGGGGTGGCATAATACATGCTGCAGCCCCTGGCAGGCCTCTGAGGTACCTATGCCTTTGGTACATAGTATACCATATACTAGGGACTTACAAGGGCACTCCAGATCCCAATCAGTGATGTGCCTAAGGCACATGGAGACCCTTTTAAAGAGGAAACAGCTAGGCTGGGGTTCTGAATAGCAGGGCCCCAGCCAGACTAATGTCGAAAACCAGTGAAGTATCTGCAAAAAGTGGGGGTACCCCTGTGAAGCAGATCCTACTCTCCTACACCCTGGTTGCTCCAGATATGTCCTGACTCTCCATTGCTTGGAGAGTCCCCAGGACCTTGCTGGTCCGCACAGAAGCACCTTTTCTCTTCCTGCGTGGGTTGCTGTTGCCAAGGCTTGTTTTGTTCAATCTGAGCACCAATGCCACAGCCCTCAACATCCTTTGTGGGACAGCTCGAATCCAGCTCCTGGTCATCATCGACGCCTCCTGGTCCTCGTGACTGCAGAGTCAAGCTTCACCTCTTCGCACCTGAAGCACCCGACATCGGTGGGCATTCGATTGCTCCGCTCCTGGTCACTGGCTAGTGACCCAGACTCTGTCCCCTCTGCTCTCAGGTTCTTCACATCTTCGATCCAGGCTTGGATCATCCCGGACACTTTTCTTCTTTACGGCAGCAGCACTTTGTAGCAGATCGCCATTGAAATCAACGACGATTCCCGACACCATTTCCCACCTATGCACCCGGCTTCCCTGGGTGAGGTAACTCGAGTACTACGGTGCTCCCATGGGTGTTGGCCCTAGAAACCCTTAAGTCTAAAGGGGTTTGCTGAAAGTCCTCTCCTAAGTGTCCTTTTACTTTAAAATTCCAACCGCGACTTTCCTCATAGAATCCTACGGCGCTCGCGGCTGTGTTTACACACTGCACACGTCCCCCGTGGGTCTCCTGTGTCATTACCTTGGGTGGTTCCTTGGGGTCCCAGCGATTCTACGTGCTCTAGGCACTGTGTCTAGTCAAGTCCTGGTCCTTATACCACTTTCTTAATATATGGTTTGGTCCGCCCCTCGGGCCTATTGTATATTGTGCTATTTACTGTCGTTTTTGAACTGTATTGTTGTGTATCTTGGACTCTAAACTCATAAAGAGATTAGTAGTTAGTGTTTAGAAATAAATACATATATTTTATATATATCTTGTGTGGTTCTCCTTTCATTTAGTAATTCAAGAGGTTATAATCTGGTAAACCAAGCTGTTTTACACTCCTTCAAGACTTAGCCTGAAGGCTGCTCTCCATAGCTACCACTAGGATAGCTTTCAATAAAGGTTGTCTTTAAACCTATCTCCAATAAGGGGTTGTTTGGACTGGTGCAAGGTGCCCACTATAACTAGTGGACAGCATATTGCAGGCCAACTTCTCACATTGGTGGCAGAGGGGGGGTTCAAGCTTGCTATTGCTTTACCAGATAATCTTTTTGAATTGACTAACTGAAAAACCACTATAGGTACATAGGTACATATAAATCAAGTTTAGAATACAGTAAGTTCTACTGAACTTAGAGTTGTGTGTCAAGGGCTTAGCACACCCTTTCTACAACTCAAGAGAGTTTAGTAGGCCTCACTAGAGTAGGTAGGTGCATACACCACACCACACTAGTTATGTCTTCAAGGGCAGAAACCAGTGGGTCTCTCCCAAACAAGTATGACAAGGTCTCATACCAAGAATTGAAATGTGTGCCTCAAGGAAATTGAAGACAGGGAAAAGCCCAACCAACCAACATCTCATAAAGATGTTACTTGAGGATGACCTCAGAAAGACCCCAGGGTCTGATGAGGCTGGCAAAGGGGGTGGGGCAGTTGAAGAGGAAAGGCCAGGTCGTGAAAACTACTCTGACCCAGACTCTGATGCTGGCCAGGAGGATCAACATGATTCCAACCTGGAATAACCAATTCTTCCTGAAGGTGAGGAGGAAGGCCCTAGTGGGTCTCTCTTTACTCCACCTGGAAGAATTCACAGTTTACCCAGAAGATCTAGGTCTCCTTCTCTGGAGTCTAATCATTCTCAGGTATCTGTAGGGAGCTCTGCTTCTCAGAGGAATTCTTCTCATAAAAGGGAGTCCTCTTATGAGAAGAAATACCAACTGCTTGAGTTTGAGAAACCTAGGCTTAGACTCAAGAGAGAGCAATTGGCCTTAGACAGGGAATCCCTGGAGCTTCAGAGAGCTTCTCAGAAGTTGGGGCTAGAGCCCCATGGTGGCAGCAGCAGTGTCCCTAGCGGTAGAGTTCATACTCATGACCATAGGAACCTGAACAAGATTGTCCCTCCCTACCAGAGTGGGGATGACATCCACAAGTGGATAACTGCACTTGAGAGGGCCTGTAAAGTACAGAGGGTCCCCCAGGAGCAGTGGGCAGCAATCTTGTGGCTCTCCTTTGCAGACAAAGGTAGAGACAAGCTCTTCACTGTTAGAGAGGAGGATGCTGTGATCCAGCGCTATCAATAACATTTCTTCTCCTCTAGGCATTGACATCCAGGTTGGGAAACACTCTCCTTCACAACTATACCAATATAACGGTGGGGCCCATAACACCGCATAAACATTCACTCACTCATATATTCCCTGGACCTCGTCCGCCTTTGCTTAGGAGAAAAAGTTAATGAATTGCTGGAAGGAGACGGGATACCTTTTAAATCAACATAATAATTCTCAATCTTCTAAGGTATTCCGCTCATTGGTCGATGGACCAACTAGTAGGAATCAGTTGATGGTGATTAAGACCAGCTCAATCACTATAAACTCTTATTAAACATTTACAATTATTATTGAGCTAAAGAACCACAGACTCGTAAATTTAATAATAATAAAGTTTATCTAATTTTTATAAGCATGAATAAATTCAGTTTTATTAATCGAATCAATACATTTATTATCATTATAAGAATAAATTGAAATTGCAATGCATACCCTTTTAGATGGAAAAATAAAGTTCGTCACAGCTGTTAAATTCAGATCTCAGCATAGAACTCCCAAAACTGACTGTCTGTCGTGCTAAACAGGCCTCCTCGACGGACCACCTATACAGGGTTTCCGCCACAATCTCGTTCTTTCTTTATCAAATTTTAAGAGTAAAAGATTAATCGTATTTAAAAATATAAAGGCCTATAGAAAAATAGCAGCGGCTTCTCCAGCGTCAGCGTCCAGTGCTCAATAAAAAAAAATAGGTAAGAACAACGCCAACAACCCAAAAATCCAAAGTAAAATTCAACAAATACCACCCCTCCTACTTAAGAGAGTCCTCTTATACCCTAACACTAGCTTACTAAGCACAAATGTTTCACTTTTGGGGGCGAGATTCACGCTAATTGGGCCATTGGAGGGGTGTCAAACATCTCCTCATTACCCTCCTTGCTCAAACCAGTTCCAAAGAATGTTCATAACTTTGTCCTTTCTCACGGGTTCAGGACATTACCAATCCAATTTACAGTGTTTATTTGTATTTTCTTTCCGATACTTTATTTTAAACAGTTCATTGTTCATTCACGAATGCACTGCTGTTTCTCACACTTGTTCGCTACGTCCCCCTTTGGCACACGCTCGGGTAATAAGGTCATCACAACCTTGATCCCTCTTCCATCCTAGGCTTTGGAAATAACCACGTGATGCATTTGTTCACAGCTTTTCTTTTCGCTTGGAAGCCATCTTGCGCACGCGTACTCTAGCTTGTTTGCCTCAGCAGCCATTTTTACAGCACGGCCTAGCAGGCCTGAGCTAACTATCATAGAAGTAAACAGAAAATAGTTAAGAATAAAGAAAATAAGCCTTTTCGTTTCCTCCCGTCATTCTACGTACTCCCAATTAGGCGACACATAAAGCTATTTCTTACTTACCAACCACTTTCTTTTGCCACCATACAATTCTCTACGTAGCACAAGTCATGCAATATTATTCTAATTAATACGCATATCGTTATGTTATCGTTATTTACATTAACAATTGTAAGTAAATTAGTTTGCACAGATACTTCATGTTACCATAAACACTTATAAAGAAGACATACGTTGTTGGTTATTTCACTGAAACAAACAATTGTATTAATTATTATTGTTAATATTAGGGGTTCAAAATTTTCTCATTTACCTTGCTCCATCAGCTGATAACTATACAGTCCTGAAGAGTGCTCTGATTGTTGGGTTTGGCCTAACAACTGAACAATACAGGTTAAAGTTCAGAGATACCCAAAAGGCACAGACTCAGGACTGGGTTGACTTTGTTGATTGTGCTACTAAGGCTCTGGAAGGCTGATTACTTGACAGTAAGGTGTGTGATTTCAAAGGATTGTATAATTTGATCATGAGAGAGCAGATTCTTAACAACTGTCAAAATCAACTGTTGCATCAGTACCTGGTGGACTCTGATCTGACCTCTCCCCAAGAATTGGGTCAGAAGGCAGACAAATGGGTCAGAACCAGGGTGAGGCAGAAGGTACAGAACCAAGGTGGTGACTCTAAGAAGCAAGATTCTAAGAACTCTGATAAGGGTGGGGAGAAGGGTAAAGACCAGAAGTCTTCTCAAGGGCCCCAAAAATCTGCATCTGGTGGGGAGTCCCAATCTAACAAAGGAAAAGGCCAAAAGAAACCGTGGTGTAAAATCTGTAAACAGAAAACCCATTGGACTAGTGATTGTACAAAGACCAAAGACTCAGCTCCAGCCACCACTGCCCCTAAGGCAACTGTTCCCCCTAGTTCAGCTCCAAGTGGTGGTGTCCCAAATAAGGGTGTAGTAGGGTTAACCCTGGGATCTGAGGTGGACTCTGCCCTAGTCAGAGTTCCAACCCACGCTATGTTGATCTGTGATGGGGGCATGGATATGCCCTCCTTATTTGTGAGTCCCAGTAATCTGGGCAAATACAGACAACAGCCTTTGATTAATGGAAAAGAGGCTTTGGCATTCAGGGACACAGGAGCAAGTGTCACAATGTGACAAAAGATCTTGTGGCTCCTGAGCAGGTCATACTTGGTGAAATGTACCAAGTGACCAATGCTAGCAACGTCAGTACAGATCATCCACTGGCAGTTGTTAATTTCTCCTGGGGAGGGGTAACTGGCCCTAAGACGGTTGTGGTAAGTGCAGACCTCCCTCTTGAATGCTTGCTTGGAAATGATTTGGAAACTTCAGTTTGGGCTGAAGTTGAGCTCAGGACCCATGCAGAAATGTTTGGCATCCCTGCAGATGTGTTTGCTATGACCAGGTCACAGGCAAAAATGTCTAACACTGAACAGGCCCTGGATCCTGGAAGAATGGACCAGGTGCCTCCCAAGAGGAGGAGCAGTAGGGTTAAGGCAGTGCCTTCCCCCCTGCCTCAGAGTGCAGATCAGTCTCTTGAGGGAGATGATCTCAGTCCCGAAGAAGGAACTGTCCCAGAGGAGCTTGAGCCTGATCAGGTTGAGTTCTTGGGGACAGGGGGCCCTTCCAGGGCAGATCTGAGTCAGGAGCAACTGAGCTGCCCCTCTCTTGAACCCCTCAGACAGCAAGCTGCTGCTGAGGCTGCTGGGAGTGCTAGTGGTACCCATAGGATCTATTGGGATGATGGACTCCTTTACTCAGAGAGTAGAGACCCCAAGCCTGGAGCCACCAGGAGGTTGGTTATACCTCTGAAGTTTAGGAGCTTCCTATTGACCCTAGCACGTGATATCCCATTGGCAGGTCACCTAGGCCAAAACAAGACTTGGGACAGAATTGTCCCTCACTTTCATTGACCTCATATGTCTCAAGACACCAAGGAGTTTTGTCGCTCCTGTGTTACCTGTCAAGCCAGTGGCAAGGCAGGTAGCACTACAAAGGCCCCCCTGATACCACTACCTGTGGTGGGGGTTCCCTTTGAAAGGGTAGGGATTGACATTGTTGGTCCGCTAGAACCTCAAACAGCATCTGGGCACAGATTTATCCTGGTGGTGGTGGACCATGCCACTAGGTACCCAGAAGCAATTCCCCTCAGGACCACCACAGCTCCTGTGGTGGCAAGGGCCCTCTTGGGAATCTTTTCCAGGGTAGGTTTTCCTAAGGAGGTAGTATCAGACAGGGGTGCAAACTTCATGTCTAGTTACTTGACTGCTATGTGGAAGGAGTGTGGAGTAAATTATAAATTTACCACCCCCTATCACCCACAATGCAATGGTTTAGTTGAAAGGTTCAACAAAACCTTAAAGGGCATGAATAAAGGCCTCCCAGAAAAGCTTAGGTGCAGATGGGACATACTTTTGCCCTGCCTTCTCTTTGCCTACAGAGAGGTTCCACAGAAGGGGGTTGGTTACAGCCCACTTGAGCTTCTGTTTGGACATCCAGTTAGGGGTCCATTGTGTCTAGTGAAGGAGGGATGGGAGTTACCTCTCAAACCCCTAAACAGGATATTGTGGACTATGTACTTGGTCTCCGCTCCCGGATGGCTGAGTACATGAAGAAGGCAACTAAAAACCTTGAGGCTAGCCAGGAATTGCAAAAGGCCTGGCATGACCAAAAGGCTGTGCTGACTGTTTATCAGCCAGGGCAGAAAGTATGGGTGTTGGAACCTGTGGCCCAGCAGCCCTCCAAGACAAGTGGAGTGGCCCCCAAACCATTGTTGAACAGAAGGGAGAGGTTACCTATCTGGTAGACCTCGGATCTCCCAGGAGCCCCCATAGGGTGCTCCATGTCAACAGACTGAAACCATATGTTGACAGGGCAGACATGGGCTTGCTCATGGCTACTGATGAGGGACAGGAGGAAGAGAGTGATCCACTCCCTGACCTGCTCTCACAGAACCCTGATGATGGATCAGTAGATGGTGTAGCCTTGGCAGGCAGCCTCACTGACCAGCAGCAAACTGATTGCAGTTTAGACATATGTTCTCTCTGACTCCAAGTCAGACTACCTGGTGCACTCATGAAGTGGACACTGGGGACAGTCTGCCTGTTAAAAATAAGATTTACAGGCAACCTGACCATGTCAGGGACTGCATCAGGACTGAAGTCCAGAAGATGTTGGATTTGGGTGTGATTGAACCCTCAGATAGCCCTTGGGCTAGTCCAGTAGTCTTGGTGCCTAAACCTCACACCCAGGGTGGTAAGAGAGAGATGAGGTTTTGTGTAGACTACAGAAGTCTCAATGCAGTCACTAGGACTGATGCCCATCCCATACCAAGGGCAGATGAGCTCATAGACACTTTGGCCTCAGCCAAGTTTCTCAGCACATTTGACCTAACAGCTGGCCACTGGCAAATCAGATTAGCTGAGGATGCAAAAGCCAAAACAGCATTTTCTACTCCTAGTGGGCACTACCAATTTGTGGTGATGCCCTTTGGTTTGAAAAGTGCACCTGCCACTTTCAAAGGTTGGTGAACAAAGTCCTCACAGGCCTGGAAGCCTATAGTGCAGCATATCTAGATGATATTGCTGTCTTTAGCTCCACCTGGGAGGATCACCTGGTCCACCTGCGAAATGTTTTGGAGGCCCTGCAGAAAGCAGGCCTAACTATCAAGGCCACCAAGTGCCAGATAGGGCAGAGTCAGGTTGTGTACCTGGGCCACCTTGTGGGTGGAGGCCAGGTTCAACCATTGCAGAGCAAAATCCAGACCATCATGGACTGGGTTGCTCCCACTACCCAGACTCAGGTCAGAGCTTTCTTGGGCCTGACTGGGTACTACAGAAGATTTGTCAAAGGGTATGGATCCATAGTGACCCCTTTGAATGACTTAACTTCTAAAAGAATGCCCAAGAAAGTTCAGTGGACAGTTAGCTGTCAAAAGGCATTTGATGACCTGAAGCAGGCCATGTGCACTGCTCCCATTCTGCAAAGTCCTCATTACTCCAAGCAATTCATTGTCCAGACAGATGCATCTGAGTTGGGGGTAGGGGCTGTGCTATCACAATTGAATGATGAAGGTCAGGATCAGCCAGTAGCTTTTATTAGCAGAAGGTTGACCCCCAGAGAGAAACGTTGGTCAGCCATTGAGAGGGAGGCCTTTGCTGTGGTTTGGGCTCTGAAGAAGTTGAGGCCATACTTGTTTGGCACTCACTTCATTGTTCAGACAGACCATAAGCCCCTCTTATGGCTAAAACAGATGAAGGGTGAAAACCCCAAACTTTTGAGGTGGTCCATTTCCCTACAGGGGATGGACTATACAGTGGAGCATAGACCTGGGAGTAACCATGCCAATGCATATGGACTCTCCAGATATTTCCACTTAGAACATGAAGACTCAACTGGTCAAGGTTAGTTTAATGTCCTGACGTTTGGAGGGGGGGTGGTGTAGGAGAGTAGGATCTGCTTCTTATGGTTCCCCCCACTTTTTGCTGATGTTTCACTGTTTTTCGACTTAGCCAGACTGTGGCCCTGCTAATCAGGACCCCAGTCTATCTGCTTTCTACTCTAAATTGATTCCATGTACTTTAGGTACACTCCAGATTGGATTCTGGGGTACCCTTGTGAGTCCCTAGTATATGGTATACTATGTACCCAGGGCATAGGTACCCCAGAGGCCTACCAGGGGCTGCAGCATGTATTATGCCACCCCTGGGAAGCCTGTTAAAATGACACAACAGGTCTGCTATAGCAGCCTGTGTAAGGTGGTGTATTCACCCCTTACTGAGATATAGGTTTACTATATCTCTCCATATCTCTACACATGTACACCTATTAGTCACCCCTATGGCAGGCCTTAACAATCCTGAAGGCAGGGTGCTAGGTTTCATGTGAGAGGGTGCCCATGCATGAGAAGAGCCCCTCTGTAGCTTTCGGAATCTTTATTCCGGGGTTGTCTGTGATGCAGCCCAACCATATACCCTTAAGTGCATTATAACCTCGTGGTAAATGCTAACTTTATGATGGCTGCATGAAACATGTCGTGTTTGGTGTCAAACACCTTGGAATCATACCCCCACACCAGTAACTGGTGTGGGAGTATGATCCCACCTTCTAGAGGGAGACACATGATTGCACCGGTATACCCGGTACCAGCTAAACAGAACCCTGGCATCACAAAATGGATGCTGCAGCCACAGACATGAGTCTGACCTCCTGCTGCTGGACGAAACTCCGGCAGGGGAGGCCTGGACAATAGGTTTCCTGTCACAGTGAGGTGTAACCACCTCTCAGACAGGCTTTAGTGTATTGGGGCTGGGTGGGTGCACTCTGAGAGTGCTTTGAAGTCTGCACTGGGGGCACACTTGGTGTCCCTGTGCATAGCCCAGTTCAAACCGGTTGCAGGGGCTACCAGCCCCTGCTCTGGCGCGAAACTGGACAAAGGAAATGGGTGTACCCACCCCTCTTTCCTGACCCTCCCATTGGTGGGTCCCCAGAGTTTGTCCCACCCCTTCCTTGGGTATAAAGTAGGAACCCCTGTCCATTGGACTTTAGATTACACCTGGACGAAACTCTGATACTGAATCCTGGAACTTCGACGATCTACAATGCGCTAGATGACTGAAGAATCTCCCTTGGAGTAAAGGAGTTACTCCCCTGCTTGGCAGGCACCAAAGACGCATCTGACCGGTCTGCATCTCCAAAGCTTCTGAGGACTCCAAAGAACTTTGCAACACAGGAGGTGGGTTCCCGTGGTCTTAGAGGTTGATCAGTGCCCACAGCAAGTCTGAGGCCCGTATCCCTCGTGGTGACCGTGCAACCCGAACCCCTGTGCACCACGTCACTTTGCAGAAGCATCAGCTTTCCAGCGACTCCTGCAGCTGAGCTTTGGGTTACTTGTATCCCTGACCCCAAGCACCAAATCCACCAAAGATTGGCCACCTACACTCCACGAGTGTTCCGTGAGAAGCCCCTTTGTGTTTTGTCTCGAGGTCCCTTTGCGATCCCTGGTCCGCTGACCTGTGGGTCCCCAAGAAGGCAACTCTTACTTTAATTGGGCGTCCCTGGTTGCTCCAGAGGTGCCCTGACTCTCCATTGCTTGGGGAGTCCCCAGGACCTTGCTGGTCCGCACAGAAGCACCTTTTCTCTTCCTGCATGGGTTGCTGTTGCCAAGGCTTGTTGTGTTCAATCCGAGCACCAACGGCACAGCACTCGACATCCTTTGTGGGACAGCTCGAATCCAGCTCCTAGTCATCGTCGACGCCTCCTGGTCCTCGTGGCTGCAGAGTCAAGCTTCACCTTTTTGCACCTGAAGCACCTCTACATCGGTGTGCATTCGATTGCTCCACTCCTGGTCACTGGCTAGTGACCCAGACTCTGTCCCCTCTGCTTTCAGGTTCTTCACATCTTCGATCCAGGCTTGGATCATCCCGGACACTTTTCTTCTTCACGGCAGCAGCACTTTGTAGCAGATCGCCATTGAAATCAATGACGATTCCCGACACCATTTCCCACCTATGCACCCGGCTTCCCTGGGTGAGGTACCTCGAGTACTACGGTGCTCCCGTGGGTGTTGGCCCTAGAAACCCTTAACTCTAAAGGGGTTTGCTGAAAGTCCTCTCCTAAGTGTCCTTTTACTTTAAAATTCCAACCGCGACTTTCCTCATAGTATCCTACGGCGCTCGCGGTTGTGTTTACACACTGCACACGTCCCCCGTGGGTCTCCTGTGTCACTACCTTGGGTGGTTCCTTGGGGTCCCAGCGATTCTACGTGCTCTAGGCACTGTGTCTAGTCAAGTCGTGGTTCTTATACCACTTTCTTAATATATGGTTTGGTCCGCCCCTCGGGCCTATTGTATATTGTGATATTTACTGTCGTTTTTTAACTGTATTATTGTGTATCTTGGACTCTAATCTCATAAAGAGATTAGTAGTTAGTGTTTAGAAATAAATACATATATTTTATATATATCTTGTGTGGTTCTCCTTTCATTTAGTAATTCAAGAGGTTATAATCTGGTAAACCAAGCTGCTTTACACTCCTTCAAGACTTAGCCTGAAGGCTGCTCTCCATAGCTACCACTAGGATAGCTTTCAATAAAGGTTGTCTTTAAACCTATCATCAATAAGGGTCGTTTGGACTGGTGCAAGGTGCCCAATAGAACTAGTGGACAGCATATGCCAGGCCAACTTCTCACAACCACCAATACCAATACTGCCACCAATACCACCACCAATACCTCCACCACCAATACCACCACCACCAATACCACCACCACCAATACCACCACCAATACCAATTACACCACCACCAGTACCACCAATACCACTACCACCAATATCACCACCAATACCACCACCACCACCAATAACATCACCACCACCACCACCAATACCACCACCAATACCACCACCAATACCTCCACCAATGCCACCATCACCACCAATACTACCATCACCACCAATACCACCATCAATACAACCACTAATACCACCAATACCACCACCACCACCAATACCACCCACACCAATACCACCACCACCAATATCACCACCACCAATACCACCACCACCAATACCACCAATATCACCACCAATACCACCACCACCACCAATACCACCACCACCACCACCAATACCACCAATACCACCACCAATACCACCACCAATACCACCACCACCAATACCACCACCACCAATACCACCACGAGTACCACCACCAATACCACTACAATCAATACCACCACCACCAATACCACCACCAATACCACCACCAATACCACCACCACCAATAACACTGCCAATTTCACCACGCCAATACCACCAACAATACCACCACCACCACTAATACCACCACCAATACCACCACCACCAATAACACCAACACCAATACCACCACCACCACCAATACCACCACCACCACCAATATCACCACCAAAACCACCACCAATACCACCACCAGTACCACCACCAATACCACCACCAATACCTCCACCAATACCACCACCACCAATACCACTACCAATACCACAACTAATACCACCACCAATACCACCACCACCACCAATACCACCCCCACCAATACCACCACCACCAATACCACCACCACCAATATCACCACCACCAATACCACCACCACCAATACCACCAATATCACCACCAATACCACCACCACCACCACCAATACCACCTCCAATACCAGCACCACCACCAATACCACCAATACCACCACCAATACCACCACGAGTACCACCACCAATACAACCACAACCTATACCACCACAACCTATACCACCACCACCACCAATATCACCACCAATACCACCACCACCACCAATGCCACCAATACCAATACCACCACCAGTACCACCAATACCATCACCACCACCAATACCACCACCACCAATACCACCACCAATACCACCGCCAATGCCAATACCACCACCAATACCACCAGTACCACCCCCAATACCACCCCCAATACCACCACCACCACTAATACCACCACCAATACCACCACCACCACCAATACCAGTACCACCACCAATACCACCACCAATACCACCACTAATACCACCACCAATACCACCACCAATACCACCACCAATACCACCACCACCAATATCACCACCACCAATACCATCACCACCACCAATACCACCACTACCACCACCATTACCACCACCACCACCAATACCACCACCAATACCACCACCACCAATACCACTACCACCACCACTACCACCACCACCACCAATACCACCACCAATACCACCACCAATACCACCACCACCAATACCACCACCACCAACACCACCACCAATACCACCACCACCAATACCACCAATCCCACCACCACCACAAATCCCACCACCACCAATCCCACCACCACCAATCCCACCACCAATCCCACCACCACCAATATCACCACCACCAATACCACCACCACCAATACCACCACCACCAATCCAATACCACCACCACCAATACCAATACCGCCGCCAATACCAATACCACCACCAATACCACCACCACCAATACCTCCACCACTAATACCACCACCACCAATACCAATACCACCACCAATACCACCACCAATACCTCCACCACCAATACCACCACCACCAATACCAATACCACCACCACCAATACCAATACCACCACCACCAATACCACCACCACTAATACCACCACTAATACCAAGACCAATACCACCACCACCAATACCACCACCACCAATTCCACCACCACCACCAATACCAATAACACTACCACCAATACCAACACCACCACCACCAATATCTTCATCACCACCAATACCACCACCAATACAACCACCACCACCAATACCACCATCATCACCAATCCCACCCCTACCAATATCACCACCACCAATACCACCACCACCAATACCACCACCACCACCACTAATACCACCAATACCACCACCACCAATACCACTACCACAAATACCACCACCAATACCACCACCACCAATATCACCACCACCACCAATACCACCACCACCAATCCAATACCACCACCACCAATCCAATACCACCACCACCAATATCAATACTGCCACCAATACCACCACCAACACCTCCACCACCAATACCAATACCACCACCACCACCACTAATCCCACCACCACCAATCCCACCACCACCAATCCCACCACCAATCCCACACCACCAATATCACCACCACCAATACCACCACCACCAATACCACCACCACCAATCCAATACCACCACCACCAATACCAATACCGCCGCCAATACCAATACCACCACCAATACCACCACCACCAATACCTCCACCACTAATACCACCACCACCAATACCAATACCACCACCAATACCACCACCAATACCTCCACCACCAATACCACCACCACCAATACCAATACCAATACCACCACCACCAATACCAATACCACCACCACCAATACCACCACCACTAATACCACCACTAATACCAAGACCAATACCACCACCACCAATACCACCACCACCACCAATTCCACCACCACCACCAATACCAATAACACTACCACCAATACCAACACCACCACCACCAATATCTTCATCACCACCAATACCACCACCAATACAACCACCACCACCAATACCACCATCATCACCAATCCCACCCCTACCAATACCACCACCACCAATACCACCACCACCAATACCACCACCACCACCACTAATACCACCAATACCACCACCACCACCAATACCACTACCACAAATACCACCACCAATACCACCACCACCAATATCACCACCACCACCAATACCACCACCACCAATCCAATACCACCACCACCAATCCAATACCACCACCACCAATATCAATACTGCCACCAATACCACCACCAACACCTCCACCACCAATACCAATACCACCACCACCACCACTAATACCACCACCACCAATACCACCACCACCACCAATACCAATTACACCACCACCAGTACCACCAATACCACTACCACCACCACCACTACCAATACCACCACCACCACCACCAATACCTCCACTAATACCACCATCACCACCAATACCACCACCACCTATACCACCACCAATACCAGCACTAATACCACCACCATCAATACCACCACCACCACCAATACCACCCACACCAATAAAACCACCACCAATATCACCACCACCAATACCACCAATATCACCACCAATACCACCACCACCACCAATACCACCACCACCACCAATACCACCACCACCAATACCACCACCACCAATACCACCACGAGTACCACCACCAATACCACTACAACCAATACCACCACCACCAATACCACCACCACCACCAATGCCACTACCACCAATACCAATACCACCACCAATACCATCACCACCACCACCAATACCACCACCACCAATACCACCACCACCAATACCACCGCCAATTCCACCACCACCAATACCACCACTAATACCACCACCAATACCACCACCACCAATAACACCAATACCACCACTACCACCACCACCAATACCACCACTAATACCACCACCAAAACCACCACCAATACCATCACCAGTACCACCACCAATACCACCACCAATATCACCACCACCAATACCACCACCACCACCAATACCACAACTACCACCACCAATACAACCACCACCACCAATACCACCACCAATACCACTACCACCACCACTACCATCACCAACACCACCACCAATACCACCACCACCACCAATACACCACCACCACCATTACCAACACCACCACCATCAATGCCACCACCTCCATCACCACCAATGCCCCCACCACCACCATGAATACCACCACCACGAATACCACCACCACCAATACCACCACCACCAATACCACCACCATTACCACCAGTACTACCACCACCACCACCACCAATACCACCACTACCAATCCCACCACCACCAATACCACCACCACCAATCCAATACCAATACCGCCGCCAATACCAATACCACCACTAATACCACCAATACCACCACCACCAATACCTCCACCACCAATACCACCACCACCACCACCAATACCAATACCACCACCACCAATACCAATACCAATACCACCAATACCACCATCAATACCACCACCATCACCAATACCAATAACACCACCACCAGTACCACCAATACCACCACCACCACCACCAATATCACCACCACCACCTATACCACCACCAATATCTTCATCACCACCAATACCACCACCAATACCACCACCAATACCACCCCTAATACCACCACCACCACGAATTCCACCCCCACCAATATCACCACCACCAATACCACCACCACCAATGTCACCACCACCATTATCACCACCACCAATACCACCAAAATCACCACCAATACCCCCACCACCACCACCACCATAACCAATACCACCACCACCAATACCACTAATACCACCACCAATAACACCACCACCACCAATACCACCACCACCAATACCACCATCACCAATACCACCATAAGTACAACCACCAATACCACCACAACCAATACCACCACCACCAATACCAATACCACCACCAATACCACCACCACCAATACCAATACCGCCAATACCAGTACTACCACCAATACCAGTACCACCCCCACCAATACTAATACCACCACCAATTCCAATACCACCACCACCTATACCAATAACGCCACCACCAATACCACCACCTCCACCAATACCACTACCACCAATACCACCACCACCAATACCACCAAGACCAATACCACCACCACCACCACCAATACCACCAATACCAATACCACCACCACCAATACCACCACCTCAGCGCCTCTCGCTCACTAGTAATAGCAGGGGCACTGTACGAGGCCGGAGCTGCAGCCGCGACCATCCCTTTCTCCCTCCATGCCTGCCATAAAGCACAGCCGGCCCTGCACCAGGAGGTGAAGCCAGGGCCATACTTTAGCTGGAGTGTTTTTTATTAGGCCAAAGATAGCAATGACATTACGCATGCCACACTGCACACTCAAATCATGGAGAGGGCAGGAAACCCCCCTCCCTCTCTTCCTCCTGAGCCGCAACAGTGTAATCACAGAGCGAAAGGTGTTGGAGCTCTTTGTTAGTGTTTATAGCTCGGATCATATGTAACTCTCACTTCACACTTTGTGTCTGTGTAATTTACAACACTTACACATCTTCTTCACTGCACTATTTATCACTACTTTGAAGACATCTTCCTCTGATATTTACAATCTAACAAGTAGTCGAGAAGGCCCTTTATTGCAATGCAATAGGTCTCGCATTTGCGAGAGTTTAAGCTATTAGTATTGTAAATGACAATGCCTTTTATTTATGTTTTAAAACCCAAGACATAAATAAAAGGCATTGTCATTTACAATGCCAATAGCTCAAACTTGTGTGAATGTGAGACCTATTGCATTGCAAATGCTTGTTCTAAATGATTGACTCTGAATAAATACTTTTCCTTTTTTCTTGTGTAACAGCCCCTATAAACACAAACCCCCATGCACTTCCAATGTGTTTCCTTCACCTATTTCTTATTTGTGTGTAGTTTTAGCATTTATAAAACCTGCCCCTTTGCCTCCTTCCTGTAGCATCTGAGACCTCTGATGCATCTGTGAATCTTTGCAAATGTCCATTCTGAAAGGAGCCGCGAAACAATGATCCAGATTATATACATTCTGCGCATGTGCAAACTGTGCTGAATAACTGGTGCTCCCTGCAAGTGCCTTGGGAATTCCTTAAGTGTACATTCAATGCATGCCAAGAGAAATCTCCTGCCAAACTCTGTGCAGATTTTAAAATGGACATGGAGAGAAAGGTTTACTCTCTCCAGGCCCCCTGTCTACCTTAGTGTGACCGGCCAGCACAGGTGACACCCACAGGGCTCCCTGCCCACCTTAGTGTGCTCAGACCGGCCAGTACAGCTGACTCCCAGTGGGCTCCCTGCCCACCTTAGTGTGCTCACACCAGCCAGTACAGTACTTTATAAAATAGAGTGCCCCCTGGGGCCAAATACAGCACAAGCAGGGGGGCCACATGCACCCATCTCCATATTTAAGTAATCGGCCTCCAGGGGATGGGATCTCCAGGACTGAATACAGCTTGGGGATGCGGGCTGCGCGTCCCCCTGCCCACATTAATAAACGGGCCCCAGTGGATTGGCTGCCATATATATATTTTTTTTTCAATCCCTCAGGATCGGGGCAAAAATTGTTAATTTTTTTCTCCAATTTTGGACCCAGTGGGCATTCCTCTGGGTCCCCCCATGGAGCATAGGGGGCAGAATATCCCTAACCTGCCTCCTTATATCACTTTAAAAAAAAACTTCTTGACAAGGGACTAAGTCCCCAAGTCCTGTAATACCTGCCAGCAACATTTTTCTCATGTTACTGGCAGCCAATCAGAGCGCTCTCTCCCGCGGGAGTATGCCTCCCGCGGAAGCGAGATGGCCCAAGGGAAAAAAGACTCCCTGGATCAATCTGAGTGCTCTAACTTTATTGGCGCTCCCGCAAGACTCTCTCGAGCATCTCATGGACCCAGCCGTTCAGAAAACTTGATGTGACAAGAATAATATACACTCATGCTGATAGTGAATTATTCATTTGTATCTCTGGTTTACTTCCCATTCCAAGATGGCTGAACTATTTCTGAAATTCATCGCTTCCTGTTGAGCACTATAAAAGAGGGAATCTATTTTGGGTCTGGGCGTTTCGTCCTCGTACCAGCTCCCCCTGCTACAGTTCTCCTGTCCAACTTGCCGGCAGTTCGCTAACCTCTGCTGCCTTCTGTTTGTGCCTCCTCTGCTCATTTTCTGCCTTCTTTTCTGCTCGCTTTCTGGTTGTTTTTTGTGCCTTTTTCAGACCACTTCTGCCATTATTTTTCCTCTCTCTGCTAATTTTTTACCCTTATTTTGCCTCTTTCTGCTTGTTTCTGATCTTTATTTTGCCTCTTTCATCTTGTTGCTGACATATATTTTAATCTTTCTGCTAATTTCTGCCCATTATTTTTCCTCTTTCTGCTCGTTTCTGACCCTTATTCTTCCTTTTTGCTCGTTTCTGACCTTTATTTTTCCTCTTTCAGCTTGTTTCTGCCCATTACTTATCCTCTTTCTGCTTGTTTCTGCCGTTATTTTTCCTCTTTCTGCTCATTTCTGACCTGGCTCTTTGACGTAGGCGTCGCATCCACAGCACCCAGATACTCCTAGGGGTGACAGTGCTGCACTATACAAATGATGATTGATTGATTGATTGACTCAGTGGACTCCATGGATTCTTTGCCTTCTCTAGTTCCTCCTAGTTGTTTTTGTTTTTCGCTTCCCTGGGGGCTATAATTAAAACTAGTTTCTACGCACAAAGACAACATATCATTCGCTACCAAGAAGACCTACTCTGACACATGTGCGAGGGCGTATTGACAGCAAATGAGACACAACTGATTATTTAATTGCAGCAACACACTCCTGGCTTCATCTCCAGCTCAGAAGAAAGCCTGCTTGCCATTCAGCAATGGAGGAGTTGTGATTCTCCCTCAAGGACACCATTCCAAGGTCTCATTGTGAACGCTCTAGTGCCTTGGCTTCTGCATTGGTCTCTCTTGGCCTCCTGTAGAATCCCTCTCTCACCTGCAACAGGGTCAACCTCGTTCCATCCAGACAGTTTCATGACTGAAGACGTTTGAGAACCTTTGGGGGATCTGCAGAGCCGTCCACTAGAGACGTACGACAAAGCGTCCTCTTTAAGAGCTTGTCCCTGACCCTCAAAGTATTTCAGGACAATGAGCCCTCTGTTCTTCATGAGCGCTTCTCTGTCAACAAAACCTCTAGATCTCTTCAATTTGAGGGGCTCCTTCTTTTACGTTGAAGGCTCATTCTTTACTTTCTTGGGCTCTGAGACGACTGCCCTGGATCAGCTGCTTTTGACCCAGAGTCTCCAATACGAAGGCCCGGAAGACCTTCATATTTGGTAGCTTTCCATTTCCGCCTCCTGTTCTGGTGGACATGCTTCTAGCACCAAGACACCCCTCTGAGTGACGGTGCACTGTACAAATTCTAAGATCAAGTTAAATTGAATAAGGTCCTCACAACTTTGAGGATAAAGTAGAAACCTGGCTGCAGAGTACTGGAGAAGCTGAAGTTTGAATATAAGGAAAGCTGGACCCCAAAGTGTTGGCAAACTCTTGGTGGGAAAAAACTTGAACCCGGTGGGTGAACTGCATGCAGGGGTGCATCTTGGTTCCCGTAGTTTGTTATAGGAAGAGCTGATACCTGTACTTTAACAATGAATCCTGAAGAAGGCAGCTCCTGCTAGTGGAGGGTTTTTTGACTGAAACATACTTACAATGCCTGTGCTGTGAACACATAAGATAGATTAGATGGGTGCGTCATGTGATTCTTACAGGGACGATTCCGAGGAGTACTGTTGAAATAACTCTACAGACACACGACGGGGAGGCTATGATGGCAGAGAGAGCAGAGTGTTGCATAAGTTACGACCTTGGCGTAACCCTACAAGGTTTGCTTTCCCACCCACGGGTGACACGGATGAACTTGGTGAAATGCACCAACGATGAATGTGAAAGAAAACTTATTAAAGCCCCACAAGACACAATTCAGTGTGTAATTGGAATAGAAGTATTGCATTTTGGTTATTTACAATCACATGAAGAGATTAGGGGCATTGCGGAAACATCGACAAACCTTATTTCATTATTCACAGTATCACACACAGTGTACTAAGAATAATGAACACTTTTACAGAAACTCTGGACTGCAAGTTGCTCTGCCTTCCATGGTCTCATAGTATAGTGCACAGAAGAAGATGTTAGGGTGTTAGGTTCTAGATGACATTTTAAATGACATTTTAAACAATGCTGGAAATGTTCATTTTATTCTCGTTATTTGTAACGTGTCTTGTTGCAGTTTTTATAATATTCTGCACAGGTATTTTAGTGAGAAACAGATTGTTCCTGAAGTAATAAATAGTTTTAACTTACCTGACCTTTCACACCACACATTGACCTTTCACAACAGCCCGTTGGGTGCTGCTTGTTTGCTCAGTAGGCCAGTACGATCCTCTTGACAGTGAGACTCAGACACACAGACAGGGCGAAGCAGTCACCGGGACAGGGAGGAAGAGAGCATTAGGCAGGAAAGATCACACATGGGCAACAGGATACATCCAGTGGGTCCGGGAGACCCGTTCTCTGGGACAGGGAGACCCGTTCTCTGGGACAGGGATACTCATACATTTGGACAGGGAGAAGCAGTCTCAAGGACAGGGAGATAGAGAGATTGGGACATTAAACAGACTCTAGGTTATGGAAATACTGGGACAGATTTATCAAGGCTTTGCCTTGCCACAAAGCCTTGAAAGTGGCCATGGTCTTGGTAGGGTGTTTACTTTCCAACACAAAGCCCTGAGGGCCTGTTGTATGGTCTGGTGAGATGGATTTTACTGTTGATTTCCCTGATTTTAAAACAAACATTGTCTGCTGCAAGCTCACATCCCTGCTGTCTTAAATACTGTGCAAAACACGTATACAGCATGTCTTTACGAGTTCAAACCTTCCCCAATTTGCAAACATGTGCCACTTTATCAACTTTCTAACTCACTTAATGGAGGCCAATTCTATTTTGGTGCCGGGGTATCTTTCCTGTGCCAGTCCGACCCTGCCTGTACCGATGACTGCTTCTCCCTCTCCCAATGGCTGAGTCTCCTTGCCCAATGTATGAGTCCTCCTGTCTCAGTGCCTGAGTCTGTCCCTGTCACTCCTCCCTGTCCCAGTGATTGGTTCTCATTGTCCCAATGGCTGGGCCTCCTTGCTTAAGTGTATGAGACTTCCAGTCCTATGTTCTGTGCATCTCTGTCCCCTTGACTGCTTCTCCCTGTCCATGTGTTTGAGTCTTCCTGTCCCAATGGCTGTCTGTCCTTGCAGAAGTTTCAATCAAGGTGCCTTTGAGTTGTTCTCTGAGGGAGGACCATCAACTGTGATAGAACATTATCAAGGGTTGTTCTAAGCTGCTTCCTCTAGAATGAGTCCCTGTGTTTACACTGCTGCTGGGAAGCACTCAGATGGAAATAAAATTCAGATAAGAATGTGAACAGTGTCCCCTGCTGCTCCAGCTCACAGCCAGGGCAGGCACTTGGTGATCAAGTATGTGTCTTTAGTAATTCGCACTTTGCTTCCCTCCCATAGGCTGGATTGCAGAATGAAACCGCCAATCAGTACTATTCCCTCAGGGAACGTGCGGGTATGGCTTTTCCTACCCAGACCAATGTCAACTTGACTGGTCGCTACGCCTTCAGAGTGGACACTTTTCGCTTGCCACCAGACCTGTGCCTTTTCCAAGGTAGGTCTCAGGTCAACACACTTATAACCAGTTCACAGAGCTTGGGGATGCAGATTACTGCTCAGACACCCCACGTGGAGAGGTATCTTTGTAGTGTTGTAGGAGACTTATACATCACTAGCACAGTGCCCATACCATTTGTACAACATGATTGGCAAAGCCAAAAGGTTTAACGGGTAATAATCATAATAGGTGTTACCAATGTTTGTTTGTGTTGGCATCCATTGCAGGAATCATTCCAAGATCACTGTTTGTGACTGCACACATATGACAACTTTTAATATTTTTGTTATTTTTCATGTGCATAACCTGAACACGCCTTTAGAAAATACGATCCTCCCCCTCATCCTCCAATGGCTTCCTGTAAAATCCTACTGCCAATCATAAGTGCATGCATCATGTGCTCTAAAACACTAAATTATCTTGTGTGCAGAATATTGTGCAGTTCAATTCAATAACAACTTTATTTGATTTTTTTTTTTAAATCATAAAAATAACATACAGTACATATTCAGCTAAACATAAACATTGAGCAGATAAAAAAAGTCAATGAATACAGACATGACCAAAGGCCGAAATATCGTGGGAATTCATCAAGATAAAACCACATATCAAATCAACATGATAGCTAACAGCGACCCTTGCTTATCTTGTAGGACAAAGCTTTATACATTTTTAAAACTCCTGATAAAAAACAGATGCATAAAAACATATAGTTGGAGTCGATAAAAATGCATGTATAGCAGAGTGGGTCTCGCTTTTCTTAAACTCATGGACAGCAAGAAGCAAATTAATTAATGGACATATAAAAATTATATGCAACATGTCGCATGCAAAAGTGTTGTCACACTCACATAAAGGGGCACTCGATTCTTAAGCCAGCAGCCATGTGGGTGCAGCAGCTGAGGGAACATGCCCAATCTAAAATATGTCAACAACTGTCGATGATGGCTGGACGTTACAACAGTAAGATGGGGTTCCCTCCTTCTTGCCGTCTTCACCAGCAAGTGCTGTCGGACGGAGCAGAGCTCAGGAAGAAGAAGAACAAATTACGATAAGACCTGAGCAGGTGGAAGTAAAAGAAGGTTCAAACAAAGAGAAAAGAGAACAGATTGTGCCTAGATTAAGTGAAAATAAAAGAACTTTAAAAGAAGATAAGGAAGGTGAAAGTGCAGTTCTGGTCAAAAGAGTCAGAAAAGGAGACCATTGGCCCGTTGGAGTAAAGAAATTAAGATATCATTTGAGAAAATCAGAAAAGAGACCAGAACAAGTAAATGAAGTCACAAGTCAAACACAATCTCAACAAACCTTAGCGAAACTAACTCGAAGAAGCCCAAGATTGAGAAATTTAAATAGAAGATATAAGGCCCCTGAATGGACCTATGTTATACTTGAAGAATTTGAAAACCTAGATTTAAGTGAAGAAAGAGAAAGAGTTTATGTTGCACAGATTGATGAAAGCAAATTAAGACCTCCTTAAAATAATAAGAAAATTAACAGACAAAAGAAAGAAAAAGAGAAAAGAAATTTTCTCAGATTAAAATGGCAGACATTGAAGTCACCGAAAGACCAAAACGAGGTTTAAAAAGAAAATGTTTTAGATTTTGTTTTTGTAGTATTTTATTAGTAGTATTAGTGTGGTTATTATTAACAGTAGGAGTACCTTTATTAATGGAAACAAGTGACAAGAATAAAACAGATACTAATGATAAGATAGACAGAATAAAAGGAACTAAAATAGAAATAGGGGTAGAAGATGAAGCAAATTATCATAATGAATCTAATTATAATGCATCTTCAAATGTGTTTATTAAATTGTTATTTCAGAATGTTAATACAATGGAAATTAGTAACTGCTATGTGTGTATGAAGTTACCCTCATCAGTATCAGAAGGGGTGACGTATCACCATATACCTTTGACATATGGTGTGTCATGTAGTATTTTATCAAGTTTATTTTATGCTACAGGGAAACGTCAATATTTTTATTCAAATATAGATGTAGTATTTTCCGAATTACCTATTAGAAAGAATATGAATCCAGTAGTTAGTAGTAAAAATGCACAGTTTATGGGTGAATTTTTCTTAACAATGAGTTCAATAGATTTAGTTCAAGCACACGAAGATAATCTAACATGTACATTAAAAGAAGAAGAAAAAGAATTTTGGAATTTAGTAGAAGAAAGGAGACAGAACTTTATAAAGAAAGCTGCTGAACAGAAAACCCATGTACCTCCATGGGCTGGGAAAGAGGGAATCTATGCAAATGGCAAGGCTCATGCTGCGATGTCCCTGGATTTTGTGAAAAAGGGAAAATTCTGCCTCCATAGATTAAAGACAGATTATAACAATAATTACATTGGTTCCAGTGAGTGTGAACACAACTTCCTAATTTTAGGAGGGTGGGGACTAAAAGGGGGAACTGATACTGTATTTCCAGGAGTTTATTATGTCTGCGGGACCAATGCCTATTATAGGTTACCTGCAAGATGGTACGGAAGCTGTTATTTTGGAATAGTCTTTCCGAAAATCTATCATGTGGACAAAATCAATGGAATTAATGGAAAATGTAATGGACTAACACGTAGAAGAAGAGCTAGTTTTTCTGAAATAGTAGGAGATATATTTAGTGCATTGATACCCTCAGTTGGAGTCATTCTTAATTCGCAGAAAATTTGTAAGTTATCAACCATAGTTGATCGTCTTTCTACAGATACTGCAGGAGGATTCTTAATGATTAACACAGAGATGGTTGCAATCAGGTCTATGGTTTTACAGAACTGTCTTGCTCTTGATATATTATTAGCAAAAGAAGGTGGAGTCTGTGGTATGTTGAAAATTCAACATTGCTGCACTTATATTCCGGACAAGAGCAGAGAAATTAAAGGATATATTGAAAACATTACAAGAATGCATAAAGACTTGACCCAACTGGAGGTTGACAGTGTGGGGGGAAGACTAACAAAAAGTATAACATCAATAGGGAAATGGTTTACTGATTTCGGGAAAAGTTTTCAAGGTCAAATAATAATACCATTAGTTATGATAATAACATTAGTGATGATAATAACGATTACATATAAATGTTGTAGAAAAGGAGGGAAAGGAAAAATAAATTTTAAAAGAGAAGGAAAAGGAAAGAAACGGAAAAGAGAATATGATGAAATACAGCTGGAAGAAATGAAAGGAAAAATATACAAGAGAATGAAAGATTTAGAGGGAAAAGAGTTGACTGATGGAAAATTGAGAGGAGAAGTAGTAAATTGAAATGTGCTAAAGTTGGCATCTGGAATGGGATGGGTAATTTTGTGATGGCTTAAAATGCCATCAGAGAGGGGATTGATGGAGCAAGGACTCGTAAAAGAGACTTGCTCGGAAGCAATCCTGTCGTTTAACTCACTAACGAATTTCTAACTGTATTGTCGTAACTAATAATTCGCATTTCAGAAAGACACGCGGGTCAACGAAGCTTGCATATGTGTTTTACTAATGCTAACAATATGAATGAAGGACTAACATCGCTCTAACAGGGAATCTTTACCGCTCATGCGTCAACTGCATCTTCGTAGTATGACGACAATAACGCTTGGAGGCAAAAACTGGCGCATGAGCAGAAAGCACTAAAATGGCGGCTTGAAAGTTTGCATGCATGGCATCTGCTTAACTGAATAGAAAACAAGTTATTATACTAACGCGAATGCAGAAAAGGTATTAATAATTAAAGTGGGATAGAGTAGAGGTTGGTGGTATACAGTGAAACAATTTATTTTTGAAATTAACATTTCTTCTTTTGACTTTATTATTAGTGCGCATTTGGGCCTTCCACATTGGTCTGAACTGGGCTGACTGATTTTAGTCTGCACATGCGTACACGAGAGTGAACCAGGAAGGATGAGTAAGGACTTGACAACCGTCCAAGGTCGAGAGAGATGTACCCTGTGAACATGGGGGTGAAGAGTTCATCTGAAGAAGTTTTATTCATGAGATTGAAACAAACTGTATCAAATAAAGTTGGAGATGTATGGGAAAGGATGTGAATTTAATAAAGTTTAAGGGGATGGGTTTACGAACAATAGTTCGGTGAAATACGTAAGATGTAAGCATGGTGTGATGATCATCCCCCCTTGCCTGTCCAATCAGAGTTAGTATTTTACAATATTGAAACATTAATGGGTGGTACATGAATATTGAAGAGTATAATTGAGGTAGTCTTAGTTAGTTAGTCAGGGGGAGAGAGACGCGGACAATCACAGATGCAGAGCTCGGGATGCTGTTGGTGCTGTGGGTGGTGATGATGCTGAGAGAGACGCTGATGAAGAAACTGAATGCAGAAACTTCAATCTTAATTTAATTGGGTTAGAAAGAAGATCGCGGAAGAATCTCGAGGAGGAAGAGAGTGTCAGAGAGGGGTGCGACGCAGTCGTCGGTATTAAGAGAGGTTAAGTATCCTGTCCTGATTCCTGTCCTGAAGTCTTTGTCTCCTGATCTATCCTGGGGGACCTTTACCAGCCCTTTGGCCAGGGGGTTGGTCTTCACACCATCTTTGGTAACTATAAATTCATGGTATTTGTAGATGCTCTACTCTCTCTGTCCTCTCCTTTCCAGGCATTGTTATTGTATGAGTCTGAAGTATTTTTGCTTAATGAGTATTGATTGAAATTGACACTCTTGCGAATGAGGGTGTTTGTACTGAAATATTGAAATGGTTCACTTTTAATTAATTTAGATAAAGATTTTAAACTTCCCGAGTCTGTGATTATTTTATTCTAATTAAGGAATGATTAATAAGTTAAGTTAATTTATCACCATCAACTAGTTCAACTAATGGTCCATCGACCAGAGGAAAGAACTAATTGATCAGTGAAAGGTTTAGTTAGGAAGAAGAGATAAACAATCCTGATAGATGAAAATCATAAACTAAAATCCAGCGGTTTACTTGGATTGGTGTAAGTAAGTGTGTTTATGGGCCCAGGTGAGTATATGGTAGTAGAGTATCTGTTGTTAGTATGCCGCTGGATCACTACCACAAACCAGTTTACGAAAGAATAAAAATCCTCACAGGTAAAGGTTCCGCAAAAAGCAATGCAGTTCGAAATCTCCTAACTTTCCTTTCACAGGCCAGAAAGCCTAAAATGTAATTTTCTCTTAATTTTAGCTGAAAAGAAAACATAACATTTTCCCCAAAATAACAGTGTTTCAACTAATTATGCATTATTATAGAAAACAAGGGTAACCCTACTCCCACTTGGGCATATAATGTATTACAAAAGCAATGGTTCTTGTGGACAATGTATGGATAAGTGATACGTAACTTGAAATGGAAAATTCTAACCAGAGAATAGGATGTCGAAAAGAGAAATTGTTACACACAAAATAAGGAGGAGTCCAATTCTTAATTTATACAATTGATGACTATATTGAGAATTATATAGTGCTCGGTGTCCCATGTGAAAAAAGACCCAAAAATAGAATGTGACACAATACAATATACAAAACGTTTCTTAAATATACAAAAACGACCAGTCACAAAAGACCAATGTCCTACAAGGGGCACTTTTGAATTTCAAAGATGCCGGAAAATGGTTAGTTATACCATGAGTCAACGGCGTCTCCACCCCATAAGGATAGGCGGTCTCATCAGGACCTTAAGATAAGGGACATCTGTAATGAAACAATAAGATAGATACTTAGCTTAGAGGGAGAAAGACTCAAGTGATTTTGATAAAGGAGGTAAAAGAAGGATATAAGATGTACCTGGTAAATAAATGGACAATGTGTCCCATACAATGTAGTGTGCACCATGCAAAGTGTGAGTTACTAAGGGAGTTTTACTCATGTAGGACCCAGTCGGGGGCTTATGGAAAAATGAAGAAAGAGAATACAAAAAATGACAACTGAAAGGTCCAAAGTAGAGGTTGACATGCGGGCGAAAGTATATGTATGAGACTTACCCTAGTGAGGGTTGAGAGGGGAGTAAGACACATGTTTTGGTATTGTTTTCTGCGATGGGAGTATTCAAAACAGTCTGAATCACAGACATTGTTTTCACAAAGGATGCATCCCACTGTTGTAGATAAAAAGGAAGGTGTATCAGCGAACCACATGGGTCATAAAAGAACGATAATTGTGGCCCCAATGAAAGAACCAAGCACTTACTTAAGATGTGCGGTTAAGACGGGAGTTTAATTACATATTAATTGGAGTGAGCGGACTTTTGATATCTGCATCGCAAAGCCGTACGGACCAGAGATGATGGTCCGTATCCAAGAGATAGCGGGCGGCCGAGGTCAGCCTCACAGAGCCATTGCTACTGAGTGTAGGGTGCGCTATTCAACAAAATATGTAACCTCAGTGTGCGGCCAGCTGACGTGCACTTTCTGCTGTCATGGTGGATCGTCACAGGCTGGAGTGGAAAGAGTTGAGACCGATGTGTCGAACGTCTCTGGAATCAAGTAGAAGCACTAGCAGTGTGCAACGGATATGTTGTTTAAGCCGCAATGTGTCAGAAAAGTGAAATTTATCGACCAGAATTCATGTCTGTTCATCATTGCTATAAATTATGAATGTGTGTAATGAAACCATCAAAGATAGAAAAAGAAGAGGGGGGGAGAACATAGGACTGGGTATTCTCATAGATTTCAGCATTTAAACTTCACAATTAAAAAAAACAAAAACTCAACAGAGCCAATAAAGACCATAGATGCGATATATACAATACAAGTGAATATAGAGAAGAAGAAGGGCCAATAGGAATTGACGGCCAACAGTTAAGACATTGTAGTAGTTACCATACTGATGCATATCTATAAGTTGTTAATGTTCACAAAAGGAAGAAAGGGGTTTTAGAAAATACAGAGCTCCGTCAAAGGGTAAGAGTGGTAACAAAGCTTCTCCACTCTTCTGAGGTATTGAGTCCTTGATCAATAGAGTTTCAACGTTCCATCCATTTCCATTTTTTGCAGAATATGGATGATATCCCGTCCTCTTCCAGGGACAACTGCCATGTCCATCACTTGCCATTTGAAATCTTCTGCAGTGTGAGTCTTCTCTGTAAAATGTGCCACCGTAGGTGCATTGGGTACTGCACAGCGAATTCTGCTTCGATGTTGGCAGATCCTGGTCTTGATTGGTTGAGATGTTTGTCCTATGTAGGGAAGACCACATGGGCACCATATGCAGGAGACTGCATTACTTGAATTACAGTTGGAAACAAAGTTAAGTTCATTTTTAAGATTACCATGTTCAAAATATTCAGTATCAAATGAAAAAAATACATGCAATGCAGTTGCCACATCGAAGGTGACCCTTTAGTTGGGGGAGACCCCAGATTGTTTCTGGTTTTGTAGTATTGGAATCTTGAGATGAGGAATGTACCAGGTGGTCCTTGATATTTTTCCCTCTTTTAAAGGCAAACATCCATGTTTGTAGTGAGGGGTCCATGCTTTCCATTAAGTGTAAGCCTTGGTGGAGTTCGTGGAGTTCTGTTACGGAGAACTCCACGAAGTGCAAACAAAACTCTGCCACGCTACGCGGAGCTCCGCAAGCAGCGGAGTGCGTTGGATAAATGCTGTTCGCCGTGATTTTCAGTGCCAGGTGCTTGTCTGCACTGTGCAGTCATCGCGAACGGCACAATGCACAGCGCAAGCGGGCGCTGCTTCCTTTCTGCCGCTTGAGTAGATTTTTACTCGAACGGCAGCTTTCTCAACGCGAGCGGACAGTTTCTCAACGCGAGCGGTCGCGAGCATTCGGGACCACTCGCAATGAGAAATCTGACCGGCTGCGTTGAGAGATCTCGCCGGGAGGTTGATTTTCCACGCTCGCGCTCACCAACTTGATGTTGACGATCACGAACGAGGAAAAATCTGGCCGGGAGGTGGATTTTCCTCGCCTGTGCTCGCCAACTTGACGTTGACGAACGCAAGCTAGTGAATAAACTCCGCTACGCTGAGTTTTTCGGAACTCCGGGAGCTCCATGTAACACGGAGTGCGGAAATCTCTGCAAACTCCGTGAGCGGAGCAGAGTTCACCGCCCAGACTTATTTAAGTGCCAATTTTTTTAGATCAATTTTCGGACCTTGTTAGTGTGCGGGCAGAAAGTAGTTACACAAACCAATTTTTCTAATGGGGCCTTTTTTAAAGGAGTTAATTATTCTTCTCTAGAACAATACTATGCACGTTTGGGAGAGTTTTTTACTCTTCTTTTTGGATAACGCCTTGCCACAAATTTGTCATCTAAAATGAAGACCGCTCTAAAATAGTCCTGTTTGTGGGTGCAACTCCTGCGAAGATGCAGAAATTGGGCAAATGGCAGACCATCCCGTAATGCCCTAGGATGACTGCTGTCATAGGCCAAGAGTGTATTCCTTTCTCTGGGCTTCCTATAGAGGCTTGTATAAAGTTTGCCCTCCTCATGTTTGATGGTAAGGTCAAGGAAGGCAATTTCTGACTTGTGTGTAGTGCATGTGAACATCAGACGTTTCTGGACTTCATTAGGTACCCCACAAAATCGTGAAAAATATGTTCAGGGCCAGACCAGATAAAAAAATGTCATCAATGTCACGCTTCCAACATTTGATGTTGGACCTAAATATCATTGATCTGAAAGTACATGTAATTGTTCAATGTGATCTACTTAGATGTTAGCCAGATTTGGAGAAAAACCCGCTCCCATTGACGTATCAGAACATTTCTGGGAAAAGGTCCCATCAGATTTAAAATAGTTATAGTTGAGAGCAATTCTCAGCAGGGAGATGATAAAGTCAGTGGGACTTGGATGGGTCGCAGGCGCTTGTTCAGTAGATTGTCTATTATTTTAATAGTGTTCTCTTATGGTATGTTAGTGTAAAGAGACACTATCTCTAGTGTAACCAGCCAGTCGGTATTTTCGTTAAAGGGCATATCTTCGCTAAGATTAATCATGAAGGTACTGTCCATGACATAGGTGTCCTGAAAGGGGACAAAATCTTTGATGAACATGTCAATATAATGCCCTAGAGGTTCCAGGATGGAACTTCATCCTTATAAAATAGGTCTGCCTGGCGGATTGGTGATATTCTTATGCACCTTAGGCACAGTATATAAAACTGGGGTACAGGGATGTTCAACATTTAGATATTCAAATTCTTTTTTGGAGATGTATCCTAGTTCTTTGGCATTAGTGGTGACCTTAAGTATTTCATTTTTAATCAAAGGCAGTGGGTTTGTTGTAAGTTTTTTGTAATGCCTAGTGTCCATGACCTGTCTGTGAAGTTCAGTTTCATTATCAGTGCAATCTTGAATAACAATTCCACCTCCCTTATCTGCCGGTTTTAAAGTTATAGACTTGTCATTCTTCAGAGATAGAAGAGCTTGCCTTTCAGCAAGGGAGATGTTGTATGGTATAAAGGTTCTGGAGGACTAAGTCGTTTAGGCCACAAAAAACAATAAAGGAAATTCTCTTCTTTCTTCAACTCTTGGTGACTTTTTAAACCAATCCAAGCAGGGAAACCAACATTCAAAGAAAAGAGTAACTCCTGAAAAATCTCTTTCTAAAAAAAAAAAAAACAACGGTTACAGTCCGATAATTTGAAAATTGTTTTCAAACACTGCAATCCCAGAAAGGAAATGCCTAAAAAACAAGAATGTTGTATAAACAAATCGCACAAAGAAAATCCATTCTCCAGAACAAATTCCCTGAAAAAAATCTGGTAGTGGTCCAAATCAGCAATCTCAGAAAACAAAAACTAGAAGGAATGTTTGTTTTTAACAATTAGCAAAAAGAAAAAGCAATCCATTTTCGAAATTGATATTTTCAGAAAACAATCCTGTAGAAATCCATCCACAAATTCCGAGTTTCTCCAGCAACCACATAGGGGCCGATTCCGATCTCGGTCGGAGGCGCACCCAATACTATTCGGTCGGGAAAAAAGCCATGCGAAAGCCAGTTTCCCGACCGATCCGTACAGCACACCGAACGAGCAAGTACGATGCGCACAACAGCAAAAATTCCGGCCGAGCCGTACTCACCCAAACCAGGTCCTGTTCTCCGACCGAGGCGAATCCGGAAACGCCGAATCGAGTCGCACGGAAGGGAAAATGCAGCCCCGTCCGGCCGGACAAGTACGATGCGCTTTCCGTACGCGCCGAACCCGTCGCTACGCACGGCACGTCAAAGCATCCGGGAGAGGCGCACATAAGCTCCGAATCGCGCCACAACACCATCCACGGCTACGAGACGAACACAGCACCGACGAGGACGACGCGAAGCGACGAGGACGAAGCGAAGCGACGAGGACGAAGCCAAGCGACGAGGACGACGCGAAGCAACGAGAAGGACGAACGACACGAACCAACCATGAATCCCTTCGTCCCGATCATACCAATATTCTACATCTACTACCGGAACAGGCACGGACGCGTACGGCGCAGAAGGTAAGTCAGACACCAACCACAAAACACATACAACACGTACACGACACATCACACACATACACTGGGAATCTGAATATACTTACACCAGCAACAGCAGCACCATAGGGGCGGGATGCCCATCACCAATGCCACATATGCACACAGGGGCCTGAATGCGCGCCACCACCCCAACCCAGGGGGGCTGGATGCCTACCACTACTACCACCCTTAGCCAGGGGGGCAGGATGCCTACCACTACTACCACCCTTAGCCAGGGGGCAGGATGCCCACCACTACTACCACCCTCACCCACGGGGGCAGGATGCCTAACACTACTACCACCCTTAGCCAGGGGGGCAGGATGCCCACCACTACTACCACCCTTAGCCAGGGGGGCAGGATGCCCACCACTACTACCACCCTCACCCACGGGGGCAGGATGCCTACCACTACTACCACCCTCACCCAGGGGGCAGGATGCCTACCACTACTACCACCCTTAGCCAGGGGGCAGGATGCCCACCACTACTACCACCCTCACCCACGGGGGGCAGGATGCCTACCACTACTACCACCCTTAGCCAGGGGGCTGGATGCCCACCACTACTACCACCCTCACCCACGGGGGGCAGGATGCCTACCACTACTACCACCCTTAGCCAGGGGGCAGGATGCCTACCACTACTACCACCCTTAGCCAGGGGGCAGGATGCCCACCACTACTACCACCCTTAGCCAGGGGGCAGGATGCCCACCACTACCACCACCCTCACCCACGGGGGGCAGGATGCCTACCACTACTACCACCCTTAGCCAGGGGGCAGGATGCCCACCACTACTACCACCCTCACCCACGGGGGCAGGATGCCTACCACTACTACCACCCTTAGCCAGGGGGGCAGGATGCCTACCACTACTACCACCCTTAGCCAGGGGGCAGGATGCCCACCACTACTACCACCCTCAACCACGGGGGCAGGATGCCTACCACTACTACCACCCTCACCCAGGGGGGCAGGATGCCTACCACTACTACCACCCTTAGCCAGGGGGCAGGATGCCCACCACTACTACCACCCTCACCCACGGGGGGCAGGATGCCTACCACTACTACCACCCTTAGCCAGGGGGCAGGATGCCCACCACTACTACCACCCTTAGCCAGGGGGCAGGATGCCCACCACTACTACCACCCTCACCCACGGGGGGCAGGATGCCTACCACTACTACCACCCTCACCCAGGGGGGCAGGATGCCTACCACTACTACCACCCTTAGCCAGGGGGCAGGATGCCCACCACTACTACCACCCTCACCCACGGGGGCAGGATGCCTACCACTACTACTACCCTTAGCCAGGGGGCAGGATGCCCACCACTACTACCACCCTTAGCCAGGGGGCAGGATGCCCACCACTACTACCACCCTTAGCCAGGGGGCAGAATGCCCACCACTACTACCACCCTCACCCACGGGGGGCAGGATGCCTACCACTACTACCACCCTCACCCAGGGGGGCAGGATGCCTACCACTACTACCACCCTTAGCCAGGGGGCAGGATGCCCACCACTACTACCACCCTCACCCACGGGGGGCAGGATGCCTACCACTACTACCACCCTCACCCAGGGGGGCAGGATGCCTACCACTACTACCACCCTTAGCCAGGGGGGCTGGATGCCCACCACTACTACCACCCTCACCCACGGGGGCAGGATGCCTACCACTACTACCACCCTTAGCCAGGGGGCAGGATGCCTACCACAACTACCACCCTCACCCAGGGGGGCAGGATGCCCACCACTACTACCACCCTTAGCCAGGGGGCAGGATGCCTACCACTACTACCACCCTCACCCACGGGGGCAGGATGCCTACCACTACTACCACCCTCACCCAGGGGGCAGGATGCCCACCACTACTACCACCCTTAGCCAGGGGGCTGGATGCCTACCACTACTACCACCCTTAGCCAGGGGGGCTGGATGCCCACCACTACTACCACCCTCACCCACGGGGGCAGGATGCCTACCACTACTACCACCCTTAGCCAGGGGGCAGGATGCCTACCACAACTACCACCCTCACCCAGGGGGGCAGGATGCCCACCACTACTACCACCCTTAGCCAGGGGGCAGGATGCCTACCACTACTACCACCCTCACCCACGGGGGGCAGGATGCCTACCACTACTACCACCCTCACCCAGGGGGCAGGATACCCACCACTACTACCACCCTTAGCCAGGGGGCTGGATGCCTACCACTACTACCACCCTTAGCCAGGGGGCAGGATGCCTACCACTACTACCACCCTCACCCACGGGGGGCAGGATGCCTACCACTACTACCACCCTCACCCAGGGGGCAGGATGCCCACAACTACTACCACCCTTAGCCAGGGGGCAGGATGCCTACCACTACTACCACCCTCACCCACGGGGGCAGGATGCCTACCACTACTACCACCCTCACCCAGGGGGGCAGGATGCCCACCACTACTACCACCCTTAGCCAGGGGGCAGGATGCCCACCACTACTACCACCCTCACCCAGGGGGCAGGATGCCCACCACTACTACCACCCTTAGCCAGGGGGCTGGATGCCTACCACTACTACCACCCTCACCCAGGGGGCAGGATGCCCACCACTACTACCACCCTTAGCCAGGGGGCAGGATGCCTACCACTACTACCACCCTCACCCACGGGGGCAGGATGCCTACCACTACTACCACCCTCACCCAGGGGGGCAGGATGCCCACCACTACTACCACCCTTAGCCAGGGGGCTGGATGCCTACCACTACTACCACCCTTAGCCAGGGGGCAGGATGCCTACCACTACTACCACCCTCACCCAGGGGGGCAGGATGCCCACCACTACTACCACCCTTAGCCAGGGGGCAGGAAGCCTACCACTACTACCACCCTTAGCCAGGGGGCTGGATGCCTACCACTACTACCATCCCCACTCATAGGATGGACAATGCATGACACAACAAGCACACCACAACCTAGGGAATGCAAGATTAAGACATCCCCCCACCACCATGACAAGCGTGTGAGCAGGCTGTGTCAAATGCCTACAACACCGAACATGACTTTGAACATACAATGTGACCCCCTAGCACATGTGCCACACATATATGTGTGTGGCACCCACAATGCAAGCAGCCCATGACCATTGTGGCAATGGGGCCTAAACCCCCATCATCACAGTGACCAAAAGGCAAGTGTGGGGTCCATAGCTGAAGCACATTTTGACCATTGTGGCAATGGGGCCTAAACCCCCATCATCACAGTGACCAAAAGGCAAGTGTGGGGTCCATAGCTGAAGCACATTTTGACCATTGTGGCAATGGGGTCTAAACCCCCATCATCACAGTGACCAAAAGGCAAGTGTGGGGTCCATAGCTGAAGCACATTTTGACCATTGTGGCAATGGGGTCTAAACCCCCATCATCACAGTGACCAAAAGGCAAGTGTGGGGTCCATAGCTGAAGCACATTTTGACCATTGTGGCAATGGGGTCTAAACCCCCATCATCACAGTGACCAAAAGGTAATTGTTGACAAAGAAAGAGCTGCAACTGCCAAACTGCATGGATCATTCCTGGTCACAGAACCAAAAACTCATCTGTGGCAAAGTAGTGTATGTGTCCCATTGCAACATAAATTGGGGGAGCCAAATACTGCAGTGCAAATGAAACATTCCTTTGGCCATGTGCAGACAAACAACACCCATGGGGGCTGAGACCGTCAACAGTCATCAATGACACAATGACAGAAGTGACCATCAGAATGCAGAACCACATATTTGCACCAATGGGCACACAAATGCAGATACCCTGTGGAGACAGCAGATGTGAGGTGAACAGATACCATACCATGGCAGCAATGGGACACACAAACCATGATCACTGTGCTGACCGATGACCTAGGAGTCCCAGGGACAGCAGGGGAAACACACCAAACAACATACAGCCAATGGCACACCCAAGATATGCCAATGCAGTGGTGCAGATGCACAAACACAAACAGGCAGACCAACACTGTCATCATACACAGCAGGTGAGGGGTGGGGGTGCCAGTGTCCCCAGGCAACAACACAACACATGAGGAGAGCTGAATACCAATCATACAGATGTGCATACACTGCCACACTAAGGTAACTCATGGATCCAAATCCCCTATGTAGGCAAGCAGGCATTGACAGGTGAGAGGGAGCACAAAACACACATGTCACACAGGCACGAAGGAACAACAACTGGCACAGCAAGTCACAGACACACCACAGCACCACCCCCAGGGCCCCCACAATGTGGTGACCCTGGGCTGAATAAAAATACCACTGTGATGACAAAGCTAAATGTCGATCACACTGTGAACCACAGTCAGGTGTCCTGAGCAACTAACTACCATCACACCTACACAAGCACAAATCAATCAGCATGGCCAGTAAGCCAAGGCCAACATGGAGGCAGGGGACTAGCCGGGCAACAACTCTCATCTGCACACACTCAAGACCACACCCCTCGACCTCCAACAATGTGCAGCAGTGAAGTACACATGCACTGGTGACATTGCACATGCACCCATGACTATTCCAGGGTGGTGGGTGGGAACCAAGGTGTAGAAACACATCACACATGGACACTCAACAAGACTCCTGAATGTCTGACACACTGCACACTACGCTGTACATGGACATGACGGCAATACCACACCGACCAATGGGATCCCAGCCACAGTCACACACCAATGAAGAAGCCAAGGTCACCCACAAAGAACACACATAGACAACAACCAACATTGCAGCCCGGACCCTAAGGAGTGCCACCAGTCACACACACAACGTGTCACAATCACTGAAAGATAACACAAACTGGAAATCACATGACAGGGGCAAACAACAAGTGCCAAAGGGAAACCTGACTGTGACCCATCTGCGTCTGCACACAAACTCTGCCCTGACAGCAAACACACCTATGGGTGACACCCTGATGACCAGTAATGTGCCATGCACCCACATCACAGAGAACACAGGGAGAAGACTTTGGGGGAACATAGCTCAAGTCAGCAAGCATCACAAACAGGTACAACACTAGGGATCACAGCATGCGCAGATGAATGGAAGTGAACACACAGACATGCACATACAACACACACCTTGGGCGCAGGCAATGTCACACGTGTACACACTGCCATGAGGGGACTCCACTCCTGTGTGAGGAAAGCTGTGCCATATGTTGCCTCAGTAGGGCCCCATCATGTCAGCTGAGCACTTGGTCACACAATCAACAATTAGCACCAAATGAGGGCTCCCATCACATCAGCCTGGTCATGGATGTGCCAACGGAATCATCAGCACAGATCCAACACACTTGTATAGCAATGTTGCACTGACTACACGGATGAGTCCCTCCCCATTGATGCCCAAACCTGCATGTCCACTGGAGATGGCAACACGGTCAGGGAAGTAGACAAATGCAACGATGGCAGGCACAACAGATGTGCAGGGGTGGAAGCCACAGATATGAAATTGCCAATGTAAGTAGGAAACCCATTGCCAAATACTGAACACATGACACCCTCAGATGCTGCTATTGATGACATGGATACACCACATGATAGGACACATTCCCCCTGGACCACATGGGTTCCTGCACAGTAACACTTCATAATCATGAGACCAGATATCACCATCACTGCAGCAAGGGCATGGTTAGCTGCACCAACAACATGTACATCTGAAGCATGAGCACTAGAGAAAAGAAAGTTGCTTTATTCAGCATATGTGTTGTTTGATAACGACGTCCAGAAGAAATTAGAGCAAAGGCCAATGGCCAGTCCATTGTCAAAGTTCAAACAGGGTGACACTGGCAGATGTCACCCTACGCATGCCTGCACAATACCAGGGACAATCCACTAGGAGGGGCAACCGGGGGGCAGGCCAGGCACCGCAGGGACAGGATCAGGGCTCACCAGGGGGAGTCAGGGAAGGGGTGGTGGGTGCTGGAGAGCCACTGACAACTGCAGTGGAGGTGTCTGACATGGTGTGTGCCGGCACAACTGGGGGGCATGACACAGATGTCGTGGGTGCCGGCACAACTGCAGTGGACCCTGCAGATGGGGTGGACAGGTCCGCCACTGCAGTGCCCAAGTCAGACAGGGCGGTAGTGGACTCCACTGCAGTGCCTACCTCCAGGGGAGGAGAATGGGGAACAGGCAAGGTGGGTTGGACAGAGGGGGAGGACACCCTCACCACATCAGTGGCACAGACAAGCGCAGCGGGGGGTGTGGTGCTGGGAGAGCAAGTGGCAGGGGGAGAAGGCCGGAGCATCTTGGGGATGGTATATCTGTGGGTGGGGGAACCTGGGGCAGGGTGTGGTGGGGGCACCTGTGCAGTGGGGGCCTGAGGGATGGAGGACGGAGACCTTGTGCCTGAGCTGCAGGGCGGTGGCGGGGTCTTGCTCTTAGCACTCCGGGGGACTTGCGGGTGGGGGCCTCAGTCCGTCTGCGCCTGGGGGAGGGTGTCCGGGGGCGAGGGGCACTCTGCTCCGTGTGGGTGGGCTTCCTCTTCCCCCGGGATGCTGGAGCAGCTTCATCGGTGGGGAAGAGGCCGAGGTCACAGAGGAAGAGCTGCTGTGACTTTGGGATTGCAGGTGAGGCAAGGGAGGGTGCTTTGGAGGGAGAGGGAACTGAGGACTGCGCAGTGCATGTGGATGCGTGTGTGTGTTCCAGGGCCCCATCCCCTGTGAGTCTGGCTTCAGTCCCCTGAATGTGCGTGCGTGTGCGTTTTGTCATTGGCGTGTGTGTCAGTGTGCTGGATGTGTGTGTGCTGGTGTGTGCCTGTGCCGGTGTGTGTGTGCCTGGGATGGGTAAGGTGCTGGGGAGTGTGGATGGAGCAGAGGCAGGAGGGGTGAGGGACCGTTTGAGGAGGGACACTGCTGCCGTCAGGGAGGAGTCCATGGACCTATTGCCCCTCTGTAGGTCAGACATGCCCGATGAGATGCCCTCCATGAACGACACCAGCTGAGTCAACAGCGCGGTGTGCGCATGGAGGACACTCAGCATGGCTGTCTGCCCTACATGGAGCTGGCGAAGGAGGTACACAGACTCCTCACTCAGGGCAGCAGGGGACACAGGGGCAGGGGGTGCGGTGCCTGGCCCAAAGGAGACACGCTCCCGGACATGGGAGCCTCCACGGACCTGGGGAATGGGAGCCGATGGGAGGGCGGTGGTGGTGCTGGTGGTGGCGGGGACAGCAACACTAGCTGGGGTGTGGTGGCTGCTGACACCCGCCTCCACAAGGGAGTCATCCTCCGAGTTGCTCTGGTCCTCAGCTGAGGTGGATGCTGCTGAGGACTCCTCGGTGTGGCTCCCCTCGCCCTCCGTGCCACTGGGTCCCTCCGACCACTCCTCGGCTGCTGACCCAGTCTGGCTCTCCGGCTCCTCCTGGTCCGTGGAGCTGTCCCCTTCCGTGGCCGTGGATGTATCTGCAAACAATGGGGAAACAAACAGACATCAGTCACCTGCACCAAACGCACACACCACTGTGAGCACAGCACATTACAGAGCAAGCCCTGGCATCATTAGTTGTACATTGCTAAAAGTGCCCTAATTGAACAGGAGAAGTCAATTGTCAGTCTGATGCCAAGAATGGCACTCACATCCCACATGGCCTTGCACCCATCTGTCTGGTGTCTGTTGGATTGCAACACCCCAGTGTTGACACATGCACCAAGTACACAGTAGTTGGACAGTGCAGAGGACACGGTGTGGACACATCACAGCTCTTGCCACTGAGTCAGTACAGGTTTACGGATGTAAGGGATGCCCAGAGTCAAATAGGAAATGCATGTGATGCATACCAGCGACAGACACCATGATGCACCCATGTCCTGATAGCCAGCACCACTATGGTGTGCATGTAGCACATGTCACTCCCCTGCAGGATCACCAATCAGTAGACACATGCCATGGCGGAGGCATGACTGCAAAGTCATACATCACTGTCTCAGTGATGTATGACTTTGCAGCCAGACAACAACACTCTGCACTGTGTCACAATAGTAGGTCATGGGGAATGCAAGTCCTGGAGCTGCACAAGTGCACATGTACATCCCCCCCACAACACATCCTCTTAACCCTCATCTGTCCAGGTCATACCTATTGGACATATGGGAGACCTGTGACACTACCCTCTGAACCTGAGCCCCTCACACTCTGCTGTGCATGGGGAACAGCTGCCTGAACTTCACATTTACATGCCCCAGTCTGCATGGGCAGCTGATCAGACACCTATGTGTCACACAAGTATCGTCTCCTATGGTCACATCTCCAGTGGCATGCTGAGCCCCTACCAAGAAACTCCACAGCAGTCCTGGCGACTAATCCACAGCACACTGACACAGAGGCAGACACCTGAGGGGTCAAATCACTGTGCACAATGTGTCCTCTGATACACGGGAGTGGGAGTACAGAGTGTATTGTATGGCCTGGAGTAGGCATGACTGTCCAGCCCCACATGAATGAGGGATGAGCCCTGGACTGTAGGCAGCTGGCTAAGTATGTGTGACACACGTCATATACATACTCCTGGGGCCCAAACATTGTTCCCACCCGCAGCATGGGTGTGTGCCAGGTACCCCAGCCACATGTGGTGGATCAGCTCAGCAATTGGACCACAGATCAAAGTAACACGCTGAATACATGTCAGAATACAGGCATTGTGTAAGCAATGGACCCACCCATGATGCCCACCACAGAGTCAGGGAAACAGATGCTGTCTCCCACCTTGAGTCAAGCAAACTGCAAGGACACAGTCCTAAGTGACAGAATTCCCTGCATGTAAGGGCCACACCTGGGTATCAGATGAGGAGTGGGCAGTGCACAATAGAGGGACATGGCTCCTGGACAACATGACTGCTGTACTGTGGCAGTTCAACCTGGCCCGAGGAGGGCACATAGCATGTTAGACAGAGTACACAGTGCAGTCTTTGACTCACCCCCTCCTTGCTGCTCTCTGGCCTTCAGCTGCCCATCCAGGTCTGGAAAGACCACCGCCAGGATCCTGAGCATGTGGGGGTCAGGGTCCGTGTTCCGCCCCTCCTGCGAGGAGGCGACAGCTTCAGCTGGACCCGTGCAATCCTCCGGGTCCAGCCCCGAAGGTCCTGCCACCTCTTTTGGCAGTTGCGGATCCGGCGCTTGTAGACCCCCACGGACCGGACAGCCCGGACGATGTCCTTCCAGATCTCATGCTTCCGATGGGCAGAAGCCTGTCAGGATGACAAAGTGATAAGGCCATTACTACACATGCAACATATCCGTGCATGACACAGTTGCATATACATGTCGCAATCACAGGGGCACATGGTGTACCCAGGCAGTGCACGGCTGCCCATGGACAGTTTTCCAGAAGTCACTACATGGTATCATTGCATGGGGAGTAAAACCCTGTTCAGAAGCACTGTCACTGCACCATACCTGTCCAGTGCAAGTCACTACACACTATGGTGGGTGACAACTACTCAGTGAGCCTGCTAGCCAGTGGTGTGCTGACTCTCAGCCTTGCTAGTCAGACAAAATGCACATTCAGAAAGGCAGTGCACAGAACACTCACCTGCTCCCCTGGTGTCCCATACAGCTTGCTGTACTGTGGAAGTAGGCTGTCCAGCAGGGCCTGGTTCTCTTCAAGGCTGAAGGCTGGGGCTCTCTCCACAGTACGTGCCATTGCAGGGTCCAGAGGGGCAGAGACAGCAGCAGTGCAGTGGCAGATGTCGTCCTGGAGCATGTAGTGCAGGCAAGTGGGCTCTCAGGGGAACATGCAGCAATATATATGTGCTGGAGAGGCAGATACTGTCCCTTGTGTCCAAAGTGATAGGTCCAAGTCGTTTGCATCTTCTGAATCTGGCCAATCCATGGAATAGCAGCACCAAAACACGCCCACAGCATCCTTCAAAATTTCAACTTCATGACATACATGATTTTGCAACATTGTTGTGGGTGACCAACTGATTTTCCAGCAACCGACTCGTTCGAATATTCGAAAACGCGTCCGTTGCCAGGCAAGCCCATTGTCAATGGGTGCGCACCGATCGGTCCATTGAGGTACAACGCGCACAGGGGTACAACGCGTACCCGCACACATTGAAAGCAATGGGCCGGCCGGAGGCACCGATCGGTCCATTGCTGTTCAACGCGCACAGGGGTACAACGCGTACCCGCACACATTGAATGCAATGGGCCGGCCGGAGGCACCGATCGGTCCATTGCAGTACAACGCGCACAGGGGTACTAACGCGTACCCGCACACATTGAAAGCAATGGGCCGGCCGGAGGCACCGATCGGTCCATTGCTGTTCAACGCGCACAGGGGTACAACGCGTACCCGCACACATTGAATGCAATGGGCCGGCCGGAGGCACCGATCGGTCCATTGCTGTTCAACGCGCACAGGGGTACAACGCGTACCCGCACACATTGAATGCAATGGGCCGGCCGGAGGCACCGATCGGTCCATTGCAGTACAACGCGCACAGGGGTACAACGCGTACCCGCACACATTGAAAGCAATGGGCCGGCCGGAGGCACCGATCGGTCCATTGCTGTTCAACGCGCACAGGGGTACAACGCGTACCCGCACACATTGAATGCAATGGGCCGGCCGGAGGCACCGATCGGTCCATTGCAGTACAACGCGCACAGGGGTACAACGCGTACCCGCACACATTGAAAGCAATGGGCCGGCCGGAGGCACCGATCGGTCCATTGCTGTTCAACGCGCACAGGGGTACAACGCGTACCCGCACACATTGAATGCAATGGGCCGGCCGGAGGCACCGATCGGTCCATTGCTGTTCAACGCGCACAGGGGTACAACGCGTACCCGCACACATTGAATGCAATGGGCCGGCCGGAGGCACCGATCGGTCCATTGCAGTACAACGCGCACAGGGGTACAACGCGTACCCGACACATTGAATGCAATGGGCCGGCCGGAGGCACCGATCGGTCCATTGCAGTACAACGCGCACAGGGGTACAACGCGTACCCGCACACATTGAAAGCAATGGGCCGGCCGGAGACACCGATCGGTCCATTGCTGTTCAACGCATCACTGTACATGTGACTGGCATATGTCAGCATGCCTATCTCAGATGGACATATGCCAGCCACAGATAGCTCCCAGGGAGTGAGGGGCACACCTACATCACGACAGCCTGTCCAAACCTTATCATAAGGCATGTAAGGCTGCATTTCCTATTGTGTGTATGTTGGTGTACATGTTGTCCTGTGGGTGTCACCTGTGGGCAGCCACCCCCAGGCTGTGCACGTGTTAATGGGGACAGGATCCTGGGTGTTACGTGTACGTGACCACTGTGATGTGCAACTGTTCATATCTGTGCATGTGCCATGGTCACATTTCACAGTGGTGTTTGTGTATGTCATGTCACATACCCCGTGAGTCCCATGTGGGACGGTATGTTTGAGCCAGGGTGTCCCAGTGGCACAATAGTGATGGCCCTCCACAGTCTTTGTGCATGTAGTGTTTACAATGTCTCTGATTTCATGTGCACAATGGGAGACAGTCTCCACATCCACGTTGTGTGTGCATGGACTCTGATGTTGTGCGTGTGTGTCACAGACGTCCATGGCTCTCCTGCCATGGCAAGTGTGGCCACTACCTGTGGGGGTCATGTTTGTTTTGTTGTGGTGTACACATGATACTCCAGGTGATGCCAGTGTCCATGTGGCATTACAGGGTCCCTGGGAATGTGCCTGTCGTTGAGCTGTGGTGCCTGGGGCACATCTGTCCTCACATGTCACTGGGGGGTGACTGTGACACAGCATCATGATATCCAATGGGCCAACCTGGGACAAATTGATGCCACCTGTAGGACCGTGTTGACAGATGTTGGCCATGTATGTACCATACATGTCGTTCCGGTACTGCACACTTCATGTAGTTGTGCCTCATGATGATGTATGTTGGGATCTTGAGTGTGTTCAATGCCGCATATGTGGGGTGACTGATGATCTTGCTTACTTCTCCTCTGCACTGCAGGGCTCCTGCTGTCCATCGGCCATTCCCAGACCTGGCAACGATGGTGGAACGGGACAGCATCCGACGGTACCGCTTCACCAGGCAGCTGATTGAGGATTTGGCAGTGCAGTTGTCCCCACATTTGCAGCCTGGCCGGCCGTATCCTACAGCGCTGACCCCCAAGGTGAAGGTGATGGCAGCCCTACACTTCTTTGCCACCGGTACCTTCCAACATACTGTGGCATCTGCTGGTGGGATGTCACAGACCATGTTCAGCCGTGTGCTCCGCGATTTCTTGGCGGCAATGTTGCTCTTCCTGAACCGGTACATCTATTTCCCTAGACTGCGACGACTCACTGACGTGAAGAGTGACTTTTATGCCCTGGGGAGGATGCCGCATGTCATTGGCTCCATTGATGGGACACATGTGGCTTTGGTACCACCACAGGCCCAGGAGCAGGCCTACAGGAACCGCAAGCACTACCACTCGGTCAATGCACTGGTGGTGTGTCTTGCAGACATGACCATCACACACGTGTGTGCCCGTTTCCCTGGTTCAGCACACGATGCCTTTGTGATGAGGAGTAGTCGCATCCCCAGGTTGATGGCACAGATGCAGAACCAGCGTGCCTGGCTTGTCGGTGTGTACTGACTTTGTGCCATTGTGTGTGATCTGATCTGTAGTATTCCGCCCACTTTTCCAAGTCAGCTGATGTGCACTTGTCTGTCCGTAGGTGACTCGGGATACCCCAACATGCCGTGGTTGCTGACACCCCTCAGGAACCCTGTGACACCTGCCCAGATGCGCTACAATGAGGCACATAGTCGGACCAGGAGAGTGATTGAGCGGACCTTTGGTCTCCTGAAGAGCCGCTTCCGCTGCCTGGACAAGACCGGAGGGTCCCTCCCATATGCCCCTGCGAAAGTGTGCAAGATTATCATCGTCTGCTGCATGCTCCACAACCTGGCAGTGCGGAAGGAGTTGCCTCTCATCCAGGATGACGATGACCAACATCCGCCACCTGTGGAGGATCCTGGCCTGGACCACGATGCCAGTGACGATGATGATGATGATGGTGATGGTGATGTCCGCACACAGCTCATCACCAACTTCTTTAGCTGAATGTGAGTATCCTGAGGTGTCATGTCAATGATGTGAGTTGGCATGATGTGTGGGTGGTGCTCTGGTGCTGTTGGAGTGTGTCCATGGGCTACTTGACTGGATGTGTGTTGCGATGTGTGCTTACAGGTGGGCTGTACTCCCCAACAGTGTTGACATGCTAACTTGGTTCTGGGTGGGTATCTTGTAACATGTATTGTGCATGAGTTTTGCTGTTCTGTCCTGTACTCCATTGCTTTTGACTGTGTGTCATTTCTGTCCTTCACAGGGTACTTTCAGATTCGTTTGGTCAACTGTGTCCACCGACGACGTGATTGCACATCCAGGCTGGTAGCTGTTGTGTCCCTACAGGTGATGTGCGCCACACCCATGGACTTCCTTCTGTCTACAGTTGTTGACTGTGTGCCCGCTACCAGGTGGGGTTACCTTGCATCTGTAGTGGTTACGGCATGTTGCTACTGTGTAATAAACCTGTGCTTCACTTAGTGATGTGCGTTGTCTGTGGTCACACATTTGACTGCCATTTGCTTACTGCACCTGTGGGCTACTTGACTACAACTGGGAATGGGTGTGGTGTCTGTGCATTGCACCGTCTTCCCTGGCAACATCAGTGTAGGCAATGAGTCAGATGGCCTAGGTGTGTATGTGTTGTGTAGCCCTGGTGGTGTGTCTCCCTCATATGTGTCACGTTGCCTGTACTCACATGCCTGTGTTGTCCTTGCTGTTGCAGTTCGCATACACAGTGTAATTTTGCTGTTCATCATCCCCATAACAGCACCCACGTTGGAATCACGACAGAGGCAAGTATGGTGTATTATTGTGTTTATTGTGATACATCTGTGATAATAGTGCATAGGATGGATTGTGCTGTACATGAATCTTGCAATCCCAAGTTCCTAGATGAATAGAAAGTCCAGGTAGACAGGATCCCCAGTATCGGGGCCACAGTTGTCTGACACATTGTTCCAACTTGTACTCCCCATGCAATGTGTGGGAGTAGTGTTGCCATCAACAGGGTGAACAGTCTGTGCACAAAGGCGAAAATCCAGAACAGGTTCAGGCTTCCTGGGAGTTGCACTTGGCCATCAGCCTCTCACTTTCCCCTCCTCGGACGACCCCTCTTCTTGGGGGGGCCCTCAAGTGCAGGCTGCTGCGGTGCAGGGGACTCTCCGCCAGAGTCCTCCTCCCTCCCTGTGGCAGTTGCAGTTTGTTCGGTACCAGATGTTGTTGGCACACAGGGAGGTGTGGACTGGTTGCTGTTCATCTGGCGGAGGCATTGTAAAATGTCCCTGTGCACCGCCGTCATCTCATGTAGTACATCCCACTTGGACTCCACGCGGGTCATGTGGGAGTCCACACGTGACATGTGTGACTCCACGTGGGACATGTGGGAGTCCAAGCGGGCATGATGGGCAGCCTGCTGCTGTTTGATGTCTCTGAGGAGCCCCACTACCTGGCTGAGCTCTCCGGTGCTGGACTGGTACGCATCAGCTATGCGTACCAGTTGTGGGTCTTCATGCACACCAGCAACGTCTGCAAGCAGCGACCTCTGTCTCCCACCCCTCCCACCACCCCTGCTGACATGTGCAGTGTGTGCAGTTGCACGCACAGATAACCCTGGTCCACCTTGGGGGTTGGTGGTGGTGGTGGTGTCCATGGCCCCAGGTTGGTCCAGGGTCACTGCGCTGGTGTTGTTCCTTATTCTGTCCATGTCGGCAGGGATGGTATTCGTGGTGACAGTCGTTGGAGGGGTGGGTGCAGGGGGTGCAGCTGGTGGACCTGCTGGTGCTGCAGCTGGTGGTCCTGCTGGTGCAGCATGTTGACTTGCACCGGATGTGCCAGGTTGTTCTTCATCGTCCGAGGAGGACAGAGGCTGTACGACGCCAGTGAGCTCGGCATCCTCTTGAGCCTGGGACTGGGACTCCTCAGCGTCTGCTGCTGTGTCCCTATCATCACCTGTTTTTGGGAGACACAAACAATGTATGTCATGTTTCTGCAGGCATCAGTGGTTGACACACCTGACAGTTGTGACTGTGCCTCGGGGTGCGGGCCTGTACATTGTATTGTCCTAAGTCGTCACAGTCAGGGGTTGATATTGGTGTGGCACATTGTCCTGCATTATTTGGGCATTTCTATGTATTCTCTGGGGTGTGAACATGGTCTGCATTGATTGTGTTTGATTGACAGCCAGACCTCCTTGACCCAGTCAGTTATCCCACCATGGAACGTGCTTGCATTGCAGGGAGTGTAAGTTGTCTCTCAGGATGTCAGTCAGTGGTGTCCTGCTGTTTGTTGGTGCACAGTTGCCAGCAGGGCCTTGTGCTCCCCACAGCAGTAGCCAGTGTCAGCCATCTTGTGAGTCCTTCTCCACTCCCTGTGATGTGAGCATGGTTCAGGGTGGTGTTGATGGGCCAGTTGTGAGGCTGAGCAATGTCTGTGACTACGACTCCCATCATGCTATTGCCTCCACCCCCTTCCCAGCATGCCCATGCTTCCTTCCTTTGACTCTGCTTCCCTGTGGGGTGGGCTGGCTGTGCTGACAGGATGGCTGGGAGTGTTGTCCTGGCAGTTGTTTGGCTAAGAGTCCCAAGAGTGTCCCTGTGCTTCACACAACATAACCCAGGGTGGTGGTGCTTTGTGGGATCTTGTGTTAGGATGGAGGGCATTGCATTCTACCAGGTGGGTACTGTGGAGTTTGTGTTGGGGGGGTGTGAGGGGAGGTGCTGGTGACTATGGTCAGTGCTGCAAGTCCCCCTTCCCACCCAGCCAGCCAGATATCCCACCATGGAACGTGCTTGCATTGCAGGGAGTGTAAGTTGTCTCTCAGGATGTCAGTCAGTGGTGTCCTGCTGTTTGTTGGTGCACAGTTGGCAGCAGGGCCTTGTGCTCCCCACAGCAGTAGCCAGTGTCAGCCATCTTGTGAGTCCTTCTCCACTCCCTGTGATGTGAGCATGGTTCAGGGTGGTGTTGATGGGCCAGTTGTGAGGCTGAGCAATGTCTGTGACTACGACTCCCATCATGCTATTGCCTCCACCCCCTTCCCAGCATGCCCATGCTTCCTTCCTTTTGACTCTGCTTCCCTGTGGGGTGGGCTGGCTGTGCTGACAGGATGGCTGGGAGTGTTGTCCTGGCAGTTGTTTGGCTAAGAGTCCCAAGAGTGTCCCTGTGCTTCACACAACATAACCCAGGGTGGTGGTGCTTTGTGGGATCTTGTGTTAGGATGGAGGGCATTGCATTCTACCAGGTGGGTACTGTGGAGTTTGTGTTGGGGGGGCTGTGAGGGGAGGTGCTGGTGACTATGGTCAGTGCTGCAAGTCCCCCTTCCCACCCAGCCAGCCAGATATCCCACCATGGAACGTGCTTGCATTGCAGGGAGTGTAAGTTGTCTCTCAGGATGTCAGTCAGTGGTGTCCTGCTGTTTGTTGGTGCACAGTTGGCAGCAGGGCCTTGTGCTCCCCACAGCAGTAGCCAGTGTCAGCCATCTTGTGAGTCCTTCTCCACTCCCTGTGATGTGAGCATGGTTCAGGGTGGTGTTGATGGGCCAGTTGTGAGGCTGAGCAATGTCTGTGACTACGACTCCCATCATGCTATTGCCTCCACCCCCCTTCCCAGCATGCCCATGCTTCCTTCCTTTTGACTCTGCTTCCCTGTGGGGTGGGCTGGCTGTGCTGACAGGATGGCTGGGAGTGTTGTCCTGGCAGTTGTTTGGCTAAGAGTCCCAAGAGTGTCCCTGTGCTTCACACAACATAACCCAGGGTGGTGGTGCTTTGTGGGATCTTGTGTTAGGATGGAGGGCATTGCATTCTACCAGGTGGGTACTGTGGAGTTTGTGTTGGGGGGTGTGTGAGGGAGGTGCTGGTGACTATGGTCAGTGCTGCAAGTCCCCCTTCCCACCCAGCCAGCCAGATATCCCACCATGGAACGTGCTTGCATTGCAGGGAGTGTAAGTTGTCTCTCAGGATGTCAGTCAGTGGTGTCCTGCTGTTTGTTGGTGCACAGTTGGCAGCAGGGCCTTGTGCTCCCCACAGCAGTAGCCAGTGTCAGCCATCTTGTGAGTCCTTCTCCACTCCCTGTGATGTGAGCATGGTTCAGGGTGGTGTTGATGGGCCAGTTGTGAGGCTGAGCAATGTCTGTGACTACGACTCCCATCATGCTATTGCCTCCACCCCCTTCCCAGCATGCCCATGCTTCCTTCCTTTTGACTCTGCTTCCCTGTGGGGTGGGCTGGCTGTGCTGACAGGATGGCTGGGAGTGTTGTCCTGGCAGTTGTTTGGCTAAGAGTCCCAAGAGTGTCCCTGTGCTTCACACAACATAACCCAGGGTGGTGGTGCTTTGTGGGATCTTGTGTTAGGATGGAGGGCATTGCATTCTACCAGGTGGGTACTGTGGAGTTTGTGTTGGGGGGGTGTGAGGGGAGGTGCTGGTGACTATGGTCAGTGCTGCAAGTCCCCCTTCCCACCCAGCCAGCCAGATATCCCACCATGGAACGTGCTTGCATTGCAGGGAGTGTAAGTTGTCTCTCAGGATGTCAGTCAGTGGTGTCCTGCTGTTTGTTGGTGCACAGTTGGCAGCAGGGCCTTGTGCTCCCCACAGCAGTAGCCAGTGTCAGCCATCTTGTGAGTCCTTCTCCACTCCCTGTGATGTGAGCATGGTTCAGGGTGGTGTTGATGGGCCAGTTGTGAGGCTGAGCAATGTCTGTGACTACGACTCCCATCATGCTATTGCCTCCACCCCCTTCCCAGCATGCCCATGCTTCCTTCCTTTTGACTCTGCTTCCCTGTGGGGTGGGCTGGCTGTGCTGACAGGATGGCTGGGAGTGTTGTCCTGGCAGTTGTTTGGCTAAGAGTCCCAAGAGTGTCCCTGTGCTTCACACAACATAACCCAGGGTGGTGGTGCTTTGTGGGATCTTGTGTTAGGATGGAGGGCATTGCATTCTACCAGGTGGGTACTGTGGAGTTTGTGTTGGGGGGGTGTGAGGGGAGGTGCTGGTGACTATGGTCAGTGCTGCAAGTCCCCCTTCCCACCCAGCCAGCCAGATATCCCACCATGGACTGTGCTTGCATTGCAGGGAGTGGAAGTTGTCTCTCAGGATGTCAGTCAGTGGTGTCCTGCTGTTTGTTGGTGCACAGTTGCCAGCAGGGCCTTGTGCTCCTCACAGCAGTAGCCAGTGTCAGCCATCTTGTGAGTCCTTCTCCACTCCCTGTGATGTGCGCATGGTTCATGGTGGTGTTGATGGGACAGTTGTGGGGGGGCAATATGTGTGACTGCGACTCCCATGATGCTATTGGCTACACTGACTTGGCCAGCATACACAGAATTCCTTCCTTTGAGTGGTCTTCACTGTGTGTTGGTGTTGTTGTGGTGGCTACATGTGTGGATGTGTGTGTTAGTTCTATTTGTGCCACTGCCTAGCTGTAGTTGTGGTTGTGTTTGTACATGTGTTGGCACAGTTGGATGTGACTTTTTTGATGGCATGTGTTGTGTTTATCTGACTGACATACACATTTTGGGATGATTCTGTTCTAGTTGCTGTGTAATTGCTATGAGTGCATGGTTTGACTCTCCCCTTGACAGTGATGTGTGTGTTTTGTGGCAGTATATTGTGTACATTTGTTGTGTACTCACCAGGCTCTGGGATGTCCTCTAGTCCATATATGCTCACTGGCGGTAGGATGGCCCGCACCTTCTCCTCCCAGGGCCTGAGGTATATTGGCTTGGCAGGAGGGCCACTGCCGGTGTGTTGGCTGTTGATGTAGTCTTGCTTCAGCAGTTTCCGTACCCTCCTGCGCACGTCATACCACCTGTTCTGGATGTCGGTCTTTGTGCGCCGACATGGTGATTGGGCGTTCACCCTGTTGATGATCCTCTCCCACATCTTGGTTTTCTGTGACATGGGGGTCTGTTGGACCAATGTGCCAAACAGCTGTGGCTCTACCCTGAGGATCTCGTCTACCAGGACTTCCAATTCACAATCTAGGAACTTGTGATTCTTCTTGGGGGCATGGTGATGGGTGGTGATGGTGGGTGATGTGTGTGTTGGTGTGCAGGTGAGGGTGTGTGGGTGTGTGTTGTGCTGGGTGTATGTGAGGTAGGTATTTGTTGGTGTGCTGCTGGTGTGTGGCTTGTGTGAGGGATGAGCTGTGGGTGTGTCGTTGCTTTCTCTTGGGTGCTGGCAGTGGAATGGCATTTGCAAAGGCTCATGGTAGTGATTTGTGTCCTTTATATAGGTGGAGTTGTGGGTGTGTCTTTGTTCTCTGTCCCCACCCCCCCAGTATTTATTGGCTTGGTAATTGCTTGTTTGGCCTTTTTTGGTTGATTTTTCCTTTGTGCTGTTTGTGTATGTTGGAAACGTTCTTGTGACCGAGTCGGACCCTGCATTGGTCTCGTACGGTGTTTTCCGTTTCGTTCACGCTGTGTTTGTGCAGTTTTGTATGCTGCGTACGCGTCGGTCGCGGTGTATTGTGTTGCTTCGGCTCGGTTTTGTATGCGTGTCGGTCGTACGGCTTGTCCTCCGTCCGACTCGGTCGTGTTTTTCGCGCCTTGCATCGTACTTTGAGGGTTGGAGTTGGCGGGTACGTTTCGGTCGGATTTGTTCCGGGTGCGTGTCGGTCGGTTGGATTCGCGTGTTTTTCCGGCCGGATTGCTATTTTCCGAGCGGCTCGGTCGGTCGGCTTGGTTTCCTGACGTGTCGGTCGGATTTATCGCGGCTTGCATCGTACTTGGCGTGTCGGGCGCCACTGGTACGTGTCGGTCGGTAATTTTTCCGGCTCCGAGTCGGTCGGTGCTTTTTCCGGCCCGAATCGGAATCGACCTCATAGTCTTTGTCCTGAGAAATCACCAAACAGTTTAAAAAACACAACTCCAAAAATATAAAATGTTGCTTTTCTTTCAAACAGGTTTAAAAAAGTAATAACTATTTCTTTTGCAACTTTTTTAAACCATTTTTAAAAATAAAAACAGCCCCAATGTGGGCATACAAACACAACCTGTATGGGAATGATAAAAGTGGTAATACAAGCAAAACATACATTTCTAAACTATCTAACATCTAACTACCTCACCCCTCTCTCCTTACAATAAACTTAGCCACCTATAAACTTAAAAATTGAAGAGAAATTGTTCTTACCTGACCGCAGTTCTTCCTTGCTTCCAATCTTGATCGTGATGCTCCACCGACTATAGCCGGCAAAATCAGGAACGTCAAGCCTGAAAGGAAAAAGGAAAAAAAGGACATTTACTCTGTTAAAGTCAAGGGAAAAGCATGGGAAAAAAACCTTTAAAATAATTTTTTTTTAAACATTATTAATAAAATATATAATATTTTTTTTAGAATGAGTTAGATTTTTTACTACATAATAAAACATTTTTTCTATTTTGATACTATTTATCAATAAATATTTTAAGATTATACATAGTGTGATTAATTGTCTTTTATATTATAATTATAAAAAACAAAACTTTATAAGTAAATTGTTTGTTAATGTTGTGGTATGTTTTACAATATTTTAGGTATTTTACAGATTATTTTCACTAGCTTTTTATTTGTCTATCAACAGTTTAAAATAATTAGTTTCTCTTTGATAATTATTACCCTGTATTAAAATTAATACTTGAGTTATTAATACACTTCCCCACCCAATACCCCTATATCCCTTGCATCACATCCCTAAAGGTTAGTGTTACAGTTGCAAACTTTTTTTAAATAATTCATTTTAATAATAATTGCTGTATATTATAATGTTTAAATATTAATTCTTGGGTATTAAAATTAATACCTGGGTATGAATACATGTCCCCACCCAATACCCCTATATCCCTTGCATGCCATCCACTAAGGGTTAGTTTTGCAGTTGTCCAAATTATTTTAAATAATTAATATTAAAGAATGTATAATACATTATGAAGTTTTACATATTAATACTTAGGTATTCAAATTAATACTTGAGTTATTAATACACTTCTCCACCCAATACCCCTATATTTCTTGCATCCGGTCCCTACAGTACCACAAATATTTTAAATTAATAATGCTATTATTGATATTAATAATGAAATATTATTCTAAAAATAAATATAACATATACTTACCTATATACTTATGCAGTAATGCATGGTAAAGGCATGTGTGGTAAGTGTATGTACCTATAATGCGTGGTAATGATGCGTGGTAAAGGTATAGCGTGGTTTAGACTGCATTGTGATAGTTCTATCTCCTTTCACCGTGGAGTGGATGCCTGTTTTTGTGTTGCGTACTTGCTGTGGTTTTCCATTGGCTTTAGTTGGCACCCATCCCACTGCATCTTTACTATTTTTGCCCTTCGTGGTTCCTTTGCAGTTAGGGTTTCCCTTTAGTCTTTTCCTTGGCCCTCCGGTCGTCTGTCTCCTTGTTTCTCTTGCTGAGTGATATATTATTCATCTGGCAATCAACTGACCGAGGTTCCAGCTTCGTATATTGGTCCGTCAGGAGCTTGTTACACTCTTTTCCACATTTAAGACAGGTACACTTTTCTCTCTCCACATACCTATTTTTGTTGGCTTACTTAAATCAATCATATTCCAACTTACTTTCACCTTTTCCTTAACCACAGCTCATCCTCAATTCCAAAAAGTCCTCGAGGCTGTTTGGTAGAAAGCTCCATATAGCATCACCATCTGAAACGCATCTGCCCAGAGGGCGTGTACTGCCCTGGTTTTCTCCTGCCCCTTTTCCATGATTTCCGTAGTTTGCAAACACAGGTGTACCAACGACATCAGGGCTTCTCTGCATTTCTGATCCTGACTGCGTTAGGCAGTGCTGCATAGAGATGTCTGTGCAATATGCAGCAGATGCAGCCTTGTTATCCCACCAATAAACTATCACCCCTAATAAAAAGCACTTCTAGTCTGGGGTTCAGCACACAGACTAAAGGTATGTATTCAAATTCACCATTTGCATACATTTGTAATGTGTCTGAATTGACTTGGCAGTACAATGTTACATGCTCTTTGCCTTACCTCTTCTGTTGCAAATGTAAACTTTATCAACAAGAGATTACGCGTAAATGGTCTGATATGCGCCCCATTTAACATCTCACGCGGCACCAGGCAGGGTTGTCCCTTGTCACCTCTCCTATGTGCCATTGCAATGGAACCTCTTGCGGCAGGAATTAGGCAACACCATAAAACACGCGGGCTAGATTTTCCTATGAGAGATATTATCATATCGTTATATGCTGACGATATTACCTTGTATATACGAGACCCCTTGGATAATCTGAACCCTGTTCTTAGAGAACTGACCAGATTCGGCGGCCTCTCCGGTGTGCATATTAACTGGGCCAAGTCCACTTTGCTGCCACTTACCCCTCACTTTGCCACATTTGAGCCTGATTATCCTATTCAATGGGCAGCTGGTCCCATTTGATATCTGGGGATATGGCTCAGTACCAACATCCAAGAACTCTGGGATATGAACTTCGGGCGCGCACTGACTTGGCTAGAGGAGAAAATACCTGTCTGGTCTAAACTGCCCATATCCTTAGCTGGCCGAATTGCGATTGCCAAAATGATCGTGTTGCCCAAACTTCTCTATTTATTCATTAATCTTCCGTTGCAACTCACGCAATCTTTTCTGAAAACTCTGCGCTCATCGATGATCTCTCTCGTCTGGGCCCGGAAACAACCACGTATCGCATGGAAAATACTCACTCTCCCCTTGTCACAGGGCGGACTTGGCGCCCCAGATCTAGCTCTGTATGCATTCTGTGCACAGGCACAATTCCTTCATTATTGGATCTTTCCAACTCCCTTCCAACCTCACGTGGCAGTTGAGTCTGACATCATCTCACCACTTCCGCTCACAGTGGCCTTATACCAGTCTCATAAGCGCAAGCAAACCAATATCAACACCCCTGACACACTACGATGGGCGTGGGAGAAACTCTGCATTCGGGCAGGGCACTCAGTATTATATGCGCCCTCTATTGCACTGGCGCAGAACCCGCAAATACCTATATTAACAAACAAAGGAAACTCTGCCCGCGCTCATAAGTTGGGTTGGGACACATTTGCCGATCTCTATCCCAATGACATTTTTTTGGCCCCCCCTACATCCACGCTTGGAGATGCGTCCCATTTCTCCACCCTACGACTGTATTATTCCCTCAGAGGAACATGTCGCACCTTACACGAAACATTCCCCTCTCCGCCTCCTCCTCTTCCAGCCCTTGAATCGATGCTCACGAATTCATCCTCGGATAAGCTTATCACACGTCTATACAGGTGCATACACTTTGACTCTGATGTACCATTATTAACCTAATTTTTTAGTATAGCTCTGTCCTACGTATCTCCTCATTGTTATTTATTCTGATCCTTATGCGTCAGTATCTGCCTGCATTAAGCTTATGCCCTATCCTATTCTTGTTTTTTTCTTTACCCTCACTGCCATTCATCTCCTCCTTACTATCCAATCCCACCTACATGCACTTTAAACTGCCTGTTCTGATCTCTCCCCCATTCAATCCTGCCCTTTCTTTCTCATTAATTTCCCCTATGGCTCTTTTTTCCTCGTATTTCCTCATTGTTATTTAATTTGATCCGTATGTACCATAAACTGCCTGTATTGATCTTTTGCCCTATCTAACTGTTGTTTCTTTCTTTACCCTCACTGCCATTCAACTCCTCTTCACTATCTAATCTGATCCATATGCACTATAATCTGCCTGTAATGATCTTATGCCCTACGCAATCCTACGGCTTTCATTTTGTCCCTCACCAATTTCACTTTTTTCCTCTTAGCCATTTGCTATTTCATCGGACCTGTATGCGTCATAAATTGTCTGTTTTGATCTTATGCTTTCTCCAATTGTTGATGTTTGCCTTGCCTTCATTACCACACATCTCCCCATTCATTCAATCACTCCTCTGTCCTTTATCCACTCTGCTAGGTAGTGTGTGCCCTATACTTCGCACACAGAGGAACGTTACTACCTATTCGAACTCTGATTCATACCTCCTCTTAACCCCCCTGCATACTTCCTCTTAACCCAAACCCCTACTCACTGCTCCCCTCTCCCGCCGTTGTCCAGCCCCGTCTTGGACACTAACCTCGGCCTTATTCGCTCTCAATTTGTAGCCTTCCAATCCGAATATCCCCCCTCCTGTCTCTATCTCGCCCGAACTTTCTAACCCTCACGCGCCCCGTCAATCCTCGCCATTCAAACCCCTCTCGATCTTCTGCCGTGAAAACTAACCTCTCCCTCTTACCCCTTCCCCCTCCCTCCTCGCTATTGCCCAAACCTTGTTTTTCCATCACTCCCCCCCCTTTCTTTGCTCCTCCAATCTCCCCCAGCCAAACTGCCCTATCATGTCCCACCTCAATCCCGTTCCCACATCCCGCCCCATCCCCGCCCCCACCTACAAACACCCCGCCCTCACCAAACATGGACCAACTCTTGGTCCATTCCCTACCCTCCTAATCTTTCAAAAAATGCCAAAAAGAATTTTAAACATAATTTACTAATCCGGCATCCCGAAACCCTAATTGTAGACAACTACCACAGCCTCACGTCCCCCATTAAAACTAACTATATTTTCTACACCAAACGCCCCTCCAAATGGAAGAGCACCTTTTGCGCCACCTCCCAGTATCTAACACAAGCAAAATCCCCTATGGTTTCAAACTTTCCACTACTCCAACCTCACTTTTCCCAGGTGAAATAGACATTTCCATTTACAAAACTGGCAACATCCTGATTCAAGCCTCCGAACACCACCTTACCATTTTCGAGCACTATTTCAGCACTCTCTCCTACCAGTTGTCCTTACCTACTCCTCTCCCAACACCTACACAATCCCAAAACCCCTCCTGGATTCCCCCTGCCGCCCCGACTCCAAATCCTCTCCCTAATGACACTCCCCTTTCGCCTACCTCTATTCTATCACCCTCTCTTGAACTCCCCCCCCGACTCAATTCTTTCCCCCCTCCCTAAACCCGCTCACCCCCTTGCCCCCTCATGGCTCTTCCCCGCCTCCCAGAGGCCAACTCCACACCCTCATGACACACCAACCCTTAATGACATATCCCGTTCGTTGACCTCTATTCTATCACCCTCTCTTGAATCCACCCCCCTCAACTCCTCTAATGCACTCACCCTCCCCCAAACTACCATGTCCCCTAAGGACCGTCTCCCTCCAACACCCTACCACCACCCAAACCCCCTCCATCCCCTCTTAACCGCCCCATAACGCCCATATCCCTTCCTGTCCCTCCTCCACCCTCCCCGAACTACACTACCACCCACAACATTGTTACCACGTCTCCTCACACCCCTCACACTCTCCCCTCTCCTCTCTCCCTTTCTCCCTCACTCATCACTAGGCCGTCCTGCACCACGCCCCTCCCTCTCTCCCAACACCGGCTCACATCACCCTCCCCTGTCCTCCCCCACTCCCGCAAGCCCAGTACTACCCACGTCTGCCCCCCCTGGCCTCCCGCCCTCTCCAAACTATAAACCATCTCACCCGAACTACTCTGTCCATAACTCCTCCTCCATTTCAGCCCCAACCACTTCCCTCCACACTCTCCTGAACCAGACACTTCGCAACATGGACTGTAATATCTCTACCCTGGTTACTGAACTTACCCGACTCAGAGAAGATTTCAATCGGTTCAAATCCTACAACCCCAGAACCCGCCCCTCTAGGTCCTCCGCTCCATGCGCTAGCCCTCGAAAACGCCCATATCCCAAACTTTGGTTAACAACGCCTCTACACACCCGTTCACACAGACCCCTTCGCACCTCGAGTGTCTACTCCGCCCCCGACCTCTCTGACCTCTGCAACTCATACCTTAACAAACCCCCACTTAAAGATCATTCCTCCCTCACTCCAACATTCCTGTTATCACGGGGACTAGCAGAATCCACTGTTCTCCTAGCTACCCCAGACCCCCCTCAACTCACCGCCATTCACCTATGCCCTCCCCCAACACCAATCCTAAACCCCTTACCTGCATGCTCGTGAACTGCCGCTCGGCTGTCCGACATGCAACCGAAATATCAGAAACCATCCTCAACGAAGATATTGACATCGCCTTCCTCACGGAAACCTGGCTCAAAGATCACTCAACACCCATCATTGACCTACTTTCCCCCCCATTTACTCCATTCTCAGAAAAGACAGACCTGAAAAAATAGGGGGTGGACTAGCAATTATTTTTAAAAAAGAACTACAAATCTCCCTAATCAAGAACACAGACTACACAACCTTCGAATACCTTGGAGCCGAACTCAAAATGAAAAACTCTCCCCCAATACGACTACATAACATCTACCACCCACCTGGTGAGCCCCTTCCCTTCACCGAAGAACTATCTGACCTTCTAACAAAATCGTTACTTTCTACCTGCAAAAATCTCTTCCTAGGAGATCTTAACCTTCACTGGAATGAACCTGATGACCCCACAATCAACCTTCTCAATAATCTTCTTGAGATTAGCGACCTCAAACAACTTTGCCACTCCCCTACTCACTCCAAAGGCGCTATTCTTGACGCCATCATCTCTAACTCTGATTTGGCATCCCTATCCAACATCATCCCCATCGACTGGTCTGACCACCATCTCATACTGTTCACGATCTGCCCACCAGCCCCACCCGCCCCAGTGAAAAACAATAAAACCACGATTATGACCAGAAATCTTAAGCAAATCCCTCCTGGCGTACTGGAACACAAACTCCAAACCCAACTTCGTCTCACCCCTCCCTCCTCAAATGCAAATGAACTCACTGAGCGCTTTAACAAAACTGTCTCAGAGGTTTTAGATCAACTTGCCCCTCCGAAATTTAAAACGCTAAAAAATGTCCCCTCAAAATCATGGTTTACCTTAGACCTAAACAAAGAAAGACGCTCACTTAGACTTGCTGAAAGAACATGGAGACAACACCTTTCCCCCTCCCATCTCACTCTCCTTAGAACCGCAAGATCTTCCTACAAAAAACATACCTTTTCTGAAAAAGCATCTTTCTTTCATCTGCAACTCTCCCGTGCCAAGAACAGACCCAGAGAACTGTTCAACATTATTAGAAATCAAACCTCCCCTGCACCCCCAACCTGTTGGCCTCCACAAACAAATGTGAAGAAATTGCTAACTTCTTCACCGAAAAAAATGCCAAAATTGATCGTGCCTTCCTTGGAACTCAACTCCCGCTCACCCCTCAACATCCCCTGGATACTACACCATTACCACCCCCTCCCCTGAATCCACCCCTGACCCCCTCACCTCCCCTTCCATCATCTACCCCTCCTGAACCCTACCTCATTAACCCACCGCTTAAAAACAATGCCTCATGGCAGAATTTCCACTCCGTTTCTGAACTGGAAGTCTTCAACATCCTATCCAAACTTAAACCATCCTCTCACACAAAAGACCCTCTCCCATCTGCCCTTGTCCAAGATCTAAAGCACGTCATTGTCCCTTATTGGACCAATATCATTAACGCCTCCCTCTCAACAGGGAGTGTTCCTATCTCCCTCCAACTCGGACAAATCACTCCCATCCCGAAAAACCCCAAGGCTGACCCTAATGACCCTAACAACCTCCGCCCTATCTCCAACCTCCCCCTCCTCCCCAAAGCCCTTGAAAAATGCGCCCTACTTCAATTGGACAAACACATTGACACGTACAACCTGCTAGACCCCTACAATCCGGCTTCCGCAAAGGTTGCAGCACGGAAACTGCACTGCTTAACATAGTCGACGACATCCACCTTGCCCTGGACAAGGGCGAGACCTGCCTACTCATCCTTCTCGACCTCTCTGCTGCATTTGACACAGTTAACAACTCAACCTTACTCAATGCACTCAAAGATCGCTTCGGCCTTAATGGCACTGTCCTAAACTGGTTCACCTCCTACTTCCAACATAGAACCCAACAAATCAAAATTCAAAACTGCCTCTCTCGCCCCACATCTGTCTCCCTCGGTGTCCCCCAAGGATCTATCCTCTCTCCCGCTCTCTTCAACCTCTTCATGGAACCCCTTACCCTCATACTTAAACAAGCCGGAATTAACTATCACCTGTATGCTGATGACACCCAACTGTACTATAAAATAAATTCCCATTCAGATATCTTACACCTCAACACTGCCCTAACCAAGATCCAAACCTGGTTCCACACCAACCATCTCAAACTCAACCCTAACAAAACTGAGATCATTCTCTTCTCTCCCAAAAGCAACACTCTCCCCATTCAAACATGGATCGCTGACCTTAATGCCCTAAACTGTTCTCTCTCCCTCGCCGAATCAGTCAAATCTCTTGGCATCACCATCAACAGTAAGCTTACGCTGAATTCCCATATAAAGAACTCGGCAAAAGGAGCACTCTTCACACTCCGGCATCTCAAAAAAATCAAACCTTTCATTCCAGATGAAGACTTCAAATTAGTTATCCAATCTCTTGTCCTATCAAAAATTGACTACGGAAATGCTCTACTCTCCGGAACTCCCAAAATCCGCCTTGCCCCCATCAAATCTGTCCTCAACCTTGCGGCCAGACTAACAACTGACTGTAAACGTTTTGACCATATCTCACCTTCCCTCAAGGTCCTCAAATGGCTTCCCATCGAAGGGAGATCCTCTTATAAAATTGCCTGCATTACGCACAAAGCCCTCTATCAAAAGACTCCGCTCTACCTCTCAACCAAACATAATAAAGCTGGTTACGCCCGACCGTTGAGAAGCACCAACTCTCTTCTCCTCATACCCCCACTACTAAAAAAAAAAGCCTCCCAATCCCGCTCCTTCTCTGGCAAGGCCCCCAGCATCTGGAACGCCCTCCCTAAAGATCTTCGATGTAACCCTTCGTATGTCAGTTTCAAAAGAGACCTGAAAATACACCTGCTCACTAAATACTGGGGGACTTAATCCCTCGCTCTCCGTACTGGCTATTTTCCCACTCCTTCCTTAATGCACCACCACCTCCCTCTCGCACCTACACACCCCCTTCCTGACCCCTCCACATCCCTCTCCCCTCCCCTCCCACCCCATCTTTTCCCATCCCACCCCTCTCACCTACCCAATCCCCCCGCACTAGTATGACCTCCGAGCCCTTTGTTCTACTGATTGGTTGACTTTCCTCTCCTTCCCTTTCTCACTACGTACTCTATATTTTTCATTATACTCTTTTAGACCACCTTGTATAATTGTTCCCTCATAACAACTGTTGTTCTTTCCTGTTTATTACCATGCAAATGTAAACGCTCTGATACCCTCGGGTGGAGCTAGCGCTATATAAAACCATCAAAATAAAATAAATAAACGATCTTCCCCCAATCGCGCATCCGAAAGCTATGGGTAGCTGGAATGACGACCTAGATGAGCCATTATCAGAGATCCAGTGGCAATTCTGCTGCGGACAGTTGGAGATGCTCTCCCCCAATTAAAAACTTCGTCTTATACATTTCAAATATTTACATCGCATCTACAGAACTCCCCTGCAACTCAAGCGCATAGGCATCCTATCTGACGCAAACTGTTGGAGATGCGCATCTCCAGATGCCTCATTTCTCCATATGGCTTGGGATTGACCTGACATCGCACGCTTCTGGAAGGAAGTTCTTGAATCCATCAATGAGATTCTAGCGTCTCACTACAACCCCACTCCCACTTTATGGCTCCTAGGGTATGTTAAGGAAGCCCCACCAACTCCTCGCTAAACGTCACATTGTGATGCACTGGGGCAAACGCACACCACCCGCCATCAAGACTTGGATCCTTGATACCACAGTCTGTCAAGAACAATTAAATGTGTATTGGGAATTACTTCCCCAAGCATCCAGGCCGAAGGACATTTGGGGCCCCTTTATGACTTGGCTATCAGCTCGTAATCTGGGTACTACACAGGATCTCGAAACATCCGCCAATTCTCCTCAAGAGGCGCCTGCTGCATATGTTTCTATCTCATGAGTCATTCCTTCTTACAAACTTTATACTTCTCTCGCACATAATTCGCCCTCGTCATACTGTAACCTAGGTGTGAATGTATGAGTTTCCCTTTTTTTATCTCGCACATGTAATTAATCATTGTGATGCTTCTACTTTGGTTTCAGTTTTCGTTTGTTCAGTTACAAAATGTTTTCATATCTGCACTTTCTGGCGTCACCTGATGCGCCTTTTATTGTTTATATTTATATATGTCAAAATGCCAATAAACAAATAAAAAAATAAAAAACTTCATCAACAAGCAGCAATAGTTAAAATGGGAAGTACACCTTCATAAGGTGTGTACAATCTGGAGAAACCCGGCCTTTAAACATGAAAATGTATTGTCTTTGGTCCTCTTGAATTCCTGGTGGAATAATGAAGGTAGATCAAAGCTGCTATAAAGTACCTCTATTGGATTTCAGCCATATAATATGTGTAAGTGTCTGAGTGGGTCTTGGAAGACCATTCCCTGGCAAACAAGCATGGCTTCGGGAAGGAAGATGGCGGACTGACGCCGCCACGGAGAGCAAGCACCGAGAGTAGCTCCCAACAGTGCTTAATTTGTAAAATATTAAGTGCCAGGGCTCTCACCAGGAGGCCACTGCAGCTTGCACCACCCATCGCCCTTGTCATGCTGCCAAAACAACTACTAACAATCTCTCTCGCATGTAAATGCGACAGTTCAGATTATTCCAGGTCCCAAAGCTAAAGGAATGGCTGGGGTGGCAGGTATTAGCAATTTTTTTATGTATATTGTTTTCCTAAACAACTGTTATACTGCTCATCTCTAAATTACATGAGCGGCGCCACCTTGTGGCAGACTGCCCTAAGTGTGGTGTTGACAATTAGGTGCCGGTGCTGAGCACTGGAAACCAATTAAGTGCCGGTGCTCAGCACCGGAAAGCACCGGCTCAAATTAAGCACTGGTGCCCTCCCACTCCCTTCATGCCAAATCACTAAAGATGTGAAAAGGACATCGGGAGGAGAGAGACGGGAAAGGAGAAACAAGAAAACTGCAAAGGAATTTGTGAAAATCAGACTTGCCTGGCTGAACTCACGAACGGATGCTAGTCTCAGATACAGGGATCGCCAGACGGCTCTTGTTCTCATCCTGACTCGCTGGCTGGCTTGGGCCTCACCTCACTCAGGCATTTTTATTTATTTATTCATTTTTATTTTTACTAATACACCCCTCTTCAAGTCCCTCATGGTAGTTCTTTCTTTATTGTAAATTTGTAATATATGCCTGGGCAATCGTCATCCTAGTGTGTTTTCGCTTTGTGTGTTTTTGAGTGACTGCCATCTATTGCTTTATTTTACCTCTTCTTGTTTCTCGTTTCTTTTTGTAACATGTAAATTTTGTAACACTCTCCTCATGTAACGTACTTGGGGGCATATTAACAACGGTCAGCGATAATCATCGCTGGCCGTGCTTAGCGATAATTATATTATCGCAGGCTATCTCTGGTATTTATCGCCCTGGTAGCGTGTTATTAACAACGTGTTACTCCAGGGCGATAAAAATTCCAGAGATAGCGAGGTTATCGCCGTTTTGCAGGGAACATCGCTGGTTTTCCAGCGATGTTACCGGCAAAACGGCGATAACCTTGCTGATACGACCCTGTGGTCGTATCAGCAGAATCCACCCCCTATGTTAGGGATGGCTAAGTCAGGATTTTAGCAGACGTTAGGTTTTGGCGAAAACGGCCGTTTTCGCCAAAATCTAATGTGTGCTCAAATCATGTGGGCTGCCTTGTAAATATCGCGATGTAATCATCAGCGATATTTGCAAGGTAGCCCATCTTGGGTACGCCCAGTAACGCCCACTTTGCATCTCATTGGAGAATCAAAGTGAGGCGTTGTGAAAAAGGGTGCTAACATGCAATTATGCATGTTAGCACCTTCTTGTAAATAGGGCGCTGGTTTTATCTCCGCTTTTTTGGCTTTGTAAGCCAAAAAAGCGGAGATAAAGCCCTTGTAAATATGCCCCATTGTTCTATTGTGAAGCGCTCTGACACCTTTGGGTAAAGTCCGCGCCATATAAAAATGCATTAAATAAATAAATAAGGGGCATATTAACAACACACAGCGAGAAATATCGCTGAGCGCGATTAGCGCTATTCTTTGTATCGCCGGCTATCGCTGGATTGAATCGCTGAGATAACGTGATATCATCAACGTTTATCTCCATAGCGATAACAAATCCAGCGATAGCGGCAAAATAAGGGACATCGCTGGAAATCCAGCGATACAAATGCGGCGATAAGGGAATCCTTGGTAATAGGGAGATGTGGACTCAGCCTCAGAATCCACCTCCCTTTACAAATATAGCTAAGTCTGACATTTTGCAGACGTTAGGTTACGGCGATAACTGCGCTTAGCGCGGCTTTTATTATCGCTATGGGTGTCCTGGGCCGGCTTGGTAATACGGAGAAGTGCAGTTAGGGACATTTCCTGTGTTATTTTGACACAACACGCCCACTTTGCATCTCATTAGAGATACAAAGCGAGGCGTCGGTAACAAGACTGCTAACATGCGCTAATGCATGTTAGCACTGCCTTGTTAATAGGGTGTAAACATTATCTCCGCTTTTTTGGCTTTTAAAGCCTGTTAAATTCCTGACTAAGGCATACTTTTAATGGGAGATGGATTATGCTGATACGACCACAGGGAAAACCAGCGATGTTCCATGGCAAACACCGCTATCGCTGAAATATTATCGCCATAGCACTATGCGTTGTAAATATAGCGTTATCATGGCGATAATATTCAGCGATAGCCAGCGATAATATTTCTATCGCTATGTACGGCCAGCGATAATTATAGCTGGCCGTTGATAATATGCCCCTAACAGAGGGGGCATACTCTGGGTCAAGCTCATCTTCTGCGGAAAGGAAAGGGAAACTCAAGCTGGCCAAAAACTGGAAGAAAGCTACTGAATTACCTGGCAGCCATCGACATAACAACTCTAATACACGCACTACTTCCGAGGGGAGCCCCTTGCGCAAGTGGGTTCAGTCAAAGGGGGAAGTGAAAAATCTGATATCTCGGCTGTCAAACTCGGGAATGGGTCTTGGGTCTGACCCAGCACTTGTAGCCGGCCCCAGCATGGATGCACTTGCTTTGCCTGCCCCCCAGGTACCAAGCCCTGATACACATGGCCTCCAAATGACACCTGCTCCTCCCAGTGGGGAGGGGGAGGGCGCTATTGAGAAATACACGGTAAAGGGCATATCGAGCACTAAAGAGCCATCACTTGCTCCAATCCTACAGGCTCTGCAGGAACAAAGAATGATGGCACAAGAGCATTATGCGCAGGCAACCTTTGCATTCAGCAGTCTCTTCCCGAGGTGACAAGCAAGGTGGGGGCACTAACGAAGGACATAGCTGAGCTGCAACAACGGGTAGCAGACGCGGAGGGGACAACCACCTCAACAACCAGATCTGTGAAAATCCATGACGATCAGATGCATGCTGCGCAGGCTAAAATAGAGGATTGGAGAACCGGCAACATCGTAATAACTTAAGACTGTTCAAGGTCCCCGTAGGAAAGGAAGGATCTAACCCTCGAGCCTTTGTGGTCCAGTTATTTCAAATGGCCTTCCCTGACCTTGCAGATTGGGACTGGGACTGCCAAATCCAGCGGGCACATAGACTTCCAATCTCTCTGCACAAGCCGAGCCCTCGCTATCCTAGACCAATGCTGATCTCCTTTGGCAACTTTCTGTTAAGGCTCGCCCTGGCTCTCCAGTATCGGTTGACTCTCTTTCTACATTCGATAGATCGGATTTATGTAGAGATGCTATGGATAGACGATGGAGCACAGGTTTTCTTACAGGAGCCTGCTCGACTAAAGATTATCAAAGGCTGACACTCGCAGTTCTTCTTAACTGATCAGGAGGCCAGGCAAGCGTTAAGACAATGGCAAACGGATGCAGCCGCCGAAAAGGCTTAGCAGTTTAGGCTAACAGGGGCTTTGGCTCTGAAACCTAGCGCATTTAGATATGTTTTCTGTTCCCACTACTTTCTCACTACTTAATTACGTTTTTTTTTTCTTTGATATTTTGTTCTCTCTTTAGCTCTCTCTCTCCCTTCTCACACTCTGGGCATGAGTGGACATGGGGGTACCTTGGGTGCTTTGCCTCCTGATAGCTGTCAACCCAACAACAGCTGGTAGGGGGGATGATTCCTTCTTCGTAATACGGGGAGGGTGAAGTAGGGAAGGGCGGGGTAAGGGGCGACTGTGGGGGGTTCACAGAAGAAAATGTCAAAAGGGGTGCACACAAGGTGGTAGATAAGGTGACAGTGAGTTGCATAGTGAAGACGGGTAGGCATTGAGCAAAAGTGGACAGAGGATGGAACGTGGCCAAGTATTTTAAGCACTTGGTAACAGCATAGGGTGCAATCCCATGGGTCTAATTTGATGCATGGCCTGGAATGTCACAGGCCTAAACAGTGGAGTTAAACGCCAATTAGTACGGGAGGAACTGAAGCTGTATAGACCTCACTTTGTCCTCCTGACAGAGACACACTTAACCTATAAGGATCGAGGATTATTTAAACACCTTGGGTATCAAACAATCGTATGTACATCCCAAATTAAGGCCGTAAAAGTGGAGAACGGGGTGCTGTATATGCACCCGCAAGCTATAATAGAACAATTTTCCAAGTTCTATCAAAAGCTTTATACACAATCTCTGGCGGTAAAGACAAATGCTAAAAGCAAGTTATTCACGTCCGCACATTAACAAATCTCCAGCATATGTCCAGGACACAAGGCATATTATTATTCTAGTGGAAGGCATCCCTTTAATCCACTTCAACAATGGACATTGAAAGCCTCTACAGTAACATCCATATTCAAGGGGCTTTACAAGCAGTACATGAATATTGACTGTAATGAAACATTTATCATCCAGTGCCTCAAAATAGGAAAATGTATTCGAATTTAATGGCCAGTTGCATAAACAGGCCAAGGGCGTAAGCATGGGCGCTTCTTGCGCGCCTACGGCGGCAAATATCGACATGGCCCGATTTGAATACACATATATCTACAATGAAGTGGCGCCATTTTTTGAATTCATCTTGAAATGGTCCCGCTTCATAGATGACATTTTTTTCATTTGGGTAGATACTGAAGATATTCTAAATGAATTCTTAACATGGCTGAATCTGTGTGACATTAATATACACTTCACTTTCACCTTCAGTAACATCCAGATAGAGTTTTTGGATATCATCATTAAGCATGTCACAGGAAAACTGGCGGTCGATCTTTTCACCAAACCAACAGCACTGTGACAGCTTTCAAGCCTCATCACAAAAAAACAGCACACCCTTTGGGCAATTTCTGCGTTTGCACTAGTATCCATTACTTTGACACCAAAGCTTTAGTCATGAAAGTAAAATTTATGGCACGTGGGTATCCTCACAAATTAGTGAGAGACTCCTACAACAGTAAAAAGAACAACTCTGAATTAGTGTTTGTCACATGACATTCCATGTTGGATGCACAAATTTGACAAATAATCTCTTCAAATTGGCATATTCTGAACGCAAACAAGGAACAGCAGGATAGAATACCAAAACCCCTGTTTGCTTACCGTAAAAACAAAAATCTAAAAAGACCTAGTGGTGAGATCACGCATGTGAGAAGTTGGCCTGGTATATGCTGTCCACTAATTATAGTTGGCACCTTGCACCAGTCCAAACAACCCCTTATTGCAGATAGGTTAAAGACAACCTTATTGAAAGCTATCCTAGTGGAAGCTATGGAGAGCAGCCTTCAGGCTAAGTCTTGAAGGAATGTAAAGCAGCTTGTTTTACCAGTCTATAATCTCTTGAGTGACCAAATGAAAGAGCACCACACCAGGTATATATTCAAAATATATGTATTTATTACTAAACACACCCCTCTAGTCTCTTTATGAGGCTAGAGTTCGAAGTACATAAGTTATAAGTTATTTAAACACAGTAATAGCACAAATACACGTTTGGGCCCTAGGGGCGTACCAAACCATATACCAATAAAGTGGTATAAGAACCACGACTGAGCTAGACACAAGGCCTAGAACCTGTAGAAGTGCTTGGACCACAAGGAACCACCCAAGGTAGTGACACAGGGGACCCACGGGGGACGCGTGCAGTGTGAGAACACAGCAGCGAGCCGCCGTTGACTTCTATGGGAATGTCGCGGTTGGAGTTTCAAAGAAAAGGGACACTTAGAGGAGGACTTGGAGCAAACACCTTTAGAACTAGGTTGTTCTAGAGTCTATACCCACGGGAGCACCGGAGTACTCGAGTTACCTCACCCAGGGATGCCGGGTGCATAGGTGTCTTTCCGGGTCGGGTTCCGTCGTCGTTTTCAATGGCGATCTGCTGCAAAGTGCTGCTGGCGGCCCAGTCGAAAGTGTTCGGGTGGATCCAAAGGTGGATCGAAGATCTGAAGAACCTGAAAGCAGAGGGGACAGAGTCTGGGTCACTAGCCAGTGACCAGGAAGGCGATGAGCGGATGCCCACCGATGTCGGGTGCTTCAGGTAGGTTGACGGTCGTCTTGACTCTTCAGCCACGAGGTCCAGGAGGCGTCGACGACGACCAGGAGCTGGATTCGAGCTGTCCCACGACGTCTGTCGATTGCAGGGGTGTCGGTGACCGGATTGGACCCAACAAGCCTTGGCAACGGCAAGTCTCGTGGAAATAGAAGAAGGATGGTGGTGCAGACCAGCAAGGTCTGAGGGACTCGCCCAGCGAGGGTAAGTCAGGGCACGCCTGGAGCAACCAGGGAAGCCCAAGCAGAAGAAAAGTTGCCTTCGGGAGGGCCTACTAGCTAATGGACTAGCGACCGCAAAGGAGCCTTGAGTGGATGCACTTGGAGCTGGCTCACGGGACACTCGTGGAGTGGAGGCCAGTGATCTTCGGTGCAGTTGGTGCTGGAGGTGGGGGCTACTTGGAGCCCAAAGCACAACTTCGTGGAAGACCAGGAAGAGGATGCACTTGCAAAAGTACTCGGTGTCCAGGGGTCACGGTTCCACGTTACCCACGACAGCTACGGGCCTCAGCTTTGCTGGGGACTCAGGGCAGCCTCGGCGAAGTCTGTAAATCCACCTCTGGTGATGCAAAGACTTCGGCGTCCGGCGGGAGCTTCAGCGATGCAGACCGGACAATTGCTTCGTTGGTGCCTGCCAAGCAGGGGAGTCACTCCTTGACCCCAAGGGAGATTCTTCAGTCCTCTAATCTTAAAGTAGAGCGTCGAAGGTCCAGGATTCAGTGTCAGAGTTTCGTCCAGGGTAATCTAAAGTCCTAAGGACTGGGGTCCCATACTTATACCAAGTTAGGGGGTTGGACCTACTCTGGGGACCCACGTATGGGAGGGTCAGGGAAGAGGGGTGGTTACACCCATTCCCTTTGTCCAGTTTCGCGCCATAGCAGGGGCAGGTAGCCCCTGCAACCGGTTTGAACTGGCATATGCACAGGGACACCAAGTGTGCCCCCAGTGCAGGACTTCTGAGCACCAGAGAGTGCTCCCGCCCAGCCCCAATACACATTATCCTGTCTGGGGAGGTTGTTACACCTCCCTACGACAGCAAACCTATTGTCCAGGCCTCCCCTGCTGGAGTTTCTGTCAGCAGCAGGAGGCCAGACCCGTGTCTGTCGCAGTGGCATCCATTTTGTGATGCCAGGGCTCTGGAAAGAAGTTACCGGGTAGCCCGGTGTGTACATGTCTCTCCCTCTAGAAGGGTGGAATGCTACCCCCGCCGCCAGGACTGGTGGGGGGTAGTATTCCAAGATGTTTGACACCAAACACGACATGTTTTGGTGCAGCCAGTCCAAAGTTAGCATTGTACCACGAGGATATAATGCACTTAAGAGTATATGGTCAGGCTGTACCACAAACAGCATCAGAGGAGGGACTCTGAACGCTGTAGAGGGGCTCTGCTCATGCAGGGGCACCCTCTCACATAAGAACCAAGCACTCTGCCTTCAGGATTGGTAAGGCCTGCCATAGGAGTGACTTATAGGTTTATATGTGTGTGCAATGGTAGTGATATAGGTAACCTATATCACAGTAAGGGGTGCATGCACCACCTTACCCAGGCTGCAGTAGCAGACCTGTGGTGTCAGTTTGGATGGCCTTCCAGGGGTGGCACAATACATGCTGCAGCCCCTGGTAGGCCTCTGAGGTACCTATGCCCTGGGTACATAGTATACCATATACTAGGGACTTATAAGGGCACCCCAGATTCCAATCAGAGATGGCCTAAGGCACATGGAAACCATTTTATAGAGGAAGCAGATAGACTGGGGCCCTGAATAGCAGGATCCCAGTCCAACTAAGTCATAAACCAGCAAAACACCAGGAAAAAAGTGGGGGCAACCATATAGTCAGATTCCACCTTCCTACATAACCCCCCCCCAAACGAAAGGAGATAAGGCTAACCTTGGCCAGTTGAGCCTTTATTGACTAAGTGGCCATATAAGGAAGCACCTGCACTAGCATGGTTGCCCCCTGTCTTATGGTCCACTAAGCCATCCCTCACCCTAAGGGTATGAGAGGGTCTCCACCATGGGGAATTACTACCTGTGGTGTGCTTTGGTAAAGTACAAGGCTGGTGAGGTGTCTGAGTAGGGAAGTGAGACCCTAGGAAGGTTGGTCTCAGCTTCCTCAGATCACTGGTCACCATGTATGCCTGTCTTTCCATGACTGAGTTGCACTTTGCTCTAAGGGTCAACCTTTGGCTGCCTACAGCTGGGGGTTGGGTCCCTTTGGATGGACCACTGGAGGGACATGGCAGGTTTGGAACTTTTGGTCCCAGGTTTGCCCTTGCCTAACAGAGTCCTTCTGGGGAGGTCCCTACACAAAGGTATGGGGGATCCCTCAGTGTGTTGAGGAATTTTCACCTGGCTAGGGCTACTAGACTGGGTGCCCCTAATCTGCTGATGGGGGGGTTCCTCTGGACAGGGGGGACCTGGGGGGTCCACTGACCTCCCTGACCTCTGCAGCCCTGGGCTGACTGCGGCAGGGTAGAGAGGGGCAGGTTACCTGCTCCAGACTGGGTACCACCTTGGAAGGGTCCTCTGCCATCAGGGGTGTGGCCAGGCCAGGCCTGACTACCTCTGGGGCAGTTCCTTCACTAGGGGTAGGGTCAGTTCCCTGAGGAGGCTGACCCTTACCTACTGTCTGGAGGGAAGAAGACTTTTCTTCAAGCCTTGTGCTCTCTTTTGGGGGAGAGTGGGCCATTCTTCCAGGCTCCATCTCTCCAAAATTTCCCTGGGCTTGGGCTGTGGCCATCACAGCCCCACTAACTTTTATAGGGACGCCCAGCATTCTCAGATGGGTTTGGTGTTCAACTTCAGCCCAGATCATTGCCCATCAGGCAGTCTACAGGCAAGGTTGGGGACACTGCCACTCTTTTTGGGCCTGTGACCCCTTCCCAGCTGAGATTGACTATGGCCATGGGGTGATCGGTTCTGACACCATCAATGTTGGTTACCTGGTATTTAAACTCAGGTAAAAGCTTGTGAGGGGGGACTAGTTTCCCTGCCACCATGGTGACACTAGTCCCTGTGTCCCTAAATGCCACAGCTTTTTGACCATTAATTATTGGCTCCAGTCTGTACCTGCCCAATGCATTGGCCTTGGAGTTAGCACCGGCACGTGGTGTGCCCTCTTAGGGACACACCGGTGGCAGCAGGTGAGCAGTGGGGCCTGGGTGCGCAGGGGCGGACATTCACCGCTGGGCGGCGGGAGGGGCTGGGGTGCAGCAGCATGTGTGTGCAGGGGCGGACAGGCGATGATGCCGTGTGCAATGAATTGGACTATGCAATTATTTTTTGTGTACTCGATTTCAGAGAGGGGACCTGGTGGACAGCAGTGTGGGCCGGAGCCTGCGTGCCACGTGGCGTTGCCTCAATGTTCACAGAGTTAGTGGCACCTATGGAGCTGAGCGGGTGTGCAGCCTGTGTTGGTGACGTGTGCACTGTAATGGACTCTCCCATTCCGAACTCAAGGCACAGATTCAGGTGTGTGACCTAGTGGGCCGCGGGGCGGCTCCACGTGATGTGGAGGCTGCCAAGGTCGCGTGTCCCTGGCTCTGAGTGTGCACCGGCACGTGGTTGGAGACACACCGGTGGCGGAAGGTGAGCAGTGGGGCCGGGGTGCGCATGGGCAGCAGTCTCTCTCCCTCTCTTCCTTTGACTGTCTCTCTCTCCCTCTCTTTCTCTCTCTCCCTTTCTTTCTCGCTATCTATCTCTCTCCCTCTCGCTCTCTCTCTCCCTCTCTCCCTCTCCCTCTCCCTCTCTTTCTCTCTCTCCCTTTCTTTCTCGCTCGCTCTCCCTTTCTTTCTTTCTCTCTCTCACTGTCCTTTGATGTGCGCATGACACACGTTCTTATCTTAGTTTTTTCTTGCAGGCTGTGACTTCCAGATTGTCCGGAGTGGATCTGCATGGATTCTTCAGTATTGTTGTTTTGTGTTGTGTATCAATAAAGTTATGTTGTGAGAATTTGAAAGTAGAATGTTTGTTTCTCCTTATTCTGGACACACATGTATGTTTGTTGTTGTATTTGTGCGACATCAGGCTCTTTTTTTTCTCGTGATTTCGATAAGTTGCTGTGGCACATCTTTGTCCGGGGTGGGTGTGCCGGGGGAGGGCACAGGGGTGTGGGGGGGCCTTGGGGGGTGGCGGTTGGTGTTGTGGGCCTCTAGGGTCTCCGAGCTGCATGAGCAGTGGCTCCATGGCATCTGTTGTTCTTCGGGTGTGGCTGTGGGCTGGACTCCCTTTTGTGGTGCAGGTAGTCGTCCTGCTTTGCATCAGCAAAAGGCAGGTGTTAAATCCCTGCTGCTACCGCGGGTTATCGCCTGTTTTTGACTCGCATCGCAGATCTGGCTGTCTGTTGTGAATCGAGCGGTGTTGTCTTTTCGTGTGTTTTTGCACGGACACGCCTATTCTGCATCTCATTAGCGTTAGTTGGCGGGGTCAACTGTGGCGATGTTTTTTGCGGCAGCTATCGCGGGTTATGTGGCGATGTAGGCAGTTAGCACCGGCTTGCGAATGGGGCGGTAATTCTATCGCCACTTTTGCTGCGCTAAAGTGGCGATAACTCGGCGATAAGTCCTTGTGAATATGCCCCGTAGAGTTCAATTTCATAAGCACGTCGCAAATCATGTAAGATACGTATCTCAGCTGTTCGATAGGAAGTATAAAAGAGCCTCATTCATGAAGGTTTGTTTTTCCGGTCTATCGAGTGAGAGGAGTCCCGTGCAAATGCAATACAAGTGCTAGTAAGTATCTATTCTAAACCAATTGCGCCGAGCGAGCGCTTGACTCGAAATGAAGCAGGGCTCTTAATTGCTGTGCTCTGTAACGAAGTGTTATTACCCCGATTTTATTGCCACACACGGGTACTGTATAAGTAAGGGATTAAGGCTCTTTCCCGAAGTGCTCCAAGTTAACTCTTTACAGCATTAGCATCCAGACCTACTTATGTCTTGAATTTCCGGGTAGCGAACTAGTAACATTCTAACAATAAATCACATGGCTAAAACATGCCCAGTAAAGCTAAATGCAATGTATTAATACATGGCAAATGTCTAGAACAGGTTATACCATTTCTCTAAGACCTGTTTCAACAAGGTCCTATGGTCGAGACCTGGTTCATCTGAGCCTTATGGTCGGGACCCATCTATATGCTATAGTCTTAATGTTGTAATAATGCCATGATTGGAACAATCTATCTCTAGCCTCCTTGAGTCCTTACCAGGGATAGTGTGAGATCAAATGCAAATTAGTCTCTGGGAACTTCAGTCAGGGAAAATAAGTTATTTTTCCTTAATGTTTAGTAAACGTTTACCATTTAATGTAGTATTTAATACGTATTAAAAATAATTGTTTGGTTGTTTTGCCAGTAAGTCCCATTTCCGTGTATTGGTATTTCTAACCTGTACTCTTTTCTTACTACATAGGACAGCTGAGGTTTTGGGCGCTAGTCACTGTAGGGTCATGTTAACATTGTATTTCTACTTTAAATGCCATTAACACTGCATTATGGGTGACAAGGCCTATTTAGTGGTGAGTCTTTAATATTTAAAAGAGAGATTTTGACCCGTCAAAGGGTGACAGGTTGAATTGTAGTTTTTACACTGCTACAGTAGGGCAATCTGGTAATCAGTCTTGACCCTGTTCCTCATGGGAACCGTCCAGCCCGAACTGCCAAGCCAGGTCTTCCCTGAACCGGAAACAAGCATCCTGGGACCAGTTTCAGGGTTTCACCCCTCATCAGCCAGGCTAGCTTGAATCCAGTGTCACAGAGAGCAAGGGACCCACGTCTGGGCATACCCATGGCCACTCAGGGCGAACATAGCAAACACTGTCAAGGCCTTGAATCCTCGGAGTCGTACGATGCTCAATGGGGTCCACCTCCTGATAGCCCCGAGGTCTGAGTAATCCAACAGACTCAATGGGGTGATCAGGTGAGGGAAGGGAAGGATGGGGTCAGCTGGGAGGGAGATCTGTAACGAGAGCAAAAAACTATGAGGTCATAGCACATACACCATGAAACACATATTGTCTCTGGCACTAATACCTGTAAAGGAAAAATAACTGTTCGGATTCTTAGACTGGTGTTCTTTACGAAGTGAAGCCACTAGTAATCTAAGGATAGAACAATAGAATCATTACCCAGTCTCAGTAATGCCCCTCAGTTACCGTGGGATATGAAATAAATGCAACATACCCATGGTATCACAAGTGGCGTTTAACAGGGGGTGCGGAGCCGCCTTCTGGATGTGCTCAACACGCCCCTGCTGTGGGATATATAACAAACAAGCCAAGACAACGTAGGGTTAGTGATAGCGCCAGGGGTTAGGCTAACCCTTGAAAATGTATACACATGAAATGCGTGTGAAGACTCTAATCCTTCTTGGAACCTCTTTGTGAAACAAACATTTCCCCATGTGCACAATGTCATGTAGAAATAGGACCACAAACTGAATGCCCCCTTGGAGGAACAAAGTTACGTTTAGGCTTTTAGCCTGCAGGTTAGCAATCCGGTTCCCAGCGTTTGAATGCCAAGCGTACCACCTCGGCCACTGCTGAGAATCTAATACAAAAGAAAATACCACTGGGTTTTACTGCCTGGTACTGTGTAGGCAACCAAGTAACAACACATGTTGCCAGAGTCCACGGTCAAAAGAATGTGGTGTTCGGTAGACAGAGTACCGTATACCGAAGTTCCAGCCCTCTTCTAGGGGCTAACAGAAAGGTACTCGATCAGCCCCGCAAGAGCCACTACTCGGCTCGTCCAACGGGGCTAACCAGCAACCAGTTTGGCTTCCGCACGTGATATAAAGCGGAGCCAACACAAGGAACAGGTTGAAGAAGGAATAAGTGAAAAGTGGTGCTGATTGCACCCCTACCAGTCCTCTTCACGTCCTTCCTCAGCTCTTCAGGAATCAGGAATCAACGGCACCCGACCGGTGCCCCGGAAGCCTCCATATTCCTGGCTTCCTCGAACGTGATGACGTCATATGCGTCACTTCCCCAAGGCCTCATGGGACTTGTGGTTCCATCAGCTACGCCCGGCAGAAGCAGTGCCGGTTTGTTTCTGCAGTGATCCACAGAGGCCACCGCGATGCGCCGCAACAAACACAACAAGATGATGGACGGCGAGTGCATTGCCATAGTCGAGTCTGCTGGTGATGAGTGCATGGGTGACCGTCTTTCTGGATTCTGTGAGGGTCCATCTGAATGTTTTTTGAAGCAGGCGGAGCGTGTTGAAGCAGGATGAGGATACGGCGTTCATCTGGCAGTTCATTGTGAGCGAGGAGTCCAGTACGATTCCGAGGTTATGTGCATGGTCAGTAGGGGTCGGAAGAGTTCTCAGTGCGGCGGGTCACCAGGAGTCATCCCAGGCTGAGGGGCGGGTCCCAGTACGAGCCAAGGAAGTCTGAATTTACTAGTGTCAGAGGGGAGCTACTATATAAAGATTCAAAATGGTTCATCCAGTCTTGAGGAAGAATGTGTGATTCTGGCTTCATCCTATGTGGCTTGGCGCCATGTGCTGTTATATGCCAGAAGACTACCTGGTCCCCTGAGCTCATTGCAGACAAAATTTCACTCCAAATTGCTGTATTCCATGTAGATTTTGCACATTTTACAGCTAGTTTATAGTCTGCTCTTGCTGACTTTATAACCAGCGGAATCCCTCTTTTAAGGGCACAAAGAAGATTGCTCTTGGCTGACCTACAAGCCCTGTCGTACCACATAGGGTCTGCCTTCTGGGGGAGGTTCTTATGTAGAGGAGGGAATTTAGTAAAAATCGAATTTTCAGGTTTTCAAACATCCAAAATTGGAACGAAATCTTGGTGTAATAAGGCAAACTTGGGCTCACTGTCCATAAAGCTCAGTGTTTAACAGGGTTCTGAGAAATGATTTGATGAATTTTCAATGTGATAGTACAATATTACAGTATGTCAATGATCTATTGATCTGTAGCGACACACAGGAACAGTGCACAAAGGACACTGTAGAACTACTGATTCTTCTTGCACGTAAGGGTTACAAATTTAAAAACAGAAACTACAGATTGTGCAAAAGCAAGTACAATATTTAGGACGGAGGCTGCCAAATTACCCAGGACAGAGAGGTAACCTCTTGAAACTACTATTTTTTGGAGACAATGGATCTTTTATTGCAGTTCCAAAACTGCACCCTTGTACCAGATGGTCAGGGGCACGGCCTCAGGGAACACTTCGTTACACTGGACACCAGAATTACAGCAAAACTTCCAAGAATTAAAAGAGTGCATAGCTACTGCCTCAGTACTAGCAACTCCAGATTCTAGCAGATAGTTTTTTCTGTTTTCCCACACCAATAGAAGCACTATGACAGTCGCACTAACACAAAAATATCCCATGGGTCACAAGCCAATTGTTTATTTTAGTGGACAGCTAGATAAAATAATGAAAGGACAGTTTCCCTGTGAACAAGGACTGGCAGCGGCTGCATTCGCAGTTCAAAAAGCAGCCATGATAACAGCAGGAGTTATACAACACTGTATGTAGACATGCACCCTTTGCGGTTATGCAAAAAGTACATTGACTACTCAGACAGCATCTGGATATGAAGTGATACTTTCAGATACAGTTATTAAGTAAGCCTGGGTGGAGTTCATGGAGTTTTACTCCGCAAAACTCAGCGAAGTGCCAGAAAAACTCTGTTGCGCTCCGCGGAGTTCCGCCAGCGGCGGAATCTGTTAAATCGTGCTGCTCGCACTGATTTTTAGTGGCAAGAGTTTGTCTCGCACTGTAAAATCAGCGTGAATGGCACTACGCATCGCACCAGAGGGCGCTGCTACTTTCTGCTGCTCGAGTAGACATTCTACACGAGCAGCAGCTTCCTCAATACGAATGGCAGATTTCTCAACGCGAGCGGTCGCGACCTGCCGAAACCGCCCGCATTGAGAAATCTCGCCGGAAGGAGGTCTAGCGCATGATTTTTTCTCCCAAGCGCTCGCCAACGTACTGTTGACGAGCAACTCGAGAAGAAAAACTCAAACTCACGGAGCGTGGAGTGGGCAAAACTCCCCGAGCTCCACCGGCGGAGCAGAATTCTTTACCCACCCCTATTATTTCGATAATTTGCGTTCACACAGTCAATTTCTCGTAGAACCCTTAACAGAGGCTGACCATGATTGTGCAACACACCTAGAAGGCACAAAAGCAAATGCTTCAGAAATACATTTACTTCACAGTAGAACACTGTACATTGATGGATCATCCCTAATAGATCAGCCAACAGGAGTAAGACCCACAAGTGCGGCAGCAGTAGATCAAACAGGAGTAGCACCAATTGTAATGTATTCGATATTACAATACTTACCACTGCCATCACACTTTTCAGCACAAGCTGCTGAACTGAAAGCCTTGATACAAGCTTTGAGAATAGTGCACCAGATGATGTTACTGTCTTTTCCAATTCAGCTTATGTCACCCCTACAGTACATTCAGGCCTCAGTATGGGAAAGAAGGGGCTTCAAGAAAGTGATGGAACATCAGTAGCACAAGGTCTCCTCCTACAAGAATTGATTTCAGAACTAAGAAAGGGGGAACAAAAGCAAAAGTAAAATTTCAAGAACATACTGGGGAATTAGACGTTTTCCAGCAGATGAAGCAGCTAAAGAGACCCGCCCTCAGCACTGTGGAGACTTTACTTCAGTTTGGTGCACAACCTCACCCGGCACTCCTCACCAGCACCTCAGGTTGTACTTTGACACGCACACCGCGCGTCTGAGACTAGCCTCTTCTCTGGTGCTCACGACAATCCGGCGCTCTTCACCAACACTCCGCTTGCACCTCAACACGCACCCTGCGCGTTCGAGCCTCGTCTCTTCTCCCGGTGCACACAATGTCCAGGCGCTCTTCCTCACACCCTGGCTGCACCACGACACGCACTCCTGCGCGTCCGAGTCTCACCTCTTCTCCCGGTGCACACGATGTCCAGGCGCTCTTCCTCACGCCCTGGCTGCACCACGACACGACACGAACCCTTGCACGTCGGAGACTCACTTCTTCTTTTGGTGCCTACGAGGCCCAGGCGCTCCTCACCAACACCCGGGCTGCACCACGACACGCACCCAGTGCGTCCGAGACTCACTTCTTCCGCTGGTGCACACGATGTCCAGGCACTCCTCACCAATGCCCTGGCTGCACCACGACACGCACACTGCGCGTCCGAGTCTCGCTTCTTCCTTGGTGCACACGAGGCCCAGGCGCTCCTCACCAACACCCGGGCTGCACCACGACACGCACCCATTGCGTCCGAGTTTCCCTTGAAACTCCAGGTGCCCAAGATCACAGGGCACAACTTGCGAAGGTCTCAGGCTAGACAGAGCACACGCACCCACGGCGTATCTGAGAGTCTTCTCTGGAAACTTTTATATTCCTGTGTTTCCAAAACAGGGAGCCAGCTCACCTCGGGCCCTTGGGGTTACAAGACACAGCACAAAGCACAGTCTTCTTCAAGCAGGGGGATCCAACGCCTCCAAGCACAGTCCCAACAGCCTCTTCCTTAGTTAGAACAGCAAACTGCAGACCAGCCCCAGATCACGAAGCAAGGATTGGTCTATCCACCACAGTCTCTTCAGTTGTTCCTTCTTTAGCAGAGGTTACTCTTGACCACAGAATGGGTCCAAGCCTTTTCAGTCTCAATCCATATCTGTTTCATTCCAACGTTCAGGGGTTTCAGCTCTCATAGTTATACCCCTTACTGTCTTTGAAGTTTGTATGTGCTCAGGGGTCCCTGACCCCTCCCTAAATCAGTTCTGGGTGTCTCCCTCCCAGTGTCACCTCTCTCCCTTTGATACTGGGGTTCTGGATCCTTAATCACTCAGCAGGAGATGGGTCAATTGGTTTATAGCACCAGCCCAGGCCTTTTCACTTCCCAGGCTTCTCCTCCCCTTACTCTCCAGATGCAGGGCAGCCTGGTGCCATCTCAACCCCTCCCTGGGTCAAGACCTCTCCCAGCTCCTCTCACCTTTCAATTCCAGACAGACAATCCACATTTCAGAGACACACAGAAATGCTCAGAGCACAAAACTCAGCCACTTCTAAAAGAGTGGTTTATAAACACACAGCGACAAAACCACCTTTACAGAAAGATGCATTATGACGTTGTGAGCTCACACATACCAAACTTCACCTCTCCATTATAAACTGACAGGAAACTAGGCTAACAAACACCATACCCAGCCTCCCCCATTCTGTCCTATGGGCAGAATGGCCTTTCAGCAGTGAAAAACGAAATGGAGAGTTTTTCACTGCCAGAACACAACACACACCTCAGTTTATGTTCTGCCTTTTACCTACACTGCACCCTGCCCAGGGGTTACCTGAGACCTACCACAGGGGTGCCCCATGTGTAGGCCTGACAAGTGGTTGCACTTGTCAGGACAACATGCTAACTTAGCATTCTGCGCGCAGGCCCTACACTGAAGGCCTGAGTTCCCTTCTCTGCGCGCCCTTGCATTACTAGCCCTGGCACACACAGTGCACATCACTAGGGACTTTACTAGTAAGGCAAACATACCAATCATGGCCAACCAATCACCATACATTTTACACAGGGAACTCCTGTACTTTGACACTGATCAGCAGTGGCAAAGAACCCAAAGGATCTAAAAGCAAAGGTGGTAGAGGCAAAAAGTCAAGGGTAATCACGCCAAGATATGCCAGGTCTAACACACGTCCCATCCAGCCGAAAAGTGAGGGAACTACCCACCCTCATGGGAGTTCTCATCACTAAGGCGGAAAAATCTGGACAGACCATCAGCATTGACGTGTTCCGTTCCTGGATGGTGTTCCACCGTGAAGTCCATCCCCTGTAGGGAGATGGACCACCTCAACAGCTTAGGGTTCTCACCCCTCATCTGCATCAACCATCTGAGGGGCCTGTGGTCGGTCTGAACTAAGAAGTGGGTCCCAAACAAGTAGGGCCTCAGCTGCTTCAGCGCCCAGACCACAGCAAACGCTTCCCTTTCAATTGCACTCCACCTCTGTTCCCTGGGAAGTAGCCTTCTGCTAATGAAAGCGTTGTAGGGATTCTGCACATACACAGAGCTATGCACAGGATAATAGGACCTCGGAGTATAGTGGTGAGCCAACCATACACCTTAGTACCCACAATCCCAATCCGACTAGCTTTAGCGTCTCATTAGCAACGATGCTACCAATGATTAGACAACCCAGAACACGGTCTCTCTCTCTCAGGACTCGCGGGAGCAAGAACACCCTTTCATAAATCACTCATACTTGTCCACAACGTGCGTAATGAGAGACACTGTATAGTTTAACATGTTTATTTCAACTATCGTGCTCTAAGATACAGTACACGTGCCAGTACTATCAGCATAATGCATAATGATAAAATAATAAGCATAGTTACAATTCCATAGAATACAAACGGGGAAAGCATTTCATAAAGCAGTGGATATAGGGCTAAATGACCTTACCACCCTCCCCGGGCTATTTACTAGTTTATTATAAAAATAGCAGACCTCTGGGCTTTGTCGGGCAGACCCTCATACCTTAATATCTAGATGCAAGGTTTACATCATCAGACAGGTACAGCTCTTCTCTCTGGAAAGGTTTTCTCCAAGTGTCTCCAACAGTGCAAATCACACTATTAAAAGCACACGAATTTCTCCAGTGCAGCTGCATTCAATGTTATGTCTAAGTGCGAGGGGCTGACCAGATCAGCAAGAACAAGGGACATTGTTTTTCGACCTTGTACATGATGTGCAGACGAAACCCAAAGGGAATAGGAGAGGGAGCTGACGTCACAAAACGCCGCGCTGTGGTAGGTTGAAACAGCGGGTGTGGAAAGACCCTTGTAAAGGAGGGGTCAGTAGTCAGGAGTAGTACTGACGTCACAGGTGCCGCGCTGGGATTGGTTGAACCAGCAAGGACAGAAAGGAGCAGATTGTAAAGGAGGGGTTGACAGAGAAACGTCACCAAAAGGCCGCGCAAGGATTGGCTCGGAAATAAAAGATAGCAGACATTTGATTGGTCGAGATTTTAGAAGCAAAATTCTTAGTGGATAAGGATTGCATGTTAAAACGCGATCCAACTTTAACAGGAACTCGACCGGATAGGAGATTTCTAGGTTTTGCAGAATATAATTTTGTACACCGAAGATTAGATAGAATGTACGGAGAAAGGAGAAAAATGTCATTTTTGCAAAAGATTAAGAATTATTTTAAAAAGGACAAACCAATCAAAACTAGAGAAGGAATTATTATTCCACCAGCTAAAACGCCAGCGTCATTCATGATGATGGAGAGAGGTTATCATACTTGTGTATGGATGGAGAATTGGATAGAATACACAAAAAATGATGGAATATTAGCATTTCCTAAAAATGGCACGTTCCATGGGCGAATTCTTCAAAATTTAAGATTGAGGATGAATGACTTAGAACCCAGACCTAGATTAACTCAGTACGAAGCTCTAGAGGAATGGGAGACCGAGGCATTTGAGACGGACCGATCGAGAAGTAATAGGAGTTATCCAGGATTTTTTCCCAGATATCTACGTGAGTCTAGAGAAGGTCAGATGAAACAATGGAGAAGGGCAATGATTACAGAAGGATTATATCCATTGTTTCCAGCAGAGGAAAAATTAGGAAGTAAATGCACAGAAAAGACAAAACATTTAATGAGAAATGAGGAGTCTGAAGACGAATTTATGGAGGAAATGTTAAGAAATCCCCCACAATATCAGGAAGGAACAAGTGGATGCACCCCAAGTGCACCACCAAAAACTCCATTAGTGCCACAGGTAATGCATGAATTCACCACGAGTAGAATACTTCATGACAAAGAAAAAGAAGCCCTAGAAAAGACCAGAGCAGAATTAATATAGAAAATAACTCAGATAAAAGTACATCCTGATTCGTTGACCATACCTGTAACAATTGTCCAGTAGTTCCATTATATGGTACTCAGGGAAATTGTCCTCCACCGATACTTACACCTACTGCTGTGAATAATCCCAAACCTGAAGCTCCAGTTATAATTGAGGATCAATTTAGTGACTGTGAATCCACAATATCACTCATGGACTTGCCTATTCGAGGTTCTGTAAATAACACTCCCAGAAAAGAGGTACCTGGAGGTTCAAAAGATGTAAGTTTGGTGACTTCATCAGGAACCAAAAGTGCTACCATAGTAACACCTGAAGATCTAGAAAGATGGGTGCAATGGTCAGTTAAACAGTGCACACCTCCGAAAATAATGGACATTCATAAATTGAAAGTAGAATTAGAAGAAATAATAGCAGGAAATGTAGGACTAGAACGCTTAAATACCTATGATGAAGAAGAATTATTATTCCTGTGTAGGAGTATCACCAGAAATGTAAGGATATTTCATGAAAAATTATCCAATTTAGCACTACAGATGGGAATAGAAATAGGGAGATCAAAGGTACTACAGAAACCCTATAGAGCAGAATTTTCAGACAAAGACTTAGAAAATATGAATGCCTCTGGAAGAAGATTACAAATAAGAGAATTAATGTTAGTTTTGCAAAAATGGGGAGACTTAGATAAATGGAAAACTAGGTGGGCCAAGAAAAAGGAAGAAGCCCGAACAAGTAGAACAGCATCTGAATATGTGATGAAGGAAACAGGGAAAACAGACCAAATGTATCCAATGCGAGAAGTTGCGGGAGGAGGATATGTACATGTCCCATGGAGCAGACAGGATATTTTGTCATTTACGAATGATTTTCCAAAATTGAGAGAAAAACCAATTGAATGGTACAAGCAGGTTGATAGGTTTGTGAAGGTGTCAAAGGTATTGTTGAAGGATTTAGATGGTCTGTTTGACATAGTGGTACCTGCCGATTTGTGGACAGATTGTAAAATTACAGTCGATTGGCCTAGTGATGAATATCCTAGAGATCCGAAGACAGGTGCCCCGTCAAATGATGTAATGAAAAAGTATCAGCAGGTGATAACATACCTGAAAGGGAAAATACCCCCGAAAGAAACAGATTGGGTGAAAATAGATCGAACCACCCAAGAAGCCAGTGAATCAGTACATTCTTACTATGAGCGCCTATTGCAGGTGTTTAAACAGTATAGTGGATTTGAGGACATTAGAGACAAAAACATGAGTCAGTTTGTGTATCGGTTTGTTTACGGTCTGAAGCCAGAGATTTGCCAGATGATTAAACAGCATATGCTGTGTTGGCAGGGAAAGCCCATAGATGAGATTCTGAAGTATGCAAAATATTGTGGAGACGATATTGAGGATAGACACAAGAAATTGCAGGAAAAAGTGATGTGGGCTCAGGTGAAAATGGCAGAATAGCAGGGAATTAATTTGGAAAATCCGAGTGAAAATCCAGGAAAAGATTCTGGAACGAGTGGTGATACGGGAAATGGTGGAAAATTTAGAGGACGAATGAGTAGAGAAGAAGCTAAAAAGAAATTTCCTTGTCATGGATGTGGAAAATTGGGGCAATGGAAGGACGAATGTAAAAAGATTCGGAATAATAATGGCCCAAATCAAAACTTAAATCCACAGACGCAGAATGACTCACAGCAGGGTGTAAACCTCCAGAGTCAATTGCCACCTCCACCTGTTCAGGGTAATGTAAGCAGAGCAAAGCACGGTACAGACATTGGATACCCAGGGGGAAGTGGTAAGAATGATTATATGACATCACAATTTCTTTTGCAGGAAAATTTCAGTGAACACTACTCATGATGGTGCCTGGGAGAGGGGAAGAAGGAGTGAATACTTGGCGCATCCTTACAGGTAGATCAGTCTGGTCCATATGTTGAAGGAAATGTGAAAGGTAATAATATTACTTTCCTTTTGGACACTGATGCTACCAGGTCTACTGTGAGAACAGCAGACATCCCAGACCTTCCTCTCTCTGGTGAAGATATCCAAGTAGTAAGCGTAGCTAATCAGCGAATTAGAACACCTCTTACCAAACCCATGGAAGTTAAAATTGGAAATTTTAGAGAAATGCATCAATTTGTAGTGTGTGATTCTAGTCCAGTAAACCTATTAGGTAGGGATTTATTGTGCAAAATGAACTGTACAATTTTCTGCACACCGGATGGTGTGGCAGTTCAGACACCAGATGAGGACCATGTATATAAAATTATGGTTGCAAAACAAGGTACAGAAATAGACAAAATGTTTTCGTTAATAACAAAAGATGAGTTGCCAGAAGAAATAAAAGGTACAGTAAACCCCATAGTATGGGATTTCACCGGAAAAGAAGGACTTATGGCTAAAATAGATCCAGTTAAAATTACTGTAAAAGAAGGTGCAATTTTCCTAAATACCAGACAGTACAAAATGAGTGCAGAAGTAAAAGCAGGAGTCATTGAAGAAATAAATCGAATGGTAGCACAAAACATCCTAAAAGAAGTAATGAGTAGCCCATGTAATTCACCAATCATGGGACTAAAGAAACCTAGTGGAAAATATAGGATTGTTCAGGACCTGCGTAAAATAAATAAGATTGTGGAACCATGTTGTCCCATAGTACCAAATCCTGCAGTAATTCTATACCAGATCCCTTGGAATGCAGGATGGTTCCCAGTAATTGATTTGTGTCAAGCATTCTTTTCAATACCATTGCATCCAGACAGCCAGTATCTTTTCTCATTTAAATTTGAGAACAAGGTCTATGTGTGGAATCGTGTTCCTCAGGGGTACACGGAAAGTCCTTCCATCTTCAACCAGATACTGAAAAAGTGCCTGGAAAAACTAGTGATGCCAGGAAGCTCAGTCTTAGTCCAATATATCGACGACTTATTGGTGGCGTCGACCACCAGAGAAGACTGTGTTGTTGACTCCATTGCATTATTAAATCTTTTGGCTGAGGAAGGGCATAAAGTCTCACCTGAAAAGTTACAGTTTTGCAGGACAGCTGTTAAATATCTGGGACATCAAATTGAGAGGGGGGAAAAAGAAGAGTAACCTCTGAAAGAGTAGAATTAATAAAGAGAATGCAAATGCCTGTAACCCAAAGACAAGTGCGGATGTTTCTAGGAATAGTAGGTTACTGTCGACAATGGATACCAGGATTTTCCATGTTAGCTAAGCCCTTAATTAACATGACGAAAAAGAAAGCAAAGGACCCTGTTGAGTGGGAGGATGAAAGTGTAGAAGCTTTTGTAAAATTGAGAAACGCACTTTGTTCAACACCTGCCTTAGGCATGCCTGATTATAAAAGAGAATTCGCATTATTCTGTCAAGAGAGAGAAAATTGTGCACTTTCTGTCCTAACTCAGAGACATGGACTATACAGACGTCCTATAGCGTACTTTTCTGCTACATTGGACCCAGTAGCAGCCGCGTTGCCAGGATGCTTAAAAGCAGTGGCAGCAACTTGTTTGAGCATTGAACAAAGCGAGTCAATTGTGATGGGACATCCTGTAAAAGTGTATGTTCCACATGCAGTTGTGATTCTGTTGACAAGAACCCGAACTCAGCATCGTACTCCTAGTCGGCTGACTAAATATGAAAGAATAATAATGGGTGCTGAAAATGTGACCATGGTAAGGTGCACAATAGTAAATCCAGCAACTTTATTGCCGGACCCATATCATGAAACAAATAAAGATGACGAAGAAGATGAACATGATTGTATGAAAATTACAGAATTATGTACAAAACCTCGCCCAGACATAGAGGAACAGCCTCTTAAAAAGCCAGACAGGGAGCTGTTTGTTGATGGTTCATGTCAAAGACATGAAGATGGGACACTAACTGATGCCTATGCAGTATGTGAATTAACTGGAATAGTCGAAGCATCCTATTTACCACGAGTCAAATCTGCACAAGTAGCTGAATTGATTGCATTAATAAAAGCTTGCAAAATTGGGAGGAATCAGAGAGTGACCATATTTATGGATAGTCAATATGGTTACGGGGTCGTGCATGATTTTGGCCAACTGTGGATGCAGAGGGATTTCATGACTTCTTCAGGATCCCCCATTAAAAATGGACAATTTGTAAGGGAATTGCTAGAAGCAATACAATCACCAAAAGAATTGGCTGTGGTGAAATGTGCCGCACACCAGTCAGGAGATGACTGGGTGGTAGTCGGCAACAGATATGCGGATCTGGTGGCTCAACATTGTGCCAAAGCCAGAATGTCAGTCAATAAGAGGGTGGAAAGAATGGGAATCAGCTGCCAACTTATGCTGTATATGCCACCTAAAACTTGGAATGAGGTGAAGAAATTGCAAGATGAGGTTGATGAAAGTGAGAAGAATTTGTGGATCAAAGTGGGTTGCTCCCAAAGAGGAGAGGATGAAGTGTGGAACAGTGCAGATGGCAGACCAGTCATGCCAGACTGTTTACTCTCACAAATGGCCAGAATGCATCATGGAGACACACACATAGGGAGAGATGCAATGATTAGGCTGTTCAGACAAAATTGGTACAATCCCAAATTCAGGGCTGTTGCAGAGAGTCTTTGCCAGAGATGTCTAACTTGCCAAATGCATAATCCAGGCAGGAAAACGATAATTGGGTTTGGAAAGATTGGAAAGGCAGAGGGCCCATTTATAAGACTCCAGTTCGACTTCATACAGTTACCACCATGCAGAGGACTAAAATATGTACTAGTCATAGTGTGTCTGTTTTCAAAGTGGGTGGAGGCTTACCCTACTAGAAGAAATGACAGCATTACAGTCGCAAAACTGTTGTTACGTGAGCTCATACCTAGATTTGGTTTCCCAGTATCTTTGGAATCAGATAGAGGAAAACACTTTAATAGCGAAGTGATCCAGATAATCTGTGAAGCATTTCAAATCAAACAGAAATTGCACTGTGCATATCGCCCAGAGGCTTCTGGAGTGGTTGAACAATTAAATGGCACTATAAAGTCAAGATTGGGAAAAATGTGTGCATCAACATCATTAGAGTGGCCAGACGCATTGCCACTTGTCTTGATGGGACTCAGAAGCAAACCTGACAGAACGACAGGATTAAGCCCCCATGAAATAATGATGGGAAGAGCAATGAGACAAACACATGTTCCCACAAACAAATTAGTGAATATATCTGATGATATGGTTCTGGATTATTGCAAAGGATTGGCTGACCTAGTGCGTTCTGTCTCTCATCAGGTTGGAGAAGACGCAGTTTCCAGGCAGCCTGAACTAGAACATGATCTGAATCCTGGTGATTGGGTGGTAGTGAAGAATCACACCAGAGAAACGTGTCTATCACCCAGGTGGAGCAGACCTTGTCAAGTTATATTGACCACCAATACAGCAGTGAAGTGTGCAAGATTTCCTAATTGGATTCACGTAAGCCACACAAAGAGAGTACCAGACCCTGAAGAGGAGAATTCACAGACAACACCAATCACTGAAGAAGCTGAAGGTTGCCCAGCAGAGGAATCTCAGGCTCGAGTTTCGAGAGAAGCTGACGGAGAACAACCAAGCACAAGTCAGGATTGGATACCAGTGGTAGAAGTTCCTGAAGTATACCACAGAACAAGAAGTCAAGCGAAATTGGAAGAAATAGAAGAAGATCAGATAGGTGAAGAAGAAGCAGCTCAGGTACAAGAAGAAAAGACAATAAGAGAACCTGAGCAAGGTCAGATAGGGAAAGAAAATTGGACTCAAAACAGTGAAAACCTAATAGACTTTGAACAGGGACAGACAGATCTAGAAGAATCCGGTCAGGCTGCAGAAGATCACAGTGCAATAAGCCCTGATCAGAACAAGTTAGATCAAGAAGAGTACACAGAAGAAGAAAACGTTGAAAAACATGAACTTGAAGAAATAAATAAAGAACAAGGTCAGTTATTGGAAACTCACAGCGGAGCTGTTACAGAGAAACCAATTAGACCTGAAAAGGAGCAAACAAGAAACACAGTAATTGAAGAAAACGAAACAGTGCTAAGAAGTGAAATTAACGAGATCCCTGAAGACGAAAGCAAAGAAACAGTGCCAACAAAGAAAACAAGAAAAGAAGATCATTGGCCAAGTGTCATTAAAAGAGTAAAGTACCACATAACAACCAGAAGTGAAAATCCAGATCAAGTACCTGAAGTGACAAGTCAAACTGATCAAGAGAAAAAGTCAGGGAAAAGAAAAAGTAAAAGACTGAAACTTGTGAATAATAAATTCAAGGGTCCTGACTGGACTTATATAATTCTTGAAGATTTTGAAAGCTCAGAGTCAACTGACAGTGGTGGCGAAGGAACAAGTGCAGAACTAACATACGAAGAAGAAACAAGACCACCCTGACTAAACAAAAGAATAAGCGAAAGAAAAGAAGAAAAGATAAGAAGAGCAATCTTCCTTGTCGAAAAATGCCTGACGATAGAGCTGCTGGGAGACCAAAACAGAAATGTTGTAGAAGATGCTGTGCAATCTGCATATGTAGTCTAGTAATGGTGCTTATAGTATGGTTAGTCCTGATTGTAGCAGTTCCTTACCTTATGATAGTAGATAAAAAGATTAATAATGAGACTAAAGGGAGGACAGCAAACATGAAGGGCAATAGAGTAGAACTAATGGCAGAAAGTGAACCAGAAATTCATCATGAAATAGCTGACAACGACACTAGTTTAAACGTTTTCACAAAATTATTGTTTCAATATGTAGACACCATGGAAGTTAGTAATTGTTATGTCTGTATGAAGTTACCTGAATCAGTAGCAGAAGGATTAACATACCATCCTTTACCACTGACATATGGCATATCATGTAGTGTTTTGTCTAGTTTATTTTATAGAACAGGGAGACTACAGTATTATTACTCAAACTTAGATGTGATATTTTCTGAGGTTCCGATTCGCAAGAGTATGAACCCAGTGCTTAGTAGTCAAGACGCACAGTTTATGGGAGAATTTTTCTTAACAATGAAATCAATAGACATAACACATGCACATAGACACAATCTAACATGTTCTTTACTTGAAGAAGAAAAGATATTTTTGAATTTAGTAGAAAATAGAAGACAAGATTTTCAAAAGAAAGCTTCAGAGCGTAAGGCTCAGTTGCCACCTTGGGCAGAGAAAGAAGGGAGTTACACACCTGGCAAAGCTCAAGCTGCTATGGCTCTGGATTTCGTAAAGACAGGGAAAATTTGTCTTCATAGGTTAAAGACTGATTATAACAATGTTTTCATCGGTACCAGTGAAGGTGAACACAATTTTTTAATTCTTGGAGGTTGGGGACTCAAAGGAGGAACAGATTCCGTTTTTCCTGGAATCTATTATGTATGTGGGAATAAGGCTTACTTTAGGCTTCCTGCACGGTGGTATGGAAGTTGTTATTTTGGAATAGTTTTTCCAAAGATATACCACGTAAAAAGAAACACTGAGAGCAATGAAAACAATAACGAATTAATACGTAGTAAAAGAGCTAGTTTTCCAGAAATTGTAGGTGATATATTTGGAGCATTGATACCTTCAGTGGGAATAATTCTGAACTCAAGGAAAATATGCAAATTGTCTACAGTGGTTGATCGTTTATCAACGGATACTGCTGGAGGGTTTCTAATGATTAATGCGGAGATGGTTGCGATTAGATCTATGGTGATGCAAAATCGACTTGCTCTTGACATTCTATTGGCAAAAGAGGGAGGAGTCTGTAAATTATTGAAGACGAAACATTGTTGCACTTATATTCCTGATAAGAGTGCAGAACGTATATTCAGAACATAACTAAACTTGAGAAAGAACTTAAACCACTGGAAGTTGATAGTGTATGGGAAAGATTGACAAATAGTATCTCGTCAATTGGAACCTGGTTTGCTAATGTAGGAAAAGGACTTATAGGTCAAATATTAGTACCCTTAGCAGGGATAGCAATAATAATCTTGGCAATAACAATATGGTGCAAATGCTGTAGAAAGAATGGAACATATAAAGTGACAGGAAAAGGAAAAAAGAGAAAACTAGATGAAATAGAACTTGAAGAATGGAGAAGTGAATTATACAAAAAGTTGAAAGGGGATGTGAAAAACAGAAAATGTAGAAATGAGAATGAAACGAATTGCTAGAAGTTGGCATCTGATTGAGGGTAGTTTTTGATGGCTCAGAAACGCCATCAGAGAGGGGATTGATGGAGCAAGGTTTCATAATTGAAACTTACTTAGTTTCAATCCTCTTCATAGTATTAATTTATTAAACTTGTATTGTAAATACTAACCTTTGCATTCACAAACACAAGAGGGACAGAAGCTTGCTTATGTGTTTTAATAATGAATAACGCTTGTCTATAGTCCAAAATGTCCGCTAAAGCGCGGGAACTTCATTGCGCATGTCGCAACCCGATCACATGGTGTGACGTCTTTCTTTGCTTGGTGGGAAACTTCTGTTTCTGCGCAGTATGCACTAAAATGGCCGCTAAATGTTTTCACATGCTTAAGCTTGCTCTCATGTCATTATTAAATTGTCGTTTTCTTAACGCTATTAATGCAGGATAGTATTATAATTAATTGGGAATAGAGTAGGGAAAGTGGGCATACAGTGAAACATTTTATTTGTGATTTTAATATTTTCCTCTTGCACTTTTAGTAATTCGTAAACTTGGGCCTGGGTTGGTGACTTGTAACTCGAGAGACGATGGTTCTGCGCATGTGTCCTGTGTGCCTGCCAAGTGAAGTCAACTTGGACGTCTCCCAAGGCCATGACCCATTGGCCGAAGATGCTGTACTTTATGTTTCCTGTGGACAAATTGATACTTTTCCCCTGTAAAATGTATAACATTTGTCGTAAGACGGGTGGGAAATAAAGTGAATGTATTAATTTGAAGGGGCGGGAAGCTAGGAACAATAGGCTTCACAAATTAAGCCAAATCTGTCATAGTGCGAGAATCCACCTCCTGTCCCTGCCCAATCAGAAGTAGTGGTCCCATATTTTAGCAACATTAAGGGGAGGTACATGGGCGTAGAAGGGTATAATAGAATATAGCATTAGTTAATTAGTCAGAGCATGCTTTCACGAATAACAGGCGTCCATGCTGCGAGAGAGCTCTTAGCTCCAGGCTGCCATGCTGATCGGTTGCTGACTGAATCCCTGACCAGAAGAAGTCCTGAAGAGGGGGCGGCGGAGTCCATTAGACGGGAGAATCGAGGAGAAGTCAAGTATCAGAGAGGGGAACGGCGCAGGCGTCGTTGTAGAGAGGTCACCGTTCCTGTCCTGATCCTGGAAGAAGTCTTTGTTCTTCATCCTTCCTGGGTCCTATCTTTTCCAACTCCTTGGCCAAGGGGCTTGGTTCTCGCATTTAGGTAACTATACTGCAACCTTTAGTTGCGCTGCTGTCTCTATTCTCTTCTTTTCCTTAAACACCGTCATTTATTAGCAAAATCATTTCTATGCTTTTTCTTGGGTATTTCAATCAAGTACGGTGTTTTCTGTATTTTACTCTGCTAAAACTTTAGATAAACCTTTTAAAACTTCCTGACTCAGTGGTTATTTCAGGATTATGAACTATATTGAATGTCACTCATTTTAAATTTCCCAATTGGCAAAGGATCCATTGGTAAGTTATTACTCTTCAATCAGAAGGTAATTGGTAGCAGGGACTTTGATAAAAGAGTACATCTGACACCCAACGTAAGTATTAGTGTAGTATGAATGTATGGGCCCAAGTGAGTATATGGTGTATGAATCCTGTTGGCTAATATTGCGCTGGATCAGCGCCAAGTGTCTTTTTAGTCTTTTCATCTCCGTATCCCGAATTTTCTTTGTGTGTTAAATTTTTGGTGGTCACATACTTAAGTTTTGCTCCATTTTAGAATATACAGCTCCCGATGTTCTCTTAGGTTGCTATTTTTTGGTGATAACGCTCGTGTTTTAGTTTTGCGAATTTCTCTCTTAGTATAACCATTTTAGGTTATAAGGTTATCTTTCAATGTTCTTCATTGGCTTTCCGGTGAACAATTACAGAATAAAACATATTGACTGCTCCCCCCCAGCATCTTCCTTAAGTGACCCTATGATCTCAGTGACTGAAACACGCTCCCTTTAAAAATGTTGAATATTGGGACAGGACTCTACAATGTGCGCCACTGCCCCAGCTTGCCCCCCCCCCCTCCCGTCCCAGCAGCTCCTCGGCCTGGTAATTTGCCTGCGTGTAACCCCATGGGCCCACATACACTATGTTTAGCAGTGTCTCCACCACCCTCGGGTCGCAGACTCCTCCGCTCATCCTCTGATTGTCGTCTAGCTTCAAAAGGAATTCAATTTCAGGCAGCCCACACAGTGTTCCAGCCCCTAAGCGTCAGAGTGCATACTTAGCTCTCCCGTATGGTATATGCATTAACCGACTTATCGGCATGAGAAGGATGAAAGGCGGCACCGGACGATCATTCAACTCCTTGCCACTTCCTACCAGCATACACACCAGGAACACAGGCAGAGA